>OX638299.1:8687376-9887376 GCA_951812265.1 Taphrorychus bicolor | reverse complement strand
ACAGTTTTTGGTTAATAGGAGATGCTAATATCTAATATAAAGTATTTTCGGTGAACCTCGTATGAAACTAACACCTTTGATCTCGGGACCTGCACTTGGATATCAGGGGAGAATTGAAGGGTATTGTTGTTCAGCTATAAAAGACGGCCGCATGACAGTTTTCAGGGATTCTGGCTCCGACTCTTAAGTCGAGAGTCAAGAACTAAATTTAAAACCGATTAAAAGGGTAAATATCAGCAATACACTAGAGATACACCGTGCTTGGCAATAGTCGAGCCCCACGACACTTACACCGCGCCTGGTAGTAGTCGGGCCCCATTCACTACTCTGTGCCTTGGTACTCACTGGGCCCCTTTTATATAACTTGGCTTTGGTGTTTACTGGGCCCCTTTTTCTCTTTCTGGCTTTGGTGTTTACTGGGCCCCTTTTTCTCTTTCTGCCTTTGGTGTTTACTGGGTCCCTTTTCCCTTTCTGGCTTTGGTGTTTACGGAGCCCCTTTTAGTTTCTTGGCTTTGGTGTTTACTGAGCCCCTTTGTGTTCTATGCCCTGGTGCTTACTGGGCCCCTTCTATTCTTTGGTCTAGATGTTTACTGGACCTCTCCCTATAGTCTTTCAAGCCCTGGTGATTATCGAGCCCCATTTTTATACGAACATTAACCTCACATAACACTTACCGACTGCTAAATATCATCTCATATTTTACTGAACCACAAATCTGAACCTCTCGATAAACCGTACATGTGCCCGTAAATTTCGTTTCATGAACCGCCAGTAGTGGATCTATAAATTACTTCGCTGTTTTAAAAGTTTAGTTTCATATTACCGTACTCACTGTATTTGGTGATTTTTGTTAAATTGGTAATTATTACGTACCACTAGTTGCATTATTCTTTTGGGCTCTAGACTCAATAGCGGAACCCCGAATTCTGGACATTATTTCTCCACTGTCTAAAAGCATACCCGAAAGGCATTTGTGGCCCCTCTACCACTTAAAACCTATAGGGGGTGGCGCCCGAGATATATTTGGAAATTGCTTAGGACGTCAAAATATAACATCTCCAAAGTAACACGGTTACAAGTGATATAAAAAAATTGTAACGTAAGTCGTGGACAATGTCCAATTTGAGTATAATAGGCATAATTCATTTAGGGCTACCTGCAGGAATGATGGCCACTATTTTTTCCTTCTTGGATAATATACAATCCTTACAGCAATCACAAGTGAACACTGGATTTTGCTTCTACCATATTGTCCGCACTGACAGTACTCCATTTTCCATTATTTTGGAACACCCTGTACGTCACAATTGTATAATTTTAATATAATGCGATGAGCCATATGACTACATTTTACACACAAGCCACTGTTGTTTGTTTCATTAGATCCCTTTGGTGTCAGTTGTCTTTTTTTGTTTGGACGTAACATTTTTTGTAATTTTTACCATAAATACAAGAAACATTTCTTCGATCGTTGTTTAAGCAATTCGAAAATATGACTTTCTTGCCGTAAAGTCAATTCCTTCGTATTAATTTGGAGACACATCAGAGCTGATTCACAATAGGTTTCGAATCTAGATGTCAAGTCTTCCTCAGGGCTGTTTCATTGATATAAACATAACCTGGAAAAGACCTAGAGTGAAGGTTATAATTCTCACTCTATTATCGGGATCCCTTGTTGTTGAAATTATTCAACGATCGAAAAATTAATAAACGTTCCACCTCTTCACCACCCAGAAGTCGTGACGTGAAGGGTTTTGTCCGACTTAGATAATTCCGCACACGCTGATGAATCCAGTGAAAATCTGAATATGCATGAGAGCAAATAACGGCCCATCGAACGGGGCTTTGTGGTCGGGTTTCCATTAAAAATATGGATGGATTCAAAAGCGCTTTTTCCGGCTCTTTGAGCTTTAATATTATTGTTTTTGTCCCTGGCCGGATCGGTTTCACTGCGATGATGATGGCGCGCCTGATGCGGTTTAATTAAACCGGACTTTTGCAAATAGTCCGGTGTTCGTGGGGCTATACGGCTGGATCTCTTCTGTGTGTGTGCATGTGCGCTACTTTTACGAATTCAATGTAAATTTCAACTTTTAGCGTTGACATTGTAATACTTAATCCTGTCCCAATCAAGTCGAACGTACTCAACGGGAAATGGACACATTTTATCAAACGCATCGGAGATTAATCGACTTTTTTAAAGGACCTAGCGAATTGCTTTTCTGGTGAAGACCTATAATGGAACGCGAGGTTATTTGTGTAAGTGGGTAATCGTAGGAAACGAGGAAAAGCTGTGTGACACGAATGAAACGCAAAAATCAAAGGAGATGCTCCTGTGAATTACGTTCAACAGCCCGACTATTGAGACAGGGCCATTATTTCCGGGACAATAGCACTGGGAAAAACAGTGGTAGCGTTCACTATTACTTCTTATTTCAAGCGGAAACAAAAATCTGTAATTTATATCACCAAAAAAAATGTATACTCTGTTCAGTGAGGGTTCAATATTACGTCATAACTTGTGACGTCATACAAAAAAACACGTCTGTCGCTGATAAAATGTCAGTTGAACAAAATGTCAAGTTAGTTATGTCAGTTTAGCCTTTTGTGCAAACATTCCAAAGTTTTCCCATTTCGGGTATTAATTCAGAAGGAATATCGGCATCAGCCAGACCAGAGACACCCGCTATGACTCACCCGGCCATGGAGTTAGATCATAAGATATGGACAAAATCGGCCCAAGATAATCTGAGTAATTTTGTGTGCTTACTATACCTAGTAGTGCTCGCAACGTGCGTTGTAAAACTAATAAGCAGAAACATTTGTCGTCGGGTCGCCAAATAAATTTTTCCTTCGAATGCACCTTTTTCTGCGGAATAGTTCAATACGTGTCCGCATGAATTCATCCAGTTGATAAAAAAAACTGTTAGGCATTTATTGTATATTCAATTCTTGAAATTTTTCTTAGAATTTAATTAATACAACATGTGATAATAAGACATGCAACATAAATAACTTAAATTGACTACATAATCTAAGTGTGGGCATTTTTTTAAGACACCTAACAGCGTTTTTGCTTTTATCTGTGTCGCATGCATTGATTCCGTTGTTGATTCCGCCGTTGATTCCGTCAAACATCTCGCTAATTTTGATTAAAGTTTTAGTCATTTCCACAGAAGCGGATCTAGCCTTTAGGTAACACTAGGGGAAGATATTTTTGTGGACCAGTAGGTGGTTGTTCAGGAACAGGGGCTTCTTTTCAACAATTGAAAGTTCCCTCGGGATGTATGTTGATAGAATTTCTTCCGCCGCTTCGTCGATTGTAACTCCTTGTTTTCCACAATCTTGGAAATTTTCTCCGGTTTTTCTTCACACAGTGGCTTCTTCTACATGATCCCTTAAAAGCGGTTCTTTCGTTTCTATATTTAGTTCTACAAAATCTGGACGCGGATTTCTAAATTTTGACAACATTTTTAAGCGTCAAACTGACTTTAGCTGGTGGTTTTATTATTAATAAGAACTAATAATACGCGTGTTTTTTTGCGATCTTTTTCTAATGAAATGAGATGACTAATGTGACGTCATATTGAACCCTCGCTGAACAGAGTATACTATTAAACAACCAACTACTAGAATTAAACAAATATACTCTGTTCAGCGAGGGTTCAATATTACGTCATAAATTGTGATGTCATACAAAAAAACACGTCTGTCTCTGATAAAATGTCAGTTGAACAAAATGTCAAGTTATGTTTGTAGACACGGGCATGTATCAGTTTAGCCTTTTGTGCTAACAATCCAAAGTTTTCCCATTTCGGGTATTAATTCAGAAATAATAACCGCAGCAGCTTTACCATACACACTTGCTATGATTCACCCGGCCATGGATGTAGATCATAAAATATGGACAAAATCGGCCCAAGCTATTCTGAGGATTTTTGTGTGCTTACTATACCTAGAAGTGCTCACAACTTGCGTTGTAAAACCAACAAGCAGAAACACTTGTAGTCTGGTCGCCAAACATATTTTTCCTTTTTTCGTTCGAATGCACCCTTTTCTGCGGAATAGTTCAATATGTGTCCGCATGAATCCATTAATTTGATAAAAAAAAACTGTTTGACGTTTATTGTATACCCAATTCTTGAAATTTTTCTTAGAATAGCTATTTACGCAATATGTAATAATAAGACATGCAACATAAATAACTGTGGGCACAAAACTTAGTGTGTGGGCAATTTTTTTAAGACACCTAACCGCGGTTTTGCTTTTATCTGTATCGCATGCACCGTTCTTCCACATTTTTTCTTTAGTTGATTCAGTTTTGTGGACCAGTAGGTGATTGTTCAGGAACAGGGGCTTCTTTTCAACAATTGATAGTTCCTCCCTAGGACGTATGTTGATGGAATTTCTTCCGCCGCTTCGTCGCTTGTAACTGCTTGTTTCTCCACTATCTTGGAAATTTTCTCCGGTTTTTCTTCACACAGTGGCTTCTTCTACATATGATCCCTTAAGAGCGGATCTTTCGTTTCTACATTTAGTTCTACAAAATCTGGACTCGGATTTCTAAATTTTGACGATATTTTGACATTAAGCGTCAAACTGACATAGCTGGTGGTTTTATTATTAATAAGAACTAATAATACGCCTGTTTTTTTGCTATCTTTTTCTAATGAAATGAGATGAGTAATGTGACATCATATTGAACCCTCGCTGAACAGAGTATAGGTAAAATATGGAAGCCCATCAGAGGCACAGTTTTAAATCTCGCTCTAGAAAATTACCGGAAATATCTAAGAAACTATAGAAACCTAAATGAAAATAAAATCGTTAACTCTCGAAATTCACAAGCTACTACTGGAATATCTACACAACCGAGTCAAACAAAATCAATCACAGAGTTACCCAAATTACCTTAAACGATCAAAATGGTGTACTGGAGGAGGATGCGTAGTCAATAGCTGATCTGTTTGCTGCAACTCTTATTACTGCCAACGTTTCCAATGTTCCCGAAATCCCAAAAGTGCACCCCCTAATTGATGGCGGTAAGGCAGCTATTCTGACGACATTATTTTTGATGCCTGGACAACATGGAAGTAGAAAAAATTATACAGGGCTTGCCCAACTAATATTCTTCGGGAATGGATGAGGTTCCAGTGTTCCTTTTGAGGCAGAGAGCAGGGTTGATCTCCGGCCCTCTTGCTGATGTCATCAACAACTGTTTCATATTTCCCTCGGTTTAAAAGAGATAAAACTGATACCAGTACACACGAATGGTGACAATAAGTGTAATATACCCTCATTCTCAAAGGTATTTGAGAGAGCAATATATAACAGGCTAATGAATTTTAGGGAAAACCACAACGTTTTAATAAGCAGTCAATACGGCTTGAGACCTAACCACTCAACACAAATAGCCATTTTTAAGGTGGTATCTTTTATAATACAGAAGATGGATAAAAACATCGATGTTGCTGGTATATTCTTTCACCTCTCAAGGGCCTTTGACATGGTTGATCACGGAAGGTTGCTGAGAGTGCTGAGTGCATGTGGGATAAGGGGAGTTTCTGCCCAGTTAAGTCTTATCTTGCCAACAAGGAGCAGACTGTGTCTTTAACGCCGGATCGAATAACCCAATTCTCTGACCCGTCAATTCTAAGTAGAGGGGTACCACAAGGCTGAATATTGGGTCCCATACTGTCTCTTCTTATTGTCTGAACGCCAGTGACGATATAAAGCCGAGTGTACGGAGCGATTTTGGTCGTATATATTTGGTATTTTTTAGTTTCTAACGCTTATAAACTATTAATTTGACGAGATGTCGCTGCGAGGGATGTGAGTACAGAAATGAACGGGCTTTGCAAAAATGTGGTCGTTTTGAAGGTATGTGGGGGGGGGGGGCTGACCAGTGGCGTACCAAATCAAAAACGCGTTTTTTTCGGTACACAAATTTGTCGCGTCTTTACCGTCACTCCGGCGCTATGTGGGGTTTAGGGCTCCCCGTGGTAAGAATTCCTCATATGCGTAGATGATAAATTTTGAAGGGTCATATCGATAAGTTAGATAGGAAATTGAACAAAATTTGATACGGTTTTTTTAAATTTTTTTTGTAATGGTCAATTTCTTGGCCTTCTGGACCCCCTTAGTCAGACGACTGCCCCAATAAAGATGGTACCAAAGGAAAGGGCATAACCTTGAGCACTTTTAATCTTACCCCGCCAAAGGTTTCACTTTAATACAGATTGGTTAAAAAAATGAGAGTTAAGGAAAGTGTTCGAAATAGTAAGGTAGTTTTGTTGTATATAGAAAACTTTTATTTTTTCCGTATTCCATAAGCAGTCAGATTTTCGTAACATCTACAAACTAAGAAATTTTGTGTGGTTAGAGATCTGGAACCATCATTGGTACCAACATCAAGTGATTCATTCTATATGAAGAATTTTTTATGATTGATTTACTTTTCTGATGAGCCTATTCAATGTTATTACGTATTTATTAATCCATAATATCAAATATTCGCAATTAATTGTCCAGACTCGCTGTTCCAAAATAACGCGTTTGGGGCTAAAAACGTCCATTCATTTTTCCGACCGAATGAAGTTTGATATCAATGAAAATTTATTGCTAGTTTCCGATTACAACTAGCGATAATCGAGCCGTTTTTGATTATAAGTATTATTCGCCCAATTCGCATTTACATCATGGGGAATAATGGCAAAATCATGGCGCAATGCTCTCGTTTATTGGTTAGTTGTATTTACTACTTTTCCATGATAATGTCCACAAAAGTATGTTAATTGAGATCTATAGTGTGACGAAACAACACTATATATTTTCTTGGTTGAAACTTTTTTTTTAGTGAGTCTATATGAAAGTTAATCCGATAAAGCGTCACCAAGGCGGAAGCAATTTTCTCTGCGACTTGATTCATAATTTCCATTAAAAACCGGAGGCTTCATAATTCAAAAGGCTGTCACCGGAGAACTCACCCCTTATTAAACAATTCGTCATTCCTCCGGAAGGTAATTTATGCAATCCCGGTAAAACCAACCCCGCGACGTCGACAAAAATGATGAAAAGAAAATTGTGAATTATAGGCTAATAAATAAATTTGATGTAAGACGACGCTCCTGGCTAACGCTCTGTTGTGGATTTCTTGTAGCAGCCTGGTAATGTAGGTTTTACACTCCCCAAGGAGCAAGTGATGTTGAACATTTTTTAAGAGAGTAAAGTGCAACGTAGCAATGAAATTTTATTTCTTAAATAGTGGTCAGTAATATTGGTACAATGGGGTTCTTGCCCAGTTTTTTGATAAAAAAATATAAATTTATATCTCGGTTGTCCCCAATTAGAAGAAGCCATATACTAAATTTGGATCACTAAAACGCAACAATGAGGAAGACAATTGAAAATAAAAAAAATTTGAAATTTAAGAGGCAATTAAAAACGATTTTGATTGGTTTGACGTCATTACACAGCTATAGATTGCCAGATTTATGGGCTAACGGCGTGGATGCCAAGAGTATCATCTGTTTTAATTGTACTGGAATTGTACTGTTATTGTACAATTTCTTTTTGAGTACTGAAATAATAAAGAGTTTACCAAACTTCAACTTTCTGGGTTTACCAACCCAGAAAGAAAAAAGATAAATCTGAAAAAAATCATACGATAGTGCAGTGTAATTACTGAATTTTAATAAACGTATAGCAGTTGAAGTTGTTCAGGTTTACGAACATCATTTGCAATAAGTACGAGAGAGATAGACCGCTAGCATTACTGTTCTCGTAGGCAATCACCCAACCAGAAACAAATCTGTGCTTCATAACTGGCAACATTGCTTTCTGCCTTGACACTGTAAGAATGCCACAACTGTAAGAATAAACGCTGTGGTATTAATTCCATTTCTTGTGTAGGTAAAGCAGGCACTAACCTGAACTAACCTTTTACTAGCATAGAATTTCATCATATTCATATGAAGGGCGTCAGGAGAAAACCGGGAATGTCCATTTTTTACCAAAAATTTCTTAAATATGTCATCCGCTTGCGAAATGTATGTATTTACTCATGCTTTAAGCAGATTAGGAGAAAACGAGTAGTGTCACATTCTGCAAGGTTATTAAAAAATTTTTAATACGGAGGAAACAGGGATTGTCCAACCGAAAATGTAATAAACCGGGAATGTCCAATCAGAGCTATTATAGTAAATTAAGTAGTAAGAACAGTAACGATAGTTTACCGGTCGGCGACAATATTGGAGGAAACCGGTAAACTCCTTAATGTTCGAGAAACTTATACTATTTTTTGTGCGATCGGAATAGCTTTAATTATAAAAATATGTAGTTTGTCGTTTAAAAATGTATTTTATTTTATCCCAAAATTGCTTAGTAGATGGCAACAAACTATGTTTCAAAAGATGGCCACACATACAAGCGTATGTTTTGATTACCATAGCAACCCGAACGTGACAGTCGCAAAATTATTATCAGAAAGTGTGTTAATTAAAAACGAGACAAAGTTTTGGTGTGAAACAATTTGTCTCATTGAGTTTAAAAAAATGGCTGGCAATTTTAGTAACAAACCGGTCAGAATGTATGAAGTTGCTAAAAGGTTACGTCTACAATCGCACGAATTTGGAACTTTTTGTGAATGTAGAAGACTCAAGTGTATGGAAAAAGTGAATCCAAGTGACAGACAAGCTATTCTTAATTATTTTAATTCTCTGGAGTCCAACAATGACCAAAATTCCTATTTGTGCTCTCTGATGTCAGTAACTACAATTCAACGTAGAAGGTCAAGGGCACCAGAACACTTGGCAAAGTATCATGATAGTAGCTATATGTATCGGGTAATAATTAAAACAGAAAATATTTTTAAACAAGAAAAAGTATGTGCGAAATTTTTCAAAGCAGTACACGGAATTTCCAAAAGTAAACTTGAGTACCTACAGGGTTCTTTAAAAAAGTTTGGTTTTGCTCCAAAAGATAAACGTGGAGGAAAAAATTACAAAGAAAAGAAAAGTGATACTTTGGAATGTATTAAATCACATATTGCTTCGTTCAAGACAAGGCAAAGTCATTACAGCTTGAAGGATAATAAAAACAGGTCATATCCCCAAAGGAACTTAACATTACAAAGATGTACATGATGTTCAAAGGTCTTTACCCAAATCAAAAAGCATGTTATCAGTCCTATAGAAATATATTTCGGGATCATTTCAATATTGGATTTGGATATCCTAGATATCCAAGATACTTGCTCCTAGATCCGATACTTGCAGTCAGTGCGATCAGTTTTCAGTTAAAATAAAAGCTGCTGAAAAGGATCACATAAGTGGCGCAGAATTTACAAAGCTTAATGCTGAAAAAGAGCTTCACTTGCGCAAAGCGCAAACTTTTTATGATCGAAAAACTACCGCCCGCAATATAGCTCGAAATGACATAGAATTTGAAGCCATATCAATGGACTATCAAAAAAACATTTCTCTTCCGAACATAACTACCAATGATGTGTACTACAAACGTCAACTCTCCATATTCTCTTCTGATATTCACATGCTTCCCCACGCCCAATCATATTTTTACACGTATCCTGAATACATAGCAAAAAAAAGGAGCTGATCAAGTGTGTTCTTTTCTTTTCGATTTTTGTATGAATTTTTTTCCTACAGAAGTGAAAAATTTGCATATTTTTTGCGATGCTGCAGGACAAAATAAAAACTAGACCTTTGTCCGTTTTACTCACTACATGGTAAACGTTATAAGACGTTTTGACACTATACAGTTGACGTATCCGGTTCGTGGGCATTCGTACTTGGAATGCGATAAGAACATGGGACTGATTAATACAAAATTGAGAATGGAATCTCCCAGAGATTGGGAAGAAACTATTTTAACAGCTAGATTATAGCCAGTGCCATTTACTGTAATTTCGGTAGAGAGGAGAGGAGAGTTATGTTAAGAAGTGGACCGAGTTTTTCTCCACAAAATATGCAAAAAAGTGTCCATTCCCGATTCAAAAAATGAGAGAGTTTAATGCGACTAATGTGCATGTACGACTTATATCATATCGTGACACCTACAATGAAGCGATGTTAGAATCTCCCATCCTTTCTGTAGAATAGTGTAATAAACTTATCCCCAAACTCAACCCAAGCAGCACATGTTTTGAGTTTAAATTGCCTTCCCAATCTTATTTCGAACTGATACCTATAGATACAAAAAAACATAAAGACCTCATCTCATTATTGAAATTTTGCCAGTGTGAGGAAGTAAAACAACTTTATGCCAGTCTCCCACATGCTGAAAAACAAATAAGAAAAGTGGTTAATCAAGCAGCTTCCTCTCAGGAACATGTAGACCAACTTTGTGCCAGTATTCCAGATCATGAAACAATATCAAGTCGAAGACTAACCAGAAGATCTGTTAATGTAGATCGTGCAGGCCCATCTCATGAACAAGATAAACAACTTTGTGCCTCTGTTCCATATGCTGCAAAATCGTCGTCATGCGGTCGTAAACGTACAGGAAATTCTGTCAATTGTGTACGTATGTCTAACAATCAAACTGAAATTGGTCCAAGAAAGAAACTGACAACTCTTGTACATTCAAAAAGAAGCTTACCGCCCAAGAAATCTCTTAGGTAAGAAAAAAAAGCGAAAAAATGATAAATAAATTCTAAGATAATTTTTTGTTGTTACAGATACACAGACAGTCCCTGGTCTTTATCTAATAGTAAAATACACTGGAAAATGCTTTCTACTTAAGCAAGAGACAGTACAAAAATAAATGCTCAAACTCTAAGATTGATAACATATTATTTCCTTATTACAGATCCATACGATGGACAGTCCCCGTTTTCACGCAAAAAAGGCAGACGTTACTCCAAAATACAGCTTTTTTGGCAGAAGTTTTATGTTTTAGTTTATTTTTCAATATTTATTGATCCTTCAATAATATGAAATGTTTCTTAAACAAAAATACGGGTATTACCTCTTAAAAAAATCATGTTATGACGACTTTAAACTAAAAATGGTTATTACTCAAAACTTGGTCGCGTGGACATCTCTGGTTTTCACCTGACACCCTTCATATCAAAATGATTCTTGCAAATATAGGCATAAACTACTTTTCATGGCGATAGTATTAGGATCCTTGCCGATAGCTTCAAGCCTTGCAAGCCTGACCCGTTTAGCTGCAGGTAAGAAAATAAATTCCTTGTTTGGCATTAATAAAGAAGTATTTTTGCAGCTTTTCACAAGGCATCTCTTTGCGTGTTTCCTCATAGCAAACTCTCAAACGACAAGCAAGAGTTTACAAACAAAAGAAAAAACTAGAAGTTAACCTAATGGCAAAACTTAAGTTCTAGAAACTCAAAAAAGTCCAGATTATTAATTAAAGTTTTAAACTTTTAATTTTAAGCGGGAAGGAACCTGACTGAAACTGATAATAAAATAATTTTATTACAAACATACACGCGTTTTTTGTATAATTTTTATTTGACAAATGTCAAAGCAAGTACATTTTTTAAACATCTAACAGTTAAATTTAAAACGATATTTTGGCAACATTGCCCTGGGGTGGGTTTCTACCTCACAACTCACCGATTTCGTTAGAGGCGTTTTGGCGGGAATTTGAATTCCTTCGCTGTTTTATGGCATTTTTTCGGTAATGACTTATCTTAAAAAATAAAAAATTTGTAGTTAGGTGTTTAAGGTCAAAATGAATCGAATGACACAATAAAACAAAAACGTGCAAGAACCCCATTGGAAAAATAAAACAAAGGCGTACTATTCTTTTTTATCAATTTCCAACTTTGACCTCCTGTAACTTTAGAACTAGTAGGAGTTTTTTTGTTTTTTTTTTATGTTTTTTTTTCACCTCCTACCAAAGAAAATACTCGATTAGAAGGTAGAAAGTCTACTATGCGACTAATTTCCACTCTTATTAGGTTTGTTACGTACATAGTTAAAATCGCCTCAATCCGATAAAAAACTGCAAAAGAAATTGCCCTCGTTTTCTCGAAATTGTCCAAAGGGGTATGGTATTCTCTCATTATTTTCAATTTCCAAGTGTGACTGCCTGTAACTTAAAAAAATTGGGACCAATTAGAGTGTCCTCTTTCACCTCTCACCAAAGACAATAATTTAGGTTCGATAGTTTGGAAGATAGACCCCTTCGGTGACCGTTTTTAGTTTCTTTTAAAATGTCCTTTGTAAGCATTTAGGAAAAACTACTCCCATGGGACTAATTTCACTTTTGTTATGCTTGATACGTTCGTAAGGGATTGAAGTCGTCTCATTACGATCAAAAACAGCAAAAAAAGTTACTATAATTTTTTCGAAGTTGACAAAGTGGAAAATGTGGTGAAAAAATGGAACATTTTGTTTTGCTGTTTTCGATCGGAATGGCTCGTTTGGAATCCCCTAAGAACGTAACAAACTCAATTCGAATGATATTTCCCTCTAAAGAGGTTTTTTTTTTTTTAAATAGTCAAAAAACGCGATTCTAAAAGTCCTCAAAATCGCTCCCCGAAGCTACTTAATATTGCAAGCTACGGAACTTCCGATTGTCCAAGGTGAAGGAGGACATCAAAAAGAGGACAAAACAGTTGGATTCACTCGAATCGGTCTAGGCGTTCTCAAGTTACAGGCGGTAAAAGTTGAGAAATGTAAAAAAACGTCGTAATAACCCCCCCCCCCGCCCTATTGGTCACTTTCAAAAAAAAATTAGAAAGTTTTTTTTGCTGTTTTCGATCGAAATGGCTCATTTGCAATCCCATAAGAATGTAACAAACTCTCATTGTTCATCTCGCGACAGACGAACGACGACTTTTGACACTTAAGAAAGAAACTGTTCCTGTCAATTATAATAAGGAGATTATTCTAGTGTCGGGCACGGCGGAAAGTTTCAATTTTTAGAATTTTCCAATATCGAAACTATCCGGGAAGATAAGAAACGACTCACGGACTCTTTCCTGTGAAGAGAAATCTACTCGTAACATGCTTAATTATTAAAATAATAAAGTATGTGGCATTGAAATGTTTTGCCTGAAAATATAACAATGCGTAAGTTGCGCTGAAAATCGGCACCTGTTTGGCCAATTTCAGGGTTCGCTGACTAGACTTCTCAGCTGCTGCCGTCGGCGGAACCTACGCGTTGTTTCCCTGAGGATGTTGACGTCATCCTGGTCACCCTCCATTTTCAGGGCTCACAAAAGTTTGACATCTTGATAAGCTTGAAAATTTGACTTCCAAGTTATTGGCCAGTTTTTTTTTGACATAAGTCAAAGGAGGGGGTGGTCTAAATTAGCAACATTTTATGGCTACTAAGGTACCATAATGACGTCACACTTTTCTGGCCCATCCTGTTTACGTGTACCTGAAATAAGCTCTTCTGTAGATTTTTTTAATTGGGCCTGTCATATTTGATAATCAAAATTGAAAGTCCTTTTTATAACAAATTTAATGATATGTACGATAACAATCGTATTATCGTTTTTAACGATTTACTTATTATAAGACTGTGAAGGCTTTCACGGCCGGTCAAAATTCAATCTGAAGTGTTTTTCGGGCTCTGAAACCGTAGTTCAATGGAAATTCGTCCTGATATTTCGTCGACAGCTGAGGCAGACATTATCAAAAGCGATGAGGCAATGGGCAAAGTGATTTCCCGTTCTTCCCGACGTTGACTGATTCGACTGTGGTGAGCTCCGTGGTATTTATTCCTCTACCGCCGCGCTGCAGTTGAGTGACTGGGGTGGGGGTAGTGGTGGCCTGGGGTTTCGGCACACTTGAAGTATTTCGTAGAACTCGCTTCCAGTCTGCATTTACAAACGTAACTTCCTCCTTCCTGTTGAAATTTTTGTAGTGTTTAAAGATTTCAATGGCCTCTCTCGTTAGTCTCGGATAGAAACGGTGCGATTGATATAAGATATCCACCTTGTTGAAAACGATTTCGTGACCTTCGCAGAGTGTGTGCTCTGCTACTGCTGACTTTTGTGTTTGTCCCAGCCTGCAACTCCTCTTGTGTTCTGTAATCCTCGTATTGAAACTGCGTTTTGTAATACCAATGTATACCGCGCCACAATTGCATAGAACTCGGTAAACTTCGGGTTCCCGGATAGGGGATCTCTGTGGTTTTTGGTCGATCTCAAGTTCTGTTGTATTGTGCGAGTGGGTTTAAAGACAGTTTTAACATTGTGCTTTTCCAGTAGCCTGCCGATCCTGTGCGTTAATTTGTGGCTGTATATGGTAGACTAGTCCATCCGCGCTTTTCTTCAATCTTCACCCGTTGTTCCTTCCTGCACGTGCTTCCTTACAACTCGTGCTTGCTGTTTCTATTCCAACCCAAGGCTTTTTTCAAAGGAAAATGTAGCGTCTGGAAAGAGCCTTCGGTTGGAATGGATTCAATATTTTCAAATATCTTCCCAAGTACTCAAATATTTGGAAATTTTAAAATGTTGTTACAATATGTGATCAAATGTGCAACTTTGCCATAATTTAACCGAAAAGGCATCTCATACGGTTTAACAGATCCCAATGATGAGCGGCGAATTCGAATATCCTGTCTACAGGGTGGTATGTAATTAATGGGTCATAGAGTAAGTGGAGATTCTGTATGTGAAAATTATATATTAGCATATATGCCGTCTCAAATTATTATGGACTGGGGTGTGCCATGGAAAACAGATGTTTTACTCCTGTATAAATTTTTGACAATGTCATTGAGTGAATTTGGAAAGTAAATGAGGTTACAAATTTGACAAATGTTTAAATTATTTGTAAAATGTTGCCAAATTAATCAAAAATTAAGCATCAATCATTCAAAATACTGAGCCTGCCATAAGTAGGCAGTATGTGTAGTAGAAAGAAGCAAAATAATGGGCAGGCTGGGACACAAAAGTCAGCAGTAGCAGAGTGCGCTTTCTCTGAAGGTCAAGATATGCCTTTCATCCTTTTAACAAGATGGATTTCTTCAATCATCAATCGCAGAGTTAAATCCGAGAGTAACCAGAAAAGCCGTTGATATCTTTAGGCACAAAAATATCTTTGACAGAGAAGAGAAAATTGCGGTCTAAAATTCAGACTGTAAACAGGTCCTGCAAAAGCATAAGATAAAAGATTCATTGGACCACGAAATCAAAGATCGGAAAACAATTTGGAGGCAATTGGAGCATACAGGGTGTTTCAGGACGAAATGTACATACTAATATGGGAGATAGGTTCTGACCATGCCAACACATATTCATTATTAAAAAAGTTCGGAACACATTTCTTACTGATATACAGGGATTTTGTATAAATTTTGCCCAAAACAAAAGTCAATCATATTCTTCAGAATTTTTGCAGCAATGATTTCAAATTGCACGTGCGTGAGACAATGGAGGAGAAGAACCCAGGAAGGTAACAAAAAGTTCTAAATTTCCAGAGCCGGAATCATAAAGTTGTTCTTTTCATGATGCCGCAAAACAAACTCTCAGTATACCATTTTTTAAAACTTTTGCAATAGATGTGAAGTTCACAAACTCCTGACAATAAGAAATCGAAACAATTTAAGTTGTCACTTTTGTTCTTTTTTTACAATTTTTGAATGTTGTAATCAACTGCATTTTGTGTTACCAATGACATATTAGGTTTAAATTTGTGTAGCTTCTTACTAATTATATATAGCTTCGTACCATTTCTTGATATTTTTGACAAAAAATATATATAATAGAGACAGAAAACAAATAATAGAGATGAGAGAATAATAACAAAAAAACATAATTAGATGAATAATTTTAAATACAAATAAATCTTACTATTTTGTTTACTTATTGGTGACCATTACCCCAACAATATTAGACATTTATCTAGTTGCCTGATGTAGTAGTTGTCTTGGTTACAGCAAAACATGCAACAGTCATTGTAAAAAATCAATGTGTAATGCAGGAAAAATGAACGTATCATTTATTGATATTTATGACAAAAAAATGACAGAAATCAAATAATAGAGATGAGAGAATAATAACAAAAAAACATAATTAGATGAATAATTTCAAATACAAATAAATCTTACTATTTTGTTTACTTATTGGGGACCATTACCCCAAAAATATTAGACATTTATCTAGTTGCCTGATGTGGTAGTTTTCTTGGTTACAGCAAAACATGCAACAGTCATTGTAAAAAATTAGTGTGTAATGCAGGGAAAATGAACGCACCATTTCTTGATATTTATGACAAAAAATGACAGAAATCAAATAATAGAGATGAGAGAATAATAACAAAAAAACATAATTAGATGAATAATTTCAAATACAAATAAATCTTACTATTTTGTTTACTTATTGGGGACCATTACCCCAAAAATATTAGACATTTATCTAGTTGCCTGATGTAGTAGTTTTCTTGGTTACAGCAAAACATGCAACAGTCATTGTAAAAAATTAGTGTGTAATGCAGGGAAAACGAACGTACTATTTCTTAATATTTATGAAAAAAAAATGACAGAAAACATATAATAGTGATGAGAGAATAATAACAAAAAAACATAATTAGATGAATAATTTCAAATAAAAATAAATCTTACTATTTTGTTTACTTATTGGTGACCATTACCCCAAAAATTTTAGACATTTATCTAGTTGCCTGATGTAGTAGTTGTCTTGGTTACAGCAAAACATGCAACAGTCATTGTAAAAAATTAGTGTGTAATGCAGGGAAAATGAACGTACCATTTCTTGATATTTATGACAAAAAATGACAGAAATGAAATAATAGAGATGAGAGAATAATAACAAAAAAACATAATTAGATGAATAATTTCAAATAAAAATAAATCTTACTATTTTGTTTACTTATTGGGGACCATTACCCCAAAAATATTAGATATTTATCTAGTTGCCTGATGTAGTAGTTTTCTTGGTTACAGCAAAACATGCAACAGTCATTGTAAAAAATTAGTGTGTAATGCAGGGAAAATGAACGTACTATTTCTTGATATTTATGAAAAAAAAATGACAGAACAACAAACAATAGTGATGAGAGAATAATAACAAAAAAACATAATTAGATGAATAATTTCAAATAAAAATAAATCTTACTATTTTGTTTACTTATTGGTGACCATTACCCCAAAAATTTTAGACATTTATCTAGTTGCCTGATGTAGTAGTTGTCTTGGTTACAGCAAAACATGCAACAGTCATTGTAAAAAATTAGTGTGTAATGCAGGGAAAATGAACGTACTATTTCTTGATATTTATGAAAAAAAAATGACAGAAAACAAACAATAGTGATGAGAGAATAATAACAAAAAAACATAATTAGATGAATAATTTCAAATAAAAATAAATCTTACTATTTTGTTTACTTATTGGTGACCATTACCCCAAAAATTTTAGACATTTATCTAGTTGCCTGATGTAGTAGTTGTCTTGGTTACAGCAAAACATGCAACAGTCGTTGTAAAAAATTAGTGTGTGATGCAGGGAAAATGAACGTACTATTTCTTGATATTTATGAAAAAAAAATGACAGAAAACAAACAATAGTGATGAGAGAATAATAACAAAAAAACATAATTAGATGAATAATTTCAAATAAATAAATCTTACTATTTTGTTTACTTATTGGTGACCATTACCCCAAAAATTTTAGACATTTATCTAGTTGCCTGATGTAGTAGTTGTCTTGGTTACAGCAAAACATGCAACTGTCATTGTAAAAAATTAGTGTGTAATGCAGGGAAAATGAACGTACTATTTCTTGATATTTATGAAAAAAAAATGACAGAAAACAAACAATAGTGATGAGAGAATAATAACAAAAAAACATAATTAGATGAATAATTTCAAATAAAAATAAATCTTACTATTTTGTTTACTTATTGGTGACCATTACCCCAAAAATTTTAGACATTTATCTAGTTGCCTGATGTAGTAGTTGTCTTGGTTACAGCAAAACATGCAACAGTCATTGTAAAAAATTAGTGTGTAATGCAGGGAAAATGAACGTACTATTTCTTGATATTTATGAAAAAAAAATGACAGAAAACAAACAATAGTGATGAGAGAATAATAACAAAAAAACATAATTAGATGAATAATTTCAAATAAAAATAAATCTTACTATTTTGTTTACTTATTGGTGACCATTACCCCAAAAATTTTAGACATTTATCCAGTTGCCTGATGTAGTAGTTGTCTTGGTTACAGCAAAACATGCAACAGTCATTGTAAAAAATTAGTGTGTAATGCAGGGAAAATGAACGTACTATTTCTTGATATTTATGAAAAAAAAATGACAGAAAACAAACAATAGTGATGAGAGAATAATAACAAAAAAACATAATTAGATGAATAATTTCAAATAAAAATAAATCTTACTATTTTGTTTACTTATTGGTGACCATTACCCCAAAAATTTTAGACATTTATCCAGTTGCCTGATGTAGTAGTTGTCTTGGTTACAGCAAAACATGCAACAGTCATTGTAAAAAATTAGTGTGTAATGCAGGGAAAATGAACGTACCATTTCTTGATATTTATGACAAAAAAATAACAGAAATCAAATAATAGAAATGAGAGAATAATAACAAAAAAACATAATTAGATGAATAATTTCAAATAAAAATAAATCTTACTATTTTGTTTACTTATTGGTGACCATTAGCCCAAAAGTATTAGACATTTATCTAGTTGCCTGATGTAGTAGTTGTCTTGGTTACAGCAAAACATTCAACAGTCATTGTAAAAAATTTGTGTATAATGCAGGGAAAATGAACGTACCATTTCTTGATATTTATGACAAAAAAATGACAGAAAACAAATAATAGAGATGAGAGAATAATAACAAAAAAACATAATTAGATGAATCATTTCAAATACAAATAAATCTTACTATTTTGTTTACTTATTGGGGACCATTATCCCAAAAATATTAGACATTTATCTAGTTGCCTGATGTAGTAGTTGTCTTGGTTACAGCAAACCATGCAACAGTCATTGTAAAAAATTAGTGTGTAATGCAGGGAAAATGAACGTACCATTTCTTGATATTTATGACAAAAAAATGACAGAAAACAATTAATAGTGATGAGAGAATAATAACAAAAAAACATAATTAGATGAATAATTTAAAATAAAAATAAATCTTACTATTTTGTTTACTTATTGGTGACCATTACCCCAAAAAAAATTAGACATTTATCTAGTTGCCTGATGTAGTAGTTGTCTTGGTTACAGCAAAACATGCAACAGTCATTGTAAAAAATTAGTATGAAATGCAGGGAAAATGAAGGTCATCATTTTGAAAATGTTTTATAATCTTGATTTTTATTTGTCATTATTTCTAAGATTTAACGTTGTAATGAGATTAAAGTGAAATTTGAATTAATTAATCTAAAAATAATAATTATGAATTTTTGTTTTCTCGTATCTATTTGTTTTATTACTCTTCTTGTCATAAAAATTAATAAATAGTAAAATAAGCAGAACAAATTTTAACTCAGTAAGTCACTAGTAATACAAAATGCGGTTAATTAAAAAAAGACAAAAAGTGCGACAATTAAAATGGTTTCGATTTCTTATTGCCTGGAGTTTGTGAACTTTTGCAAAAGTTCAAAAAATATATATACTGAGTGTTTGTTTTACGGCGTCATAAAAAGGACAACTATATTAGTCCGGCTCTTGAAATTTAGAACTTTTTGTTACCTTCCAGGGCTCTTATTATAAAGCGTCTCACGAACATGCAATTTGAATTTATTTTTGCAAAAATTCTGGGAAATATTATTGATATTTATTTTGGGCAAAATTTATACAAAACCCTATATATCAGTAAGAAATAAGTTCCGAACGTTGTTGATACTGAAAATTTGTTGGCATGGTCAAAACCTATCTCCCATATTAGTATGTACATTTCGTAACGTAACATCCTGTATATAAATTTTATTCTGTTGGTCTTATGTTAAACACAAAATTATGATGATGTTCTAGCGTATACCAATGTCTATTTTTTTGTTATTCACCACTTACATAAATAAAAAAATGTTTTTACACCAGCTATTTATTATTGTTTCCTGATACCCAACTACCTAGTTTTATGATTAGACTCATAACATCTATGCTTATAACAAGCCTTTGATTTTATTTTGTATAATTTAATACTTCTTTTCGTAACATTAATCTGGCAACATTTCATGAATGAACTAGACATTTGGCAAATTTGTAACCTCATTTACTTGCCAAATTCACTCAATGTCATTTTCAAAAATTTATACAGGGCCAAAACATCTGTTTTCCATGGCACACCCCAGTCCATAATAATTTGAGACGGTATATATATTGCTTCATTTCGATATAAAGGGCGTTGAAAAAATTAAAAAAGTAATTAGTAACTAGTACGGGGTGTTCATAATAAAACTTCATCTAGTTGGCTGTGAAATGTCAAAAGAAAAAGATGGAGAAACAAAAGACCATTTACTTTGATTATGTCATCCTTTTCTGTCAAAATGTCATAGCGTGCTAGATGAAGTTTTATAATGAACACCCCGTATATGTAATAAGGAAAAAAGTGGGTATTTTGCTGAGTTACTTAATTAGTGTCTACATAAGTTATATATAGGGGGTGTTCATTTGAAGACGTCATCTAGTTGGTTTTGAAATGTTATGATTTTAGTTTTATAGAATTGATGCACTCAGATAAAAATGCACTCCAGTACTATTTGTAACTGAAGAATCTAGCAGCGCACCTAATTTTCATCAGCAACTAATAGTAGATCCGTCACAATTTGAAAAGAAAAAAAAACCTTTTTTTCGTTTTTTTTTTAAATGTTTTTTACCAAATAAAATAATGTAGGTTCGGTAGTTTGGGAGACAGACACCTCCGGTGGCCGTTGTTAGTTACTTTTAAAATGTGCTTTGTAACCGTTTAGGAAAAAGTACACTTATAGGACTAATTTCACTTTTGGTATGCTTATTAATGTTTCTTGACATCACTTGACTGTACTTGTTACTTGACGTTTGTAAGGGATTGAAGTCGTCTCAAACTGACCATGATTTTTTCGAAGTTGACCGAAGGGGGGGGGGGGAAAGTGTTTACTCTTTTTTCTCAATTTCCAAATTTGAGCGCCTGTAACTTAAAAAAACGGAGACCGATTAGAGTGAGTGCAACGGTTTTGTGTTCCTTTTGATGTCCTCTTTCACCTCCTGCCAAAGAAATTGATGTAGGTTTGATAGTTTGGGAGATAGACGATTTCAGTTACTTTTAAAATGTGCTTTGGAGGCGTTTAGGAAAAAGTGCACTTATGGGACTAATTTGACTTTCGTTATGCTTGATACGTTCGTAAAGGATTGAAGTCGTCCCGTTACGATCAAAACAGCAAAAAAAAATTACCATCATTTTTTCGAAGTTGACCAATATGGGGGAGGGAATGTTTCCCGTTTTTTCTCAATTTCTAAATCAAATTTGACCTTTTTGAAGGGGCCCGATTAGAGGGAATCCAATGGTTTTATATTCTTTTTGAAGTCCTCTTTCACCTCTTGCCAAAGAAAATAATGTATGTTTGTTTTGTATAATTGACAATTTTGAAAATAGACCACTTTGATGGCCGTTAGTTACTTTTAAAATGTTCCTTGTAAGCATTTAGGAAAAAGTATACTACTTATAGGACTAATTTCACTTTTGATACGTTTGTAAAGGATTGAAGTCGTTTCGTTACGATCAAAAGCAGCAAAAAGAAATTACCATAATTTCTTCGAAGTTGACCAAAGTGGGGGGAGGGGTACTTTCTCTTTTCTCAATTTCCAAATTTGACCTCCTGTAACTTCAAAAAAAGAGGACTGATTAGAGTGAATACGGTGAAGAATGTCACACGTTATTTGAGTTTGATTTGAATGTCCCACCAGGATTTATTCTCACTCGGGAGCCAAGAAAAGTCATATAAATATTTGCCCATTATTCCTACTAGACGTCAGTATATCGACAACATTACGTTAAGAATATTGGATGATCGCGGAGATTTGATTAATTTTCAAGGTGAAAAAATTATTGTAAAATTGGAACTAAAAGAATTTTCTTAGAAAAAATGGGGTTTAGTAGGTTTAGTAGAATCTTTATAGGTAATAAATATACAATAAACCCCAAGCAGTATTTATCTCCAAACAGTTCCTTAAGGACTATTGAGCGAAAAGCATCAGCTTTACTGAAAAAGAAAGGGAATAGAATTTCCTCATCTCAATTGGTCTCAAAATAAAGTAAAAAAAAAATCCTGAAAAACTAGGCTTACTTGCGCTGCCCACTTTTGATTCTTCTATTGCTAGCAAAAATCTTGTTACACATAAACCATTCGGATCTCCGACTTTTAGGAATCCTGTCGAAATTAGGATTTTATGTACGTTGATAAGTGATTGAAGAAGTCGCGTTTCGATCAAAAACAGTAAAAAAAACTTACCATCATTTTTTCGAATACGACCGAAGGGGGGGGGGGATTTTTTCTCAATTTCCAAATTTGATCTCCTGCAACTAAAAAAAAAGGGACCGATTAGAGTGAATCCAACAATTTTATGTTTGATGTCCTCGTCCACCTCTTACCAAAGAAAATAATGTAGGTTCGATAATTTGGGCGGCAGACCCCTTCGGTGACTGTTTTAGTTCTGCTTTGGAGTCATTTAGGAAAAAGTACATATATGGGACTAATTTCATTTTTTTTTTATTTTTTAGGTTTATAAGTGCTTCTCGTTACGATCAAAGACAGCAAAAAAAATGTACCAAAATTTTTTTCGAAGTTGACCGAAGGGGGGAGGGATGTTTTCTCGTTTTCTCTTTTTTTCTCAATTTCCAAACTTGAGCTCCTGTAACTTTTAAAAAAAGGGATCCGCTTAGAGGGAATCCAACGATTTTATGTTGTCTTTGAAGTCTTTGCTCCCCCCCCCCCCCACCCTTACGAAAGAAAATGATGTAGGTTTGCTAGTTTGGGAGATAGACCGTTTCGGTGGCCGTTTTTAGTTACTTTTAAAATGTGCTTTGTAGGCATTTAGGAAAAAGTACACCTATGGTACTAATTTCACTTTTGATATGCTTGTTACATTCGTAAAAGGGATTGAAGTCTTACGATCAAAAACAGTAAAAAATAATTTTTTCGAAGTTCACCGATGGGGGGGGAGGGCTGTTTCGCAATTTCTCAATTTGACCTCCAGTAACTTAAAATAAGAAAAGCGGACGGATTTGAATAAATCCAACGATTTTATGTTCTTTTTAATGTCGTCCACCTCTTACCAAAGAAAATAATGTAGGTTCAATAGTTTTTAGTTACTTTTAAAATGTGCTTTGTGGGAATTTAAGAACAAGTACACTAATGGGGCTAATTTCACCTTTGCTCGCCTGCAACTTTAGAACGTTTAGAACGAGTGGACCGACTGACGTAAGTTCAACTGTTTTTTGTTCATTTTGATGTCCTCTTTCACCTCCTACTAAAGAAAATTATGTAGGTTCAATATTTTGGGATATAGATCTCGATTTTTCGGTTTTTGATTTTTAGACACTTTTAAAATGTGCTTTGGAAGCATTTATAAAATAATACACTTATGGGACTAATTTCACTCTTATTAAGTTTGTTACGTCCATAGGAGATTGAAATTCCGATCAAAAACTGCAAAAAAAAAAATTACCACCTTTTTTTCGAAAGTGACCAAAAGGGGAGTAATGCGTTATTTTTCTCAATTCCTATCTTTGACTTTGCTCTTTCACCTCCTGTCGAGCAAATAGATTCAATAGTTTGGGAGATAGATCCCTTCGGCAGTCGATTTTTGAATGTGCTTAGGAGCCATTAAGTAAAAAGTCTACTTTTTAGTGAGTGCTTAATTACCACAAGTTTCTCAATATGGAACTTATAGAATTATTGTTATATTTGTGTTGTTATAAACGTTGCTTAAGTGATATCTATTTCCATTTAATTGGTCTCATTTATGTTTTACAAATCATTTGCATCCTCTTATATATAAAAAAAGCACAAAAAAATTGACAAAATTTTATTCTTGACAATCAGTTTGATTGGTGCTTCCAAGGGATCCAAAGAGAGAAACATGTATTCCCACCAAATATCGAAGGTTTTAGCTTTAAAAGGAAAGGGTGTAGCCAAGAAGTTGTTGGTAATTGCGTTATTGATTACAGGACACCAAATGCAAACCATATCTCTAATTGGAGTGGACAATGTTCATTTCCTGGAAAAAAGTTACAAACCTTAATTAATGGAATTACATAAAGCACTTCGTTCGAAGAAGTCTATACTGGCTCCAATCATCAAGGTTCTGGATAGATATAAGGTGGCTAAAATTGACGTCTGATTGATTCTCCGCTAAAACAAAGATCGATCTTTATTTAGAAAGGATAAGGTTATGATCAGAAGAGTATGTCATCATTTTCTTTAATTAAACACGTGGTCTGAAGTAGCACTGATAGGCAGTACTACAATGTAAGTAATCTCTTCAATTAAACATCAAACAAACATAACTTTTCTCAGAGTTATGTTTGTTTAATTGGAAAATTAAGGGACTTTTTAACAAATCAGTAAATCTATAGACTTTACTGGCTAAGATAGTTGGCCAGTCATGTAAACAGTATGCTAAAAGGTATAAATCAAGCTTTGGGACACATAATTAAGTGAAAATCACATTTTTACATTCCCTGAAAATTCCTTTATAAATGTCTGACGGAGATGAACTTTGATTTATTGAAGATGTTAACCCACGACAGCCCTAAAAAGCCCTATTCTCACTACTTGGTTCAATTTCGTACCAATTATAATTTTTAACAACATTTAATTAACTCCAAGTTCTGAAATATACTGTCTCCGGGGCTTCCTTATATTAATTTTATGAGTTTCGTTTGGTTACTCCTTTGGAAAAGATTGAAATTCTGGTGATTTCTTTCGCGTTACCAATTACCTTGTTTTTAGGTCTAAAGATGCCATAGAGTAGAACATATGTTACCAATGATTTTCTTTTAAAAGTTTTTAGGGCCCTGACGAAGAATCGTTTGTTAATGCTCTTTGTAAAAGCTAGAATAAGTCTGTTTTTAAATTATCCCAGAATATATTTTAAAGATACTGCACAGTCCATCTTGCCACATTGCAAAAAAGCTTCAACACTCCTAACGAATTTATAAGAAACTCGCTTTTAAGCCATTCTCACAGAAAATCAATATACACGTTTGCTAAGGCCATGTTTCGCAGATCTACTGGCAGATGACTCTCCTAATTCTGGATAATGTTGGAGCACATGCAAAATATATTGAACAATAATAGGCTGTGCGTGTTAATTAAATACTTTATAAATAATTTATATGTCATGAAAACATTTCGCTCAGTTTATTTATGTCTTCAACTGCTCCAACTTGTATTTTGTGCAATTTCCGAGAAACCATTACCATAATTTTCGGTTACAAAACAACTGCTGATTTTTTAAAATGTTTTCAAAACATGTTTTAATATTTTTAATATGACAATTAATATCAAGGTCCAAAATCAGAAACTTTAGCAAATAGTTTACATTTTAAGAATAAAAAGATGGTGTTAAACATTCTTGTTCAAAAACAAGGTGCACACATAGTATATAATTCCACCTATCTCAACATAGAACTTATAGTAGGTTTAAATCGAAGCCGAACTCAAAGTAAACCAAAACTAGACATCAGCTCTGGAAAGTCACCAGTGATATTAATCATTTTTAGTACCGCAGAAAAACTTTGTGGCAATTTTTAAAGTTTTTTCACTTTTTGTATCAGTTTTTTGGTCATAAAAAATCCTGAAAAAAATATTTGTTGAAGAACCATCCTTCAGCTACAAGTCGACGAAATGATGCAAAAAGAATTTTTATTATTTTGTTTTTCCTTCTTATCATTTGCCCCAATTTTACCCCGTGTCCAAAATCACCTTTAAAAAAACTGTAAAAAATGTGTTAAATAAAGGTCCCTAGTTGCCTCGGTGTCGAGCTTCAAATTTCGGGCTAGAACTGCAAATGTTGCAACAACTCTAATGTTTATGGCTACAGGACAACAGCGCAAAATTCCTAAGATGGCTACCTTCCGACTCTTATTCAACCTTTCTTTCATTTTAATAATGTGAATTTAACTTAAAGTTTCATCTGTCAAGGTTCACAAAAAGTTGTTTCTTATAGTGTTCCCGCATGAAGAATTTCCAAATATATATTTGGCTTAATATTACATGTGCAGATACGTGGTTTAATGATCTGATCAATAATACCTGCTGATGTAATAAGCTCATTAGCAGTGCAACCCATATTTTTTTATTATACGTTATGAGTATCAGTTCGTTTAATAATTCATAGTTATTATTAGAATGCTAAGAGCATAAATATGACCCAAAAGCGACGATGCATGGTTAAGAAGTTAAGAACACGGCTTTGCTCGTCTAAATGGATTCGGACAAAGGCTCCATTGAACCATTAATAAACAATATCACTCGTCAATATAAATAACGGATGTAACTTGTACAAATAGTAAAAGAACGTGCAAAAGGCGTGTTTTCCCAACATACCGACGCCCACTTTAATTAGACGACATTGCCCAATGTGACGTCATATCTGAAGGCCGATTTCGTTCATTAATTGTCTGAATCACTCCTGAAGTAGCCAATGATTCGCTCTCTTCGGATAATTTTTCGCAAAAGTTCACCATAAGGCATATATTACAGATGATGACATTATACATGATATTTTTAAATCGTGGGAATGGCTATCTGTGGTTGCAACAATGGTGCCTACCTACGTGTTCAATGTCGTTCGCTGGCACTTTTATTGGTGAGAAATTGGATTCTTTATTTACAACTATGTAACAACGACCTATTAATCAGGGGTATGTTAGCTGTTGCTTGTGGAAGGTCAACATTATGACATTTTGTGCTTAAAATAGAACCCAACTAGATCACAGTTATGATATCGTTTTGCAACCAAACAACTTCCGGGTAACGAACAAAAGACATCAGATCTCAGAATACCATATTATTAAGGCTTTATTGGACACTAAATTCAGACGATTAGCAGGAGGAAAAAAATGCGGGTGCTGTAGTAAATGTCACTATTCCAAGATCTGATTCCAATATTCCATAAAGAAGTGTGTCACTTCGGGGTAAACTTTCTTGTGAAATGCAGGATGCTGTGGCTTTTGTCATAATTTCCTTGTCTTATGGTGAAATACCTCAGGTAAAAATCCCATCCGAAATTAAATTACAGTCTGTTGGTGTAAGTATAAGTACGACCTTGATCTGATGATAGAGGCAAGGTCAGATTCCCAAATTTACCGAAATCGTCATGACTTTCGTCATTCAGCTTTGCATCCGCAAAAGCCATTAAAGGACACGATATTAAAAATAAAAACATAAATATTGTAAAACACCTGTTCCCATATGGGTGGTGCCAAATTAGTGTGCAACCATTACTTAACAGCTTATTTCTAGATGCAAAAATTTAACGAAAAATTCATATACCTAAAGGTAGGTTCTAAAATTATTAGTTACAAAGTTACAGGGTGTTAATATTGTTTCTTTACCAGAAACCAAACATTTTCAAAAAAATACTTTTTTGGTATAGTCATTTTATTCGAAAACATTATATGTTTAATGTTCATTTCTGCTATTACACTTTTTTTTTTCTAATTCTACTAGTCACACGTCACTGCTACTTGAAAGTTTAAAGTTTCAGATATTTGGCTCAAATAACGGTTTGATTAAAATTATATAAATCATAAAAAGTTCTGATTCCATATGGAATTAAGACGACTAGAAAATTTAAGATTAAGTTAAACTGGTAAAAACAAATGGTACTGAATCAAAAAGCACTATGCAAAGTTATAATAATTATTATAAAACAATAAATAACGCACAATGAATAGTCTAAGAAGCACAAAAATAACAGAGAAAGTCCGTTTAATTTAACTCACGAAGGGTTTTAAAATAATACCAAATGAAGTAGAGATTAGAATTGATAAACCTGAGAGTGCCGAAGCTAAAAGTCGGAAACAAAAATATAGAAAAATAGAGAAATAAAAATTATCAATAGCAGTATTACTAAAATGAAGCACAATATGTTTTAACCGAATAATAAAGGATTTAAGCAAAGCGATCAAAACTATAAATGATGAAAGGAAGCTTGAAACGTAATTAGATTAACAATAAAACCAGAACCGAAAGAGGAACGAAAATCGATGAGTAAGGGAACAAAAAGCAAAGTTTCAAAACAAAAATAGAAAACGCGAATGAAATATGACTCCAAGAAGCTCCCAATTATGAAAACGTTCTTGCAATACATTCAGATACAAAAAAAAAAAATTGAAAGACTCGGTTGAGATGTGGATACGAAAACGTGGTGAATACGAAAAAATTAGAGCAAGATAGGCAAAAGCATACAAAAGTCTGAGAACCGATAAGAAATAAATAAACTTAATGAAGCAAACAAACCAGAGAATAAAGATAAAGGGCGGAATAAAATTAAACAGTAGTAAATGAGGGAATAAAGCCGACAAAAAATAAACGAGAAGAATAAATTCTAGATGCAAATGGGGGAAATATTTGAACAAATGAGACGGTAAATTAAATATCAAGATATGGGAATAGTAATTAAGAAATAAAGAAGACAATAGCGGTCAAAAACTGTCAAAGAGAGTAACAAGATTAAATTTAAGTTAAAAAAATCATTTTAGTTTCTAGAAAATGATATTAATATTTTTGATAAAGGTTTAGCAGCTGAAAGCAGAAAAAACTTAGAGTTGAGCAACAGACCAAAGAAATTAAGAAATTAGGCAAAAAGGCTTGAAAGTACTAAAGAATAAAACACAGGATAAAACCGGAACGTAGAGGAAATTAATGCAGCAAAACAATGAAATACAAACGATGAAGTGGTGTTTGAAATCGGCGAATGAAAAAAGTATGATAAAATGAGTGAACTAAAAGTGACAAAATAAAGATAAAAATACTTACAGGAACTTAAAAAAAAATAAGTGAGACAAAAGGAGCGTAAGATAAAATATAATAATCCGATTGGCGAAAAGTGCCTTAAAATATATTCGGAAATAATGAACAAAACGTGGAAAAAACAATAAAAAATGAACCGACTTAGTGAAGCAAAGAAAATAGACAAGAAAAATAAAAAGCGTAATTAAATTAACCGGATAATTTTCTGAAAAAAGTAAATAGCTAAGCTTGAAAAAATATCCGATAAACAAGTAAGTTAAAAATAAAGAGTAAGGAATAGCAGTGCAGAAATTAAGTAAATATCGCAAAAAAACCCAAATTTGAAAAAAAATTGTACATATTACACAGGTGAAATTGTTAACAGAATTGATTTTAATAAAACCATTAAGCAAAGAAAGAATACAAAGAAATAACCCAAATCAAAATTTTACGAAAGGAATAGCTGTAAATTAGTGAAAAGGACTAAGCGAAGCCAAAGGTTAGTTCAGGTAACGTAACACCAAAACTAAACCGGAAGACAAAAAAAAACATCTACAGTCAATACAAACTTATTGAAACAAAGAGGGATCTAGGGGATAAAATATGCAAACTTGTGAATGAGAATAAAGTAATAAAGGGTTGCTTGAAAAATGGTTAGATAGACCAGATAATTAACAGTCCAGAAAGCCCAACGTGATGATCCAAAGACAGAAAAACTCTGAAAACATGAGTATGAACTAAACTGATTAGCAAGTTATTATTAAAATGAAGAAATAAAAGAATAATGAGAAAATATAGTAAAAGATAATAAAATAAATATTGTAGAAAAGAAACTTTATATGCAGCAGAAAATTCGAAATTACATTGACAAAACATAGGAAAAAGGAAACATTTTGGAGTGGAGATAACAAAATGGTACAAAGAAGCATGAATACGTAATAAAATTAAGAAAACATGCAAGAAAATAATTGAACAGCAATATGGCGTGAAATAGAAAGTTAAACTGAACGAATAAGAGCACCAAAAGAGAGGAAAAGTTGATCAGAAAATACGCAGACAACTAGGAAATTTAAAATGAAAGAAAACAGATTAGAATTAAAAGAATAGAGTAAAATTGTAAATACTTGCAAATAATAACACAATAATGCTAACAAATACTTAACAATATAGATGAAACGATAGAAAATCAAAGGATAGGTCATAAGCAGTATGAATTGAAGTAGGGAATAAAACTAGACAACTAGATGAAGAAAGATTGAAATTAGAGGAAACGTAAGTCAGTAAAGAAGGAAGAAATAGGCATATTAATGAGACTAAAGTACAACGTAATATGAAATAATGATGACAAAATTAATAGAGCTAAAGGTAGAAAAAAAATAGAAAATAGATAAAAAAGCAGACACAAATGAAATAAATAGGCAAAAAAGTTGAAGGCACTAAAGAACAAATTAGAAGAAGAAACTGGGGACTTGAGGAATCAAAACGCCAAAATGGTGTATCAAAATCGATAATAGTTGAACAAAGAATCAATTTGGGGATATTAGACACAAAATATGAGAAAATGGCAGAACTAAAAATGGAAAACAATTATAAATAACGGTGCCTAAAAAACTTCAAAAAATTATCTGATTAAGTAATAAAGACTAAAATGACGAATTTATTTGTGCTTGAAAATTTTACGTTAATGATGAACAAATTATCAGAAAACAATAAGGAATAAGCGGACTTAATGAAACTAAGAAAAGCTAAATTAACAGAGAAAAAAAATAAACTCACTAAAACGGCAAATAGTGCATGTGAGCTTGAAAATTTTATCAAACGAGCAATTAAATTAAAAATCGAGAGTAAAGAGTGATTATGAGGAAATTAAGTAACGAAAAAGTTCACACATTGTATAAATGAATGAATACAAAGAAAAAGTCTTAAAAGCAACACGAAATAAAATACAATTAAAATAGACAACCGTAAAAAACATGAAAATGATCTCAAATTGATAGGAAGCTAATGGTGTCATATAACCAATTTAAAATTAAAATTAAGAAAGTAAAAAAAGAGTGAAAAGTAACTAAATAAATAGTAAACAAAATGAAAGTTTAATAATCTTGGATCTAATAGCACAATATAGCAAAAACAACTTAATAAGTGAGATATAAAGTTAAACTGAATGAATAAGAGACTTAAAAAAAGCGAAGAAAAGGTAATTAAAAAATAAGTTGATCAAGAAAATTGAAACACTTGAAATCCAGCAATGAGAAGTAAGAACATAAATTAAATAATCTTAAGGTGTAAAATACTTGGAAATAATAAAAGAATGGTGTTAACGAATAAACTTCACAAGACAAAGAAAGTTTATATGAAGGACTAAGCGAAGCCAAAGATTAAAAACGTAATACCGAAACTAAACTGGAAGACACAAAAAACATCTACAGTCAATGCAAACTTAATGAAACAAAGAGCTGTCTAGAGGATAACAACAGGTCGAAAATACTTTAACAAGAGGAGCCATAGAAAACCCCAAATTTGAAAAAAATTTTACATATTAAAAGGTGAAAATGGTAACAGATTAGATTTAAATAAAAGAATTAAGCAAAGAAAGAATACAAATAAAATAACCTAAATTAAAATTTTACAAAAGGCATAGTAGTGAAACAAATTATCAGAAAAACAACAAGGAATAAACGGTCTTAATGAAGCCAAGAAAACAGATAAAACAGCAAAACTAAATGAACAGAGAAGAACAAGTGAGTTCATTAAAACTGCTAATAGTACATTTGAGCTTGAAAAGAATATCAAACGAGCAATTAAATTAAAAATCGAGAGTAAAAAATGATTATTAGGAAGTTAAGTAAGAAACGAAAAAGTACACACATTGTATAAATGACAACCGTAAAAAGAAACGTGAGAATGATCTAAAATTGATAGGAAGCTAATTTTGGTGAAAAAATAGTCACATAAGCAACTTAAAATTAAGAAAGTAGAAGAGTGAAAAGTAACTAAGTAAATAGTAAATAAGAGGAAAGTGTAGGAATCTTGGATCTAAAAGCATAATATAGTAAAGACAACTTAATAAGTGAGATATAAAGTTAAACTAAATGAATAAGAGACTTAAAAAAGCGAAGAAAAGGTAATTAAAAAATAAGTTGATCAAGAAAATTGAAAGACTTGAAATCCAGCAATGAGAAGTAAGAACATAAATTAAATAATCTTAAGGTGTAAAATACTTGGAAATAATACAAATAAACTTCATAAAACAAAGAAAGTTTACAGAAAAGTTGAGAACAAGAAAACATGAAATTGAAATGAACAAAAACAATGAGACAAAGTTGCAAAATGAAAATTTCAATGGAATAAATGAGAAGAAACTTCAAAAAGCGATAAAAAGTGTGGCAGAGAATGAAACTAAGAAAAAAGAATTGTAACGTAAAATGGTAAAAGGTGAAACAAAAAAAAAAGGTTATAAGGAGATAAGTAATAAAAGAATTGGAAAATAAGAAATGAGTTGGTAAGTATAAACATTCTTGGAAAAACAGTTGGAACAACTACAAAAATGTTCAACAACAAAGCATAATACACTTTCTATAAAACTGGAAAGAAAGTATGAAAAAGTAAGGCTAAAAAATCAATAAAAATTTCAAAATGAAACCGAGAATCAACTAAAAAATCAATAATTAATAACAAATAAAGTAGGGACCTGCCATAGCAATATACTCGTAAATAAGACTAAAAATTCTTAATTAAAATTATATAGGTTATATAATTTAAAGGTTATATAATATGTCCTGTTTAGCGTCTTCCAAATGTTTTGGCGCCTGAAGGTGCTTTGGTTACCAGTGTTGTACTTTATGAGTAAAGCACTTTCAGGTACTGTTGCAATACTATAAGTTAAGGCGCAGATTTTTAGCGCCCAACGTCGAGCCAATTTGAGCCTCTTTCCCTATGCGGGGCAAACTCAAGAGCCACTAGCCGATGAGCTCTTCAGTTCCCTCTGAGTACTTCAAATTAATATAGAAACAAATGGGGCTTTACTACAGTTCAACTAGAACGTTTAGAATGACTTTTCATGTATTTACAAACATTTCTAAGAATTATTTCTTATTAAAATTTAAATCCCATTCGTATTTACATGAACGTGTGCAAGCAATTTACTGTTTTTTGTAAATAAACTAATAGGTATTCGCTAATAATAGATATTAATAAATTAGGTACGCTACTTTGGCCAACAGAAGACGCCCACGGATTACCAAACCAACAATCATCTTCAGCAAGTGAATCATTTTTATTTGGAGATTCCACTAATCTGAAGTATGATGAAAAACCAGCTTGTCATTAATCTTCTAATAGTATTTTCAATTGGCTTGGTTCAGGTCCTTCGGTCTCAATGAAACATTTACTAGTAGTACTGATCGCGGTCGCGTAAGGTCTTGTTGACGACCATCAGATGATACGTCAGTGCGGATATTTCTAAATATAAGGTGTTCCTGTGTAGGTGAGTTAATGCTTCATTAATTTTTACAAGAGGACTTTACTTCGGTTTTTATAGTATCCTAATTGCTATTAAAATCTTGAGACATAAAAACCAAGTTTCTGGTTGGTAGTGGAAAGAAAACTGGATTTCCATAAGGGCCTAAAGTACTACGCTTATAGGCGTTACATTTTTCAGTCATTATTCTATGAGTTAAGTGGAGCAAACGATTTTAAGAGCACCTTTGACTTACTTGCGATTACGTCACAATTAAGTGACGAAAACTAGTACCTACAGCCGGGTACCGGAGTGGTAGTAAAATCTGGTGCAAATTCGATATCGCCGCATTTGATCTTTGATTTCGCGTTACGGTGACCTTAGGTTGGGTGGCATTTGCTGTGAAAGTACCGCCGTCGAAGAAGTGAATGCCAATTAAGACACCAGATTACGCTGGTGTTGGGCGCGCGATACACACGGTACCTCCGTTCAGACTTTTATTGTTATTGTTTTTGCCTTAGACGATCATAATAATCTATCATCGAAGATTAAAAATTTGATTTATTGCCGGGGTTATTTTTAATTTAAGTGAGTCGATAAGTGGAGAAACTGAAGGAGATTTGTGGATTTATTGCTGAAATGAAAGGTAAGAGCATAAGTGTGTGTTGTTGCTTGTTTTCTCAGGAGTAGTTCCTGTTGGAGTGAAAGACATGTAATTGACTTTTAACCCAATTGATAGGATGTTATTATGTTCCTACTAGTATCTAACTGATTTTGAGAAAATAATATTTTATGCTATCATAATATGCTGAAACCGAAAGTCATCCCAAGATAAAGGTGTTAGGTAACGGAGTTGTCAGACACCCACTTGCTTGATATATACAAAGTAGAGGCGGACATAATATTAGAAATAACAGCTATTGTGATATAGTCGAACTAGGGGCGTCCAAACTCAGATAAGCAGGAATAAGAAAAACCCACCCATCAATAAGCTATCAGTCTTAATGTTCATTTTTAATTACTCTCCTAAATTATTAGGTGGTTATTACTACTAAGGTGAATGGCTTCATTATAAATATGAGTGAACGAAGATTGAAAATTCCACAATATGAGTCAAAAAGTTACGTCGTGACCTAAGCCTATCAGTGTTGACTTTTAACAGCTTCGTAAAAATTAAATAAGGGAACACCTCAGCGGCTCCCTGGGTTTCATACGTTTTATACTACAATCAAATTTTTCATACGAAAACTGCTTTAAACCGTTCATGCTATCCATCTGGATTGTCACCTCAGTCTTGAGATCAATGTTGAACATGTTTTTATTCACCACAATATCGGTCCAAGAGTAGAGCTCTATGGGATATCACATGGCGATCAGACTCCCATGCTCGTATCATTTTTGGAAATAACGTATGTGACATTAGTTTTCAAACAATAGTCATATTTAGATTTAGATTTAACATGTAGGCACAATTTTTAATCCTTTCTATTAAACGCAGTTTACGTCCATTTTCTCCCATTTTCTTCTGAGCAAGTTTAGCACCTTCACTTAGCAGGTTTTCCCATTTTTCTATTGGGATACTGCTCTTGATTAACAGCTTTTCAACCATTGGCATAGATTTTTTAACTATGATGGGCCGAAAATTCGTTAATTTGGCTTTTATAGGACCTTTAAAGGATTTTCTTCTTTGGAAACAAAGTAAATATTGATCACCATACCAGAATCCATTTCAAGCCAAAGTCACAAGATTGTGTGTTATATTAAAGCATCATAAATTTCGTACCCAAAGAAGACCACCTTCCAAATATTCCACAACCACACCCCATTGAAGAATGTTGCTCTATTCTTAGTCGAAAATGCCATAATAACAGAAATCGTAGAATACATCCAGAGGAAAAAGTGCAAGAAAAACGTGACCAAGAGGAGTTCGAGGACCCTTGTGTGTATTATGAAAGTTTTGTTTCTACCCATAAACAGGTTTTTTTTCAAAAATATTAGAGAGGTACGCCATTTAACATTCTGTATGAAGGGTACAAAAGAAGCCCTTGCATAGTTTTTATTCAAAATGACTAGATTTGGTTAAAAGCATTCAACTATTTTATTTCACACTCTTAGATCTGATTCAGTTTTTTACTTCTGGTCAACTCAGAGGATAGCTATCTTGATGTTTATCAATCTTTATGAAGCATAGTTCAGGTTAAAGATATTCAATCAGCAACAAATTTTCAAGTTGAGACTTTGATCGTTTTATATTGAAGTTGCTGTGATCTGCATCTATGCCCTTGGATATATGGTTGCTATGCCCTGACCACTTCATACCTTTGTACATAGCATTTAGAAGCCTGCCAATTGCCTGGTCATAATCTAAAACTCTGGAAAATTATGGAAAATTCTAAAAGTTTCCAGGTTATTTTTACCTAGGATAGGCACTTCCATATTCCTGCCATTGTATTGCCAATATTTGGTACTGCGTCACTATTTTCTGGAGCAAAGCTCTTGTCCACAGCATCTGAAGGTTTTGGCCTCATTCATCTTCTTCTTAGAACTTTCTTAATGCAGAGAACAATAACTTGGGACCTTCCTCAGACTCTACAATAGGATTTACCACATATTTAGTCTTCATCAATATCCACGAAATGATATTTCCGATACTTATTTTCGCCTCAAAAAAAAACTGTTGGGACACTTCGATCTGTCCTCTAAATGTTCTCTAAGTCGCAGATCTCAGTCACACTTAGTCGTAATCTGTAGATGATTTACGACAGATTAGCTACATAATTGTAGAGCTACTTTTGGATTTGGCGAGTTTATAAACAATTTTTAGACTCTGCTTGGGTTAGCTGGATTTGTAAACAAATTCTTCTGAAAGTTGGTCCGGGCATATAAACACCTTTTATTTGAATTAGCGAGAGTTACGATCAATTTTCGTAAAAATAAAATGTCAGACGTGTTCATAAACGATAAACTAGGATAGATAAGTAATTTTTAGACTACGCTTGGGTTAGGTGGTTTTGTAAACAAATTCTGTTGAAAGTTAGTCCGGGGTTATAAACACCTCTTGTTTGGATTAGCGATAGTTACAATCAATTTTCTCAAAAATAAAATGTCAGACGTGTTTATAAACGATAAATTAGGACGGATCAGCTATTGTATATATAAACACGTTTGAATGCAACAAATTTTTATAAAGTTACTAATAACTTTTACTCGCAGCTAAGCCTAGTTTACATATACAACAATTAGTATTTTGCTCACTTTGTTTATTATGTGTAGTTATTAAATTTTTCACTTTAATGTTTAAAATTTTTAGACTCTGCTTGTGTTAGGTGGATTTGTAAACAAATTATCCTGAAAGTTGGTCCGAGTTTATAAACAATACAATCAATTTTGGCAAAAATAAAATGTCAGACGTGTTTATAAACCATAAATTAGGACAGATTAGTGAATGTATTTATAAACAAGTTTAGATGTATAGATGCAACAATTTTTTATAAAATTACTAATAATTTTTACTCATAACTAGGGCTAGTTTACAAATTCAATAATTACTATTTTGCTCATTTTGTTTATTTCGTGTAGTTATTAAATTTTTCACTTCATAATTGTTAAGCTACTTTCGGGTTTGGCGGATTTTTAAACAATTTTCAGACTCTGCTTGGGTTAGCTGGATTTGTAAACAAATTCTGCTGAAAGTTCGCCCAGGTTTCTAAACACCTCCTATTTGGAGTAGCGATAGTTACCATCAATGTACACAAAAATAAAATGTCAGACGTGTTTATAAACGATAAATTAAGACAGATTAGCTATTGTACTTATAAAAACATTTGGATGTGTAACACAACAATTTTTAAAAAAAATAGTAATAATTTTTACTTATAACTAGACCTAGTTTACAAATACAACAATTAGTATTTTGCTCGTTTTGTTTATTACGTATAGTTATTAAAATTTTCACTTTATTCTAGAGTCACTTTCGGGTTTGTCGAGTTTTAAATAATTTTTATACTGTGCTTGTGTTAACAGGATTTGTAAACAAATTTTGCTAAAAGTTGGTCCTGGTTTATTTGGATTAGCGAGAGTTACAATCAATTTTCTCAAAAATTAAATATCAGACGTGTTTACAAACGATAAATTAGGACAGATTAGCTATTGTATTTATAAACACATTTGGATGTGTAAATGCAACAAATTTTAATAAAATTACTAATACCTTTTACTCAAAACTAGGCCTAGTTTACAAATACAACAATTAGTATTTTGCTCATTTTGTTTATTACGTGTAGTTATTAAACTTTTCTCTTCATAATTGTAGAGCTAGTTTCGGATTTGGCAAGTTTATAAACAATTTTTAGACTGTGCTTGGGTTAGGTGGATTTGTAAACAAATTCTGCTAAAAGTTGGTCCGGGTTTATAAACATCTCTTATTTCGATTAGCGACAGGTATAATCAATTTTCGCAATACTAAAATGTCAGACATGTTTATGAACCATGAATTAGGACAGATTAGTTAATGTATTTATAAACACATTTAGATGTGTAAATGTAACAATTTTTTATTAAATTACTAATAATTTTACTCACAGCTGGCCTTAGTTTATAAATACAACATTTAGTATTTTAGTCTTTTTGTGTATTACATTTTGTTTGGATTGATCACAGCTTACAATACATTTTTATGAAAAAAGAATTGTCAGTCCATTGTATAAACAATAATTAAAACAGATTAGCTGCATTTGTAAACACACTTTCGCAGCCAATTTTAGTCAAATTACTCATAAATTTTACTCATAACTAAGCCCAGTTTAAAAACACAATAATTAGGGTTTTGCTTATCTTGTTTGTTAAAGGTAGTTATTAAGTTATTCTCTTCATAATAACTGTAGAGCTAATTTCGAGTGTTAGGCAAATTTGTAAATAATTTTTAATCTTTGATTGAGAGAGACTTCTTTGTTAGGAGACATTTGTAAACACATTCTGTTAGAAGTAAATCCGGGTTCACAAATAACTTTTATTTGGTTTACCCAGTTTAAAATTAATTTTGGTTGAAAAGATAATGTCAAGCGAGTTAATAAGCAATAAATATGAAAAAATAGCTGCATTTGTAAACACATTTCGTTGTGTACATGCAACCATATTTAATCGAGTTACTCATAAGTAGGCGTAGTTTACAAGTGCAGCATAACAGCTTTGGTTGTTTTATTTATTACTTGTATTTGTTATTAATTTTGTGATATTATATGCTTATTCAGCCACTTTCTAAAAAATGTATTACTGTCTTTAAGTTAACAGCATTTGTAAACAAATTCTGTTAGAAATTAGTCGTAGCTTACAAAGAACATTTATTTAGATTAGAGACAGATTACAATCAAATCTTATGAAGACATGTCAATAGAGCTTATAAACAATGATTAAGATAGATTGTTTATTAATAGCTTTGCATTACTGAGCTTTCATGAGTTGAACTGAGTAAATGTTGTAAGTAACTTGATTAAAGTATTTTTCGTTTAATTACGCAACAATAAAACAAAATCTTATTTCCAAATTCCGTTGATCTAACTTATAAATTAATATTTATAAACTCGTCTGATGTTTTTTGAGTGGAAATTTGTTTAGAAACGAGCAGTGGGTGTTAACCAAATTTGTTTACAAATGCTGCTAACCCAAAAAAAAATAATTGAAAAAATTGTTTATAACTCGCCTTATAAACACTTATTTTTGGCTGAAAATTGACCGAAAACTGTCGCCAAATCAGACAAAGCTTATTTATAAACCCGTATTAACTTTTATTAGAATTTGTTTACAAACCTGAAGTAGCCCAAACAGTGTCCAAGAATTGTGTACAAACTCACCTAATCCAAATTAGCTCGATCATTCGACTTAAAAAATTTACTAAAAAATGTCGCAAAGTTCTTTTTTATAAATCCATACCAACTTCTGATACAGATTGTTTCCTAAAGCTGCTAATCCAAACAGTTTAAGAATTGATTAAAGACTTATCCAATCTAAAATTAACCCGTTTATCACGAAGTGATAGATTGATAGTTGTTAAACTACAAATAACACTCAAAACCGTTACTTGTTACTTTGTTACTATTTGAGTGTGAGTAACTTGGTTAAAATCTATTTACAATTGTAGCTAATTTGAAATCCGGATTGTCGATAAACAAAGCGCTAAACAAACACCAAATCATCTGACGTACCATTTCTTCTGTAATACTAAATGCGAATGCAATGCACATTGTAAAATAATAAAACGGTACCTTGGAGTGCGATTAATTAATCTTTACTCACTAATTTAATTTTAATTAGATTGATACTAAGGTTAAGAAAATTCCACTAGTTAGAACAGAAAGTTGTTTACAATACCAGACAACAAAATACATACCTCCTACTTGAATTATGTGACAATTTGACGGCCATATGGCGAATTTGGAATTATAAATAATTAAAAATAAAAGAAAATATTGTTCAAAATTTCTTTTAAATCAATATTGTTAATTCGAATAAGCAGTTCTTTTATTAATCGATAGTTTGAATGACGGGCATATTTATTGTTTCTAAATGATAAAGTAAAGTTTGTGTAGCATACCATTCACAAGTGTTCATTACATTATTACATCTTGGACAGTAACTTGTCAGCTGTCAATTGGTTGTTCAGTAGCGTCGTTTGTGCATACTTCTTACATCTAGTTACACGTCTACTTACTGACTGCGAAGACTTGTGTATGTCTTCGCAGAAGGACTGCGTATCATTCTTCTGAAAGGAGCTATTTTAATCCTCAAATGACATTTCCCCCTACTGATCTTTATCTCTACCATAATCATCACGTTCACATGTTAATTTAATTACGACCATTACATGTATCAAAGTATCCCCACGAGTGTTCAATTAAACGTTGAACCTTCACATATTAACGACCGGTGGCATTTATTAAAAGTGAAGAAATCAGTAAAATTAATTAGGTATCCACTTAGTTTAGTGTATAATAATACTCCTTGAGCGTACGATTGTAAGCTAATGTTGGCATACGGGACTTTTTCTTTGTCTAATGAATACTTTGCTCGTTAAACAATAATACAAAGAGTGGAAAGCAGCCTCTCTTTCTTCGCCTGCAAAGACGATGAAGGTGGACGTGATTTCTGAACGCCCCTTGAACATTACTGTTCTTACTATTAATTCGAAAATTGATTGTGCAGCTACCACAAGTCAATTGCATCACCACGGCTGCAAGTAAAAAAAAATTGCTTCAGTTTCTTCTCGTGGGCTTTGACAAGTCGTGTTTTTATTACTTATTTATTATCTTGGCCAACAAGTTGCTTCAAAACGAGTTTTTGCTTAATATTGCTTCCTACACAAATAACTGAGCTACTACATACACAATAGTAAAATTTATATTCTTCCTGTATTCAAAGGTATTTCGCCAGGTTGTTACATGAACCGCAATAGGTAGGTACATATCTAAAGTTAAAGCTACTACATATTCAACGCCGCCAAGACTTTCACTCTTGCACTCTTGCGTTTTTAATAATCGTTATTGAGTTGTTAATTTTTAATTTACATAACCAATAAACCGGTCGGCCAGTGTATGTTTTTAACATTTTGTCCTCGCATTAACGTTCAAATTGTGGATAAAGAGGTAGCAAACTAGCGTATGTTTAATAAATTTCGGATTAAGGCCGTGCCGGCCATAAAAGTGATTATTACGAAAACGAGATTTAAGAAGGTTGCAAGTGTTGAGTCACCCTAATAAAATAAATATTGTGGAATTTTAATTAATTATATAAAATTAAATGGTTATTTGTTTTAGGGGTAAATTGATATATTTAATTACGATTGGATTGATGTTGGTGAAACCAGAAACCCACACTCAGGGACATGTTTACTATTTCGTTATTCAGCGTACCTATTAGAAAAAAAGGATTTTTATTGCTGCAATTATTGATGTTTTATTAAGGAAGCGCAAAGAGAAAAACACAAATATGATATATAAAAAGTATGTATCTTAGAGGACAGTTTTTATTAAATTACGAAAGTTATTAATTTATATGAGGAAATGAATTATAAAATTGAAAAATGCAGGTTGACCAATTAGACGATAAATATTGGAGAAAACTCGTACCAAGACATTTCGATTGAGATTGATGTAAAAGAAAATAGGCACCTGGTCGCTAATTCAGCATTTTAACCAGCTAAGTATCCCTTTCTCTTATTTAAATATTTATTTATTGCACAGTTAGTAGTAATGTGTATCTGAGTAAATACGTACGTAATAATAGAATTGCAATTAACAATGCATAGGCATACTATAGGCACTCTAAAAGGTGGGTACTTAATTGTTTTTTTTTGACAGAACTAACTTATATGTGAAGAAAATATGAACTTTTCTATTAGGAGAAGTCAATATCATTGGACTTTATGAGAATCGCAATATTGGTGGATTGCAAACGTTGCATATCGGTCAATAACTGAAGAAAAAAATTGCAAAATTTCTTTGAAATTGATTAAAAGTGGGGGTATTACGTCTTTTTACCTTCATTTTCAAATTTCGCCCCCTGTAACTTTAGAACGAGTGGACCGATTAGAGTAAATCCAGTGCTTTTTGCTCTTCTTGATGTGTACTTTTCCGTAGGTGCATAATTTTTGGAAATAGGCTCCTTTGGTTGTCAATTTTCAATCACTTTTGGAACCGACTTTTTTGACATTTTTTAAAATCACTGTTAAACCTGATTTTATTTGAAATAGGTTTTTACGTTCTTAAGAGATTGCAAACGTCCCATTTTGATCAGAAAACTGAAAAAGATTTTGATGTTTTTTTTTTATTTGACCAAATCAATTTAATTGAGCAAAAGGGAAGTTTTGCGTCTTTTCTATTAATAGCCAACCAATAAATTTGCAGAACTAACTTACGTGTGACGAAATAATGAACTTTTCTATTAAGAGAAGTCATTATCATTGGACATTTTGAATATCGCAATATTGGTGGTTTGCAAACGTTGCAAATCGATCAAAAACAAAAAAAAATTGTAAAGTTTCTTTGAAATTGAGTAAAAGTGGGGGTAATACTAGCCAGTTCTTTAAGCAACACTTAGCCCTTTGCGTGGCTTCATTATGACCCCGAGGAAATCGATTTTTCTTGCCTTATTTAAAAAAAAAATTAACAAAGACTTTTCCATGTAAACTTTAAATAATTAGATTATGAAGTCTAAAATCAAGTTTTTTGAACTGGGTCCATTTTTGTCCAATTTCTTTTAGTTTGTTTTTTTTCCTTTTCTTCAAGTAATTATTGATTCTGGGAAGAAAATCTATTTTGTCGTCTAGTTTTAACAATAATTCTTTTGTTTTCTCCTGCTTCGCTGGCTGGGCAATCTTAACCACCTCTTCTTCTTCCTCCTGAGGTCCCTGTATTGGGGTAAGCTCGAATTCTTCCTCGGGTCTAGGTTCTCGAGAAGCTTTCTTTGCTACTTCTTCTTTGGTCTCTTCCTCCCGAGGCTTTGGTACACCTTTTCCATAGTAATTCCCTCGGTTTCAAGTATCTTTTTCGGGTTCTCTCGCTTTGTTTTCTTCTTTTTCTCTACAGGTTTTTTTCCTTGTCATGTTCCTCAGGACCTATAGATTCAGGTTCTCGAAAATTCCCCATTCATGTTGACTCCTTGCGATGTATTTATGGGGGAAGAAAAATTGTCAGAAATCTTGACCCTCAACGCCAATCTTCGATTTCTTTCTAGAAATTTCCAGAGGTGCCTGTTTCTTTCAGAGTCATGGGTGAAATTCTAATAATTTTTACCTTCATTTTCAAATTTTACCCCCTGTAACTTTAGAACCATTGGACCGATTAGCGTATGTGCAAAAGAGGAGAGCAAAAAGCCAAGTGGTTTTTGCTCTCCTTGATATCCGTTTCAACTCCCCACTTTTCCATAGGTGCAATATATTTGGAAATAGGCTACTTTGGTTGTCAATTTTTAATCACTTTTGAAATCAACTTTTTTGCCACTTTTTTAAAATCACTTTTAAAACTGATTTTATTTGAAAACTGAAAAAGGATTTTGTATTTTTTTTTATATGACCAAAATCACTTTAGTTGACCAAAAGAGAAGTTTTGCGTCTTTTCTATTAATTTCCAACCAATACATTTTGCAGAACTAACTTACGTGTGACGAAATGATGAAACTTTCTATTAGGAGAAGTCATTGGACATTTTGAATATCGCAATATTGGTAGTTTGCAAACCTTGCATACGAATCAAAAAAAAAAATTATGTAAAATTTCTTTGAAATTGAGTGAAAATGAGGGTAATACGTCTTTTTACCTTCATTTTCAAGTTTTACCCCCTGTAACTTTAGAACGATTGGTTCGTTTAGCGTAAATCCAAGTGCTTTTTGTTCTCTTTGATGTCCTTTTTCACCTCCCACCTTTCCATAGGTGCAATATTTTTGGAAATAGGCCCCTTTGGTTGTCAATTTTTAATCACTTTTGGAATTAACTTTTTTGCTGTTTTTTAAAAATCACATTTAAAACTAATTTTATGTCAGTTAGGTATTTTTACGTTCATAATGGATTGCAAACGTCCCATTCCGATCAGAAAACTGCAAAACAATTTTGTATTTTCTTTGATTTAACCAAAATCAATAGCCAAATGATTAACCAAACCACAAAAAAATATTTTTCGGTCTATTTCTACTATGTCAACATTCAAATTAAACTTGTTAAATATTGGAAAAAAAATAAATTAGCCATTTAAATGTGTGTTTTTTTGCCCTACTTGAGGTTTTCTTTCACCTCTCATGAAAAGAAGTATATAGAGTAAGATATTAGTAGAAATTTAGTAGAAATATTAGTAGAAATTAGAAATATTAGTAGAAAGATAAGTAATCATAGATGCAATATTTGCAAAAATAGAACACTTTGACAACCAAAGAGTTCTATTCCTATGAGTGTTTTTAATCCCTTTTAGAACCGACGTTTTTGCATTTCTAAAAGAACTCACTTTTGGGAATAATTTTACTCGATTTAAGTTTGTTACGTTCTTAAGGAATTGCAAACGTCCCATTTTGATCAAAAACTAAAAAAAAAATTAGTATAATTTTGCTGGAATTGACCTAAGCGGGGGTATTACGTCTTTCCCTTCATTTTCATCTTTTATCGCCTGTAACTTTAGAACGATTGGACCGATTGGAGCAAACCCATCTGCTTTTGCTCTTCTTGATGTCCTCCTTCACCTGCTACTAACGGAAACCTCATAGGTGCAATGCTTTCAGAAAAAGGTCTCTTTGGTTTTCAATTTGCACTTTAGAATCGACTTTTTTTGCGACTTTTAATATACTCATCTTTGAAACTAAATTTATTCGAATTACGTTTGTTAGGTTCTTAGGGGATTGCAGCCATCCCATTCCTTCAAAAACTGAAAAAAAAATGTTAATTTTTTATTGAAATTGTCTGAAGGTAGGGACTGAAGGTAGAGGGTATCACGTCATTTCCTTCATTTTTAAAGTTCTGTAACTTTAGAACGATTAGACCAATTCAAGTATGACCAACTGTTTTTTGCTCTTCTTGATTACATCTTTTACCTCCTAATAAAAGAAGTTCCGTAGGGACCAAACGTCAAATTCTGATAAAAAATTACAAAATAAACTGCATATTTTTTTTGTTGGGTAATTACAATTTTATTCAAAACATGTTTGTTTTACTTTTTTTGGGAAATGCAATTGGCCATGTCGAATACATTTCCCAAAAAAACTGAAAAAAAAAGTTAATTTTTTTTGAAATTGATTAAAAGTGGGGGTTATTACGCATTTCTCTTCATTTTCAAATTTGATCGCGTGTAGCATTTAGAGTAAGTCCAATTGGTTTTTGCTCTCTTTGATGTTCTTCTTCACCTCCCGTCAATGGATGTCCAAAAAATTTTCGGAAATAGGCCTTAACTTTAGGCCCATCCCATCTTCCGGATTGTAAGATTATTTGACCAGATGTTAAATAACACGTTACCACAGCCACTTTTTGTGCTCTACAACACTGAAATAATTGCTATGCGACGTTTCAAATTTCTGGGACCATCCTCAGGTTTTTTATTTATAATATAGACCTGTATTTTATTTTTTAAATTTTAAATCAGCTTTCAATCAATTCTTAACTCAATTATATAGGGTAAGAAATATTATCTTTAGAAGTTTCGACATTAAAACGCCATCTTTAAATATTTTTTCTACTTTTGATTTTATAGCATTTGTTTAACCAAGGAGAAAAATTAAGAATTGAGCAACTATTACTAATTAGGCACAGATTCAATCATTCCTATTACCCATTCACTTATATTTGTCTTCTATAGTTACCTTTGAAACCTTAATTTTTTTTTATACCCATCTTCTTTTAGCACATGTTGAGAAGATACGATAAAAATATTAAAATCAATTTTCCCACGCCTACTTGACGACAATAATAAGTTTATACTAGTTCACAGTCATAAGTTATATTTTTCACGTCGCTCCAAAAATAAAAATCTATCAGTGTCAGATCCGGTGACCGAACGGGCCAGTTGATAGGACTTTCTGTAACTTTCCGCTCTGTAACTTTGGAATATACCCCACTGTTTTGCTTTTTGATGGCCAATTTTTAAGCTCTTTTAGAATTGACTTTTTTGCTCTTTTTTGATGCTAATTTTATTTGAATTTAGTTTATTACCGGCTTAAGACATTTCAAAAGTTAACTGCCACGTGCACGGTAACAAATAAATAGTTAGGTGTGGGAAGGTGTATATTTCGGGCATTTGCGCGGCTTCGGGGCAAAGGCCATCATCAGCGCCAGGCCATCACTTCCTTTCTTTTGACGAATTTTTGGGCGCTGATGATTTTTGCCGGAAACGCTCTGCCAATAAAGAGTTTTTGAAGCAAACGCACGAAGTGTACACCTTCCTACACCTACCTATTAGAGGGATTTCAAACGCCCCGCAAGTGAAATATTTTTGGAAATAGGTTCCTTCGGAGATCAATTTTTAAGTTTTCGTATCGACTTTTTTACTTTTTTTAAAAAACTTACTAATAGGACTAATTTCGCTCGTATTAGGTTTGCTACTTTCATAGGGGAGTGAAATCGCCTTATTCGAATCAAAAACAATTAAAAAAATTTTTTTTTAGTCTCCTTTGGAGAACAATATCTCCCTTTTGGTTATTGAAATGACCAAAGGGGGGTTATTCCGTCTTTAGATCAATTTCCAAATTTGATCGCCTGTAACTTTAGAACCAATGGATCGATTGGAGCAGATTCAAATCTTTTTAACTCTTGTCTGATGTCCTCTTGCACCTCCTGCCAACGTTAGTCTAATAAGTGCGATATTTGCCAAAATGGGCTTCTTTTGGAGTCAATTTTTAAGCTTTTATAGAATCGACATTTTTCCATTTTTAAAAAACTCATTTTTGGGAAAAATTTCAATCTAATTTAGCTTGCTAGGGGATTATAAACGTTCTATTCGGGACAAAATAAAAAAAATATTGTTCTTAAATTGACCAAATTGGGTTTTTTTTCCATTTTTAATTTTTGTCGCCTGTAACTTTATGGCGATTGGACCGTTTGGACCACTAGGTAAATCCAACCCTTTTTTCCTCTTTTTGATGCCTTTTTTACCTCCTATATCAGCGTCTTTTATAAGCAATATTTTCCAGAATTAGGCCCATTGAAAATCAATCATCAGGTCAATTTTTAAGTACATTTAGAATCGACTATTATGCCATTTTTTAAATAACCCATTTTGGGGGCAATTTTAGTCGAACGTGAAAACTCGTGTTACCTTCCTGAGGGAATGCAAACGTCCCATACCGATCAGAAACTGAAAAAACAAATGTACTTTTTTAAATTAACTAAATGTTGGTATATTACGTCTCCTTCTTCATTTTCAAATTTGGCCGCCTATAACTTTGATGTGCACAAGAAAGTTAGGCAGGTACCTGAGGTAGGAAGAGAACGCAAAACAGGAATTCTCAGAGATACAAATAATGAAATCATAACTGGTATCGAGGAGAAAATAAAAAGATTGAAGAGCTACGTGGAGGAACTTTTTGATGACGGCAGACATGAGATTCCCATGGTAGTAACTGAACATGGAGAAGACGGACCAGCCATTACAAAAAGTGAGGTCATCCACGAGCTGAAGACTTAGAAAAACAGAAAGGCTGCAGGGGCGGACAGGGTACATATGGAAGTACTTAAAACCATTGCCATGTATAATATCGCCGTAATATCTCATGATTACAACAGCAGCTGAAACGAAGAAGTACTTAGTCCAACGAAGAAGTACTTAGACGAATGAAGAAGTGGAAAGTACTAATCAAAGAAAGAAAAACTGCATACATAGGCCACATTATGAGAGGCAACAAGTATACAATGCTGAGACTAATAATTGAAGAACTGATTCAAGGGAAAAGATCTATTGGTAGACGTCAGAACTCCTGGCTGAAAGACCTCAGAGATTGTTTGAGTGCAATTCCATTGAAATCTTTCGAGCTGCTGTATCCAGAACAATGTTAGCAATGTGGATCGCCAACCTTCGAAAAGATAGGGTGCCATAAGAAGAAGAAGATAACTTTAGAACGATTACACAGATTGGAGTGAAGTTTTGCTCTACGTCATGACTTCTTTCACCTCCTACCACCCATCACTGCCTCAAAATAAAGAGGGCGCTCTATTTTGAGGCAATTAAAAAATCGCAGATTTGAGTCTTCTAAGATTTCCTATTCCAGTGATTCCATCATCACATCGACTGGGAAATGAGATAAAAAGGTTTGGCTGGAAGCCCCTGGAAAAGTCTTGGACTTCTCAAGTCTGAGGTAGTGACTTGAATGCTAGAAATGACGCTTTGCCATATGTAACGTTATTCAGGAAAAAATATGATAATTCCTTGTCAGGATGATCCCTTCAAAGACTCCTTTGCAAATCTCGTTGGTCTTTTCTTATTTTTACCTACCTGTAGATCTTGGTGATGTCAGAGACATAGTTGTACTGGTAGTAGTGGTAGCCACACTGGAGAGGCGAAGGCTTGCGAATAGGCCTTAAAAGGCCCTTTTCACAGTCCGTCGTCAATCCAGCCATTCTCACTCCACCTGGATCCTCATTTCCCTCCACAAGTCCATCTAATGAAGGAGAGTAATCCGTTCCATGTCAGAATTGGACCATCCTTTCAGTGGAGAAAAGCAGCTCTGAAAAGGAGAAAGCAGCCCAACATAGTACCGACTCCTAAAAATAAAAATAGAGATGAAGTTCATATTTGTCGACAATTTTAAATTGTGTGGTGGAGCTTTTTGCTCCAAATCTAACAACAAGTAAGATTTTGGAGTATGACTGTTGGCACACGCTGTATAAATTTACATTATTCGAACCCGGTCGGAACTGTAATCCGAGCTACTGCATTTGAAGCACCGAAATGGGATATAGAACCGTTTTCCGCTTTCTACAAATTAATTACAGACATGTAGCGGCTTACATGATGCGAATGAGATGAAAAAGATCTAGATTTTAAATTTAAACTGTATCATGCAATATATCTAATTATGGGGCTAATTAGCGATATAAAAAGCATTCAGTATTGGATAGTTATTGGTTTTGACTATAGAAAACCAAGTTGTAACACTGATTATAAAACTGAAAATTAGAAAAAAAGCATTCATCCTTAAAATAATTTAAATTTACATTATAATAATTGTTGTCTAGGTATAGTAACATATGTTTTTGAATGAGAATTAACTTTTAGCTTAAATCTAAAATTGCTCAACTCTTTTCAACTAACACATTATTGATAGGGTGCAATTTAATTTTTTGAAGAAATTTTTTTAATAATTGTGCTAATTGTCTCTTCATTAGACACTGATGCAGCTTAGAAGAATAGGAATTGAATTGCGCGAGTGAAGAATGGTTTCTGGGTTCTTGATGTAAAGGTGGTGTTGTAAAGAACTTGTTATTAAAAAAGTGTCTCAAATAGCACAATTTTTGACTTAGTAGTTTATTACGTCTCTTTTTTAAAAACTTCTGCATGTTATTGGAGGAGGTACAGGAAGAAAACTCAACAAAGAACGCTCAAAATAACGTGTTTCACAACAGCGCACTTTGCTACACATTAACAATACGACCTTGCCAATTATTTTGCAAGTTAAAAGAGCGACGGTGCTCGGTACCAAATGTTAAGCAAACGCTATGCATATTGGTTTAACATTTAAGTTAATATATGCGCAAATGTTTAGACCCCTAGATGAAGAAAATTTCGAATGTTAATCTGCAAAAAACTCCATCAAAGATTAAATTTTTCAGTCGTTTTGCGACAATCTTCAGGTACCACGCACTAACCTTGAACTACTCGGCAATATGTTTAAGTCATTCCCAGAATTATTACTGCAGTACCATATAACAGGGTCCGGTTTGAACGTTTCTAATGTCAAACGGTATCGCGGTGACGTTTTCATGGATTATTATTGTTCACGATCGCTACAGTTATTTCATCATCATATCGGGTCGACAATTTATGCAAGCAAAAGCGTCGCTTATGCAAAAAAAATGGAATGCAACGGATAAAAGACAGGCAAACATGAAGGATAGTCTTATAGAAATCATATAAAAATTCCTGAATTACAAAACAAGGCCTTTTATATAGACGGAGATTTCACTATCCATCCATGTGAAATTTTCACTTTATTTATACAGGGTAATTGGAACATCCTTTTATAGGATTAATTAACATTTTTCAGTTTCACACAACGCGTCAGGCATTATTCGGTTGCGTAAGTTTTGCGTAAGACACTCCAAAAAGTTACAGGTGGAATTAACTCTTGAAGAGACATGTCTAAACTAGCCCTTATATAAATGAAAAAAAATAGATCTAATGAGGTACAGTTAACACAAGTTCTAATTAGAACAAGAAAAAACACACATTGCACTAATGGTCCATTATGTTTAATGCTAAATATGCATTTTCTTGCAGATTGCTCAAATGATGGTATCTAGAAGGAAAATTCTGTCCAAGTCCCGGGATGACATCAACTTGTTGGCCAATGGACAACCAGACGATTCCGAGGATGTTTGGTACCAAAAGGAAAAACTATTTAAGGTTTGCTCGCTATAGTTAACAACACATGTATTCTGTCATTCTGTCAATAATTTTAAGAATGAGAGAGAGAGAGAGAGAGAGAGAGAGAGAGAGAAAAAGAGAATTGTTTATTCTATAATAACCTGTTAACGCCCTGAGGATAATGCTAATAAGAGTCCAACACAACTGCACATTCTTGGCTGTTCAGTAGCAGCTATTATTTTTTTACACACCCACTGGCAGCTACTTTCAACTTAGTAACAACGAAAACTTGTTAAAACATGTGGCAATTTGACAGAATGTAATTATTCTTGTTCAAATATAGTTCTAGGAATGATAATAATATACTGAAATCTACTTAATCTTATATATTTTGCGTCCTCTTTACCAAGTGCAAAGAGGTGAATAACAGGTGTAGAACATAAACTACTGTAGAATTATAATTAAAAAGACCTGATGATGTCTAAAAGTCGCAACGTCGACATGTCGAAAAGCATTTATTTCGTATTCGGGAACCTAACAGCTTTTGAAAAATGGTAAGAAACGTACTAGAATTCATGAAAAGACGTAATGATACCACGGGAACCCATATCACTGTTCCCATTTGTGACATATCGTTTGTTATTACGAAAAGAACCTACAACCAAAATTTTAGGCTTATAACTTTAATGGTTCCTTAAAATGTAGCGTTTGCAATTTTTTGAGGCACCCTATAGCATCTAAATCAGAAATCAAGGCACTGTTTATAGTAAAGTGAATAAAACTAACAAAAAAAATATATTGGTAAACAAACAAAAATTTTAAATTAAATGTTACAGCATGGGACGCCCTATACTACCTACAACAGAAATCAACGCTCTATTTATCATAAAACTAATCGAATTAAAGCAATAAATTTATTAATATAGATTTACATGCTAAAATCAAAAAATTCCACATTACAACAGTTTTTTTGGGACACTCTATACTCTCTAAAACGTAAATATATGCCCTATTTATCATAAAACTACTAGAACAAGAAAATAAAATCAATTACTATTGATTTGTATAAGAAAAGTCGATATCTCTATATTAAGCATATGGGGCTCTCGAACCGACCCAAAAACCTAAATTTTTAATTCAAAATCGTGCATTGCGGCTTTTTCCAGCTGATATCTCCTTTCGATGAAGATCTCTCCAAAAATCTATCAGAAGAGCTAAGGAAGTAGAAGAAGAGCTACACGTGCACTACACAGCATATTTTCGAATGTCTGCCTAGAACAGTAACTGAGCCCAGGTGGCCCAAAAATAAAGTACAAATTTTGCAGTTTTTTTCAATTATCTTGAAAACCGTGAAAGTCAGCTTCTTTCTAATTCATGTATCTGATAGTCTTCAATGACCTCTTCATACATTGTATTAACCTGCATATCGGAAAACCTTACTGTTTCAACCATAAACAGGAAAATGTAAAAACTTTGTAAAAAATTTTCGTTCGAAATTAATTGTCATATATTTTATGAAAAATAGTCTCATATGAAAGAGGGACCAAAAATATGTAAAAAATATGCAATGTTGGAATTTTCAGTAATTTCCTTCCCCGTCAAAATGGCGCCTAAAATGTAATTGTTACACTTTTTATCGACATTTTAATACTTATATCTATATATTTCGAAAACTAAACAAAGTATAACGATGCTATTGACACCAGTGAATAGAGCATTCACGACGACAAAATATCTGCTTAATTTGTCATTCAAATTTTTTGATTTAGTTCACACAATTTTAATAGTTTTTCACTTCCTACGAGACTGTTATTAAACAAAGCAAAATGGTAATAAATGTTTTGAGCAGTATTTGAGACGACTTACACTTAGTTGAGATACTGTTGTTCTATTGTCATAAATGGCTTTGCTATAAAATGGCAAATGTTACTATATCCTTTCCCCCGGTGCCACACGGAGTAATTACGCAATTACTCCGTCCAAAAGAGAGTAGTAAGTATACCTCATTCACTTATTTTTGGCATACCGTTACCTTTAAAACCTTCATTTTTTTTATACCTATCTCTTTTCGGCACATGTTGAGAAGATACGATAAAAATGTCAAAGTCAGATTTCCAACGCCTACTTGACGGCAATAATAAGTGAATGGTTTATACTTTTGCTTTGCCTAAAAAGAAACTTTAATTTATCTTTTATGTTACATATTTTTTTGTTTTATTCTAGAGCACTTTCTTGTATATCATCTTTGCTTTTATGTATTTTTCTATAATATTTGAGCTTTGAAACTAATGGTATAATTCGAATCGAAGTAGTTGTTTCTATTTGTTTCCTTGTTTATGTATAACTACAATGTTTTGGAAATGCCGAAAGCAGACAAGTTTTCAAATTTTCAACTTGTAATTATACATTTGAATTTTTGGCATATCTTAATTAAACTCTGGCTCTATATTCTTTGCAAAAAACCTTAATATTTTTTTGGCTTTTTAGCATTGATTTTTTATTACTTTATTAATTAAATTTTTTGCTTTATAAAATGAGCTTTGAAACAAACAGTGTAATTCAATGCCGATAGGGGTATTAGCCCTCGGAGTAGTTGTTTCTGTTTGTTTCCTTCTTAACAGCTGCAATATTTTTGGAAATATTGAAAGCAGATAAGTTTTCAATTTCTAATTAGTAAATATTGCATTTTTGCATATTTTAAACTAGATTTTCCTACGAAAAAGCTAAAAATTTCGATCATAGAGATGAAAGTTTGGAATTTTTCGAATCATTGAGTTAAGAGTGCTACATAGATAATCTGTTCTTAATCCTCCTAGTTTGTCTTACTGTGACTGCAGTTTCCTTAGGGTTTAACTGTAATTTCTTTCAAAAATTTGTTCCTCGGAACTGTTTTCTTACTTTTTACAGATTTTTGGTTTCCAACATTCTAGAGTTATTTATTTTTTAAATTCCTCGACAGTTCTTCCGATGGATGTTATTCACGTTCTTCTTTAGCAACATTGCAACATATTTTACTGCCTGGATGTTTCTCAACTATCTGCACTTTAAAGTCAGTTTTCAAATTGTTTTGGAGATTGAAGGACTATAAATGTAGGTTTCATCCATTTCTTCAAAAATACCAAAGAGTTATTACTAAAAGACAATCGAAAAAAATTGTCTAACAGAAATTTTGAGATTTTAAAGAGTGTTTAGGATCTAAAAATGTTCATTATTAAGGTCACTCAAGAAGCAGAGTAAACGTTTGCTTTTGAAGATCTAGCCGGGAGATATTAATTCTTAAAAATCACTTATTTCTTTGTTAGAATCAGACATAAAAGGTAGAGCCTAGAAATGGATATTTAGTACTCGTTGAGGTTACCACAACTACTTAGGAGGTGCATCTCTACTAAGAAATTGGGGGAATTTTTGAAGATCGGAAGAAACATAAACAAACATACGTTTCTTCCTTTTCGTAAAAAATTGCAAATCTTTTTACTTAGAAACCAATAGAAACAAGGCAGTGGAACAGTAGCTTTCTACAAAGTGCAGGCAAGAAAGAGAAGTAATTTCTGGTTTTGAAGATCTGGCCTAAAGCTGTTGATGGGTGAATTTTGTTCATGTTCTTTATTTTGTAAAAATGGTTTATAGAAAACAGATCCTAAAAATTTTACTTATAGACATTTTACGTAATAAACCAGAAAATGGCAAATTTTAAAATTTATTCCATACTTAAAACTCACTTCTATTGTCACTGTTATTTTTTATTTATTGGTAATTTAATAAATGGGATATAAATATTTTACTTAATTGACTAAGTTACTACCGAAAAGTAGGTACATGATATGTGGGGTCATGACATGGACGTACTTTTTGTATATTCTTTCAGAGAACATTACATTCATGTTACCTTCATATTACTTAAAGAATGTTCCTTTTGGGTAGCTTGAGGAAATGTGATAGGAACCTGAATAATCTTTTAATGTTATGTGGGTTCTCTTTCTTTTGTCTATTTATTTACTTGTTTCTGATATTTACTTTTTATTACCTGTCATAAAGAAGTTATTATTTATCAAGATTTAACTCTTGCAGCAATTTGTTGCTTCAAGAGTTAAATGCTTTCAATTTGTTTCAAGTTTTTCAAAACAATATTATTTTCAATTTTGACCACATTTACTCTCCCCTCTTTCTTTATATATATTCTTCTTTAGCTTTTTGATTTTTTTTTTCTGTTTCTACTTCTTACACTAGTACTTGGTTTTATTTACTTTCTTTACCGATTTTTTTTTTAATTCTTGGTTTAATTAACTTCTTTGCCTTTTTGTGAATTTTCGCCTTTCCTTATTTCTACTCTTCCATTTCTGGCATGTTTTTGTTTCTAAAAGCGTCTTCACTTGATATCTTATGTGATATTTTTTCACATTTTCGAGCTTTATTGGGTTTTCTTGTCTTCAGGTAATCTTTAGTTTGATTTTAGGTACATATCTTTTTTTGTCATGTTCCCTTCGAGAATGGTTTTTGCTTTTCAGTTATAACATTTATATGACTACATTCTCGTTTGTAGCTTTGTGGCATTATTTTGATCTTTGATCCTTTGAACGACTTTTTTGGGCAGTTTTTTTTCTACATTTTGTTTCATTTTTTTAATATTTTCTGAAATCTATTTTTCTTGTCATTTATTCCGCTTTATGCAACTTTTTTCTCAATTATCAATTTTCCTTCTAGTTTTTTGCTTGAGATGCTTAATTTATTACTTCCGTTCTTAAGTGTTTCCGAGCTATCAAATCGACTAACAAACCGATTCTTGAGGAAAATGGATCTAAAGACAAAAAAACTCGTATTAAGCAGGATTAAAACGTAATCATTGAAGAATTAAACTGTACAAAAATGACAAGAACTATGAGGAAAGAAATAGCAGAAAGTGAGAAACAGAGAAAGCAGAGAGCACTACACTAATAGCAGAAAGTGAGAAACTTGTGGCCAAGTTAATAAATTGTCAAATAAAAATATTAAATCTATTGTAAGGTTTCAGCAATATATATGATGTTAAAATTTGAATTATATTTGAATTAGATTAAAACTCTTGTCTGAGATAAGCTCATAAAAAAATGAAAATCGTCACATTTTATGACATTTTCAAATTTCAATTGTTTTTATGAAGTTAATCCAGACCTACTGTTCTAATTCCAAGGCCTGCTTGAGGTATTTTTTTAAACGAACGCACGATATAATAAACCTTCACACATAGTTGAAACCTTCTTATCAAGATCTTTATCATACAAGCTTCTACTTTACATTGTGTGAGCCTTCACCCTAATATAGCGTACTTTTATAATCCTATTTCTGGTATCGACCTATTATATTCACAATATAAAACAGGACTTTCTAACTTAATTCTAATTATATTTCTAAATCTAACTGAAACCTTATCCAATAGGACCACATTCAAGAAGTCCTAAACAAATGGACCCAAATAGATGACGAAATCTGGTCCAAAGTTATTGTCCTGGAAAGAAATCGGAGGGTCGCCAAAGCATATGCCCGGGCTCCAGTTTTGACCGTAAATGGGTCCGATGTTGGATTCGATGGGTTTAGGTAAATACAAAAAATCAACCAACTCTTCTATATCTATATAATTTCTTTATGATTGCAGGATTGGCTTGTCTGGGTTTGAAAACCCTCTTAGAGACAAGAGGACAGAAGAATGTCGACGACACATAGGACATGTAAGTGTTTGTCATAAAATTATAATGTTTGGTTATTTTTACCTAATAGGGCGTCAAAATAAAAATGGACGAAGACGGCAACATACTGATTAAAAGACTGTCCCGCTCAAACGTGTTCATCAGACACACAACTCTAGACGATGAGAGTGCCATATCCAACGAAGCCCTAAAACTACCTCACGGAGTCATTCCACCTAACAAGGCTTTCACCCTGTTCGATATGAAGAAATTTCAAGTAATTTGCTTAAGCTTTTTCGTGGTAGATTACCAGATAGTTAAACTACTTTCTAGGTTAATGTAAATAATGAATTAAAACGAGCATACCCGAATAGAAGACGTCTGGAGAACCAATGCCTTAGCGCGATAGCTTTTGTGAAGAACGAGCAAGACTTGCTGAAGTCACCTCTTTGGATGCTGGTTGTCAATTTGGTGGCAATTGATATGCTCAAGACTCAGATCCCTATAGGTATGTCGGTATCCAAAAAAAAAAAACTTCGCCAACATAATTATTTGTAGAAGGTAACTCCCCAGTTAGAGGTCCAGTACCCGCTCCCATTGAAGAAGGAAATTACTCAGTTTGTGCTAGCTCTAAAGTCTCCGTAGCAAGTGTAAGAAACAACCCTGAGATCCAGCAATATGGTAACGGATCGATATTGAATGAAGGCAGTAATAGCAGCGGCAGTACCAGGGAGACTAGCAAGAGAGAAAATCATCCTCCAGAACTTCCTCCAAGGAAGAAACTAGAGAACTGCAATATTCCTCAGGTAAGTAATGCTTTGTTTTTTTTGCCCATATTGATGATGATTAATTTTAGCCTGACTATGAAGAAAAATCACGAGAGCACCCTTCAGCAAGCACGATACGTAGAATACCTTCAACAAAAAATAAGACCAAAGTGAAGAAAAATAAGAAACTACCAGGTAATACCGATCTAAGTAGAAGAAGTTTAGCTAAAATTATATTTAAATATTTAGACGATCCCTATTATTGCGGGATGAAGGCAAGGATTCCCAACTTTGTGGCCAAATTGACCGGCAAAAAATACCATCAACAGGGCTGTAAACCCAGTAAGCAACAAGAACAGCAACAGCAACAGCAGCATCAGCAGAGTCAGCCCATCTATGGATACACTCAAAAGCAGTACCATCCCAGTACGATGGAGCAGCATGTGAGGCGAATGTCTCAAGTCAAACATCCCAACATGTATGCTAGCTCAATATGGAGTGCCAGAAGTTTGGATAGTGGATTAGGTAGGTACGGGTGTTTAGAGTAAAACGAGATTATATACTGGGTGTTTATTAGGAAAGGTCATCTAAAAGGCTGTGAATTTTTGAGATAATTAAAGCAAATGGATTTTGTTCCTTAATTCTTTTTGATATTTTAAAGCCAACCAGATGAAATTCTTAAATAAACACCCCCTATGTGTTATAAGATGTTGGGCCTTGTTAATATTTCTGTCGTTTTTAGATACTGCTGGGTCTTCTCAGTCGCCATATAATCACTATACGATGTTCTATAGATTTCAAGCTCAGCCATCCAGAGGCTACATCCCCGTTCCTCCCGGAACCGTCTATATTGGAGAGTGGGACTAGTGCTGAGTTATTGGAAGCTTTTATTAATTTTCTGAGAGTAAATATGTAGATATTGTATTTTAAAGGGATTTTTCTCAGAAAAAGTTAAAAAAGTTTGGAAGCAGGAAACGTGGAAAATGAAATACTTTATGGCAAAAATATTAATACTTTGTATTCTCTAAAAAGTGTTACACATTGTAAATATAGTTACATACTTTAACAATTCATTGTTTGTTAATATTTTGACTTGTATTCTGTAACGTATAGTTTAAGCATATTATTCCAATGAATGTATTTAATATTAAAACTGTGATATCTGAGTCCTACTGTTTTCTTTCACTAAAGATTAAATAATAATTTAAATTCAATTTTTGTAGAGAGAAGGTGGATGATAATTTTTTTGAGTTTTTGGGTGTTCTTGCAATTGAATCTTGAAAAACATTGTGCTGCAGTAATTAAGCTTTTAATGTTTTCTTCTATGTTGCACTAAAAAGAAAAAAAGATTTGCAAAACAAAAACAATCTTTGACTTTAACAAAACTGTGGTCTGTATATCAAAAGGATTGGATAGTTAGCAGGAAGATGACAAGAAAACTCTCAATCTTCTGCTAAAGAATGCCGACGTTTTGATTAAATTTAGTCTCTTTTCAAAGGCTAAAAATGCATTGCAAAATGGTGTTGATGGTGAATACAAAACTTGTAAATCTGAACAGACCAAGGAGGCAAGGATCAGTGGATACGCCTAGACAAATTGCTACAACAGACCGATCCAGCTGAAGCTCAGCAAAGTTTAGCACAACGTTACAAGGGTCTTGACGAGATGGCAAAACTCCATTTCGGTCTTAGAATCGTTCGTCATCAACCCATTAGCCTTACACGATGCAGGAAAGTCACGCAAAACCATCCCAACTTTGAACATAAGCTCGGCCTCATCGACGCCTCACACTACAATATTTGTGTCATCAGCATACAGAATCACTCTACCCTGACTACTACATTGTGGTACCTTTTAACGGTGCACTTCGCTCGGTACAGTAGATAACTATTTATTTGAATTATAATTTTTTGGTGTTTTCAGACAGGTTGGAACGATAAGTTGCCAATTTGATATAGGTTGCACATCTATGTAATAATATTGAATGCGTATTCTATATAATCAGACGTTTGAGTGGTTTAATTAGAGAATTTTTTTTTGTGTTAAGTTTATTTCATTTCGTGCATCATGTTATCGCGTACCATGTAAACAAATGTATAATCCATTCAGTTATTTCTGTCGTCAAGTAGGCGTTGGAAATCTGACATATTTCACCCGGTATAACATGACTGACAATGACAGTGATTAATAGTCAGTTTGAGGTTAAGGTTATTGTTTACTGTTTTACTCACATAGTTGCTCTATGGCTTCATTAGTTCAAACTTTTAAAAATATTGATTAATAATCACTAACCTAGAATCTAGTAAAAAATGGGCCGGGGCTCTACGTTAGCAATAATTATATATATTATTGATGCATTTAAAAATGAATCTTTTATAACGATAATAGTTGAGATTAATAAGTTTATAGGGTGAATGTGTTTGTGATGATAATATGTATAAGAAGTTTGCTTTTTGGACTAAAATAAAGGCGGAATACAGTTAGGGAACAACAGGAAAAATGATGTCTCTGTCAGCGGCAATTGAAAGCAAGAAGAGTTAAAGCTTACCCCAAAAATATTGGAAACTTTAGCCAAGGTTATAGTGGACGATTCTTAGGGGAGGTCTCTTCTAAATAGCATTTTTTAATGCAAATTCGCATTTTCGCGTTAATTACCTTGGGCATTTTTTCTTAAGAAATATTTTTTTAATAACAAATTAGCTTACAAAATGCACGCTTAAGTGTACAAAAAGTCGGCAACATCGAAATTTTAATGACGCATCTTGACAAACAATCGCTGTCGATATTATACTGGTGAAATTCCATGGCATGGGTTGATACCAAAAATAACTGAATGAATTATACGTAGATTAAGTGATTATTAGTTTTTGTTATGTTCAACATGAATGAACTATATATTAATACTGTAATTAAATTTAGATTCCTTAAGAGTTTACCAGCGATTTCGGTGACAGAAAATTATTTAAATATTTAGTTTACCGCCTTTCAGGCCTTTTATTTGATCAATTCTTCGCCACAAGTGTTAGCGGTAGCGGTTGCCGGCTTTCGTATTTGCAAGATTCCCTTCAGGATTATAGACTGCAATTTGGGTACTTTTATTGTTACTTGCAAGGCGTTCAATTTAAATTATTGCCTACACTAGCGCTTTTAAAGTCGAATACTGTTTTTTTTTGTGTTTTAAGGCACGCTTGGTTTGTACTTCTTATTGATTCCAATTGGACTGATTGCGATTTGATTTCAATAGCTTTTAATTTTTTAAATGCGGCAACATCTTCTTTTTCTTTTAGTGCCTTAGAACCTTAGTGTTGTGGAATTCAAAGAATGTTCTTATCAATAATTTTTTGTAATTTGCACGTCACTTTTATCCATAAACGTACCCCCCATTTATTCATGTCATAGCCGCAAAACAAGAGCTGCTGAGTTTGTGCTATTTGTTCACATTATTTTTTTATGTTTGTACACCATCATGATAAATAAATAGTCACAGCGTTAATAATTAAGCTTTTATTATTTTCTTCTACGTTACACATAAAAGAAAAGAAGACTGGTAAAGACAAAAAGAGTTTCTGAACCAAAGAGAAACAAAAAAAAACTATATTAACAATTATTTATGCGATACTGTTCTTATATCAAATTAGCTGGATAGTGAGCATGTAGAGGACAAGGAAACTCTCAATCTTCTGCTGAAGAATACCAACGTTTCGACTATGTTTATCTTTTTTGTATTGTATTGTATTGTGTTCAATGTGAGTGGAATAGTACAGTCCTCCACCGCAACCTGCGGTCTATTGTGACTCACTCGAAGTGTTGCCAGCAAGGTTTGCCCATGCTTGCTCCACTAATTGTCACCCGCTGTGCCCAGACCCTCAATGAATTTGATGAGTCTCTAGGGTGACACTGCGTTTGCATCTTGAGGTTCAATGATCGTGTTTCCGAACAGTGAGTATCTCGATCTGGCAATAGCGGGGCGAGATGGCTGCATTTGTCCTAATGTTTTTTTGTCCTAAAAATAGACTGGTGACATTGATGACATTTTAGGAGTTTATGAATAGGAATGTCAAACATATGTTCTTACTATATTTACTATTTCGTAGTATTACCATCGACGTACTATCCCACTATCTTTCGACAGTGTTTTTATTATTATAACAATATTAAACTCTACTAAAACTGCTAAAACTAGTAAAGAAAAATTAAATGTTGTTTTGCCAGGTCGGTAGTGAATAACTATATAACTGCGTGTACCTGTCATCCTCCAACAAAGGAATATATGAATCGTCTCCAGTAGAAAATATTAAATATTTCTTAAGGCGTTGAGGCTTTGCTTACCTTAACATCATAAACTGGTCACTTTTTCCTTACAACATATAAAGCTGGATATTTTTCATTTAACTTAGTAACCTAACTATTACTTTACTGAATTTCTGCTTTACAAGTAGGTATCGGAAATGTATCTTTTTTTTAATCACTAAACACACAACGCGACCATACAGTAATTGAATCATACCTATAATGTTTCTTTTAAAAAAAAGGGTTGAAATTTGGTAAAATTATTGGTTTATTGAAATTAATAACAGTAGGTAGCTTATAAAATTGGGTCTAGTCTATGTCCATATTTATATTTTGCGAGGAAAAGTCTCCAACAAACCTGCAATGCACCAGCGCGTGTAACGATGCGCTGCATCTTGGCTATCTAGATATCTTTTTTGTTTCACTTATTAAGGTTACTATTCATCTACACTAAATCTCATATTGTCTAGTCTCCGAAGATGCATATATTCTGCATGTTTAGGACCCAGTGGCCAAAAGTATATCCGGGGAATATGCAGATAGTATATATAATCACTTTTCTGCATATGCAGGGCATATTTAGTACAAAATTGATGTTTTGTATATGGTCATTAGATATATATGTATGCTATGTGGTATATATAGTAAGACCGTATAATATGTATGACTAGATACACACACAATAATAATATTTTAAGAACTATACTATTACCCACTTAATATTTGCCATGGAGGAACTATACAATAGAAATTGGGCTGTTTTCATAGACAGCTTCAATTTCCAAACTAGTCCTGAACATCTTCTGAACATCAAGAACAATGAATTATAGCAATACATTTTGATTCTAAAATTTAAGGATTCAAGGTTTTAAGCATTAAAATAATAAGGCATTTAAGATTCTAACCTTGTAATATTTTCCATTTACAAAAAAAAAATAACAGAGACCATATCATAAAAACCTATACATTTTCTAAATGTATAGGCCGTAGATATACAACAATCATAGGGGTAATCATCAAACTACAGGGTTTCTATGCACATCAACTCTGATGGACTCAGCTTTGTGAAACTTGTTGGGCTCAGATGCTGACAATCCCTCAGACTGTAGCTTTCTATAAAGAAGGGAGAGGAAAATGACTCTGTCAAGGGTTCCTTATCATACTTACATTTTCTTAAAATCTACTCTCAAGATGAGTGGTGTGTATATCGAGTAACATGACAGAGGTTGTCTGAAACTCTATACCAGTCATGCGAGTTAAATCTGGGATGCTAAAGCATAACTCCCTACTCTTAACCTCCACAAATTTATTAGGTCCTTAAGTGATGAGGCCTTTGAGTGTCACAGATTAGGTCAGCATCAATGTCCTGAGTTTTAGCAGCAGGTGCGGACTCAGCTGATGATTTGCATTCGCTGAGATGTGTCAGCTTAAATGGCATGTATGACTCGAACTCCCACTTGGCAATAATAAGAAGCTCCACCTAAATTATCACTCATATAGGCACTTGAAGGGTAATATGCAACACTGTAGGTAACTATATAGGCAGGTACAAGCTGCATGATGATCAAATATGGAACACTGCTAAATTTTTGGTTACTCATTATCAATCACCAAGCGTATATTGGTCAGGTGGGCACTAATACTTACAAGGTTTTCAGGTGGCAGCTCTAGAGCCCTTTGAGAGTATTCCCATCCTTTGTTTTCTCAATGAAAACTCGAAAACAACTATCCTTGGTAGGTGGGTCATGTATTATAATACCAACCACCCATAGGTACATTCAACTCAGGATCCCAGTGGCATATCCTATTAGAGTTAGCCTATCAATCAAACCGCTTGAAATAATAAATAATGAAAATGGAACTACCTACTGTGTCACATTAATTAATATACTACTTCTTCTTCTTCTGTAGCTTATTCTGTCCACTGCTGAACAAAAGCCTCTCTCAAATGCTTCCATTTCCCCCGTTCTTGTGCAGCCAGTATCCAGTTTCCGGCTGTTCTTCTTATATAATCGCTCCAGCGGGTAGGCGGTCGCCCTCTGTTACGATATGCGTCTTGTCTTGGACGCCATTCTGCTATCTTCTTTGTCCATCGATTGTCCGTCATTCTGGCAACATGCCCCGCCCAGTTCCACTTTAAATGTAAGATAGTCTCGACAGCATCTCGTGTCTTCGTTCTAAGTCTTATAGTTGTATTTGGGACCCTGTCTCGAAGGGTGATTCCCAGCATCGATCTTTCCATCCTGCGTTGCATCACTTGTATTTTCGTAATGTTTTTTCTTGTAAGTGTTAGTGTTCCTGCACCATATGTCAGCACGGGAAGGACGCATTGGTTGAACACCTTTCTCTTCAAGCATATTGGGAGATTGGACCGAAACACTGATTTTAGTTTTCCAAATGCTGCCCAAGTCAGACCTATTCTACGCTGGATTTCGCGTGTTTGATTGTCCCGTTCGATACTGATTTCATGTCCTAGGTATTTGTATGAATATGTCTGTTCTATATTTATGTTGTTAATTTTTAGAGAATTGTTTAGAACAAGGTTTGTCATATATTGTGTCTTTGACAGATTTATTTCAAGGCCTACCTATTCTGCGGCTGTTTGTAAGTCCTGTAACATTGTTTGTGCCTTAGCCGTGTCGTCTGTTATTAGGACGATGTCGTCGGCGAAGCAAAGGTGGCTTAGATTTTCTCCATCGATGTTAATTCCCATGTTGTTCCATCTTATTTTGTTTAGCACACTTTGCAGCAGAGTAACGAATAATTTAGGAGAAAGCGCGTCACCCTGTCTCAGGCCCCTTTCAATTTTGAACTTGTTGGTATGTTGATTGTTGTTTATCTTCACGTATGCTGTGGATGTAGTATATATGTATTTAATAGCTGAGGAGTAACGGTAGTCAATTCGGCATTCTGCAAGTGCTTCTAGCAGTTTCTGGTGGTCCACTGTATCAAAGGCCTTTTTGAGGTCTATAAAAATCAGCATAAGCGGTTTGTTGTACTCTATACACTTCTCAATTATTAGTTTCATTGTGAGCAAGTGATCGTTGGTACCGTATTTTGTTCTAAAACCCGCTTGCTCTCTTGAAAGAAAGAACTCTAGTTTGTTTGTTAGACGTGTTGTTATAATCTTTGTGTAGAGCTTATAGATGTGACTTAGAAGACTTATGGGCCGGTAGTTTTCAAGGTTTGTGTTATCTCCTTTCTTGTGTATGATGATGATTTGCGCACTTTCCCATTGCGATGGTATTGTTCCTCCGGAGAGGCATTTATTAAATAGGGTTTTAAGGGCATTGATGATGTCTTGTCGGCCCATTTTAATGCTTTCTATTACCATCTCGTCTTCACCAGGTGCTTTGTTGCTTTTCATATTTTTTAAAGCTGATATAATTTCATAGTCATTTATCTCTTCGAGGTCTTCTGAGCCTTGGTTTAAAATTATTGGAATATTGGATTTTATTTCTCTATTTGGTGTTGAATATAGTCGTTTGTAGAAAGCTTCAATGGTCTGCGTTATTTCCCCCTTGTTTGTCACTATTCTGCCATCTGTGTTTTTGATTTTATATATATTATTTTTTCTCGCTAGGTTTTTCCTTGCCAGAACTTTCAGACTTTTATTCTCTTCTATTGTAGTTTTTATGGATTCCGTATTTTGTTCTCTTTTGTGTTTTCTTATCTCTTTAGCTATTTCTTTATTGATATTTCTATATTCTATTGTTGTTTTGTCTGTCAGTTCTCTTCTTTGTTTCATTAAAGATTTTGTTCTTAGGTTGAGTTTTTGGTTCTTGTTTTTGCTTCTGCAGCACTTTTCAATTGTTGCATTTACGCTGTTTGTAATGTTCTCATATATTGCGTTAACTGTCATACGATTATTTACGTTTAGAGATTTAGATAGTTGCTGTTCATATTCATACACGTTTTCAGGCAAGTTCCATTTTTTGTGACTCTTTTTTTAGGATCATGTTGTTTCTTTCCTTTCTTATGTTTAGTTTTATTTTCGCTCTTACTAGGCGATGGTCGCTGCCTGTTGAGAATCTATTCAGAACATCTACATCACTGACAATATCTTTTCTGCTGCTGCATATGAAGTCGATGGCGTTCCTGGTCCTTCCGTCTGGGCTCATCCATGTCCATTTTTTGTTGTCATTTTTTTGGAAGAAGGTGTTCATTGCGAAGAGATTTTTGCTATGCAGAAAGTCTATCAAGGTATTTCCTCTTTCGTTTCTCTCGCCCAATCCGTGGTGCCCAACCGCGTTTTCAGCTTCATCTATTTTGCTTCCGATCTTAGCATTAAAGTCTCCGATTAGCAGAGTATAGTGGGATTTCTCGTCTTGTATGGCTGAGGATATATCTTCGTAAAAGCATTCGATATCTTCCTCTGTATGGTCGCTTGTGGGCGCGTAGGCTTGAATGATTTTCAGAGAGTATTTTTTGTTAAGTTGGATGGTGATGAATAAGACTCTAGGGCTTATACTTTTGATGTTTATAATATTTTCAGTGTGTCTTTTGTGGACCAAAAAACCTATTCCTCTTATTGCAGTTTCTTCTCCTGCATAGTGAAAGATATGTCCTTTGTCCAGAGTGATTTGACCTTCCCCTATGCGTCTGACTTCGCTTAGGCCCAATATGTCCCATTTAATGTTTGTGAGTTCTTCCTCTAGTTCTAGCATTTTCTCGTTTGTTGATAATGTTCTGGCGTTGTAAGTTGCTACGTATATCGGGTATTTTCTGTGACGGTGTGTTTTGTTGTCTTTAGGTGATGAAGGCGATTGTTTGCCTCCCCCAGAATCTATGAGGCAGACCTTTTTCAAGGTGTGGGATTTGCCAAATATTGATCTACCCACCTGGGGTGTGTGTCCTTTTCTCTTTGGAATCGCCATATTGAGAGGTTTATAGCCAAATTTTCTTCCACGTTGGCCAGACGGGTTGGAAGAGGGATAGGAATATTAGAAAGGAAATAAGTGGTTTTATAGGAAATTGGGAGTTTTGACAATGGTTTCCCCGTATGGTCTTTGGAGATAAACCAAAGCTCGCGTGGACAGGGTCGCATTCCTGAAGTAGATCTGTCATCTATCGGGACTATAGATGAGTATCTACCCGCTACCCGGGACCCGGTATCTACCCGCTACCCGGGATGAGTATCTACCCGCTACCCCGGAATATACTACTTACCTGTTATAAAATGAATGGCACTTTGCATTACTTCTTGCATTGAATATTTAGTCCCAAGTTACAACTTTCAGTAGGCCAACAACTCGGTCAATAATATATACTGTCAGATTCAGATACTCAACTAAACAGTAAACTGATACTTATGCTAGGCTTTTGGAGCTATTCAATGTTTTCAATTTTTCATAAACTTATCGGATTAACTTGATTGCTAACAACTCAGAGATTTTAGTTTATCTCATGTTTAAAATTGTAATACCAATTTGCTTGGAATACCATTGTAAATTCAAATAAATCATGCTATATGATCTTTCTCATTACAGCTCTTTAATATTCTGTTCTTACATTTATTACTTATTTTAATAAAAGAAAGGAGTTTGAACATCTCTTCTAAGAAGAATTTTCATCTCCCATTTTGATGTGCCTTCAGTCTTTGAATGCTTGTATCTTGTATAAGTATCAAGTTGTTGAAAATATTCTCATTGCAACATTTATTTGAGTCTACCAATTCAATATAGCTGCTAGCTCATCTGGAAACATGTGGAATACCCTTGCGGTTCTTGCAAATGTTGCAGTACATACTACATACTTCTTATTTTATAAAAATTGTTGGTCCATAAGTCAGAACATTACTGAAGTATTATTCCATCAATTGTTTTAAAACAACCACAACAAAAATATAATGAATGAAACAGCTGATGAGAATGACATCTTTGACATGTGTTATTCTGTCATTTCTGGCATTAGGACCGATGCACATTAGGACCGATGTGGTTCTCCCAGCGGGGCAGTCACATAAGACGTACTCAACTGTCTCGTCGTCTTCCAAGTACAGCCGACACTCCATCTCTTCGGACAGTCCGAGTCTATGCATGTGATATATTAGGTGGATATATCCTGTGTACAGTGCAGTGCTCACTTTGATTTATCTTCTATTTAGTCTGAGGAAAGTTTACACTTTTGCTCTACCTGCTCCCGTGATAAATTTTTTGGTGTGCAAGAGTCCGGGTTGGTTGTGGGACTCCCAGAGCCGGCTCCGGGCCTACGAATGCAGAGACTGCCGTCCTAATGCCTAGAGAATCGGCCCTCTCATTGCCTTCGTGACCACGAAGGCCCGGCATCCATACCAGTGTGACGCTGTTCTCCTGCGATAGGGTGTTCAGAGTCCTGTGGCAGTTCGAAACAGTTTTGGAATTGCAACGAAATGACATCGGCCCGATACGAACAGATCCTTATTGATCTATTGTGTCCTCCCTCCACTAATAGGTGTCGGGCACACAATTCAGTGGCATGTATCTCTGCCTGAAACACTGTGGTGAATCGGCCCAAGCTCTCTTATGCAGATGCCATCTAGCTCCCTTACACTCCGGAGCCAGCCCCTTCGTCTGTTTTGGGTCCACCGTGTACCAGGTAGTTCCTGCCAGTTGTAGATTTTCGCCTCGCTCGTCCCAGTCTGCCCGTGAGGGAAGACGTAGCGAGTGTCCAATGTACGTTTTGATGTAATTAAGTTGGAGACGATGTTCAATACCGCAAGGCTTTCCAAGCCAGCCTGGGCATTGTTGGTCCCACCATCGAATGGCTTCGGTGCTATGTTTGTCAATTGTTGCAGCCGATATGTCGCTTTCTTGCCTCTCGTTCCAGGAGTATTGGAAGTGGAAGCAGGTCGAGCATGCGTTCCAAGGCTGCCGTGGGCGTCGTTCTCATTGCCCCAGTGATGCAGAGACATATTTGTCTTTGCAGAGAGGATAGTGTAGCTTTGATGGACCTCTGTTTGCTTCTTCGATACCAAACTATGGCCCAATACGTGATTATCGGTCTTATTACCGTCACGTATAGTCACATAGTTTGTTGGGTTCCCATCTCCAATGATTTGCCCCACAGGTTCTTGCACGACCAAAGGGAGAGCTGCGCTCTACTAACGGTCGAGTCACATGTGGGGGTCCATGTGAGTGATTTGTCCAGCATGACTCCTAGAAATTTTACTTCGTTGGTAAACGGGATTGTCGTCCCGAACAAAGATGGCGTTTTCAAGAAGTCCAGCCTCTTTCTTCGGGTAAATAGCACAATTACCGTTTTTCTAAGGTTTATTGCTAGGTTTTCCTTTTGAACACCAGCTGTGTACAACATCCAGCACCTCTGGAGTGCCGCAACGTGCTGGAGATTTATTGGTATGGGTGGTTTCTTATAAGGATAACGATGTCGTCCGCGTAAGCTAAGACCTCGTTCCAAAGTAGCCAGAAGGTAGTCCACTAGTAGGGATTACAGGAGTGGTGAGAGGACTCTGCCCTGTGGACAACTTTCCTCTGTTGTGAATCTGATAGTGTCATCGTTTAATGATGTAGTGATCAGTCTAGATTCTAACATGTTGCGAATCCAGTTGGATATTCTTTCTCGCTTTACTAGCGCTGAGGAGAGAGTCTGTAGGTGTATTATTAAAGGCCCTTTCGATGTCTATAAAATTACCGACTGCGACACAGGTTGTGGAGTGCTATTTCTATTGATTTGTTAGCCAGGTATGCATACTGTTCCGTATTAAGGGGGTACGTTGTTATTGCTCCCTCTCTTACGTTTTTTACAAAAATGCGTCAAGTTTTGTTGAACCCTGTAGTAAGATACCTGCAAAACATATAACTTAGTACATAACCACTTAAAGCAGTCCATACATGGATCTTGCTAAAGTACTATAGCTAACAGAAATCGGTTGAGTGGCTTTAGAGATGGACAGTTTTAAATTTCATTAAAAAATTGCGATTATCGTTTCAATTGCTTCTTAGTTTAGATGCATGTTTTATCTATTTCTGCTCTTATCACCGAAAAGCGAACTTTAGCTTCTGATGTTTTCGTACATCTAACTCTATACGTTCTTGTCTTTTTCTTGTCAATCGATCACATAAAATAGCTATTTATGTAACCAGTTACGAAAAGTTCGATTTTGTGTAACGAATGAATGTTTGCGGGACGAGTGCAGCGAGTTCCCGCAATTTGAATGAGATACACAAAAAAGGTTTTTCGTCACGTGTTTCATACAAGATTTTTTCTAATTTTGACTACAAATACCTACTTAGAGAGAGAATTATTATTATTAGACTTCAATATTTACTTTTAAACCACTTTGTATCTACTTAATACCGTAAAACTATAGCAACGGTGTGCCACAGCCGAAACCTGCAACTGGTGGTGACACCAACTTTTCATCCCTAGTCACGAAAGATTTTACTTTTCGTAACTAGTTACGAAAAGTAGGACGTTACGTCACTGTCATCAGTATTGAAAAGTGCCACTTTATATGTCAAAATTAGAAAAAAGATTATATATGACTTTCGTTTTACAATAGGTGACGTTTACGCAAATCTATCTCTATTTTACGTTTGAATACTTTTATCTTCCATCTCTTTATCAATATATATACATAATAACAATCTTTATTATGTGTCCAGATTTCTGTTATCTACCCTGAAATTCACGGTGCTGTTTAATTTGATGTCGATCATCTCGTTGATATTTCGTTTTCGATAATGACCCTCACGATCAACAACAGTTTCACCTTAAAAATGAAACGAACCGCCTCTCAAACAATAGTGAGGGCAGTTTTTTTTTATTTTCCCCCCTTTCCATTATAACTTTGTTTATCGACACTTATCACATGCATGAGATTTTGTAGACGTTGTGTGGTTATAATTGTACCGGTGTAGTACTTTTAACATTTGAAACTAACTAAGAACGTGGGGTAATTGTTTGTTTCAAGATATTTTCAATAATGTCATGTTCAGAACTATTAAATTTGTAACATCAAAAACCTACTTTTACTAATTGTGGCAATTTCTTATGACAATTATTGATAGAATAAATGGCTAAACACCCTTCCCAAAACTGCTAGTTTTATAATGCAGCGAGTGAACCAGAAAAGCGCTGACTAGAAAATGCAACAAAATTAGTGAACTAATACACACGGGCACAATACATAATCTCGTTCAATGAATAATTAAAGCACAAAAATTAAAGGAACTGGGAGAAACTCGATGACTGGATAAACGAGAAATGATTGAATGAAACAAGAAATCAATTATGTTTAAAGAAAAAAAAATGAAATGGAAAATGAAAGTTGAAAGAAAAATAATATTGGATTATAAAAGAAAAGTGAGCAAATACAAAACTATACATAACAACTATAAATTATACAAAACAAAAGCATTACAATTTGACAAAAAGAATAATCTAGCAGAGCCAAAATAGTATCTTTTAAATCAAGAAACTAATAGAAAATAAAAAAAATTGAAAATGTAATAAACGGTTAACCGATGAATATGTAGGGGGTGTTTATTTACGAATTTCATCTAGAAGGATAAATAATACTTACTATAATTACGTCAAAAATTCATATCCTTTTAGATGATGTTTCCTAATCAACACCCCGTATATAATCTTGTTTTGCCCTAAACATCCGTACCCACCTAATAATACACTATTCAAACTTCTGTTTGTCCTGAAACATTCGCCTCCGGCCTCACATGCATCGTACTGAGATGGTCCTGCTTCTGAGTGTATCCTGTTTTGAGCTGATGCTGCTGTTGTTGTTCTTGTTGCTTACTGAGTTTACAGCTCTGTTGTTGGTACTTTTTGCCAGTCAATATGGATGGTCTAAATATTTAGATATAATTTTTGCTAAATTTTTTGTAATTAGAAACGTTATTACCAGGTAGTTTCTTATTTTTCTTCACTTTGGTCTTATTTTTTGTTGAAGGTTTTCTACGTATCGAGTTTGCTAAGAGGTGCTCTCGTGACTTTTCTTCATAGTCGGGCTAAAGTTGATTATCACAAATATGGGCAAAAACCCCAAAAATATTACTTACTTGAGGAATATTGCAGTTCTCTAGTTTCTTTCTTAGAGGAATTTCTGGAGGTCTAGTCTCCCTGGTACTGTCGCTGCTATTACTGCCTTCATTCAATATTGACCCGTTACCATACTGCTGAATCTCAAGTTATTCATTCCACTTGCTACGGAGAGTTTAGGGCTAGCACACACTGAGTAATTTCCCTCTTCGATGGGATGGTAACTGGGCCTCTATTTCGGGAGTTACTTTCTAAAATAATTATGTTGACGAAGTTCTTTTACCTTTGTTTGTACACCTACATACCTATAGGGATTTGAGTCTTGAGCAGCAAATTGACAACCAGCATCCAACAAGCCGATCCTGCAAGCAGAAAAATCAACAATATTTTAAAGAAAGAAAAAAATTGATTAGAAAATGAAAGTTTAAAGATAAGTGATATCGGATAATAAAAGAAAAGTGGGCTAATACAAAACTGAAAAGCATTAGAATTTGACAAAAACAATAATCAGTTCAATATCTCAGAGCCTTGCCAGCTTGGCTGCTTTGGCATTACATATCTTGCGGGAGACGTAGCCCTTGCTTCTCAGGGTGGTTTTTGCCTATTTGCTGTCACTCTACTCTGCAGCTTGATATCATAGCTGATACTATGGCCGCTTCCAGGGTTACCCTGATGCGGGATCCGCCTCGTATTGACCCGAAATCCGCCGTCGATTGGATGTGCTTCCGGACGTCGGAAGGTCTTCTCAGCTTTGACTCTCATAAAGTCGTTCACTGTTTACGATCGCAGATTAGCACGAATTTCTTCGTTACTAATGAAGCATTTACCACCAGACGAAGGTAAATGTTTTAAACAGCTTCTACCCTTGAGAGTTGGGAATCCGCAGCGGTCCCCCATGAGGCCGATCCATATGTTAGGATCGGCCGCATGATGGTTTTCAGCAGCAGGAGCTTTCCCCTCACGGGCAGATGGCTTCTTCGGTTGAGCAGGGGAGTGAGACCATAGCCCCCCTAGCTTTGGCAGCGGCGACCCTAACAAGGGGGCCCCAAGTCAGCAGGGGATTACCCCCAGATAAATGCCCGAGTCTTGCCACAGCACTTCGATGCCATCGATCACAAGTTGTATCAGGATTGCCTGACACTTGGTTGGATTAATCTTAATCCTCCAACGTACCAGCCATTCCTGGTGGTCGTCTAAAACTAGCTGCAGATTCTGCCGCACAACATCTTTTCCCCGGTGTTTGGATAAAAGAGTCGTGTAGTCCGCATAGAGTGCGAGCGTAGTCCTTGGTGTTTGGTGTTTTAGGAATATCGGTCGTGTACAGTGTATACAGATGCGGCGACAATACCGACCCTTGGGGGACACCTGACTCTAGCGCTCTGGGCGCCGACCAACCGGGAGGAATGACCCTTACAACGACTGTCCGATCTGTAAGTTAACTGTCGATAAGTTGGCAAATGCTTGCCGACTAACCTAAGTAACTCAGCTTGTAGATCAGGCCTTCGTGCCAGACTCTATTGAACGCGTGCTTTACGTCCAACAGGACTAATCCAGAAGTCAGTCTTCCACGACGTTCTCCATTTGTTTTCAGGACCTGCAATTCTGCAGAATGCAATCCCCGAAAACCATATTATTCGACGAGTACGACGTTTAGGAGTGTGCACTCGTTTTAGAGTCTCTTGCTCACAATAATACGATCCACGACCTTGCCAGCCCCACAGAGTAATGTGATGGGCCAGTAACTACTGGCGAAACGAAAACAGTTTTGTGGAAATATCTTATTCTTGCCCCGCTTGTTTAGCTTTATCAGCACTCCCTGTTTCCACCTCGATGGAAAGTGCCGTAGTCTCAGTGTTGCGTACGCCACAGCGCAAAGTTAAGCTGCACCCTTTCTAGTCAGGTTTTTCAGCACCTTGTTGGAGATGCCGTCCTGCCCAGGAGCCTGTCATTCCACAAGGGTCTTCAAGATGTCCCTGACTTCCCAGTGGGTAACCGGGTCCATCGGATCCTACTGACCCCTGGGGTCCTCGCTCCTCAGGTGCCGGACGGCTCTCTCTACCGCGAGGATGTGACGATCATCATCGTCAGGGTGATCATTTAGCCTACACTCTTTTTCGAGTGTTTATATATAGGGTGTATACACACTCTATATATCGCTCAGTTTATCCTCCCAACAGCGACTGCGGTGTTCACGCAGGGCTGTTTTCAATCGCTGGCTGCTTTCGTCACAGTTTAAGAGTAGAAACATATCGAGCACTCCTTTGATGTCTGCGAAATACGGACTAATTTTTGCTGGGCTCGTTTCAGACGGTATACGAGAGAATTGATTGATGGTTAATGTGGAGCGTTGTGCGTATAAGGGCGAGCAGATATATAAAGAACTTATTTACTCATCCATTTAACAAGCATTTCAATTTACATACACTTTCTTGAAAATGGTCGGAAAAAAATCGATTTAAGATCCTTATTGAAGTTATAGACTGGGAGCCAGCGACCGTTTAGTTTTAGTCATTTTAGAAAAACTGAAAATGTTCTCCTCCGCTTAATTTGGTATCACAAATAAGGGAATGGATCTCCAGCTGGTGCACTTCCGGGGGTGTAGCTGCTGCAGCCTCTTCGACACGTAAAAAAATAATAATAAAAACTAATATTACAAAAGCTGAAACTTTGTTGACATGTTTATTATGTCGTAAACAAATAGGAAAACGTATCCAGGTGAGTTGAGAGTGGTGGATTATGCCCCAGCTGGTCACGTGAACAAGTGAAAAATATGTATTCAGTAAACTGATACCAGAAAAGCTGAAACTTGGTAAACTACTAGTTAACTTAACAAATGAAACAAAAAATATCTAGCTTTACATTAGTGGGGGAAAATTGTCCAGTTGCAGCCATCAAAGAGACAACGATGTCTGCGTGATTAACTTGCGCTGCATCTTTGATTTTATCAGCTAGATACTTGCATTCACTCCGATTGGTCTAGGCGTTCTTAAGTTCTAGGGGGTCAAATTTGAGAAATATGAAAAAAGTCGTAACACCTCTTTGGACATTTAAAAAAAAAAAACAGATTTTTGTTTGCATATTGCATCGACGGAACTTCCAATAGTGGGAGATGAAAGAAGACATCAAGAAGAGGACAAAACAGTTGGACTCACTCCGATCGGTCCAGGCGTTCTCAAGTTACAGGGGATCAAAAGTTGAGAAGTGTGAAAAAAGTCTTAAAAAAATCGGATTTTTCTTTGCTGTTTTTGATCGGAATGGCTCGTTTGCAGTAACAAACTCAATTGGAATAAAACCACCCTATAAAGAGGTTTTTAAAAATGGTCCAAAAACGCGATTCTAAATGTGCCTAAAAATCAATCTCCGAAGGGTCTATCTCTGAAAATATTGCACCTACGGAACTTCCTACTGACATTAAGATTATCGAGTGGTGCAAGTATTTTTTTTGCTGTTTGTTCTTTGTTAGTCATCGAATCCTCGATATATCCTTCTGCGACGTTTGTAGAGCGCCAGCCCCCATGTCTTTTTAAAGCTGACATATCGCCTCCATTTTCTATCAATAAAGTAGCTGATGTTCTACGTAGGCAATGCCCTGTATACATTTTGGCATTTGGTAATTTCAAAAAGGAAGCAACTTCTTGCGGAACAGATGCAATTTTATGTTTACCACTTACTGCTTTTTGGCATTTGCCATTTTGGTATTTAATTATTTATATTTTACCAAAAATCTGTTTGTGTACATGTTCTTGCGAAGATCCATATACTTTCTACATATACTTAAATAGAAATTACCCCAAATGATAAATAATCGGGATTTGTAGGTTTTGATATTAGAAATTTTCACAAGGATTGCTGAGCCTAAATCTGAGATATCTTGTAGAGTAATATTTGTCAACTCATCACATCTGCATGCTCCTGAGACTCCTAATATCAATATAACCTAAAATATTTGCAACATTTAAGTACATGTATAGCTACTACATACGTCTATTTATTATAGTCATTAGTAAAGCTATGATATAGTATGCAACCTTTGCGGTCAAATATTTTTCATCAGACGCATTGCATAGAAGAGAATCCACCTCTTCTTTCGATAGGACTTTTGATTTCTTGGGTGTATATTCATCATTTTGAGTTGGTTCCGTGTGATAGCCCTTGAGATGGTAGCAGGTATCAAGAAAAGGACAAAACAGTAGGATTCACTCTAATCGGTCTAGGCGTTGTGAAGTTACAAGCCGTCAAAGTTGAGATATGTGAAATAAGTCGTAACACCTTCCCCGCTTTGAACATTTTCAAAAAAATTTCGGAAATTTTTTTTTGCCGTTTTTGATCGGAAGGGCACGCTTGCAATCCCCTAAGAACGTAACAAACTCAATTCGAATGAAATTTCACCAAACGCATATTTTTGACATGTTCACTTGACCAGCTGGGGCATAATCCTCCTCTTTCAAGTCAGCTGGATACGTTTTTCTTTTTGTGTGCAACAAAATAAACATGCCAACAAAGTTTCAGCTTTTGTAAAATAAGTTTTTTTTTATTATTTTTTTACGTGTCGAAGAGGCTGCCGCAGCTACATCCCCCGGACGTGAGCCAGCTGGAGATCCATTCTCTTATTAGTGATACCAAATTAAGCGAATGAGAACATTTTCAGCTTTTCTAAAATGACTAACACTAAAGGGTCGCTGGCTCCCAGTCTATTAGCATTGCAGCCATCTACCCTACACAACAATATTATGTATGCGGAGAGTCATGGTTATTGTTATATGGTCATGATACTGGTATATTTCGATAGAAAACGCGCTTTGCGTAAGCCACTCTCTACAAGTACTTTACGCGTCCTCCTTGTACAAGTCCCTGCTAGTCTGAATAGAAATTTGTAGACAGAATTCTTAGAGACGGCAGGGAAGAAATGTTTGGCACCAACCGTCGAGTGATAGAACTTGTTCTATTATTGAACGGTGCTTTCGTTAAGCAGCTTGCGATTGTCCTCTGAGGAGCCTCTGTGGTACCATCTACTCTGTCGTCTCTATTCCTGAACGAGAGCCCTTATCTGTTCGGGAATCTCTCTATAATGACCGCGTGGTTTTTTCACCTCGCGCTCAATTGCGGTTAGACTTAGAGCCTGCAGCACGTCCTCCTCGAACCCCTGCACGAGACCCTCCAGCTGAGCCACATCAGCAATAACTGTGACTGTCGCAAGTGCGTTAAAATACTCTTGAAACCATTTCCAGTTAGTATGCCTAGAACGAGTCGTTTTGATTTCGGCATTCGCTCCAAGGGTCAGTCTAATCGGATTGTTATCCGAAGTACCTTCATTCAATTCACCAACTATGGCCAGAGATGTTTTTCAACACTGCAATGTCAAGTACGTCCGGTCTCCCGCCCCCGTTGGGTGGCATGTCGGTTCCTCCGGCTCCAATACCACTGCGACAGTCGTCGTCGGCAAAAAGGACAAATATTAAATATTGTTAACCTAATAGCTAAACCCAATCCTCGTAGACATTTACAACAGTACGACTAAACAAAACTAGGAAAATAATGCTTTCAAATAGCACTTTCTTCGATTATTCCATCCCATTTATAAACCCCGAGACGCCGCGCCGCGCCGACTTGGTTCCTCTTCCTAAAGATAACAGTTTGCAATTTCGGCACGTATTTGCTGAATTGACACTCGCCGATTGTGGCGATTGGCGCCACATTAAGTGAAATTAAAATTGAAAATTGTAAATGATATAAAAAAGTTGTCAAACCGAGAAAAAAAGTGACCAACGTTGAAAACTTGCTTTAACAAATAGTTAGGCTTAACCAGGAAAATTAATTAAAAAAAAACAAAAAGTGCTTGCAATAAGCAACAAAGAAGTTAATAAGAAGAAAGTGTCAAACACTTGGAAAGAGCGGCAAAATAAATCCCAAAAAAATATAATGAAATAAAAAAACTGTAGAATTTTTTAAAGACTAAATGTTGTCACCTTGTTTCATATTTTACGACTGTTAGCTACTTCAAGATAAGTCAGGTTTAAATGAATTTCGTGACTTTAATTAATTTTCTTTTTAAATAAAGATATTGGTATTTTTATGAATTTACTCCTTTGTTTCCAATATTTAACAAGTGAAATTTCAATCGCATACAATGCGTAACAATTTGTCGTAAGAGTGTACCTAAAAATACAAGGGACGTAAGTTAAAGAATACATATTCATATTTTAAAGTATGCAATAAGCAATGCAATAAATCAGAATCCTAGGTCATTTTTGTAATACTACGTAACTTCTGTGAAATTACACTTTGTGGTTAATTCTGCTTTAGCAATAGCATACAAATAAATGTCACAGCTCGCCACAGACAGCGTTAATTTTGAGATATTGTCTGAAGTTCGAGCAACAATCTGAAATTATTCCTGATTTATAGTTCTAAACTCGGTATTTTTTTCAATTAATCTGCTCTTTGGAATCGATTAGGTTCCAGTTCCAAACAAAAGCCATAATAAAAAATCATTATTGTTAATTAATTCTGAAATAAGTAGTTCTGTAAATACCAAAATAATCGCTGTTATCAGTATTGTTAATTGCAATATATAGTTCATTCGAAAATCCTGAAGCATCATTCATTATACGTCTTTATTTTTTAGAGCAGATAGGACAAAGCTCAAACAAATACATCTTTCTTGAGATTAACCTAGTGGATCCAGGTAAGAGTGTCTAAGCGACTGATGAGATATCTCTTGACAATCAAAGAAGTAAATTTTCAAGTTTGTTTCTACCTCAAGATAAGGTGCCAAGACCGTTTGGAATGGTATAAATAAAAAAAATAAGCAAACCTACCCTTAAACCCCAATAGTAACAAACTGTATCTTAATTATTATTAATAATATTATTGCTACAGGGGCTTTTAAAAGTCAAGTTGTGAACGATTGTCTGTCAGTCTCCCATACCATCTCGAGATGAATAGGTCGATGGCCGCAGCTTTTTGGGCTCTCGCTTTGTGCTTATGGCCCTTGGTAGAGAGCCGAGTCGCTCGAAGAGATGCTGAGGATACAAACATAGACAGCTTGGAATTATTACACGTGGTTAGTAACTATAAATATTTAGAATGTAGCTAAAACACCATCAAACAGACTATCTAATTTAAGTTCAATTTCAGATTTTCAGGCATGGAGACCGAACACCCGACAAAAGTGCCATCTACAAGAACGACCCATATATCAACATGACATACTATCCCTTCGGAAATGGACAATTAACAAACGTAAGTCCCTAATTTGAAATTAGTGTTTATATCACCCAAAATTAGTTTTATTTTGTTTAGCATTTAAAGGCTCCAATATCACAATTTGTTAAGATAATTATTAAAGTCATTACTCTTTATGTTTTTAAAGATTATAGTTAATGCAATCTGCAGATAATTTGTGCAATGGGTCAATAGGATATAAATATTCCGCTTTAAAATTAAATTATGAAATTCTGCTTTATTCCTGGTAATTCTGGTTGCTAAATTAATACTATTATACTACTACGAATTTTTCTACTGTTTCTGGTGCTCTAGGTTTTTATAGTCGAAAGTTTTTGTTTTAATTGTATCATGATCTGCTGTAATGTTGGAGGTTTGAAGTGTCAATCAAAGCCTCAGTAAACTACTGCAGAACTACCCGAAACTAGTTACTAAATTACTACTAGAATCCTACTAAGTTTTTCTACTGTTTTTTGCTGCTCTAAGTTCTAAACTTCTTTTTTGCATTATTTGTTGATGATCGGTTCTATCAGCTTTAATATTCAAGGAATCAAGTGTCAACCAAAGCTTTACTGAAAAGCAACAAGCTGAAGGGAAATTCTATATTTCCTTTTTAGTTTTTTTAGACTCAATAAAGTTTGTTTTTTAATTATTTCTTGATATGTTCTATCAGATCTAATATTAGAGGGTTTACGTGTCTTATGTCCGAAGCAGCCTCTCTGTTTCACTATTTCTGGTGCTCTAGGTTTTCTTTCTAATTCCAAAGTTTTTTTTTAAATTATTTCATGATGATCTCTTCTACTAGCTCTAATATTAAAGGGTTCAAGCGTCGACCAAAGCTTTACTGAAGAGGATCGAAACCAAGACTGTTTTGTGGTGCTCTAAGAGTTTTTTTTAAGTCCATTAGTTTGTTTTTACTTCTCTCTTAATCTGTTCTGTTAGCTCTTATACTGAAGGATTTAAGTGCTGACTACAGCCGTAGTGCAAAACTGGTTACTGAATTAATACTATATGTCCTATTATATGTTTTTCTATTCTTTCTGGTGCTTTTTTCCTATTTGGACTCAAAAACATTTTTGTTTTTTAGTTCCTTCATGATCTGATCTCTCAGGTCTGATATTAACGGGCTTATATGCCAACCAGAGCTTCATTGAGGAGCAGCAGACCGCAAACTAATTACTAAATTAATACTAAAATCACCCCATAGGTTTTTTTTCTTTTTTTTTGTAAGACAGGTTTTTTTTGTTAAGTCCAAAGTTTGTTTTTAAATTTTTTCCTTATCTGTTTTATTGGCTGTAATACTGAAGAGGACTTTGAAACTAGTTGCAAAATTTGTACTAGAATCCTACTATAAGTTTTCCTACTGTTTGTGATGCTCTAGTTTTTTTTTGTGTTTTGTCTTAGGTGTTTTTTTGAGTCGAAAGTTTGTTTTTTAGTTCACTTTTATCTTCTAGCAACTTTAATACTGGAGGGTTAAAGTATCCAATAAAGTTCCACTGAGACACCGCAGACTTCGAAACCGGTTATAAAATTAATAGATTTTATAACCGGTTAAAGAATCATTTTATAATTTCTTCTTCTCTCTGCAATCTCCAGTTTCTTTTTGTGAGCCGAAAGTTTGTTTTTTTTTCTGCCATTTTGATCTCTTTTAGCAGGAGTTGGCTCTAATATTGGAGGGTTCACGTGTCGAATAAAGTATTACTTAGGAGCCGCAGACTGCGAGTCTCGTTACAAAATAAATGCTAGAATCATACTATACATTTTTCTACAATTTGTTGTCTTCCCGTTTTTTTGTAGTGTCCGAGGTTTTTTTTTTAATTTAAAGTTTGCTTTTTTAATTTTTTCCTTTAAATTCTTACTAATACTGAAGAGCCACACTGAGACTTTGAAACTAACAACTAAGCTAATACTAGAATTCTATTATTTTTTTCTACTGTTTGTAGTGCTTTAGTTTTTTTCATACCAAAGTTTATTTTTTATTTGCCTCTTGATCTATTCTATTGTCTCCAATATTGGAGGGTTCAAGTGTCCACTGAATTCTTAGTAAGGAGCTTTGACTGCGAAACTAGTTAATAAATTTATACTAGAATCCTGAATCCCCTTCTAAAAGTGTCTTCTCTTTATGGTGCTATTGTTGTTTTTTTGAAGAAAACATTATTTTTTTTTATTTCTTTCTTGACTTGTTCTATAAGGTATAATATTGGAAGGTTGACGTACCGACCAAAGCTTTATTGACGAACTTTCGAATCTTACTAAAACGTTTTCTAATTTTTTTGTAGTTGTAGGTTTTTTTTTCAGTTTTTCAACTTTTTTCTTGATTTGTTTTATCAGCACTAATATTGGAGTGTTAAATTTGTTGAACTTAACACTACTGTTTGCGATTTATTTTTCTTTTTTCTATTTTCTTATTTTCGTAGATCTATTTTTATTATCTCTAACATTACAGTGTTTAGGTGTTGACCAAAACATTATTGAAGAGCTACACCTTGCAAAACTAGCTAAAATAATACTAAAATAGTACTGTAAGTTTTCTACTGTTTTAATGCTCCAAGGTTTTTTACGTCTAAAATAAGTTTTTTACATTTTCTTGATCTCAATCAAGAGCTCTAATATTGGACATCAGTAACTTTATATGAGTCCATTCATCCATTCAAATCGTCTTTAGAGATAATCTAGGAAGTGTTGTCGTGGAAGACTGGAGACTTATCAAACCGTAAATTTTTCCAGAGTCGAAGCTGATCTACTTCAACAAGCATAAAAAATCCGCAGTTCTTCCTGAATCTCCGCAAGGCTCCTTCCCTTCTTCATTGACATCTTCCACTTCTACTATCACTTTATCTAATCATACATAAGCTTACATACTTATGCAGCTCGGTTAAGTTTGTTTCTAAAACAAGGAGTTATGTAACTTCTTTCTGATGCTGTTCTTATCTTCTCAATTTCGTAATTTTTCCTCTTGTTTTCTCTTTCGTCTTCTTTTACTGGAAACGAACCTTTCCAGTCCTTCTTTTAATAGGTCTATGCTAAATGTTCCACAAAACTTTAAGGATCTATTTGAGCATATAACTTGAATTGTTGAGCTGTGCAGCCCTAAGTAACATCTATTGCAAATAACTCTTTTAATAGAGCTTCTGGGCCTATTAAGTTCACTGTCATGTTCCAATTAATCGCTGTCTTTAGAATCCAGGACTCTTATAAGGCCTTTAATAGACTACTCTGTTGGTCACTCAATGTAGAGTACTTTCCATGTGGCTATGATCTTGCCATGAAGCTTGAGTCTTTTGCAGCTTTGAAATTCCCTTGTAGTAGTCGTCTTGGATCCTAACGTAACCATAATTAGTTTATGTTTTGAAAACAGGTTTGACTCTGGAGCCATACATATAGAGCCGTGTCCTGGTCTCCTGAAAGCTAGAAATGGCACGGTTTCCAGCACCCATCCCTACTCCACCAGGACCCTCATTCGTTCCACGAGAAGACCCGTCCCTGTAATGACGGAGAATCGGAAGAATCGGAAGCTCCTCTCGATGAAGAAAAGGAGCTCCAAGTGTTCTATGGCGCAGTCGCGCCCACTTTTGGCACATTCCCAGAAAGTGGTTTGATGACTTTTTCCCTGCCCCACAGTGGGGGTGCAGAGTGGACTGCCATTCATAGGAGGTTCATGTGTCTGTTTAGTCTGCAATGTCCAGTAAGGATTCCTATAAGTTCTCCCAGGCACTGCCGGGTTCTCCCAAGAAGCCACGAGGTCTTGGATCTATCCGGGTTAGGGTAGATTTCCTTGGTCTGCCTGCATATTCCTGACAGTGCCCACTTTGTCCTTTTACTCTCCCATGCCCACTCATTCAGGTTAGTCACCTTTTTCTTACTCCTAGACGTGGTTCTGGTTCAGTAAAGCATGTCTGGGAACCACCTTTGGCCGATTCGTCGGCACGCTCGTTCCCCTCGATGCCCCATATGCCCAGAAACCCATCCCAGAGTTACCCCTTTTGTTTCTGCCAGTGACTCTAGAGTATCCCTGCAGTTCTGTACGAGCTTTGAACTCGTTCCGCTCCTGCAGATGGCTCGCAGAGCCGGCTGACTGTAGGAGTAGATGTAGATATTCTGCTCTGCTCCCTGTCTGACTTCTGTTCTTGTCAACAAGTTCGAGTATTGCTAACACCTCCGCCTGGAAAACTGTCGTGTGGCTTCTCAAGGCGAAGCACTCACTCTCTACATGGCCTGCTTTGTATATTCCGGCTCCTGACGACTGTGTATTTCATGCATGTGTTGGGGTTCATGGGCATGTTGATCTTTGTTTATGGAATGTCGGCCCAAAATTTCCTCTGTGATGTAGCAGATATCTAAGCACACCAAAAGTTCCTTTCTGTTATTGTTATGGTTTCTTGGTTAGAAGAGTCTAACAATGTTCGTTATGACTTTTTCAATCACGACTATTTCGAAGCTCGTCAGTGTTGTATGTACCACTTTTCCTTCTTGGCTTCTTTATGTTTCGTTCATTCCTTTATTCCCCCATCAACGTATCAAATCTTTTTATGTTTGGGATGATATTCTTAGATGGCTTCAAGTCAACAACAACTTTTACTTTTTCTAGGCAGGGAAACGCAAAGAGTACAACATTGGCAAGGAACTGCGTTCTAGATATATCCGATTCTTGGCAGAAGACAAATTCACCTTGGATACGGTTGATGCAAGATGCACCGACTACAATAGGACCAAGATGTCTTTGCAGCTGGTTTTGGCCTCTCTGTTCCCCCCAAGGGGCCACTCTATTTGGGAGGAGAACAAACTGGAGTGGCAGCCCATTCCTTTCAACTATTGGCCTATAAAAGAAGATCATGTAAGACCAACATGAAGAACTTTTATGACATCCACTGAGATGCTTTGTTTTTAATTCTGCAGGTGTTGGCTGATCCTTTAGAAAACTGCCCAAGATTCAGGGAGCTATACTGGAAGTATTTGAATTCTACCGAAGGGCAACAGCAATACGAGAACTATACCGACCTCATTAAACACCTGGAGAACCATACAGGCACACCTATGACTAGCAAAGCTTTTGCTAATCTTTACTTTACCCTCACCACTGAGGTAAGGATCTTATCGAACTTTTGGGTGCACAGAAAATTATCATCTGGTTACTTCTAGCAAGAAAACGGTTATGAGCACCCTGATTGGGCTAAAGATATCTACCACCACATTCGAGACTTGGCCATCAAGGACTACAATGTCAGCACCGCTACTCCAGAATTGAAGAAATACGTTGTTGGTAAGTGACTTTTGAACTAGAGAGTTGCTTAGTGTCGCAATTGAATGCAAATTTCAGGTTTTCTGATGAAAAAAATTGTCGACGACTCGTTCGCAAAAACCAAAGGTGAGTACCATCAAGGTACTAAAATATTCCTGTACTCAGCCCATGAGTACAATATTGCTATTTTGCTGAGATACCTAGACGCATTTTATCCCCATATTCCTCCTTACGGTAGCTACGTGATTGTTGAGTTGCACAACTACGGCGGAGTCAGGGGCTTCAAGGTATGATCAATTCATAACCAACTAATATCTTAAATGTCACTAACTATTTGTTTTTTTTTTTATAGTTTTACTATCAGGATTATAGCGGACACAAACCAAAACGACTGAAAATCCCAGGCTGCTCAGGGTACTTCTGCAGGATCACGACTTTCGTGAGATTGTTCCAGGACTTGTTTCCTCTTTCTGATGAAGAGTGTTTTGACTTGAAAAATCTTCAATGAGGAGATTGTGTTGAGAATCTTAATTTTTGTTTAGCGAATTGTGGCCAAAATAAAAGTTATGATGCAAAATGGCTTAAATTTTTTCTTATGTCGCGTCACCAACTCCAGCGAATACATGCTGTTGCCTACTCCACAAGAACTAAACGTGATTAATATAGATATTTATCGAAATCCAGTGAAATTAAAAATAATAATTTAAGAGTGTTATCTCTTGTCTGGCGACATAGTTACCCCTGATATGTTGGTAATCGCGTGAGCATTCAAAGATATTCACGTGCTTATATTTTGACCGTTATAACACAAATGCTGTTTGTGTGTTGAGTACACATCCGGATGCTATTTAGTAAATAAACTAATTTTAACAACGATCACTATTATCTCTCTAATAAGGCAGGAAAGATAAGAAGGTAGAAAAACGTGATCTTCACTGGTGACTCCAGTAACATTTTTGCAAATATATGAGAGTTTGTTAAAAAAAGAGGGAAAATATGTCTTTCGTTAAACATGTTTAAGGTTCTTCCAAATACCTCAAGCAACTCCATATTCCCCTATTCTACGGCAAACCCAAAGTATTTGCCTTACCAAGTTAATATTCAATTTTGTAACTATCCTTCACACCTCAATCAGAACTCATATCACTTTGGTTTAATGGAAAACGGTTTAATTTGCTCTTATTGTGGTTTACCTCAACCCTAAGTTTCTCAGTGTCATTCATATCATAAGTTTGAATTCATAAGTTTAAAAATTAAAGTTATTCAAAAAAAAAAAGGTTTACAAGTGATTCTAAAAGTTCTCAAAATTGTCTATCGCCCAAAAATTCATCTTTGATAGGTAGCAAAAGACCTTATACACTCCATAATTAAAATTTGTATGAATTGAAAGTCTCTCCAATCCAACAATATAAATAGTTCAATTTAGGTACAGCCAAAAACTGGTGAGTTAGTAACGTCAGCTTTCTTAGATAATGGAAGCCAGTCAGCCTTTATTACACAAAACCTGGCTGAAAGAATAAGCTGTAATGTTCATCTTCTCAACCAGGTACTCCCAACCTGTACTTATGCTCACCAGATATTTGATATTAAAATAGATTCCACTTTGCCTCATACAGAAGTATTTCCTTTACGATTTATTGTTTTAGCTTGAAAGAAACTAAACCACAACAATTTTCAAGAGCGAAGTAAGCTGTTAGGATAGCTGCTAGGGCAGATCCAAAACTTTCTTATCTTCATCTATTGATATACTGTCGGAATTTTTTTTTATTGTGGTTTGTATGAAGAACTCAAAAATCTGGGCTGACGACAACCAGTCTTGCTCAATACTCACCTGAGCCGGACTGTTTCCATTACAAAGCAAACGAAGTTGTTTTGCTCGTACATCAAACCTTTGACGAGACAACGACTGTAGTGATTAACTGTAGGGGAGGTTTTAGTCAGTTGAAGAGTTACCATCCAAAGTGCTCTTCAGTGAAGATGGAGAAAACGTAAAAACTCACACCAAAAAACCTAAAAGAGCATCTTAAGTTGGGTTACTGAGTTCCTGCTGCTCTGAATAGGGTCTATAGTCTATGAAATAAAGTTAAAAAAAAATAGTGAACTTTTGAAACATATACAGCGTTTATTGAAGAATGTATAACATTGGGAAAACATAGATAGTGAAAAAAATTGTTTGACAGCTACTGATTTCGGAATAAAAGCAGGTAAAAATCAGATGTCGGTATTAGTGAGCCAGGTGACGAAATAACGTCAATTAAAAATCCCTCACAAATTGACGTAAAAATTACGGTTAAAAGCTAGAGATTGACGTCTTAAAGACGTAACTAATGACTTCAAGTTAGGTGATAAATAATTATATCACACTTTATACGACCAAGCACCACAGCTGCTGATTTATTGATTGGTGATTCATTTCTTTAAGGTGGGACAGGATACTCTTTTTCATAATATCATGCATAAAAAGAGAGAAGAGCAAATATTGGTGGATTGAGGTATGGGATTTTAGTAAACAAGAAGTAAAATACAGCGATAATGCCAAAGAGTTTGTTTATTTTTATAATTGTGCTTGCTGGAGAACAAACCAAATATAACAAGTTACAAAATATTTTAAATAAATATATCCTTTCATACTGTGATGGTACTTCAATCACAAAAGACTGTGATGCAATAAATAACATAAAATCAATGGAGCATTGCGTTAAATCCTAATCCAGGTTCACCAGAGAATCACATTCTAAGGTATAGTTTTTCGGGACGTGATTTTCAGTTATTTTTACGAAATTGTTGAGCGGGCAGAGAACTTCGCAACCAGGGAGTATGAGCTCTTCTGGTGTACTGAACACATCACGAACGTATAATACCTGCAACAAAAAAAAAAGACAGATAATAACTAAAGAAGAAATGCCCTAACTAGCTTACTTTTACGGCATAATCCTTTCTGGACCTCAGATAATGGAGTTCGATTATCGCAGCTGAACTATAGATAGGAAAGTGGGTTTTGAACAAGTCTAAAGCAGAGAGTACGTTAACAACATTATTTTCATGTCCAGAGTATAAGAAAATCTTCCTTTCGTGAGGATGTAATGTCCCTTCGGTTTTATCCTTCATGTCTTTGATGACTTTCTGGAGACTGCGGCCTAAAAGTACAAATTAGGTAAATAAGATTAAGGACTGTTCGATGCGATGGATCTCATACCTCCATTTAGTCTTTTTAGGATGTCATTGTGGTTTTCCAGTTCACATTGCTTGGCGGCTAACTCGGTGATTTTCTCTGGGTAGACAGATTTGGTCCACTCTGGCAAGGTGAGGTTCATGGTGGCCTCTGCAGTCAACGTTTGATATAGTTGGAAGACGTCATCTAAAAAAAACATCGTAGTATGTTTAACCAAACTTGGAAAATATGGCATTTGAAAAACCTGCCCTGCACTGTTTTTTTATTAATTCACCTGAAAAATTGATGCACGAAACTACAGAAAAATTGAGGTTTTTTGTCGGTTGTATCATGTATTTATTGAGACGCTTTTCTTGAGGAGGAAGACAGTATGAACATAGAAGAGTTTGATTTTTCATTCTCTACCCGTTAACAGAGACATTATATTTGAACCATGATGAAAGTAACGTGGTATATGAAATTAGATGATATATAGAGAATGTGATACTTAGACTCAAAGCTGAAGTAAAATTTCATCTCAGCAGCAAAGGGTAGAAGAATCGAAGTTACTAAAAACGAAGGGTAGATATTGATAATAAAGAAGACACGGATAGTGAATGAACGAAGTTCTAAAATAGATGAGATTTTACAAAAGAGCAGCAAACAGTAAAAGAACGAGAGAACAACGTCATTTGTGACAAATGAATATGAAAGGAAATGAAAAGCGGTAATAAAGAAAAAGCGCTTTCTAACAATCAATAATATGTAACAAGGAAGATACGGTTAAGGCAAGGACGAGGCTTTAATGTTGACGAAAGAAAGAAGAAAACACTACTTTGACTGCATAACTTCAGAAAACATTTTTGAAGGTATGTATAAAGTACGAAAATCAAATAGGCAGAAAAATGCTACGATCTACTGCTGATAAAAAGGTATACAAATTAATAAAAACGGATGATTTTCCATTAGTGCAAAAAAGGTATCGTCATAATCGTTATGAAGGTGGTAGAGGTAGATCGAAGTCACTTCAAATTTCTGATTGAGCTACCTGCTGGAAAGCTCATTAATCATTTCATTGGCCTATCGAACCAACAAGACTACATTTTCCTATCTGATAAAACTATAACGCAGAGGAACGCAAAAAGTGAATGCTTTTTTTAATTAATACTATATAATAATAAATTTGTTGCCATTATATCCAGAAAGGTAATTTGATGCACAGATGCCAAGTTCAATAAGGGGCTATAGTTCTCCTTGCTCCTCATAGTTTCAAAACTTTGCTTTTCTACATCTGGATAGCATGGTGACCATAGGAAATTATAACATGTTGAAAAGTGAAAAGTCTATTAATCCATACGCTCTACTAATTTTATCTCTCTAGCTTTCCGTGCACCTCACAGTCTCAAAAACAAAAATATTAATAATTTTTTAATATTTGTTTTTATAAATGGTGTTTTTAACTCAAAATATACATTAGAATTGTTGCCGAGCTTACTAATCCATCTACGCCACAATTAAATATATCGGAGATGTCATCTTTTCGCTTCCTGATGGAACCGTAATAGAAAGATGTTGAGAAGTAAAAACAAACATTTTTCTATTAAATTTTTATTATCAGAAAAAGTTATTTCTTTAAGGCCTTATGAATTTAGTGAACCGAAATCGTTGAAACCTTAAAACAGAGGAAATAGTAGAAAAATCCCTTAACGAAAATGGTGAAAAAAAGATAGTAGACGTAGTTAATTTAAACACACATGAAGAAATTACAAAAATGATGCATTCTGAACCAAAATAGGATACTAATACTAAATAGTAACTATATCAACAATGATCCTTATAATAGCAAAATAACGACAGTCAATAGGGGAAGGAAATGTAACATAGCCAGGTGAAAAGCATCAGGCGGAATGATTCAAGATTCTTGATGACGAAATTTTGGTTCATAATTGAAGATATTTATCCAAAGACTGGATGATAACAGTGATCCTCACGATGCAGAAAAAGTGAGTAGAGTGCGCAAACATTGTCTTCTCATAAGTAGCCCACTGAAACTGTTCCTGAAAATCATCCATCAAAGAGCAGTTTGAATGAGTATCTTAAGACAGAGTGATAGACGAACAGGTTGAATTCAAGAACGCCACTGGTGAGGAAGTTTATGTAATTTACGCTTTGTGGGTTTTACCAATTCTGGTATCTTTTAGACTTTTCCAATTTGATGTCTGTCAATTTAAGCTCGGGACTTTAGCTTTATGAGCCTTTGACCTCAACAATTATTACTGGAAGAAGAACTGATTTCGCCTGCTTTGGCTTCTTAGGCCGCTTTCTGGCCCTCAATTTTATGCGCCTTTTTCCATTTCCTGGCCTTCAAGGTTGCAGCCTCTACAATGTTCCTGGAAAATGTACCATTGTTCTTGAAAATTGCTTGTAAGGTACTCACAAGAGCTTGCTTGGCTTAATGGAGAGAAATTCTGCTCAAACCCAAAGCTTCAAGTTTCCTTGGTACTTTGTTCTTCTTATTTATGTCCTCAAAAGGTACTGTGTGGTTTTAATATGTTCATCAGGTTTGGAGGCCGAATGCTTGAAATTCTTCAAGTCGCTCAAATGGTTTTAACTACGACCTCTCGGTTGCTTCTCATATTCAATTTTCTTAAGTTTTCCAAGCACGAGTTTCTTATCTTCCAAGCCCTCTTCAGGATTAACCTTTTCTTCTTTTTTTTTCTTAATTAACTTTTTTTGCTTTTTCTTCATGACAAGAAGTTTCAGTTGTTCAGGCTCTTCCCTTCTCCTTTCCCTCCTCAGAACGTTCAGGTTTCTTAGTTTCCACGTCTTCGATAAAGGTTGGTTCAACCCATCACAGTCCTAATCTAGACATACCCAAGCAAGCCATACATTTTGAAGTTCAATGCATTAAATGCAAGGGGGAAGATATATTAAGCGGAACATGCTACTTCAGGGGATAAGATACACGAAGAAAGAAAGTTGTAAATTTCCAGCAGTATGCTGACAGTATTCTAGCAATGGTGTGATCATAAAAAAGTCACTATAAAGTTCAGAACAATTTACTAAACCTATTAACTTTATGTTGTCTTCCTTCACCTCCCACCAACTAGAGTGCTATTGGTTCAATAGATTTGGAGATATACCCCTTAAGAAGTCGATTTCAGGCACTTTTACAAACGAGATTTTGGCAACTTATGATATTACCCTGACTCATATTAAAAAGTTTGTTACGTTCATGCTAGATTAAAATCTTCTCATTTTAATCAAAAAACAGAATAGAAAAGTCCAAAATCTTTTTTTGAAAATAAACAACGCCGGCGTAATTCGTCTCTTTCAATTTCATATTTTAACGGCCCATGGCTCTAGAAAGAGTGAACCGATTAGAGTGAATCTAGTCGTTTTTCTCTTTTCCTCGATTTGTTCATTTACCTCCCACCACCGTAAGTCCAATTGGTTTAATGCAGGGGCGGACCTAGCCTTCTGTGAAGAGGGGCAGGAGAAAAAAATTATGCGAACATTTTGTGAGGTGCCACGCCCACTATTTGTTAAATTTTGACGAATATTTCCCTCAAGCATAAATTTTCCAATAAGATAATCGATAATACCAATAAGGAGGTCGACTTCAATAGTCGTCAAAATGAAACTTTTGAGTTGTGCTTTTGCGTTTATTAGTCAGTCAAACAAAAATCCCAAAGAAGTCTAAAAAGTGTCGAAAAAAAAGAGGGGGGGGTGATCGCATCCCTCCCCCCCCCCGCCCCCTCGCTGAATTTCGGGGATAGACCCATTCAGTGGTCGATTTTTAGGCACCTATTTAATCGACTTTTTTGGCACTTTTAAAAAAGTTCACTTAAGGGGCTAATTTCGCCCGAATTCCGTTTGTTCCCTTCATAGGGGATTGAAATCGTCCCATTTTCGATCAAATACAGCATAAACAATTCCAAAAAATGCTTTTTGAAAATGTCCAAAAATGGAGTCTTTCTTTGGTGCAATTGTTTCGAAGAAAGACGCTTTCTGTGGTCGATTTTTAGGCACTTATTAAATCGACTTTTATGCCACTTTTAAAAGGTGGCCAATTTCACTCAAATTCAGTTTGTTCCGTTCATGAAATGGTTTCACTATTACCAGCACTAGCAAGAAAAAAATCTTTTTTTTTTAAATTACCAATAGGTAGGGTTTTTTCTTTCTTTTTACTAAGGTTCCAACTTTGGTGGCCTATAACTTATGAGGGAGTAGATCGATTGGAGTTTATTATTCTTCTCGATGTCTTCCTTTACCTTTGCCAACTGAAGTCCTCTTGGTTCAACTGGCGCCCCAATTTAAATGGCAAGACAGGAATTCGTGATTTTCAGTCAGTATCAGAAGCATTATTAGGAGTAAACGAAGCCATGAAGAACAGAATTTTGTAACATATTTAGACAAGATAATTCTATAAGACGAAGTAACTTTTAATTTGAGAATTTCGTTTATTTCACACAAACAGACCTAGTAATTTAAACAAAACAAAGCGTGATTTTGGTCACGGTCTCAGTACATTTAATTAAAAGATTATGCGGTAACACGTGTTTCGCCCTATGGCATCATCAGACCTAAAATAACAAATAATTAAAACCTAATAACAATGACAAAACTCAAAAAACTTCACCGAAAACACGGCACATATTATAAAATTGTCTATTCGATACTTCCCGATGAAAGGACGAAGGGCGACTGGTAAAAGTAAATAATCTATATAATTCCGTTATCATTCAAATTTGTTTATTTACTTTTACCAGTCGCCCTTCGAAACACGTGTTACCGTATAACATTTTAATTAAATGTACTGAGACCGTGACCAAAATCACGCTCTGTTTGAAGTAACTTTTATCTGTAGAATTAAAATGAAACTGTTACGTCTTCTTCTATTTAACTTCTTGTGTATTTTATTACCTATCTTCGTTTTCTAAAATCCTGAAAAGGATTCTCCGGTACTAAGAAGCAATAAAAGCATTAAACAAAAAATAAATGAAATCAGGAATGATACAAGGGAATAAACACTGGTGTTTAAAGTCCTCACACTGGTTCTAAGTAAAGAAAAATATAAGGTTGTCATAGCCAAGATGACTGCTACGAACCGGAATGAACAGGCACTTGAAGGCTCAAGTTTTAATGGGAGGGTAGCACCTTTTGTTTCTATATTCTGTTTATACGAAAAAGCAGATTTTCTGCATTACCTGGCATGTTAAAGATTACTTACGTAGTTTATTAATTGGTTTGCCAGTGTGATTGGCTATGTACTGAAACGTGTTCTTATTAGCTTTAAGGTAAGCTGAAGTTTCGTCTGACTGCAAAACTTCCTCGAGTTCTTTGAGGTATGTTGGACAGTACGTATTAGGCCTCTTGAGAAACTAAAATGTAAGAAAAAAAAATTTTTTTTTGAAAACGAAATTGAGCTTGGTCACTCACATGATCTGAGCCGTCCTTGTCGAATTCGTAGGGAATTGGCAGCCAATTTAATTCATCATTCCACCTTTGAACTTCCGCTGGGGGATATAGCCCTGCCAAGGTCAAGAGTACAGACATTTTGGTGCGGACAAAATCGGTGCTTCGAGCTAGTACTGCCTCCGGTATGTAGACGTCCCCTAGGAATTTCCGATACCGATTTCTGAGTAAAGATCCAAGGGCAAAGGACATTCGTTTTCCATGCTATAAAAAAGTATAAACATAGCGGTTGCTTTATGAAAACCATAATTTATGGTTATATTTCCAAAATAACCGCAACAAAATTTCAGTTTAAGAACAATTAACAAATAAACGACACGTGACCTACATCATGCATGAAACATTGTGCATTGTGTTGCATGTTGGTAATGGAGTATCGATTGACTAATGAATAAGTACACTACTTAATTTGTACTTGTGTCTCATACAATTGTTTATCCGAAACAAGTAATTTTCAGGTTCAATGTCAGCGGAAATCCGAGAGCAAAAAACTGGTTTTAGCATGTGCCATACAATTACCAAATTAATTGATCGAAATCCTGTTATTTACAATAATAGCTGGGGCTATTGATGACTCTCTTAACAAAGCTGGAACTTATTTGTAACGCTACACTTGAATGAGTCTGTTAAATCGACTAATTATGACGTAGGTAGTACTTACGTTGGTAAGATGTCCCCAACCCATTGGCTGGAATGCGTCGAGTTTGTAGGGGTCGTTCGGATAAACGTCCGACAACTCTGGGGTTCGAGCCCCATGTCTGAGGAACTGAAAGCAAAAAAAAAACTGTTTAGATAGAGCATTATATAACATTTAAAAACCTAATCGGTGATTGTTTGTCTTTGCTTTAAGCATAAGTAATAAGTACTGTCTGCTCTTCAGCGGTCGTCAAACTTATTTAAGTAGAAACGTGTGACGATCAATGATATTTATTGGTTGGGATCAAAGATTACAATTAGCAATGCAAATGCAGATTGGGTATGTACCCAAGAGTTGATAGAATATTTACTTTTTTTAGGATTTTGGTTCCGCCTTTTTGCTTTTTCGTTAGCAACAAGTAGATAGATTAACAAAGTTTGTCGACAGAGTAACACAAGAAATTAATTTCACCCGGTGGAACGGTAGTGCTGCCAATTGTTAATTTAAATAAGTACCAGAACTTGGTCAAAAAGTTAGAGAAAAAAATATGTCCAAATGTGGTCGATAGTTAAAGACACAAATGTGAAATATGTCTAATCATAGACCAAAATCATGTAAAAAAACTTTCAAAAATTTGCTAAAAAAAAGTCTTATTCCGAACCATAATTCTATCAATAAATATCGATTTTTGCTTTGTTGCAGAAATTTTATTCTGGTCAAAACTGTAAAAAACCCTGAAAAATTCGGATAGATCATTAATTCTAAAGACCACCGAAAGGGGACTATCACCGAAAATATTGCACCTACGGAACTTAATGGGAGGTGAAAGAGGACATGAAGAAGAGGAAAAAACCGTTAGATTTACTCTAATCGGTCGAGGCGTTCTCGAGTTACAGGCGATCAAAATTGAGAATCGAGAAAAAAGTCGTAGCATTATCTTTGAAGAATACCCTCTTTGGAGCGTTCCAAAAAAATTTCGGGAATTTTTTTTGCTGTTTTTGATCGGAATGGCACGTTTGCAATCCCCTAATAACGTAACACACTCACTTCGAGTGAAATTAACTTCTTAAGTATTTTTTTTTAAATGATCAAAAAACGCGATTTAAAAAGTCCCTAAAAATCTACCACCGAGGGGTCTATCTCCGAAAATATTGCACCTACGGAACTTTCGATGGTGAGAGGTAAAAGAGTCATCAAGAGAGGAAAAAACAGCTGGATTCACTCCAATCGGTAGAGGCATTCTCAAGTTACAGGCAGTCAAAATTGAGAATTGAGAAAAAAGTCGGAATACTTCTTTTCGACATTTTAAAAAAAAAAATTAGGGACATTTTTGAAACCTGCACTAACCTGAACTAACCTGAACAAATTGGCAAGGACGTGACAAACTCAACAAGTGCTTAACCTCTGAAAATACTACACCTACGGAACTTCCGATGGTGAAAGGTGAAACAGGACATCAAGAAGTAAAATTTAAATATTTTAACGAAACATGGCAAAGAATAAGAACTGAAAATTATGAACAATAAAAGAACTGTAAGAAATAAAATATTTAAATAAACTACGCAAAGCATCGAAAGGAAAACAATCTGAAATAGTTAGAAATGTATAGGAAAAAGTATGCTCAACAGAAGGAGATATTTAAAATATTTATAATTTTGAGCCAAAACCGTATTTTTTTCGTTCATGAAGAGGTCTCTTTTCGCGCTACTCTCTCAATAAAAATAAATTTTTGCTTTAGGACGTACTTGTTGAAGATCCTTTATGTTGACTATTTTGAAAAAAAAAATAAAAAATTAGGAATTGCATTGAAAAATCGTAAAAAACACAGTTTTTGTTCCATAATTGTCTCAGATAAAATCGATTAATATTAAAACAGTTCACTCGTTGAAAAGTCGTAATCTGAGGTCAAAATAAGAATGAAAAACAATGCAAAGTAAAATTTGAAACAATGAAAAAAAAGTTAAAATCTACTAAAAGCACAAGTTAGAAACTGCAAAAGTTAGGAGAGGTGTAAACATCTGAAAATTTAAAAAAAATAAGTCCAAAAAAAGTGTATCCAAAAAATGTAATAAAAAATACTTCTAAGTTTGCGTAAAAAAAAACCAAAAAAGAAGTTTCTTTTCGAAATAAAAATCTCTGAATTACAATTGATTTTTAACTCGTTCAACAAGTTGTATGTCGGTCCAAAACTGTAGATAAACATCAGAAATTATTAACTTAAAAAACCTAGTTTTGGGCAAAAATTGTCTCAATGCACGGTATAAAAAATAATACAAAATCAGGAATCTTTAATCAATCGTAAATGACAAAGTTTACCGTTATTTGCTTGTAGAAAAAAAATTATTTTGTATCAAAGTTATCTCAAAAGAATGAAAACTTATTAAAATGTCCACTTCAGATCGATACAATACATTTTGAAACATCAAAAATTGAATGAAACCTGATAAAGATTAATAGAAAAATAAAAAAAAAGAAAGAAAAACTGCAATAAAAGTTTTCAAGGAAGAGAAGACAGAAAAAGATAAAGAACAAAACCCCAAACAACAGTCAATTTGGTTTTGATATTTTGTTCCTTACGAAGAGGAGGCAAAAATACTTAAATCGCCGGAATTTATTGTTGAAGAACTGAAGGCAAATAGACGAGGCAATAACTGCAACAGAAAAATGAGAACCTAAAAAGACATTTGTCAAAAAAAAACAGTAATAAAGAAATAGAAAGGCGACAAAGGAACAACAGTTTCGTGACAAAATTGTCTCGATGCAAATCAATTTACATTACAATTGTTTACTCGTTGGAAAAGTGGAACTTTCGGTTGTTATTAAAGCCTTGGAAGAACGAAAACACAATGAAAATTTTAGTTTAGATGAAACATGAGAAAAAAAGGACAATACGAAGAAACACATAAATTAAAACGTACAAAAGCGATGAGTTAAGAAACCTGAAGAATTCAGGAAATCATAGAAAAAAAATAAGTTCAAAAGAGGTAATTACAAGCAGAAATTTCAAATATTTCCATTTTTGGAGTTAAATCACCTAAAAGCTTTAAAAATTTTGCTAAAATAGCTTCGTTTCTTGAAAAAAAAAACGCAATAAATATCAAATTTTAGCTGGTTGAAGAGGTTATTTTACGGGCTAAAACTGTACAAAAACTCGAAAAATAGGGTTTTATTAATAAGAAAAACTTCAGTTTTGGTCCAAAATTGTCTCGAAAGCATAAAAACCCAGTAAAAATATTAGGTCGAAAAAAACTAAATAAAAATTAAATATTTTAACGAAACATGTCAAAGAATAAGAATTGAAAATTATGTAAATGAAAATAAAATATTTAAATAAACTACGAAAAGCATGGAAAGGAAAATAATCTGACTATTTGAAATAGAAATTTACATAAAAAAGGTATGCCCAAAAGAAGCAGATATTTAAAATATTTCTAATTTTGCGCCAAAATCGTTTTCTTTTTCGTTCACGAAGAGGTCTTTTTTCGAGATACTCTCTCTATAAAAATTAATTTTTATTTTACCACACACGTATTGAAGAACCTCTATTTTGACTATTTCGAGAGAAACTGAAAAATCATGAATCGTCAATGGTAAAAAATACAGTTTTTGGTCCATTGTCTCAGATGATATCGATTTGTATTAAAACAGTTCACTCGTTGGAAAGTCCAATCTGAGGTGAAAATAAGAATGAAAAGCAATGCAAAGTAAAATTTGGAGCAACCAAAAAAAAATATGAAAGACAAAAACTTAACCAAACATAACAAATAAGATGAGAGAAAAATGTAAAATAAAAAAAATGTAATAAGAAAACAATAAAAAACTGTTAAAATCTACTAAAAGCACAAGTTAGAAACAGCAAAAGCTAGGAGAAGTGGAATCATCTAAAAATTATAAAAAAATAAGTTCAAAAAAAGTGTAGAGTCACAAATCTAAAATATTTCTAATTTTCCGTCAAAGAAAAGCCAAAAAAGAAGTTTCTTTTCGAACCAAAAATCTCTGAATTAAAATTGATTTTTAACTCGTTGAAAAATTTGTATGTCGGGCCAAAACTGTAGAAAAACAACAGAAAGTATTAACTTCAAAAAACAGAGTTTTGGCAAAAAATTGCCTCAATGCACCGTATAAAAAATAGTAAAAAATCAGGAATCATTAATCATTAATGACAAAGTTTACCATTATTTGCTTGTAGGAAAAAGTTCATTTTGTGTCAAAGTTACCTCAAAAGAATGAAAACTTAATAAAATGTCCACTTCAGATCGAAACAAAAAATTGAACATCAAACATTTTAAGGAAACCTGATAAAAATTAATAGAAACATAAGAAAAAGAAAAACTTCAAACAAAGTTTTCAAGGAAGAGAAGACAGAAAAAGAAAACCCCAAACCACAGTCAATTTGGTTTTGATATTTTGTTCCTTACGAAGAGGAGGCAAAAATACTTAAATCGCCGGAATTTATTGTTGAAGAACTGAAGGCAAATAGACGAGGCAATAACTGGAACAGAAAAATGAGAACCTAAAAAGACATTTGTCAAAAAAAAAACAGTAATAAAGAAATAGAAAGGCGACAAAGGAACAACAGTTTCGTGACAAAATTGTCTCGATGCAAATCAATTTACATTACAATTGTTTACTCGTTGGAATGTTGGAAAAGTGGAACTTTCGGTTGTTATTAAAGCCTTGGAAGAACGAAAACACAATGAAAATTTTAGTTTAGATGAAACATGAGAAAAAAAGGACAATACGAAGAAACACATAAATTAAAACGTACAAAAGCGATGAGTTAAGAAACCTGAAGAATTCAGGAAATCATAGAAAAAAAATAAGTTCAAAAGAGGTAATTACAAGCAGAAATTTCAAATATTTCCATTTTTGGAGTTAAATCACCTAAAAGCTTTAAAAATTTTGCTAAAATAGCTTCGTTTCTTGAAAAAAAAAACGCAATAAATATCAAATTTTAGCTGGTTGAAGAGGTTATTTTACGGGCTAAAACTGTACAAAAACTCGAAAAATAGGGTTTTATTAATAAGAAAAACTTCAGTTTTGGTCCAAAATTGTCTCGAAAGCATAAAAACCCAGTAAAAATATTAGGTCGATAAAAACTAAATAAAAATTAAATATTTTAACGAAACATGTCAAAGAATAAGAATCGAAAATTATGTAAATGAAAATAAAATATTTAAATAAACTACGAAAAGCATGGAAAGGAAAACAATCTGACAATTTGAAATAGAAATTTACATAAAAAAGGTATGCCCAAAAGAAGCAGATATTTAAAATATTTCTAATTTTGCGCCAAAATCTTTTCTTTTTCGTTCACGAAGAGGTCTTTTTTCGAGATACTCTCTCTATAAAAAGTTTAATTTTTATTTTACGACACACTTGTTGAAGAACCTCTATTTTGAGAGAAACTGAAAAATCAGGAATCATCAATGGTAAAAAATACAGTTTTTGGTCCATTGTCTCAGATGATATCGATTTGTATTAAAACAGTTCACTCGTTGGAAAGTCCAATCTGAGGTGAAAATAAGAATGAAAAGCAATGCAAAGTAAAATTTGGAGCAACCAAAAAAAAATATGAAAGACAAAAACTTAACCAAACATAACAAATAAGATGAGAGAAAAATGTAAAATAAAAAAAATTTAATAAGAAAACAATAAAAAACTGTTAAAATCTACTAAAAGCACAAGTTAGAAACAGCAAAAGCTAGGAGAAGTGGAATCATCTGAAAATTATAAAAAAATAAGTTCAACAAAAGTGTAGAGGCACAAATTTAAAATATTTCTAATTTTCCGTCAAAGAAAAGCCAAAAAAGAAGTTTCTTTTCGAACGAAAAATCTCTGAATTAAAATTGATTTTTAACCCGTTGAGAAATTTGTATGTCGGGCCAAAACTGTAGAAAAACAACAGAAAGTATTAACTGTAAAAAAACAGAGTTTTGGCAAAAAATTGCCTCAATGCACCGTATAAAAAATGGTAAAAAATCAGGAATCATTAATCATTAAATACAAAGTTTTCCATTATTTGCTTGTAGGAAAAAATTAATTTTGTGTCAAAGTTACCTCAAAAGAATGAAAACTTAATAAAATGTCCACTTCAGATCGAAACAAAAAATTAAACATCAAAAATTTTAATGAAACCTGATAAAAATTATTAGAAAAATAAGAAAAAGAAAAACTTCAAACAAAGTTTTCAAGGAAGAGAAGACAGAAAAAGAAAACCCCAAACCACAGTCAATTTGGTTTTGATATTTTGTTCCTTACGTAGACGAGGCAATAGCTGCAACAGAAAAATGAGAACCAAAAAAGACATTTGTAAAAAAAACAGTAATAAAGAAACAAAAAGGCCACAAATAGAAAAAAACTGAAAATTGAAGAGGTTTTCAAGACAGTAAAATGTGTGCCTGTGGAAGATATCCTGAGCAGATATAAGAGACCGGTATTGTTGAGGAAGGAGTTGCTACGAAAGTACCTTGTGTTTATTAGAAAACGTCATCTAGAGGGCTATGAATTTTTGACAGAAAAGGATAACATATTCAAAGTAAATGGACTTTTGTTTTTTTATCCTTTTTTTGTGACATTTCACAACCAACCAGATAGCCAAAAGTTAACTGCCGTGTGGTGTATACTTTGTGCAAAGGTGTATACTTCGCGCATTTGTTTCAAAAATCCTTTATTGGCGGACCGGTTTCGGCGCAAAGCCTATCATCAGCGCCCAAAAATCTATTAAAGAGTAACGGTGTAGCAATAGTGTTGGTTGCCAACATAGATATATATATTTTTTTATTTTTAAAAAGCTTACTTGGCACAAGAGGGGAAGTGAAGGGTGAGGAGTCATCGCGCCAAGGCACCCCAAACCAAACAAATAAAATTTGGAAGTATTTGTGTTTTTTGTGCATTTTATATTCCGTGGAACATAGAAAACCATATACAAACACGTTACTCGTTAATAGATTTTTGGGCACTGATAATGGCCTTTGCGCCGAAACTGGTCCGCCAATAAAGGATTTTTGAAACAAATGCACGGAGTTTACACCTTCCGCCATCTACCTATTTAACTAGATGACGTTTTTAGATCCTAGATATAATTGGTTTAAATGGAAGCAAATCGGTTTTCTGGAATTCTACGGTCTAGATCAATAGATTTTTGTAGGTCAATGGTTTTGATGAACTGATTTTTTCTTCAAAGTTTGATTTACTGAGAATTGCACGTATTATTTTTTTTTTATTTTTTATTACCTTGCGCATATTTTGAACTTTTTTCTGACGGTTCCAAAAGGCCTGATACGCCTCGAAGGCCCAAAAAAATGTCTATATAAAAAGTGACGTTTTCAAATCAACACCCTCTACATAAGGAAAGAGGATGTCAAAAAACGACGAGCACAAGGTGTAATACGAGCTCAAAGTGATTAGTACCATATTTGTCCTCTTTCTTGAAACCCAAGTATTATAAAGAATTTATTCTTATATCTATAATTTATCTACTCTTCCTTAAATGTATTTGTCCCGATTAAGCCGAAAATGTAAGACGACATTAAGGACATTAAAATTTTAGTGATACGAAATGAGATGTCCTTATTTTTATAAGGCTCTGGACAAAATTTCGATTACCAGTTAACGTAACTATGTGTAGTACATGACTACCGTTATAGCACACTTTGGCGTATTGAAACAATTGCACAATAAAATAACTTTGTTATAGAATAAAGAAACGAAAGCCTGTACAATGCGTTTGTGTTTAACTGCCTTGCCACTATCTCAAAAAAATGTCTGATTCAGGACATTTTTTGGACTCAATTCGAGTTAAACCGCAATGTAAATATAACAAAACATCTCCTTGAACCACATCAGTAGACAAAAAGTTTAAAGAAAAGTCTTTTTGTTTCAATACCGATGGATCAAATTTGCATAAACCCATTGTTTAAACCGACAAAATGCAACAAGGCCAGAGACGTGCAAAACATACGGATATTGATACCAGATATCCAAAAATTATATGAGTGCAAGTGCTTATGAGGACGTTGGCAGGTGTATTAGTCTCATAATGAAGCAAATTGCTACCTGTATTAAATCATAAAATTTTAATAACACAGTGGGCCATAGAAAACGATACACATTTTTTAGGTTCAAATCTTCGTAAGCTGTTTATAATATTTTATTGTGTCAGTGAAAAGCTTAATTTTTAGAGAAGAGGTGATTCATAATTGATCAATACTGTGATACTAAATAAAGGCATGCAAAACATCTCTAAATGATTAATTGTTGAATTTACAACGCATTTTAGGGCCACTCTGCAATCCAGACTTAAATCCTAGAGATTACTTCGTTTTGAGTCAGTTTGGAAATTGATTTTCGATCGCATAACAATTTGTGGTATTAATCATATAAACTAACGAAAAGAAGTAGATGATTCCAGCTTCCCGCTATTCATGTAATTTCTTCAGTTGAGCTGTAAAGAAGATTTTGAAAGTAATTTACACCTTTTTGTTTTTGTTCAAATGTTTTGAAAAAAACATATATGATAAAAAAAGGTGTGAAACGAAATTTCTTGTGAACATATGCGACATATTTTGTCTAAAAACTGAACTGGTCTATCAAAATTTACAAAGATTTGATCGTACCAACGTTGTACCGTGTATTATTAACCACTGTGTCGAGAGCAACTAATTATAGTTAATTGTATTGAATATGAAAATGATTGCGCAATATTATAGGTTCTTCTTCAATAATTATTAGACACTAATTACTCTTATTTTACTAATAATTTAACATTAGGGTATATAACCAGAGCAATGTAAAAATTTGCTAATAAAATTTTTAAGCACAGGAAATTTTTTAGTTTAGTACTTTTTTAGGAAACAACATCAGAACTAAACTAGAAACAAAGATAAAAAAGCCACTGGTGAAATGGACTTACCACACTGACCAATCGCAGGCTGTTGTTGTCATTGATGGGCTGACTAGACACGACGGTAACACAAACTAATCCCAAAGAAATGAGAGTATTCATGGTTAAATAATTATGAAATGTGACGAGTAAAACTACGAAAAAGACTACCAAAAGCAAAAGAAAAACGGTCATGAACTAAGTGGACCGGTACCCCATTTTCGGTAGGTTGTAATGCGGACTGAAGGTCTCAAAATTGGTTTTGTTTTTCAAGTGACACCGGCCTAATGAAATAATAGAACAATTTTCGTTATCACGCGGTACTTTCTATTAGCTTGTTGTCGGCCAAACGGGCCGAAAGTGGTTGACGAGAGGGATTTTAATTCAATTTGGAGTGGATTGAGCCGGATCAGATTGCTAGAATACCGACAGTACCGTACTGTAATGGTTCATTTTTCGACACGCATTTATACGGATTATTACATTCGCAAGTAGGGGAAGTTCGGACACGGCTTTTAGCTGCTGTAATCACCAATCACTTCCTAAACTTTATTTAAGTCAATATTTACTCTAAAATTTACAGTAGTGTTTTGTACTTTTTTAGATGATGATAAAACTTTTTGACGAGAATTTTTTGCGAACCACCCATTTGCCCTATCTTCCCCCAGTCGAGCTACTACAATACAGTAGTATAGTAAAGGAAATAATCTAACCTTTGGTCCATGTCCGTGCCGCCGATGGCTGTTTGGAAATTTTATATTGTTTAATTATAATTATTGTCGATATCTCATTGTTGCATCATTATAGATCACAATTGGACCCGCTTGACAGAGCTTCGAAGATGTCGCTTACTCTATTGTTGATTGTCTTCTTTTGTAATTGTTCAAGTTAATTCAAGCTCATCAGGACCTATATAGCAAAGCTGGAAAATATTAATAATTCTGATCTCAAAAATTATTTACAAATTATTAGTTATATACAAAATTACTAATAATAACGTCGACTGAGCTGCACCACTAACTCTCTGTGATTCTCTGATGTTCTCAGATGGTACATGACCCCTATGTATCAAATTTTTAAGAAGTGTAATAGGAAAATTGCTAATCGAGTGAGCCACTTAAAATGATTTTCAAAATTCAACTTTTTTGCCACCCTGTATAAGCAAAATGCCTAGATATAGATATACGAAGTTATACATATATTAATTGTCCAGGACCACTTAATTATATATTAATATTCAGCTTGTTGACAAAAGTTAAATAGGGCTCATATAGCGTCAGATGGATAAATGAGTTGAAACTGCGGGAATAATATTGTTATGGGATACGGGTTCCAATAATTTATCGTCAATTAATCACAAACTTTTATTTACTTTTAACTATTACAACACGATTAAAACACAATTACTCTCTATTAACAATTCGCGCTGTTCGCTTATTTCGCTCATTTTCTACACTGCACTATCTATTCGATCCCATTTCGCGCAGCTCGCTGGTTTATATACCCGACCTCAACACACTCTCGTACTTTCGAGAACGGAGGCGACTGTTCCAGGTTCTTGTTTAGTCTAGATGGGTTCCCGGGGTCGCGGTCGGCGCTCGGCGTTGCCGCTTCGGCTCGAATCTCTATGGACCGACCGTCGGACGTAACATTGCCCCCCTCTTGGTTCTGATCGTCCCGATCAGGGAAGTCTCCACGACTGTAAGTCTTTAATCGTTCAAGATGAACCACTTTCATCTTTGCTCTAGAGGTACGTTGGATCCTGTATACCACGTCGTTGATCCGTTTGATGACTGTATATGGACCTTCCCAACTTGGAGACAACTTGGGAGACTTTCCTTTCTTCCTCTGTGGATTATACAGCCACACCAAGTCACCTGCCTTAAATGCTGCAGAATTCGCCCTTATACCTGCCTTTCATCCGATCGCTGGCAATCTTTATCTTTGTCCTCACGTTTTGATGGATTTCCTTTAATCTTTCTCGAAGTTCATCAGCATAGTTCTGGACATCTTGAACCGGTTCTTCTGGCTATCCGTAAACCAAATCTATCGGAAGACGAAATTCTTTACCAAATATAACCTTGGCAGGGGTATGTCCTGTCGTGTTACGCACTGAGGTATTGTTCCATGGTTCGATTGAAATGCTTGGCCATGCCATCTGATTGTGGAGGGAGCGGAGTTGTCCTTGTTTAGCGGACTTCCAGAAGTTCCATGATCTTCTTCAAAAGCTGCGATTCAAAATTCCGTCCCTGGTCTGAATGAAGCTCTAATGGTATGCCGAATCTACTGAAGAATTCGTCAAAAAAAACCCATGCACGATGTTAGTTTCCTGATATGGTAGTGCAAAAGCTTCACTGCATTGTGCATTTCTCGCCAGACATCTTTCCGTCTACTTTCTAGTACGACAAGTTGGGGCGTGGCACATTTCCCGTCGGTGCTTTCCCAAGTCCTCTTCAGTAAACCATTCTGAATTGCCACGGAATCCCATTGAGCCCACATAGTTTTTACTTTCGGGCTCTTATCTGCTATGTCCTTCCAATCAGGTCTTTGACTTTCGAACTTTCAGTGACGTATTGACCCTACAGCATTATCGGTTGTCTCGACCTTCATTTGTTCAGTGGTCCAATGTTTGTTGACGTCAATCGGGTCATCAATCAAACGGACAAAGCCGCTTTGTCCGTTTTTGTTTCAATGTACGTCACTCCCCGTGGTTGTTCTGATGGACAATAAACATCTTTACTATCTGACGAAAAACTTCTGCAATTTGAGTGGAATAGTCTTGTAAAAGACGTAAAATAAACGTCGAAACAGCGGCAATTTCTGCGGAGGCGTAGAAGTTTTATTTTGGGTCTTTCTTCCGCTACTTTTCTCCTGGAAATTTCAATAAATATTTATTTACACTACCTATAGATTTTATAATTTGTAATTAGACAATGGCTGTGAACAAAGTATACTATTATTCTCGCTTTCTCTGGCCATTAACTTCACGGGAGTCTTGCGTGCCGAGCCGCAGGCGAATATCCCTCTAAGGGAATAATGGCTATCATAAAAAGCTCGTTTAATAGCATACAATTCTGTAATATGCTCCTTCAGCTCCATTTGACTGTAAATATATGGGGGTTTCCATCTTTTAAGAAAAATCGAGATTGCGTCGTATCTGTCAAAAATCTATCAACCAATCGAGTCGCTAGCCCTGGATCCGAGGTCGGCCTTAGATGCTCGATGACCCCCATGTATCAAATTTTTAGCAAGTGTAATAGGAAAACTGCTGATGGAGTGAGCCACTTAAAATGATTTTCAAAATTCAACAACTTTAACACCCTGTATATTGTGGAAAGTATTGCGGGTGTAGGACTTGAAAAATGCACTTCACACTTTTGAAATTACCTAATATCAAATAGTGTAATTTCAAAAGTGTGAAGTGCATTTTTCAAGTCCTACACCCGCAATACCTTCCACACCTATATCTATAAGGACGCGAATTATCATGATACCCTGTATAATTGAAATGCCTAGAGATAGATATACGAAGTTATATATTTCTGCAATCTGTTCCGTCAGCTCTATTAAACTGTAGGTAAATATATGTGTGTTTCCATTTATTAAAATCAAGATGACGTCGAATCTGTCAAACCTAGCAGCCAATAAAGTCGGTAGCCCTGTATCCGAGGTCGGCCTTAGATGCCCTACGACCCCCATGTATTAAATTTTTAAGAAGTGTAACAGAAAAGCTGCTGATCGAGTGAGCGACTTAAAATGATGTCCCTGTACCTATTGACAAATGCCATGCATTTTCAGGTTTTTCCAACCTTTAGGTACTCCTGCAAGTGACATAATTCATCTTCCTAATGGTGGCTCCATCTGAAATTAGCATCGTCAAGTTTTTTAAGAACTTCCAATATTTTCAACCTTAACTACTAGCAAGAGCGCGTGTGGCTATTGTAGAGTTAAGCTAGAAAACCCCATGGACAAGTGTAGTTTTAGCCAATTTTAAATGTTTTAACTAAACTTGTCTGAGTAGCAACATGGGGACATTAGTAAGATGAGGACAAAACAACAACCTCAGTCTGTTAGACAGTCGCCGACCTTTCAACCGTGTACTTCGGCCTTTTTTAAGACTACAAATCAGTAACAAAGAATTATCAATCACAGATAATTAGACGGCTGAATTAAAGAAATAACATGATTACAATAAGAGATTTGCTAATCATTTAAACACCTGGAACTGTTTTGCCTGTCCCTTAAGTGGACTCCCTTAAGTCTCGACTTATAAACCCAGTTTTCACGAGTAGGTGCGTTACACCTTAATTTTAAGTTAAAGCAAAAGTCATTTGGTTGCACGATCCAGATTTGGCACTGAAGATGACTTTAAGACGAAACCGGTCCACCTAAAAGAATACTACATTTATGAACAAAGTATATGCCTTTTCTTTCCTCTACAACTGCTGGTTAAATATTTGTCAAATAGTAGATTATGTCACTAGGAGTAAAAGTGGGTCTTTTTGTGCTGAGCCCAGAGATTGAGGGCGAAGCGAAGCTGAGGCCTGCAACTGGGCGAAGCACAAAAAGACCTTTTACTCCGAGTAACATATACTATTTTTTTTTCAAGCATGCAGGAAATAAGAATTCTATTTCAGAGTGATTCAGTGTTTCAATTTTCTCTCATCCTCTTTAAGCGGGTCTAGGTACTTACCCAATTAGTTGTGTATATAAATAGAATGTGTTAGAACGGTGGTGTTCAATGTTCAATGGTTTTAATGGTATTAAATCATAACCAATGGTTTAGGTGGTTGAGGTAAATTATGGTAAACTAACAATGTATAGCATTATAATTAATACTAAAATAATAAAAATGACATTGACAGATAAATATGATGACAACTAACGACATTTAACAGAATTCGAGAACCTATGCGATTTCGACTAAAAACTGTTTCGGGTGGTGCTCTCGAGCGCTCCGAGAGTATTCCTATCCTTTGTTTTTTCAACAAGAATGTAAAGATGGCAATAAGATGGTTTATATATGCGCCACCATGACAATAGCGGTGACACTTGACTTTACTTTTACTGCCTAGGACTTTTTTGCTACTTTTTTTGGTCTCAGGATTAGAAAGCCCACTTTAGGTGTGCGTATGGAGAGAACAAATGACGTACTTTTAGTCCGTTTGATAAAAAATTATTTTTCGAACGTTTTTGCATGCATGGAACCCCGCGCCATTGTATTAGTGGACTTGGTCATAAACTCATAAGGCATCCTGCGTTGGTGCCCCTTCTATGAATTTCAGTCTCTAGCTAAATCAGAGATATCTGATTAAGCATTGAAAACAAACTTGGTGATATAATTGTAGAGGTACACGTTAGGGGAAGTCTTGGTGCAGGGAGCATGATAGAAGTTTTTTAATTCCAACTTCAGTTACCGCGTCATAGTTAAGTCTTGACCAACTTGAAACCAAAAAGATGCTTTCCACTTTTAGGATTTAGAAGAGATCTTGGTGAGGGGTGCACGATCGAAGTATTTTATTCCCAACTTTAGCTACGACCTCACGGCAAGTTTTGGGCAACTTCAAAGATAAAACTTTCTTTCCACTTTTAGGAGTTGGAAGAGGTCTTGGTCCGGGGTGCAAGATATACGTATTTTATTCTCAACTTCAGCTAAGACCTCACCACTAAATCTTGAACCACTTGAAATACAAAAGCTTCTTTCCATTTTTAGGAGTTAGAGGATGTCTTGATGTAGGATGTATGATGGAGTATTTTGTTTCCAACTTTAGCTACGATCTCCTCACTAAGTCTTGACCAACTTGAAACAACATTTATTTCCACTTTCCTTTTGCCACGGCTTGGTTTAACAAATAGTATCTGTCTTGCAGATGAGGCTAAAAAATAAAAATGACAGTAAGATCAATATTTTCACTGACTCTGACAACTCCGTTGCTAGTAGCTCCGTTGTCATCCTCGCAATTTAACGTTTAATGTATTAGATTCTGCTGCCCCAACTCCATTTAATTTGAGTGTTACGACACTTATTTCTTCAAAATCTATGTTAGCCACTTCCTTATCTTATATATTTTCCATTCCGTTCAGCTTAGTTTGTGCTGGTTGGTGTAACTGGATAACAATCAAATGCATTGGGATAGCCTTTACCAGCATAATCCGTAAGGGTATTAATTAACACCACCTTTTTTTAACAGAAATCTTCCGTCTAGAGTATGTTCAATTTACGAAGACTGATTTGAGCAAGCTCGAACTGTATTTAGACCTTTAAGGGCCCTTCGCATCAAGCAATTTTTAAGTACATTTAGGCTTCTATTATTACCATGGTTACTCATGTTAACAGCTATGGCTTAAGAGCCCTTAACTTTAAGTTTACTTAAAAATTGCTTGGTAGAAATGCCCATTGGTCCTCATCACTTCGTTGTTGTTAGCTAACTTCTCAACTACTCTGAACCTCGTCTGAAAAAGGCATAAAATGCAGCAATACCTTTCAAACTATGGAGAGCGCTTTGCAATATCAGCAGAATCTCTTTCTTTTCGGGTCAAAATTGAATTCCTGAAATTCCTCAAGCCGATTGCAAATATCCATAATCCCACACCCTCTTTTCAAATAGATACACTTTTCAAGTTTAATTTCAATTCAAGAAATTGAACAGGATATAAAAGATAGTAGTTTTCTTGTAACTCGCATGTACAAATGACATGATTTGGGATAATGGAAATGCCTACTTGCATAGAAATATGGAATCATGTATTTCACTGTTTATATGACCTTTCTAGGTCCTTCTTAATGGAGATGGTGCTGAAGCAGATATAGATCATTTGGAATAGCTGGACCCAAAGCTTATCTGTCTGCCGAATCATTAGACATTAAGTTTTTGTTTAAATAGAAGCCTTCCTGCAGTTCACCCAAGGACAAAGACTTTTCCAAAATACTTTAATTGGGCTGACAAATGACTTTCATGAAAATTCTCTTCCTTTCATCATTTTTTCTATACTTTTTGGGGCGTAATTACTACAAAACAATTCTTGAGGTTCCCAATCCAAAATTATTTCTCTGACAGATAGTGGCTGGTTAATGGTCACGATTGAATATTTTTATACTTATACATTGATTTGGACTGTTCAGTTTTATTAACAGTTTACATAATGGATAAGTGGGCAAATCCATTTAATGAGCAATTTTCAGCCATTTTCCTGCGAAACCAAATTCATGGTGCTGATCAGCTTTCTTAACCAATCTAGTGAGACCTTCTGAAACAATCTTCAGTTGATCATGTGTCTGTTATAATTCCAGAGGAATCACATCAAGTTCTTCAACTCTCTGTACACGATTAGGTTTGCTGTAACTACAGATATATTTCACATTCACTTTTAGCTATGTTTAGAGAAGGGACACATTTGATACCATTAATAAGATCAAATGTGTTGAGTCGGTCCACCAATTCTGATTTTAATGTGTTGGTCTTTGTATATTCTAAATTAATATTAAATTATAAGAATGAAGATTTAATGCCCGCTGTAGTATGAAGAATCATAGATATCTGTAGCTGTTGGGCCTGATAATAACTTTGGTGTTAGTTCGGACGTCTAAACAAGATAGAAGGGCTTACCAATTCTTGGGTATTGAGCCTTCTGTATGCGAACAAGCAACACCGGTTATTATAGAAGAGACAATTAACCATGCAGAAAGGATCGATTGAAATGCATTATTTCGTTCTTTTTACAACATCTGCACTCAGCCTGGTAATAATTTAGGTTTAGGTTCTAAACCGGATTGAAGGACTTACCAATACTTTGCTATTAAGCCTTCTGTATGCAAAGAAAGCTACACCATTTATTATAGAGGAGATAAATGACCATGCTGAAAGGAGCGATTAAAATTCACCCACTCTTTCTTTTCACAACATCTGCATTCATCATGATCAAAGAGTTCAGAAAAGGTTGGAGGAAAACAAGAACACAAGCGTTCATTTCTAGTTGTTTCAGAATATAATTGTTTCTACTGCTGCTTTTACAAATTTTTATTTTTCTTTACTTTCATTTCCGTTTCTACTCTTTTACTACTCATTAAAAAAACCAATAGCTACATTTTTCTACCCTACTTCCACAACCATAATCTATACCATCTCCATATTTGGCAGAAAACTTCCTCATAATTTGTGTCATTTGAAGGCACTTCATCAGATACTGCAAAACATAATTGGTCATTGCATTCATTACTGGTCTCGATGAAATAAATATATCTGTGTAACATCCTTTAAAACTTATTAGGACTGGGAACGTCCAGGTTCCCCTTTTGAAGGCATGTGGTTCAATTATGGACAAGATAGAACTTTTCTTCAACTGCCAAAGTATCCAGAGGCCAACTTGCTTCTGCTTCCGCTTGCTGATCCCTTCTAATGTTTGCAGCTGTCATTATAGCATTTCCGATTTCCCTGCTTGTCTGTCTGCGATCTTCAATAGGTTTCTTAAGTTCTTTACCTAGAAGTTAAAAGTGCCCACTGATGGCGTTGTGAGAGTACTATTTGGCTGTTTTCGCTTGAAGACTCTTCCAAGCACTGCTTTTTCACATATCTAGGCCCTATAATTATAAAATGCAACAAGGTGTTGCCAAAATGTATAAAGCCACTGACACAGCTAAAGCCATTTAAGCACACAATCTTGAAACTACTATCAAATCTAGAACCATATTTTATTAATGCTTATTTAGATATTATACAATGATTAGATATGTAGGCTTTGTGTTGTGTGTTGACGTTATTTAATTTTTTGTATTATCATAATTTTTGAAATAAAGATGTTTATGCTTTGCTATGCTTATAAAGCATACCTTTGTATATTTTTGGGCTAAAATTGTGTATTCTAATAGTACTCACTTCAAAAACTCATTCTCTAAGGGCATCACTCAATTGAGTTTAAATTTGTACATGTTAAAATTACTAAAAATATTCGAAATTGGCTAAAACAGCACAAATTTCTGCTTTTTGGTTGATTAGGTTTTTCTGGTTTAAGGACTTACGAAGGCTAGGACAGGCCTTACTCGATTGAAGGTTAGTTCAGGTTAGTTTAGGCTGGTTCAGGTTAAACATCTCCACAGAGTTATTTAACAAAGGTACAAGTTTGCAATTATCCAAATTTGTGGACATCGGACGTTTCTCGTTTTCATCAACTTTATCGACCTCGTTTTAAGTCCTGCAATAACAAATAATACAACAGTACATTTCCACCTTACTTTTTGCAAATATACTGCATATATAATATTCACAAGCCTTTGACACAACTGTCAAATGCTTAAATACACCAAACACCTTGATATCGTATCTCCTGAAAAACGAACAGAATAACCATCGTCACTGTTAAAATGATCAGGTATATCTAAAATTATTTTGGAGTTTCTCTTCGTTATACAATCACACTAATTACCGCTAGCAAACCCTATAAAAATGTAAAAAATTGTAGGAACTTCAAGCTACAGCTTTAAAAATATGAAAAAGGTTTCAGTTTAATCCAAAAATACAATTAACCTAGAAAATGAACCACATAAGCTAGGCAGAATAATTAATGAATTAATATCCATTAAGTCTCATAGACTGAAAAATTCGGTATTTATCGTACAAGCATCATAAATTATTCAAAAAAAAATTGAAGTTAAATTTCTGAAAAAAGAAAGTCATACGCATTTAATGTCTATCTAAAGTGTAGGTATATTAAGTTAGAGGTGTTCTTCTAGTGAATCTGAAGCAACACCGTCAGTAAATACATCCAATTTTTCGTTTTGGGTCGGGCTGACTCAAGTCACGTACGCTGTTTTGAATAATCATTTCAATCAAACATGCGAGAGCAAAAAATCTTAGTTGCATATATAAATTGTAAAATCAGTTCTGGTAACATATATAAACGTTAAAAACCAGATTTTTTGACAGAAAGACACAAGTTTGATATTATATAAGTGATGACCAATCAAACTTTTACAAAATGAATTCTTTTGTGTTTTGTTGACACTATTTCAATAATATCAAGCAACCCAATCACTTGGTATTTAATAATGTATGTACTTATAGAAGTAAGAGCTAATGATCAGTTGAAATAGCTAAAAATAGGGCATAGACGATATGTTATGTTACACTCGCAGATATTTATAAGAATAGTTAATTAAAGCTTCTCAGATAATTATATTTTTAAATCTGGGTTTATTGTTGTTGATTATGTCTTTTTTAAGTCGACCTCATGATTATTTTCCATTTTAGTAATAGTTCATTAACCTGACTTAAATTTACCAAGCGTTAATAAACAGAAGCAAACTCTCCAATTCGAAACATAAAAGCACTAAAATTTCTTGTAAGAATTGTTCGTAAATTCACTTATGTTGATCAAGACAAGCAATTTGTTCAATAAATTTTTAAAATAACACAAATATTTATTGAGATTTATAAATTGTGCAATAATAAAAACCAAATTTTGAAATTCCTTCAGAGAGAAACTATTGTTTACTGTAACGAAATCTAGGGGGTAAGAGGGGATATAATGCGTCAAATAGGATAAATATACAAAAACAAGTGTGTTTCTAGTTTTAACTCATAACGTCGATTTTGATAGTTTATTTTAGGCCAAATGAAGCCAAATAGGGTTTGATAATTTGTAGTTGGGTCAGACATCATTTGTAATTTATATCGTTTAGTGATGTCATCAAACTTAAATGGCATGATCACGTTCGACCTCACGCGTTTTTAGATGTCGCCCGACTACAAGAAACCGATAACAATAATCTTATTTTTTTTTAGTTTAATTAGTCTTGTTTTGATAATTTTTAATTGGCTTCATTCTAATTAAATATATTTCTATTTCGTAGAGGACATATTTCTTGACAAAACTATGAAAACTCCTTTTATAAAGATTTCGCCTTCATCCAGTTGTTCTTTTTCAAAAGAGAATCCTTTTGGCTTAATTATCCGCTTATGTCCCTTTCCACAGTTTTTCACAGTTTCAGAATTGGACAACAATCGATCGTTGTTCTTACATTGGTTGTTTTATTGTTAGTATTGGGTAGACCTTATTGAGGTCACGTAGGCCATTTCAAAACGATTGATTGGGTACACATACGGTAGTAGAAATCTTGGTGAGGACATATAGTCTTTGTGTTAATTATTTTATCATATTTATCTTTATGCGTTCTTTAATATCTTGAGCTGTGTAGATTCCACTGACTGTACTTCACATACCTACAGCTCACTGCAGCCATCACTGTGTTATGGAGTCATTTAGTTGCTTGAATGAAGGTTTTTGTCCTAGTCTACTTATTCTAGCCGCCCCATAGCCTCCCTCCCCTCTTCTTGTTGAATTACAAGTCGTTTTTTTTTACGCTAAAAACCTTAGACCAGTCAAGTTTTGGTGAGTAACAAGATAAATATGTTCAACCAATCTGCAACTAATGGTAATTGTTTTTTCAAAGCACATGATTTACAACACCATGTATTATTGTGCTTTCCTAAGACTTAAGTAAAGCGTAATGTGATTCGGCGACATTTTATCAGTAATCTGCATAAAATCAAATAGAACGTAATATTAAAGTTCACATACCTTGAGAATTTAGACGATTTATATGGCAATACGTGGGCCATAGTGTGGGGGTTTATAGCATCAAATTTTATTACTGAAGGATGTTTAGGTAAATTGCTTTAGTTACTTAAATGCATTGCTAAATGTCTCAGTAGGATCTAGCCCGGGTTTTACAGTTAACACTAGAATAGTAGGCGGAGAAGAAGTAGATATAAGAAATGTACCTTATCAAGTGTCCATCCAGTATAACAACAACCACTTTTGTGGCGGAGCCTTCATTACCAATAACACAGTAATAAGTGCTGCTCATTGCTTTGGATCAAGGTAACCACACTTTGAAGCTTTTCAATTACTTTTATGATAATTTTATTAGCTACCCACCAATATCTTTTCTATATACTGTAAAATATGGAAGTAATACCACGCAAGGATCCTCTAGAATAATCACTTCGGTTTTGGTTCATGAGAAGTTCAACAGTACCACTAAAGATTACGATGTATCTTTAATACGAGTAAGAACGTTTTTTTTTGTAGCATACTAGATGCAGCAAATTTGTTTTCTTTTAGTTAAACTCAACTGCTGAGCTCTCTGAGACGGCGTCATTAATCAGGTTGTCTGAAAGTTCTCAGTATACCTGGGGTAGCCTTGCTACTGTGAGTGGCTGGGGGTATCAAGAGGTAAGTGAAGAAGGACAGTATCTGAAACTAATGGCTACTTACTACACGTTCATATTTTTGGAATTAAACAATCGTCATAAACACCCAAATATATTTTGCATAGCTAAATTTCCTTTCTTGCACAATTTGTATTCTTCCCAATTTGCACATATTTCACCTCTTTTCTTCGGTCATCTTCACTTAGAACCTTAGAAGAAGTTTTGCAAACACATACTTTCGCTACTATCTTTCCTAGAAAATACTGTTATTACACCGAACAACAACGTAATAATTGTCCACTAGATATGTCTCTACCTTAGTGGATTTTGCAAGTTGCCGTCTGTGTTAGTAATAGTATATTAGATACCGGGGTGGGAAGTTAATCATTACTGTCGAGAGATTTGATGGCTTATCGAGACGCGCAGCGTCGAGATGAATTATAAAATCTCGAGACGTTAAGGAAACTTCCTACTGAGGTGTGTATACTATTTTATTTACAACCTACATAATATGAATTTATATTTTTCGTATAAGATATTTATATTTTTAACTATCTTTTTTAAAAATTACCAGTTAACTATCTTATCTAGTTGGATGCCACTAGGGACACCTTTTTAGGGGCCAAGAAATAAGCATGGAAAATGAGGGCTGAAAGAGAGGTAGGTAATAAGCCATTACCGCCCTTGGGTGGTAATGAATACCCATTACCTATGTCTAATTTAGAGGTAGGTAATAGGTAATTTCTCACCCTCCTAAGACGTTTGTAATGATAGCATTACATATATGGTTGTAAATAAAATATTTAACGGCATCGTTATCACGGTGCCATTCTCTTTATATAGAACCTAATTTTTTTATTTTATACTGAAAAACTAGAAAAAAATTGACATTCTTCTTCTAATCCTTTTCATGATATTGAATTTGTAGGCAGCACAGTTTGCATCTTCGGCGATCTCCATTACTCTTCTACTAGAATATTGGGTATGGCACGATCACATAATCATCAATTTTCGCAATTTGTCGAAAAACCAAGTCTCTAACTGTATTCTAAAATTCAGAACCTGCATCAACCTATTCTTCAAAGCCCCTAGCAGCAACCTCAATATCTTCATGGTCTGGCAAGAAAAATAAATAAAAATTCGTCCATGTTAAACATTTCTTCTCCACCTACTTCTCTGTTTTTATTGATAAACTCATATTTTCCAGAACAGTATTAACATTTTCAAAATCACGCTGAAGCCACACTTCTTCTGTCGCTTTCTTTCCTTACCACGATTTTGACAATCTATAGAGGTTCTGAAGACTATCCTCAGCTCTATAATTTATTTGAAGCGATTTCATGATCTGAGGTCTCTATCTGTCTTATTTTAAGCTGGTCGCTTCGGTTTTCTTGCTGTTTTGTTTCCTTGATCCTTTTATTTTTGGTTTCTTCTATAGTTTTGAAAAATGCTTCAGCTTCTTCCGCTGAGACGCTTTTACCTGAGAGAAAAACGAATTACCTCCAAGTAATTCTAAAACTGTTCTCCAATCTTATATCGATCGAAATAAGTTGTTGCTTATTTGATCGATGTTGCTTATGTTTATTGCCACACTCATTCTTTCCAAGGCAGTATTAACATCTTTAACCTAGGGTTGAAGCCAAACTTCTTCTGTCGCTCTCTTTTCATTACCCCGATTCTGATAAACTAAAAAGATTTCGAGATTTTCAGCCTCTGCTTTAGACTTGTTTGAGGCACTTTCATGGTCTGGAGTTCGCTGTCTGTGTCCGAAGGTAAAATATATATCCTTATGTTGCGCCATTTTTTATTGAACTTTTCTACATGTCTTGTTTTACTCTTTTGACGTCATGCACATAAGCATACGTCCATAAATCAACTTTGTTTTCAGTCTGATTTTCTTCGGGTCTACATCTTTTTATTTTTTGGCCGGTTGTCTATTAATGAAGAAGATCGCAGTGTTTACAACTTCTGCCATCATGTTTTTTTTAGCTTTACAAAAAATGAGAATTAGAATAGAGAATCATTTAAATGAAGGGCGATGAAAAAGAACACCTGTAAGTGAAAAAAACAAAAAAAAAATATATCAAAGAGTGGTAGATAGTTAAAAGCACACATTTACACCAATTCTAATTTTAAGCGAAAATGATGTAACAATCTTAAAAAACCTGACAATAAAAAATTTACAACTAAAATTCTTTGTAAAATTCTCAAGTTCATTTTGCAATTTTCTTGGTTACTTAGGGCAGGAATAAATATCTAAATGGCCGAAATTTCTTGGAGAAGAATTGCCACAGGCAATAGAGGACACAATAATTATAATAGAAAAAGTTTCTAAAAAAATTTCACAAAAATTTGCTAAAAATATTTTCTCATTTTTATATGGATTAATAAATTTTCTAAAAGTATTAAGTAATTTTATTTTAAGGAATAATTATTATGTTTTAGAAAAATGGAACAGTGGCGCCACTGCTAAGAAAAGTGGACGTACCTTTGGTGCAACCCAGCAAATGTAGAAGGTACTATAATAATGTCATTGCCATCACAAATAATATGCTTTGCGCCGGTTATAAGGAGGGAGGAAAAGATGTCTGTAAGGTATAAAACTTCACTTCTATTTACAAGAACTCATTTTTCCACCATCAGTCTACGTCACTAATTTTATAATTCTCTTGAGTTATTTTAGTGTCAATTTATCTTACTCAAATTGGTCATTGAATCCTTTGATGCAGGGAAACATTTGAAAAACTGAAAATCTTTCAACGTGTCCCTTTGAGATACCTAACCTGAACTAACTTCAACTAACCACAACCAGCCTGAACTAATCTGAACTAACCTGAACTAAAGTCATTAAATGTCAGAAAACAATCTTTCAAATTACCTCACTACTAAATTCACAGTGGATAGAATTATTGTGAAAATGTTGCATTGGGTTGTTGCACAGTGTGTTAGGTATAATTTCTCTTAAAATAGGGGATGTTTATTTGAAAACGTCATCTAGTTGGCTGTAAAATCCGATACAAGAACCACGATACAAGAACAAAATCGATTTAATTTGATTGTCATCCTTTTCTGACAATAATTCATAGCCTTCTAGATGACGTTTTCTAATGATGACACCGGCTATATTTCTAGCACACTATTTTCACGTTACCGTTTCTATCCTTTTCTACATTACTACATTCTTATGAGAGTTATCTTTTTATAGTTTTCGTCGCACAGTTAAGGTATAGTTTTAATATATTTTCAGTGGTGTCGTTAAAAGGAGCCGCTCTAAGACAAAAACAAAATATCGGAGGATCTTCGTCGACAAAAGAGACAGGTAGAAGAAAATGCGTCTTTGTTATTTTAGTCACGTTCCATTTGGTACTAACTGTTTCATTCGGTAACTAACTGAGCCAGTTTTCTCCATATTTCATATTTGAGTCTTTCAAGTCTTTCTATCCTTACTTTAAGGACAAAAATAGTATTTTGTCTGTCGAGTTCCCATTTGAAGTTCTTAATTATTTATTCATGTTTTATTTGAGCATTTGAGGTTGTTATGTTTCTCATTTTTGGACTGAAAACAACGATTTGTGTTTGCTGACCTTTTTTCCGTGCTTGACTGCTATGAACTTTATGTCTTAACTTGGGTTTAAAAACATCAATTTCAAGTCCAGTTCACACTCGGATTGTTTATTATTTGGTCGCATTTTAATTAGTTTTCCATGTCAGTTTTTTATTTTTTTTTTAAGTCCTTACGTTTTTGGATCAAAAAGACTGGTTTTTGTATGTAAAATTTACATTTGGAAATGTTTATGACGTTTTGTTTTGCCTTTCAAGATGTTCTCTTTAAGTTTTGGTCCTTCGAGCTGAATTCGCCTTCGATATCCTCATTTTGTTTACATTTGGAGTTTTTCATTATTTGTTCACATTTTATGTGATACTTCAAGCTTTATAAGATGTATCTTATTTTTGGAATAGAAACACCGTTTTTGGTTTGTCTAGTTTACATTTGAACTTCGCGATTATTAACTAACATTTTACTTCATCCTTGGAACTATTTTACCCATATTTTAGTGCTTTTGAGCCTGACTGTAAGTCCAGATCACATATGGATTGTTTATTATTTGTTCGCGTGTTAATTGGTTTCCGAGTCTTTAAGTTTTAATTTTTGGATCATAAACACTGGTTTCTGTATAACCAATTCACATTTATTTTATTTTTTTCTTTTTAGTCAAGAATTATTTGCCCTGTCAAGTTTGCTGTCTCTACATTTTGGTCCTTCGAGCCATTATATTCTCATTTATTGAGCTAAAATACGTTCATATTACATTTGGAGTGGAGTTTACAAGCGTATTTTAATTATTGGTCTTCCGTGTCAGTTTTCTCCATATTTTGGTTTTTTGAGTCTTTGTGTTCTCTTCACTTTTTGGGTCAAAAACACTGAATTTTTGTATATCAACTACATTTTTACATACATTTTATTTCTAAAAAGTAGCTTTTGTGACTAAAAACGTTACTCCATTTTGATGGTACCTAATACTAATTTCTCGTTTTAAAAAAACACAATTTTTTTTCTTATAATTGGACTCATGGAGGAGTCCCCCTCTTTATTTCAAGGAAGGTCATATTTATGGAGTTGAATTTTTATATTTAAAGACATTGCACCCTGAAGAAAAAATTTAATAAATTTCGTAAGCAAGTTTCATCTTTCTATAATAGGTAGTAGAATAATAATTTTTCTCTTTCCCTTATATTCTCATTTTTGGGGCATAAACACTGATTTTGTTTGACTTTTCAAGGTCGTTCTCATTATATTTTGGTCCTTCAAGCCATTATGCCCTCAATTTAGACCAAAAACATCATTCACTGTCAGTCCGGTTCAAGTTTCAAGTGTAAATTATTTAGTCACGTTCCATTTGGTACTAACTGTTTTATTTGGTAACTAACCCGAGCTAGTTCTCTTTAAATTTTGGTCTCTCGAGACTTTATATCCTCATTCTATGTTCACATTTGCAGTGTTAACTATTCGTTCACATTTCATTTGGTCTTTTTTGAGTCAGTCTCATTAGCAAAACTATTAGTTTAGACTTAACTTTTTTCAGGTACTGTTTGGTCAGGTTTGCTGTGTGTAAGTTTTGAGCCTTTATATCCTTATTTTATGTTCACTTTTGAAGTGTTAGTTAATTGTTCACATTTCATTTGGTCTTTTGAGTCAGTCTTAACCATTATTGTAGTCTTAACAGTCTCACTTTTGGGCCAAAGGCACGGTTTTGTTCTGCCCAGTTCACATTTGAGGTTCCTAATTATTTGGTAACGTTTTATTTAGTCTTTTGACCTTTTACGCCTACATTTTGAGTCTTCGAGTTCTTATGTCCTTATTTTTGAGAAACACTATTTTTGGTGGGTCCAGTTTACCATATCAACAAGATGTGCCACCATGTTGGTATTTTGAATTAAAAATCACTTTTTGATTTAGGGTGACAGTGGTGGGCCATTGGTGCAGGACAATAAACTAATAGGGATAGTCAGCTTTGGAATGGGTTGTGCCAGAGCATCGTCTCCGGGAGTATACACCAATGTCGCCGAACTGGTTCCCTGGGTAGTAGCAAATTCAGACTACACGTCAAAGAGTTCCAGCAACAATCGCTTGAATGGCGCTTGGATGGTAATTGTGATTTTAATGATATTAGCCACGTAGCTTCAACAATAAAAAAATAGATAATGTATTTTATAAATTATTTCTTAACACTGAATTATGATTTTCTGAATTATTAGTTTCTCGATTTCTGTATCTTCAGGTACGTGTTTAAAGTATAGAAATGCATTTTTTGCATTCCCAACCTAGTCGACTCAGCTCACCGGGCGGAGATCGCTTTGAATCATTGTGTTTTCGTACCTGCTGTGCGTGTAAAGTATTAACCTAGGTATTAACGTAAAGTGCGGAAAATGCCGAAAAAACGTTTAAATTAATTAGGCAATCGTGATAATAAGTATAATAGGCGAAGCTAAAATACTTATTATCTGGACTATAAGAACTGGACAGGCTTAGAGAAAAAGTGTTAAGTGCGGTTGAGAACTCAGATAGCAGCTCAGAATTTGAACTTTCAAGTGAGTCCAATTAACGTTTCCCTAATTTCTTGAGCTCCTATTATCTTGCTTTGGTAATAATGTGGGAAAATGTATGTTAATCACTTGGTCACCCAATATTAAAACGGGATTAAGTAAGTTCGTAAAATACGAAAATATTATATAAATAAGTCAACTTATATCACAGTCCACCATACCCTACATGCGTATGTACATATTAGGATCTTAGTCCTTTGCAAGGATTGAATAAATATTAATAATAGTGAAAGACCAGAAAAGAGAACCGAGCGGTTTTCCTTTTTTCTGTTAAACTTGCACTCGCATGTTAAACCACCCGCTCAGGGGAACGTGGTTCAGGGTCGAAGAGTTTAACCAATTCATTTTAAATCAGCGGTTAATGTATACTGCATTATGTGTAGTGTAACCAGTTTGATCTATGCCTTAATCTTTAACGGCCGGCCCCAAAAAACTAGAACATAAACATCATGCGATGTTTACTCACAAAATACATTTGACTGTTAAGTAGAATTTGTTATATCATTGGATTCTCTTAGGCCACAGTGTAGAAGCAAATTAAATTAAACTACAGGTGATTCTGAAGAAGACCAACAGAGTGTTGAAAAAGTCACACCCCCACCCATAAAATGTTGGGTGGAGTACCGGTGTACCAGTTGAGAATGTCGACAACATTACTGCAGCAACATTTGACACCCGGGGGCGTTTACCAACAGACACGAAAAAGCTTGGTCAGGAACTGCACGAAGAAATCATAGTGCGTTGGACGAATTACCTACAGAAAAGAATATCTAAAGTCAACCGGAACGACCTTATGAGCAGTTATACCCCATTCCAAAAAACTGTTTGACCCTAAAACCGAAGCGAGTATATACCGAAATCCTGGAATGTCTCGATGAAGCCTCTGAGAAACACTTTAGACATTAGAATTAAAGCTACTGAATCAAAGGATATTAAAGAAATCGCTGATGCCGCTCAACTGCTTGCAAATAACCACAACGAATTATTCACTCATAGAAAGTTACAAATTTTGCCGCAGCTCAATACAGGTTGTAAAAAGCTGTTGCAAGCAGTGTGCCAGATGAACTTTTGTTTGAGGTACTTACATTTTACCGATTCTTTTAAAAGGGCTCATGAACTAAAGAAAGCAAGCAACGATTTAAAGTAGAAATTATGGCCCACCACAACAAAGTCCCAATACCCATCCTCATCTATTAGATTATCCTCCACTCAACCAAGGTCTTTAACGAGAGGTAATTACGATGGTTATTTAAACTTCCATCGAACAAAACCCGAACTTAAGCAGAAACAAAGAAGAGGGGAGGAGTGGAACCACCAGAAGCGGGACAGTCAAAGACAGGCTTAAGAACGACCTACAGAGACGGAAGCCATGGAACTACCAACATCCACAAACCAACCGGAAGTAATGGTAGAAGAAAAAATAGAGAGATAGAAAAAGTAATGAAGAAAATGTGCAGGAACCTTGCGCTACCATCTATCTAATTAGTGACTTATTACAGAAAGTGAAGTCCTTTTAGATTAGATAAAGTGCATACAACTCGAATTTATATCAAAACCTAGACGATATCCAAAAAGAAAACTAAAATTAAGTTCAAAAGAAATAGGTTTATACCAGGAAGCTGTTAACGAGCTGTTAAAAATAGGTGTTGTATCAGTAACCTCACCTAACAAAAACAACTTTCTATTTTCATATTTTCTTACTAAAAAAGCAAACAGGAAAACAAGATTTATTTTGAATCTCAAAAATTTAATAACCGTATTCTATATCCTCCTTTTAAACTGGAAGACTCTAGAATGGTTTGTAAACTACTGAGCAAAGATTACTAAGTAAGCAATATCGACCTGAAAGAGGCATATTTCCTTTTGCCAATTCATGAACGATATAAAAGATATCTTTCTTTCGAATTTCAAAACCAATATTATCATTTTAATTGCTTACCGTTTGGTCTTAACGTAGCGCCCTATGTCGGGTGACACAAGATGTATGTAACAGCCCAGCGTATCCAAAATTTTTATTTTAAAAATTTGACATTTGAAGGCGATAAATAAGTCGTAAATGTGCTTCAGATCTCGTTTCACGCACTTAGCCACCACTTCCGGTTTCACCGTGTTGGGTTCACCGGAAGTACCACCATATTTCTTTTTTTAAATGGAATACCCTGTGTATTTGTTCATTTTTGGATTCCCCGTCGAATTCTAAGTTATTAACATGTAACATAATGTATGCTTATCTCTTACGGTTTTCGAGAAAATCGCGCCCGAACTTTCCATATCATCAATAATAAATGTGGATTTGTATGGAAACAAATCCACATCGATCAGCCCTTATTTCCTAAACTACTACTTTTTTAGGCTCTCTATCAATAGACATTAAAAAAAGTGTATCCAACACGTCGTGGAAAAAAATTGTAGATTGATATTTTAAAGATATTTATCTCCATAACTTCCAATGGAAGCTCCTGCTTTATTCCTAATATTTGGATTCCTTATTTTATTTCAAACATTATTTCAAGTTTAAAATGTTTGAGTAAAACCAACCGAAACCAAACCAAAAATCAATTCTCCAAGTTTTCCATGACAAATTGGAAATACTTTTTTTAAAGACTATTGATAGAGAGCCTAAAAAAATGGTATATTCTTAGTAATCTATTTGGACGATCTCTTAATTATCGCACAAAAACAGATGCCAAAAAGATACAAACACAGTTACGGACTTACTTAAACATTTAGGGTTTCTAATAAATTCAGATAAAATTCGCTTAATTCCCTCCCAAAAGACAAAATTTTTAGGGTCACATACAATACCACTAAGATGACTATGCCGTCACCACAAGAGAAAATGTTATCCTTGTTGGTCTATCTCTCTATGTTTCCCCCTCCAAGTTATTAACAAAAGAAAAAAAATAATTCTTAGATCCCAAATAGGCAGTCTAGCAGCGGCTTGTCCCGTAATTAAATATTGCACTTTAATATTGCACATTAATATTGCATATTAAGCCATTGGAAAGGGACAAATATCTTAATTTATGTAATAATAATAACAGACTAATTAACGACGATTAAATAATAATAACGACTACATATTTATATCTAGAGAGTCTAAACAAGAGTTAAGTTGGTGGCTAAGACATCTTACAAATGTTCAAGATATCAAGCCCAGAAACTATACATTGGAAATATTCACAGACGCATCTATACTGGGTGGGGAGCATCAGGAGATGGTTAAAGCATTCACCGATTCTGGGATAGACAAGTTGGTCAGCGGAAATCTTGAGTTGGTTTGTCTATGGTGTGCTTTTTTGCATTTGACATATGACTGAGCGCCCATAGTTTAGGAAATATCCGAACGTTCCTCTTGCGTTGCCACAACTACCGTAAAATTATTAATAAAAACCTGATGACGCCTAAAAGTAGATGAAATGTCGAAACGTCTGAAAGACTTTATTTCATATTCACCAACCTAACAACTTTTAAAGACTGGTAAATAAAACGTGCTAGAATTCATGAAAAGATGAAAGTGTTACCACGGGTACCCATATCAGGGTTCTCATTTGTGACATATTGTTTGATATTATGAAAGGGATCTACAATTTCAGTTTTTAAGCTTTAATTTTTCCTAAAAATGTAAAATTTGCCAATTTTTGGGACACCCTATAGTATCTAAATCATACATCAAGGTACTGTTTATATTAAGGGAAAAAGAATATATTGGTTGATGTGAATTGGCGGATTGGGACAAGGCAGCAATAAGTACTACAATCTTTAATCCGCCAATTTACATCCACATATATTTCTCTGCGACGCAATCATATTCAAAAAATATATTGGTAAACACAAAAACTAAAGTTATATGTTGCAGCATTATTTGGTACACCGTATCCTATTTAAAACAGAAATCGACGGTCTGTTTGACATAAACCTACTCGAATTAACGCAATAAATTGATTACATGATGTATCAAACAATCGATGTCGATTGACATCAATCGATTGATGACGATTTACATGCCAAAATCCAAAAGTTCCATGTTACAACATTTTTTTGGGACACTCTATTCTATCTAAAACTTAAACATATGCCCTATTTATCATAATAGTACTAGAACCTACGACTAAAATCGATTACTATTAAATTATATGGGAAAAGTCGATATTTCTATGTTAAGCATATGGGGCTCTCAAACCGGCCCAAAAACCTAAATTTTGAGATCAAAATCGTGCATTGCGGCTTTTAGAACCTGGTATCTCCTTTCGATGAACATTGATCTAAAAATCTATAAAAAGAACTAAGGAAGTAGAAGATTGGAGCTACACGTAGAGCCTATTCTCGAATGGCTGTCTAGAACAGTAACCGAGCAACGGGTGGCCCAAAAATAAGGTACAAATTTTGCAGAGTTTTTGAATTGTCTCGAAAACTGTAAAAGGCAACTTATTTCTGGTTCATGCATCTGATAGCCCTCAATGACCTCTAATACTCGCGTATCGAAAAACCCTACTGTTTCCAAGATAAACCGAAAAATATAAAAATTTAAAAAAATTTAAAGAGGGGTCAAAATTTTCGACCAAAATTCTTTGTCTTAGATTTTATCGAAAATAGTCTCAAATGAGAGAGAGGAGACAAACATGTATAATAAGTATGCAATTTTGGAACTTTCAGTAATTTCCTTCCCCTTCAAAATGGCGCCTAAAACGTAATTTTCCCACTTTTTATGGACATTTTAATACATATATCTATATAATTCAAAAACTAAACATAGCATAACGATGCCATTTACACCAATGAATAGAGCGTTCACGACTACAAAATACCTACTTAATTTGTCGTTTCAAGTTTTAATTTTCATACAATTTTAACCGTTTTTTTACTTCCTATAAAACTGTTATTAAACTAAGCAAAATGGTAACTACAATTTTGAGCAGTATTTAAGACGATTCACACTTAATTGCGACACTTATTCTATTGTCACAAATGGCTTTGTTATAAAATGGAAAATGTCACTCTACTCATCAATGAGAAATTTGGTCAGTTCAATCTCGGAACCTAAAAACGATAAAATCGAACAGTTAGTACCAATCGAATAATCTTCGTTAAAGCTATTTTGTCAGTCATACACGAAATACTCATTCTTTGGGTGTGGCTCATTTATAAAGCAATAAATGTAATGAAAAAGAATACCCTGATGTTGGCGTACAGTAAGCAAAATGTCGAAAGTTCGATATATTTGTTTTAAGTGCACTTTAGTGTCAAAAATTGATTTTTTTCCAAAATAGAACTTTAGGTACCAGCAGCAAGGTTCCGGCCCTTAGAAACCTCTAGTCCTTCCCATAAAGTAGCTTCATATCAAATTTCAGCTTTCTAGCTCAAACCGTTCCAGAGATATCGTCAAAAAACTAAATGTTTTCAGGCGGTTATCTTGGATTTTAAAAAATGGCATTTTTAGCAAATTTTACATAAGGAAAAATTAACATTTGATTTTGAACTCCATGTCACCATCGGTTCAACAAAACAGCTATAACGTAGCTACCGTCAGCGCCATAGCTATGTCAGCTTTAGTATCATTCATGGTATCCCCATGAGCACTCAGCATCCAAAGTTGAACCATGTACCTTAAACAGTTCACTAAACATTAACGTTAACCATTTATTGTAGCTATGATAGCTGATTCAGCTTTATCACAATTTATGATACCCCCATAGGTTTTAGTAGGGAAAAGTTTTTCCGCGGTGCAGCGCCGCCTGGGACTTTTTAAGATGCTATTTGGCGCTAATATTACATAAGGAAAACCTACCATCAGTTTATAAAACTTTATGAAACGGCTATAGCTCAGCTATGGTCGCTATGATATTTACATCATCTGTAACTCAGTATGTTACCCACCATTCAAATTTGAACCAACGGGTAAACACACATAATATAAAAGCCTGATGATGGCGTATATTGAGCGAACGAAACGTCGTATAGCACGATGTAACCGTAGTACGACATACCAAATTTCAGCTTTCTAACTTTAATCGTTTCAAAGATATCAGTGATATCTTTAATCGCTTACGCCACGGCCGGTATGTTAATGATACGGATATTTAGTCTAAATTTTTATATTGGAGATGAAACTCTACATCTGAAAAAGAGGGTCTTTGATTTAGGTGAAATTTTTTTCATAAATCCGGACACGAATTTTTCAAATCGACTAGTCTTTGTGAAAACGTTCTCCAGGACCCGGCATTTTGCCAAAAATCTTCCTAGAAATGTTAAAATTTTCTCCTGCCACAGGTTTTCCACGCTTTTCTGCCGATTTTCCTTAGTTTAAGCCTTTAGAGTTAATGTTTACATTTCGGAAAATCTTAGCTGTCAGTTGACGTTCAGTGGGAGAAGCCTAATTTCGAATGCTTCCGATAACCTAGTTAAGTGGCGATCTTCGGAACCATTCGGGATTTTTGGACAAAAAATTTTAAAGATCTGCATCTTTCCCTTCGAAATTCAATTAAGACCATTTCACAACGTCCCACAAAAAGAAGTTTCATAATCCCAAAACGAAAACACTCCAATCTCGTCTCGATACAAATATACCTCAAAGCGACAATTTGAAATTTAAAGTTTAATAATTCGCAAAAGTTTCAAATTCAAAGCTAAGCTTTTGATTTTTGTTCAGGTCTGGGGCCCATATGTGTTACCTCTCTGAACTATTTCAAATTTTTTGTTGCAAAAATGTGGAATCTACAGGGTGAAATGTGAGAAAAGTACACCCAAATTGGCAAAAAATGTGGCGCAGAAAAACTTTTGTAGCTCGCCCGGTATAAGAGCTAGACCAAAAGTATCAACTGATTTTTTTTTCTCTCCACGTCTGTTAGTTACACATTTACAACCGGAACGGGGCTCTGCTACAGTTTTCGTAAAAATAGCAAAAAACTACCTTTCTATTTTGGATACTTTTTCTTAACTGTCCTTGGACATTTTTTGAATTCCTCTGTATTAAAGTGACAGCTTTGGCGGGATAGGTTTAAAACTGCCCAAGAATATGCCCTTTTCGCCGGTATCGCCCATAACGGGCAACGCGTCTAACTAAGAGTCGTCGTAACTAACGACTAGGAGGCCACGAATTTGACCAATACAAAATATTTAAAAAAAAACGTCCCAAATTTGCGTATTTTCGTTCATTTTCCTATTTAACTTATCGGGATCAGATTTGAAAATTTATCATTTACAGATTTGAGGTTATCTACCCATGAGGAGCTCTGTACCCCACATAGCCCCGGATCTACGGTAAACCCGTGGTAAATTTGGGTATCTAAAAAACTGCATTTTTGACGTTGGTACGCCAATGGTCAGCCCCCCCCACATACCACCAATTCGACCACATTTTTGGAAAGCCCGGTCATCTCTGTACCTAGGCTCCTGGAGTGATAATCCCGTCAGATGAACAGTTTAAAAGTTATAAGCGTCGAAATGGAAAAAATCACTGCTAGGAGACAGCTTTATACAGGGTGTCCAGTTTAAAACTACGTCCATGGGGATATTGGAAACCTTTGGAGATACAAGGTCGATTAAATGGAAGAAAAGTTGTGTAATGGTATGCTCAAAAATAATCCGGATCAATAATATTCCAAATCGATCACGTTTTGTTGATACAGGATGAAAACAAAAAAAGTGCATTTTCGAAAAACTCCAATACTTTACTTAGTACAAGAGTTACATTCAGGAAATTTTCAAGTTGGTTGTAATTGGATATGATAGTTCCGAAAATACTGTAAGCAATAATCTAGGCCTACTATGTTGCGTGCGGCAGTGGTCCACTTTTGTTTTTTTCTTATGGACGCTATATTAAATTTTTGCATTTTTAAAATCCTCATTAAAAATGCCCTTCAATTAGATTCATTAAGAATTAAGATTAATGTAAATAAGCGACACTTTCAACTTAAACTTATTAGCAGAAGTTAGGTTTAGATTTATGAAATTTGTCAAAATAGTAAAGGCAAACCCATTAGTAAAATTAATTAAAAATTGTACAAACCTGTAACCAAATCAACTTTATTGATACGGCAAACAATGAAAAGAAAGAAACGGCATTATCTATTTTAGGTTTAAATTAAGTGTTCAAATAAACCACCATTCTCTTGCATGTATAACATAGCGCGTCTCCGGACCGGTTCACAAGAGCATCTTACCATTCGCGGAGTCCGTTAACAGTTTCTGTAACAGCTAGTCTCAATTCTCCTACAAATTCGTAAGACCTACGGTATACTTGATTTTTCAGGTGACCTCATACGAAAAAATCGAGCGGCGTTAAATCAGGGAATTTCGCGGGCCATCTTATTGGTCCCACATTGCCTATCCACCTATCGGGAAATTCACCAGTGGTCGAGCACCATCTTGCTGAAAAAAAAACAGATTCTGCAAGGTGGCTAGTGGAAGTTTCTTAATGCCTTCTGCTACATTATTTTGCAGTAAATTCAGATATCCCTCAGAGTTCAAGTTCTCATTAAAAAAATACGGCTCAATCACGTGGGTATCCACAAAGACGTATGAGGTGTCTCAACAACGCTTTGCAAAACCAAAATTTTCTTATCTTGGTCTGGAGGCTTGTTCTTTACCTTAATAAAACTCCCGTAATTTACCAGGTTGGCTTGGAGACGTCTAAACCTAGCTCTGTCAGATTGTCGCCTCTCTGGGTATTTAGTCAAATACATTTTTTCCGCATTCTCCTCATTTCTTTGCCATAGATTAAAACACTGTAACTTGTCATATTTTTTATTAGTTGAAAAGGTATTCATTTAAAAACTAACTGCTTTTTAGCTACAAACACTTAATAGAGACAATAATTGATATGATCTGTTGACAGTTGGTAATAACAAATAAAAAATCTAAGCACACTACGTCAAAACTTTAATAAGAATATCCAAGAAACATCCAATCTACGATAAAATCTTAATTTTGTGTTTTTTATTATTCACCTTAGCCACATATAAACATGTTATACACTGTTAAAGAGCATTTTTAATGACGAATTTAAAAATGCAATATGGCTTCCATAAGAAAAATAAAAGTGGACAAAGGCCGCGCGCAACATAGTAGGCCTAGATGTACCATGACAGTATTTTCGGAACTACCATCTCCTCTTACCCTTAACTTGAAATTGTCATGACTGTAGCTTTTGTACTAAGTAAAGTATTGCAGTTTATTAAAAATGCACTTTTTTGGTTTTCACCCTGTATCAACGAAACGAGATCGATGTAAAATATTATTGAACCGGATTATCTTTGAGCATACAAATACACAACTTTTCCTCCATTTAACCGACCTGTTTTCAATATCCCCATGTACATCATTTTAAACAGGACACTCTGTATATCCTCACTGACGTTCGAATATAACACTGACGTTCGGATATAAAAATATTTCGCTTTTATCGCAAAAGTCGAAGTACGTCAAATTTCAATGAGATATCTATGGCGATTTTACAGCAATCAATAAATTCGTATTTTTTTTAATAAAACTTTAACACCCTGTATAATTTAAACGAAAAATCGCAGACAACGTATTTATACGACAGAATTTCTTTAAAATTTACTAAAGACTCTGAAATTTCATTTTCAACTGTTTGTTATGATTCACCTCATTGAACAATTTCTCATTTGATTATTTGCCGTTCTTGTGGAACGTGGCACAGAAATGTTTAATTTATTAATCATCAATCTATGTCAATGGTTTTAAGATCAATAAACATTTTAGAGCCAATTTATCGTATTGTTGTCGCTATTCCCGCAATTAACTGTAACTTATAAGAAAGTGCAAATTTTCTGTAAACGTCTGATAACTGTTTGCGTAGATCAAAAAATTAAAAAAACAAAGTTTCAATTTTCTAAATGGAATGGAACCCTGTATATTTAAGCTTTTTCATACTCCGTAAACGTTTCTAAGCATTTTTTATGAAGCATGTTCTATACCTATCCCCACTGTTTCCTTGATAAATGGTGCCTAAATTTCGATATTATGTAGTATTTAGCCACCTTGTTAGAAGTTTCCTTTTTAATCGTGTGAAACCAACCATGTTAAATGCAAAAATTATGGATAATCATGTGTAGTTTTTGTAAAATTGTATACAGGGTGTATCCAAAATCATTTGTTTTGATCTCAATCAAACTGTTGCATATGTGGATCAGCTGATGCCGCCGATTGATTTTTTTTGTTATATTTAATATGTTACGTTAAGAGGGTAACAGGAAAACCTTAAAAGCAGTAAAGGAAAAATGTCCATGCCTTTGGCATTTTTTCCTAGTGGCAAAAGATATAGAATTCTCGATTTATTACACCACGTCAAAAGTGTCTTTATAAAAGTTGCATATACAGGGAGATTCACGTTATTCGACACGGAAGATTATGGCTACACTTTTAGATTTTAAAAAAGTTTTGTGTATGGAATGGATGAGGGTCTATTGGAAGTACATATTAAAATTATTGTCATTGTATACAGGTGGTCCCAAAAGTATAAAATCTATTAAAGTTGTATTTTTTAAATAAAACACCTAGTATATTAATGTATTTTCGGTATCTACGGAGAATAGTAAAGGTAGTTTGATTAAGGTTTATGGCATCTAAACCGTACCGTTCTTCAGATATTCGTGATTTTGTGAAAATGCAGCATCAAATTTAATGTTTAAAATCTCAGCACTTGGTTTCTTTTCAACCACCGAAATTGGCTGGTGGGCTACTAGTACATTGAATTTTTTGCGGTATGTATTAAATATTAACTACTGTGTACCAAATGTAAAATAATGAACACTAAATTATTGCAAACTTCAAACAGTAATAACTCGTTTAATTTAAATTAGACACCCTGTATTTTATAATATCATTAGATGCAGAATTTAGTTTCCTATCAAAAACTATTAAACGTTCCTATAGCTTGGTCGTTGCATTTTCTTGGAAAATTGATTTTTTCTGAATTTGCGCTGACATAAACGAATGTAGTAATCTAATTTACCTGTTCAGGTCTGTTCAGGTGTTACCTGATTTTGACAAAGCAAAATTTATTATCATTTCTAGTTGTCACATATTAATTTAAAGTTAAATATTTTTTTACTGTTGGTGGTTAACAGGGAGTTTTTTATTTAATCAAAATGCTGGTTTACACAACAGAAGAACGAGTCGATATGATCTTCATTCTAGGAGAATGCTTGCAAAATTATCTTTTAGCATCAAGGGTTTATGCTGAAAGGTTTCCTAACCGAACTCGACCGAATTTGAAAGTTGGTTCAATTTAGGCAAACTAGTAGTGTTCAGTATGAAGCAACTGCCAAAACGAGACCAGTTACAGAAAACCAAGAAACTGAATTAGCCGTTATTGGCTCTGTAGTTGAAAATCCCCATGTCGGACAACGAGAAATTGCATAAAACTTAAATATTAGCCAAGCAAGCGTATCAAGGATTTTTCAAAAACATAAATATCACGATTATAAGATACAACTACTTCAAGAACTCTCCGATAACGATCGTGGCCAACGAGTGGACTTTTGTATGTGGGTGTTAGAAAAAGTTGGAGAACAAGAAGATTTTTTTTTATCAGTTCTATTTAGTGATGAGTGTACTTATTATAACGATGGTTCTTTTAACCGACACAAATTTCATTATTATTCTAATTTTGACCCCCATGAATCTGGAGTTATTAATAACCAACATAGGTGGTCAGTAAATGTATGGGGGGGGGGGGGCATAATGGGACAGTATGTGATTGGACCTTATTTTTTTGACGAACATTTAAACGGTATGTCGTTTCTAAATTTTTTGAGAAATCAGCTTCCAATTATACTGGAAGAAGTTCCTCTAGATATAAGAACAACCATGTGGCTGCAAATGGATGGGGCACCTGCTCATTATCATCGTGAAGTCCGGGAGTTCTCAAATGTTAGTTTCCAAAATCGATGGATTGGAAGGAATGGAGCACAATATTGGCCACCAAGGTCCCCTGACATAACGCCTCCCGATTTCTTTTTATGGGGATATGTGAAAGGAATCGTGTATAATACGCCACCAACCACAAAAGAAAATATGAAGGAACGAATCAGAGAGGCCTTCAGAAGCATAACTCCCTATATGTTACGCAATGTGAGTGAAGGATTTAAAAACAGAATACGTTTGTGTTTAGAATCAGACGATCGTCATTTTGAACAAATTTTATAACTGTTTGTTTTTGTTTGTTTTACTCTTATGTTGACTTGTTATTTATTGTATTTCAAATTGCCACTATTATTGCACTTATTTTTTTTGCAATAGAGATGCAAAATTTTATAAGAACTCTTGTAATATAATGTTTTATTGTTTTATTTGGTATTTTATGCTAAATAAAGACACTTTAACATTCAGATGACTACTAAATAATCTTCATGATCATAATTTTGTAACATATAAATTAATATCTGACAAATACGGGGTGTTCATTAGAAAACTTCGTCTAGTTGGTTGTGAAATGTCAAATGAAAAGAATGGAGAAACAAAAGTCCATTTACTTTCATTATGCCATCCTTTTCTGTCAAAATTTTATAGCCTCCTAAATGAAGTTTTCTAGTGAACACCCAGTACTAATGATAATAAATTTTGTTTTCTCAAAATCAGGTATTGTGACAGGTAAAGTAGATTACTTAATTCTTTTATGTCAGCTGAAATTCAGGAAAAAATCAATTTTCCAAGAAAACGCAAATACCAAGCTATAGGAATGTTTAATACTTTTGGTAGGAAACTAAATTCTGCATCTAATGATACTATAAATTCAGGGTGTCTAATTTAAATTAAACGAGTTATTACTGTTTGAAGTTTGCAATAATTTGGTGTTGATTTATTGGCATTCGATGCACAGTTAATATTTAATACACACCGCAAAAAATCCAATATACTATTAGCCCACCAGCCAACTTTGGTGGTTGAAAAGAAACCATGTGCTGAGATTTTAAACATATAATTTGATGCTGCATTTTCACAAAATCACGAATATCTGAAGAACGGTACGGTTTGGATGTCATAAACCTTAATAAAACTACCTTTACTTTTATCCGTAGGTACCAAAAATACATTAATATACTAGGTGTCTCATTTAAAAAAATACAACTCTAATCAATTTTATACTTTTGGGACCACCTGTATACAATGATAATAATTTTAAAATGTACTTCCAATAGCCTTCCAATACAAAACTTTTTTAAAATCTAAAAGTTTAGCCATAATCTTCCGTGTCGAGTAACGTAAATCACCCTGTAGATTGGAAGCGCAAACTTAAATTTAAGATTTCTTAATAAAAACTTAATAAAAGATTTCTTAAAACAGTGCTCTTCTCTTCTAATAAACAAATTATTCCAACCATAATTTACAGTTTTGCTCACATATTAGAGTAAAGAAAAAAAACAAGTTATTTTATATCTAGCTGTCTTAAAGCATACGCCTTTTAAAGCCTTTTAGTAACAAAAATTTTGGTGTAAAGAATTTCACTCATCAATTTTTCGAAAACGGTAGCTTTTGTTTAAGGTTATGCTATGTAAAAAAAATGGCGTAGAATACTAAGTTGCCAAAACATACTAAATGGTCCATTAAAAAAGAAAAAAGACTTTTTATACATGCTGCCAGTTTTGGGCACATCCTGTATAAAATTTTACAACATGAAAAACTACACATGATTATCCATAATTTTTGCATTTAACATGGTCTCACAAGATTAAAAAGAAAACCTTTAAGAAGGTGGCTAAATATTATAATATCGAAATTTAGGCACCATTTATCAAGGAAACCAATGGGGATACGTATAGGATATTCTTCATAAAAAATACTTAGAAACGTTTACGAAGTACTAAAAAGCATGATTATACAGGGTGTTTTCTTTAGAAAATTATAACTTGGGTATGCCACGGGCTTTGGGTAGACCCTGTATAAAGGATTTTGTATTGGAAAAAAGCTACACTTATTTATCAACAACTTTCGTAATTAACTTTTTTTTCTTCGAGTTAAATTAAAGCTTCTAGGAGGGTGGTTAACTTATAATCAATGACCCTGTTCAGCTTGAAATAGTAATGTTTTATTAGCTTGGAGTTTTTTTCAACTTAACTAAAACTTTTCGAAATAATTTATCTCATTGAAATCGGCAGAGGCATTCTCGCTATACAGGGTAACTTATAAGATAATGCAAACTTTTTGGAAAAATCCAGTAATTTTCTTCAGGGCAAAAAACTGAAAGCCGCCGAACATGACCCGAGATATCACCTAAAGCTATTAAATACTGGTTACCTAATGGACTGGTTTGAAATGCATTAATTTTATAGTGCTTTTTTCTATGCCCTGTATGTTATTTGAAAAAATTTTAATTGTCTTGTTTCCCAGTGTGAATCAAGACGAAACGATGTTTCAAAATCTCTTAAAGTTACGAATTTCCATTAAGGCATTATAGAAATACAGGCCCCCAAATGATAGTTTGTTCCGAACATGTTTAAATTTGTAAAAATATGCTCTTTTAACGACTTTAAACGTGGTGCACATGAACAACAACATAATTATCATATTTACACCTCAACCAACTCAATCTTCAAATAGAAATTATTCTTTAGGTCGCAAGTCGTTTTACCACGAAAAAGACCTTACACCAGCTTAGGTGAGTAATAGGACAAATATGTTCAACAAATCTGCAAGTGATTGTATTTCCAAAACTCGTGATTTACAACATCATCTATTGTCCTTTCCTCAAACTCAAGATACTGTGATTCGACGATGTTTTATCAGTAATCAGCGTAAAGTCAAATAGAACGTAATATTAAAGTTTACATACCTTGAGAATCTAGACGTTTTATAAGGCAATATGTGGGCCATAGTGTGTGGGTTTATAGCAGCAAGTTTTATTACTGAAAGATGTTCAGGTAAACTGTTTTTAGTTATGTGAAATGCATTGCTAAATGTCTCCATAGGGTCCAGCCTGGGGGTTTCAGTTAACACTAGAATAGTAGGCGGAGAAGTAGTTGATATAAGAAATGTATCTTACCAAGTGTCCATCCAGTATAACAACAACCACTTTTGTGGCGGAGCCTTCATTACCAATGACACAGTAATAAGTGCTGCTCATTGCTTTGGATCAAGGTAACCACGCACTGAAGCTTTTCAATGACGTTTATGATAATTTTATTAGCTACCCATCAATATCTTCTCTGTATACTGTGAAGTACGGAAGTAATACCACGCAAGGATCCTCAAAAGTAATCACGTCGGTTTTAGTTCATGAGAGGTTCAATAGTACCACTATAGAATATGACGTAGCTTTAATACGAGTAAGAACGTTTCTTTTGTAGCATTTTAGATGCACTAAATTTTCGTTGCTATTTTTTAGTTAAACTCAAGTATTGAGCTCTCTGAGACAGTGTCATTAATCAGGTTGTCTGAAAATTCTCAGTATTCTTGGGGTAGCCTTGCTACAGTTAGTGGTTGGGGGTATGAAAAGGTAAGTGAAAAAGGACAGACTCTTAAACTAATTTTGCATGGTTACATAGTACACATTCATATTCTTGTAATCGAACAATCGCCATGGACCAACATAAATGTTTTACCAAAGCTAAATTTCTTAACTTGCGCATATTGTAATCTTCTTAAACAACACGGTGTGCTTTGTCACTTCGATAACGTATATTTCTTAGTAATATATTTCACCTCCTTTCTTCGGTCATCTCTACTTGAAACCAAGTTCTTTAAAACCATTGACTTTGTAGGGATATTCTTCATTCTCTCATTTTACTACTTTATAGTTATTTTTCCTGGAAAATAGTGTTGTTACATCGAACAACATAATCGTCCAATAGATATTTCGTTTCTTTAGTCGATTTTGCAAGTTGCTGTTATCAATATCCTTTAAGGTATCGTTCGCTTTACATAGAAGTTCATTCTTTCTTTTGGACTGAAAAACTGGAAGAAAGTTGCTATTCTTCTTCCAGTTCTCTCCATAATATTGACTTTTTAGGCAGCGCGGGATGCATCTTCGGTGATCTCCATTACTCTTCTACTAAAATATTAGTATGACATAATCATCCATTTCGTGACCACAAGCTGCTTCACTATTTTTATTGACAAACTCATTCTCTAAAATAGTATTAACATCTTCAAGATCATGTAGAAACCACACTTCTTCTGCCGCTTACTTTACATTACCACGATTTTGATAATCTATAGAGATTTTGGGGACTCTCTTCAGCTCTATATATATTTGATGCGATTTCTTGGTCTGAATTCGCAGTCTGAGCCTCAAGAAAAAAATATATATCCGTTTATTGCAGCCACATTTTTCTTGTTCTTGTTTTGGGGTAAATGCTTCGGTTTCCTTGCTGCTTTGATTCCTTGCTCTTTTTATTTTTGTTTTCTTTTCTCGTTTTGAAGAATGGTTCAACTTTTGGGAGAAAGACGAACTACATTTAAGTAATTTTCCAATCTTATCTTGATCAATTAAGTTCTTGGGATTTGTATAGACGCGAAAGCTTCGATAGAACCCGTTTTCTGGATAAATGCCAATTGCCTTAAAACCCGCAACGAGTTTCAATGAAAACTTGCGAGACTGGATTCTATAAATTGAAAGTAGTAAATTGTCCATGTTAGGCAATTCTTCTCCAGATACCTCTCTATCTCTATGGCCACACTCATACTTTCCAAGGCAGTATTAACATCTTCAATATCATATTGAAGCCACACTTCTTTTGTCGCTTACTTTACATTACCACGATTCTAATAAACTGTTGAGATTTCAAGGTTTTCAGCTTCTGCTTTAGATTTGCTTGATGCGATTTCATGGTCTTAATTCTCTGTACGTGTCTGAGGGTAAAATATATATCCGTATATGGAGTCATTTTTTTTTGTTGGATTCTTCTCCTTGTCACAGTTTCCTTGCTTCTTTTGACGTCCGGTATGACCATACGTCCACAAGTTTACTTTCTTTTCAGTCCGTTTTTCTTCTGGTTTATATCCTTTTATTTTTTTTGTGAAGTAGATCGCAGTGTTCACAACTTTGGCCAACAGGCTTTTTTCCTGAAAAAGTGAAAGTAACTATAAATAGAAACAATGAAAAAACAATAAAAAATAAATAATCTATATGAAAAACGAAGAGAAAAACGGAAAATTAAAGATTAGGAAAATCAAAAAATTATGTAAAAATTTTTTACAAAAATAACAAAAAGTTAGAGGCATAAATTTAAAATGTTTCTAATTGTAGGGAAAAATCACCTAAAAGTATTCAAATATTTGATAAAAGAGGCCCCTTTTTCGGGCCATTTTTCTCTCCATAAAAATCAACGATGTAGAAATTCTCTTTTGCATCAAGGATCTACCTAGTAAAAAAATCAGAAAAACTTGATCGTCCAAAATCACAGTTTTTTTACCCAATAAAATATTTCATTTAGATCAACTCAAAAATTATATAAAAAAGACACAAAAAATTGCAAGAAATGTGACAAAGACAAGGATTAGAAAATTATATAAAATAAAAAATTTATTTTAATTGGAAAGTCATGAAAAGCAACACCTGGAAAAGAAAAAATATACTAAAAATATGTCAAAAACAAGTAGATAGTTAGAAACACAAATTTAAATAAATTCTTATTTTAAGCTACCAAAATACTCTAAAAACCTTAAACAAATTTCCAACTAAAATTCTTTGTAAAATTCTCAAGTTTATTTTGGTATTCCTTTGGTTACTTAGAGGATGATTAAATACTAAGATGGGCGAAATTTCTTGTAAAAGAATTAACACAGCCAATAGAAGACACAATAATTTCAGTAGAAAATTTACTTAAAAAAAAATTGCTAAAAAATGTTGCTGTTTGGACCATAATTCTCTCAATAAGCATTAATTTTTGCCACTTACAGAACTTTTATTTCGGGTCAATCATGTCCTCTAAAAAGTCATGAATCATTCAAGAATGCAAACCCACTAAAAAATTCAATGTAAATCAAAAATGATAATAGAAAATAAACAATAACAAAATACAAATTCTAAATAAAAAGCGATTAAAGCAACACCAAAAAAAAAATAGAAGAAAAAGAGATAGGTGTTTAGAAGTACAAATTTAAATAAATTCTAATTTTAAGCCACAATACTGCAAAATCCTTAAATAAATATCCAACCAAATTTTGATCAATTAAAAAAAGTTAAAGAGCCAAATGATACACAAAAAACAGAAGAAAAATATGAAAAACAAAAAACGATAAGAAATAAATAATCTATATGAAAAACGAAAAGAAGAGCGGAAGATTAAGAATCTGGAATATTAAGAAAATTATGTAAAACATATTTGCAGAAGTCACAAAAATTTAGAATTATGAATTTAAAATGTTTCTAATTGTAGGGCAAAATCACCTAAATTTATTGAAATATTTGCTAAAAAGATGTTTTTCTCTCAATAAACATCAACGATGTAGAAATTCTCTTTCTGGTCAAGACTGTACTAAAAAAATCAGAAATAATTGATCGTCCAAAATCACAGTTTTTTTTGTCAAAATTACCTTGAAAAAATGAAAACCCAACAAAAATTTTAATTTATTTTTTTAGATCCAAATATATAAAAAACAAAAAATTGCAGAAAACGTGACAAAGATAAGATTAGAAAATTATAAAAAATAAAAACTAAAATTTTAAACGGAAAGCGATGAAAAGCAACATCTAGAAAAGAAAATATATATACTAAAAATATGCCAAAAAGAAGTAGATAGTTAGAAGCACAAATTTAAATTAATTCTAATTTCAAGCCAAAATACCCTAAACCTTAAAAAAATTCCATCTAAAATTATTTGTAAAATTTTCAAGTTTATTTTGATATTCGTTTGGATACTTAGAAGATGAATAAGTAGCAAAATGGGCGCAATTTCTTCACTCATTTCAATACAAAAAGTACCTAAAAAATTTGCTAAAAAATATCTTTTTTTGGACCATAATTGTCTGAATAAACATTGACCACTTGCAGAACTATTATTTCGGCTCAACCATGTATTAAACTGTGTTAAAAACATAGTTTTGTTTTATCACAATTACCTCGAGAGAATGAAAACCCAAAAAAAAATAATTTAGATCAATAAAAAAAAGATGTAGGAAACGTGGCAAAGAATAAGATTAGAAAATAAACAATAAAAAAAAATACAAATTCTAAATAAAAACAATTAAAAGCATCACTAAGAAAACATTATAAAAAAATATGTCAAAAAGTGATTCGTAATTAGAGGCATAAATTTATATCAATTTTAAATTTAAGCCAACCTGCTGAAAAAAAACCTTAAATAAATATCCAACTATAATTCTTTTGTTTTAAGTCGACTTTTGACTCGTGTGGTAAAAGTTCTATTTCAGGGCAAAACCGTACAAAAAACTTAAATATTATGAAATATTAATAGTAAAAAAACGCAATTTTGGGCCAAAATAATTGACCCACTACAAATCAATATAGATTGTTTGCTTTTTTAAAAGTTTTCAAAAGTTTTGAGTAAGAATTTCTACACCAACGATGTAGAAATTCTCTTTCTGGTCACGACTGTACTAAAAAAAACATAAATATTTGATCGTCCAAAACCACAGGTTTCTTTGTCAAAATTACATCGAAAAAATGAAAATGCAACAAAAATTATAATTTAGATCAAAATGTAGAAAAAACTCAAAAAATTGCAGAAAACGTGACAAAGAATAAGATTAGAAAATAATAAAAAATAAAAAAATTTGAATTTTAAATGTAAAGCGATGAAAAGCAACACCTCGAAAAATAGTCAAAAAGTAGATAGTTAGAAGCACAAACTTAAATACATTCTAATCTTTAAGCCAAAAAAACCTTAAACAGATTTCTAACTAAAATTCTTTGTAAAATACTCGAGTTTATTTTGGTATTCATTTGGTCACTTAGAGGATGATTAAATACCAAAGTGACCGAAATTTCTTATAGACGAACTGCTACAGCCAATAGAAGACACAATCATTTCAATAGAAAAATGGTCTAGAAAAACTTGTCAAAATTAAAAAAAAAAATATGTTTTTGGACCATAATTTTCTCAATGAACATTGACTTTTGGCACTTGCAAAACTTTTAATTCGGATCAATCATGTAGGCTTAAAAAATCATGATTCATTGATGATTAAAAACACAGTTACGACCATTAAAAAATCCAATCTAGATTAATAAAAAAAATGTTGAAAACGTGACAAAGAATAAGAATAGAAAATAAACAATAAAGGAAATACAAATTCTAAATCAAAAGCGATTAAAAGCAGAACCACCAAGAAATAATAAAAAAACATGTCAAAAAGAGATAAGTATTTAGAAAAAAACCTTAAGTAAACGTCCAACCAAAATTCTTTTATTTTAAGTCGACTTTTGACTGTGTGTTTAAAGGCCTATTTCAGGCCAAAACCGCACAAAAAACTTAAAAATTAAGATTTATTAACAGTGAAAAAAAACACAGTCGTTCGGGAGAAAATAATTGTCTCAGTACACATTAATATAGATTGTTTGTTTTTTTTTAATTCAGTTTTGAGTAAGAATTCACTCAAAGGATTTAAATTTAAAAAAAAAACGTCAATTGTGATCAATTAAAAAAAGTTAAAGAACCAAATGATAAACAAAAAAATAACAGAAAAATATGAAAAATAAAAAACAATGAGAAAGAAGTTTTGAAAGGAGAAAAGAGGCGCCAAACCGCGGCCACTGCGGATGAAAGTGCAACTTATACTGTTAAAGAGCTTCCATAAGAAGTACAGGCGATCATAAGTCTACATGCAGGTATTCATAAAAGAGGAAAAAACTAAATATGTTACACTTGAGAAAGTCGATTTTAACAGATTTAAAATTATGGTACAACTTTAATATTATTAATAAGTTAAAGCGCATGAATAAAAAACGTAAACGGTACTTTGGGACTTTTCGAAAATATGGTATATTTTTCAAACTAAGCAATATTTCGAAAAAATTTCGAACATTTCCCTATGTGCTACGGCATTCCTCATACTCGTGTATCAAAAAGTCAGTTTTTAAAGTTGTGCAAACGAAAAAACGAAAAGTGTATGCAAAATTACATCATTTTATTTTACACCCTGTATAATTTTACCTCCTTTATATGTTTCACTTCTTTCAAAGAAATTTGATGCTCCGTTTCAGAGTTATGCTCTCCCAAATTTGGTGGAAAAATCGAGTGTTGCAAAGCAATTGGTTAGCAGTTTATTGTAATTGTAAAAGAAATTGGAAGACCCGAAAAAATTGAGAATATTTTTAAAAATCTCTACAATTGTTTATTTTTTCTTCAAAGTTGTCACCAAATCACCAAAGTGAAACACTTGGCTTGAAGTAATTTTACCAAACTTGGCAACACTGCTAATGTCATGGATTTGATTGAAATACGTACATAATATAGGGGGTTTTGTTTTGATTTGTCATCTAGTTGTTTGTTTGTCCTCTAGTTGTAAAATCGCAAAAGAAAAGGATGAAAAAACCAAAGTCCATTGTGATTACTGTGATTAGATCATTCTTTTGTGTCAAAAATTCCTAGCATTTTAGATGACGTTTTCTAATGAACACGGGGTGTATATAGCAAAACTGATTAAGTATCGAATTAAAGCAAATTAGGGACTAGTAGAAAGACGGTAAAGGATTTTTATCAACTAAGGATGGGAATACGGAGATTGAAGGTACTGGGTAGAAACCTTTTCAAAAGGTTTTGTGTTACAATATTGTCACCTTTCAACACTTTTAAACTCATTTTTACATAGACTAACTGATTTTGTTTTAATGTATTTTAATTTAATTTAATTTAATTATTATGTTTCAGGAAGATGGAAATGTTGCCCAACTGCTTAGAAAAGTCGACGTACCTTTGGTGCATCCCCGTGAATGTAGACGGTACTATAATAATGTCATTGCAATTACAAACAATATGCTTTGCGCCGGTTATCCTGAAGGAGGCAAGGATGCCTGTCAGGTATAAGAAAATACTTCTATTTAAAAGGGCATTTTTCCACCATCCATGTACGTCAGTAATTTTATAACTCGTAAATATTTTATTGTCAATTTATCTTACTAAAATTTGTCACTGAATTCTCTGATGTAGGGTAACATTTGAAAAACTGAAAATCCTCCAACATATCCCACTCATCTCCAACACGAGGCACAGAGATACTTAACCTACACTAACTTGAACTAGCCAGAGCTAACCTGAACTAACCTGAACTAAAGTCATTAAATGTCAGAAATGAAACTCTGAAATTACTACATTCCGAAGAAAGTTATCTTTCTAGTGGTTTTCGTCGCACGATTAAGTTAAGGTTTTCGTATGTCTTCAGGGGTATCGTTAACTCGAACCGCTCTAAGACAAGAACAAAATATCTGAGGCTCTTCTTCGACAAAAGAGCATAGAAGAAAATGCCTCTTCGTTACCTTAGCAGCAGGATATGCCACCATGTTGGTATCTCGAATTAAAAATCACATTTTTATTTAGGGTGACAGCGGTGGGCCATTGGTGCAGAACAATAAACTAATAGGGATAGTCAGCTTTGGAATGGGTTGTGCCAGAGCATCGTTTCCGGGAGTATACAGCAATGTCGCCAAACTAGTTCCCTGGGTAGTAGCGAATTCAAACTACACGTCAAAAGGTTCCAGCAGCATTCGCTTGAATGGTGCGTGGATGGTAACTGTGATGGTAACGCTTTTAACCACGTTGTTTCAGCAATAAAAAATAGATAATATATTTTATAAATTATTTCTTGAAACTAAATTATGTTTTTCATTTGCTGTTACGTTGTAAAGATGTCACTATAATCTTTTGCACCTTTTTTTATAATCTGACTTTGCGAAATGTGCAAAACAACAAACACTGCCGAGGCTTAACACGAAAGCACGCGGCACACCTGCCTCAAGAGTTTTAATTTAAATCGACGCAAGTAATATTTTATAAACCATATCAACAAGTTGTGTGAGGAGGGTCTCCATATCTAGTTAGAGATAGAAGTTCCAGTGAACTGGTTGGTAAGCATCTGCAAAATGCTGTTGATCCTCAAGTACTCAATGGATGTAGTGACGTTAGTATGTGAGTCGTTGAGAATCCAGGTTAAGTTAATCGGGATATTTTGGAAATTTCCTAGTGCTGTAGGATTTCTGGTTTCCCTATTGTATATTTTATTAGGATATCTCACCTCCTTATTTCAAAATTAGTTCACAAAAATACCATTATTTGCGAGGTTGTCAAATCTCCTTGACTAATGTTCTGATTTGTCCCAGCATGTTCAGGTTATTTTACAACTCCAAATGGCAATCCATGTTTACCTAATGTTACTTAGTTTACCAAGTTACCTAATGCTAAAGCCTCAATATATATAATTTAGTAAATTTGTGTAATGAATGAATTTAGTAAAATGTATTGTAACCTGGTTTTCACCGCAGTTGCAGTAGTACTCTCAGCTAGTTTTAGAGCTCTACAGTCAGCTTTCCGTAGTTGCTGGACCAAAGTTTCTGTTGCAGATTACTGTAACGATTTTTTAAACGACTGATGAACCTGAGGCTTTAACACAATCAGAATTTGCGGAATTTTCGGTACTCAAGACACGTTTCACAGCAGCGTTTTCAAAGTTTCTGTGCTAAGGGTTATGTTATCCAGACCAAAGCCCACAAGAAAGGCTGTTTTTCTAGGGTTTCGTGTGAGCGCCCATAAAGACAAACTGCTGCAGCTTTCCATGATCGCTCCCTCATAGAGCCCTAATTAAATACTTTCATGTAATTTACGCCTAAATAGTAGGTACCTAATAGCGATTTCTATCGAGCCCCAAAATCTTAAAATTGCCAACTTCCTACATTATTTGCTTTTGTTTCGCAATGGTATTTGTTTCAGATAGACGTTCTGGGACCCATTTTCAGAGCGGCCCAGTCGAAATCGCTATAAGATTTGAAAGTCTACACAAAAGTACAAGAATTCATCTACGAAAATTTCGGAAGATTGTCAGAAAAATTAAAGAAAGCAGGCTCTTCAAGATCTTTAAATTATGTAGAAAGCTTCAGAGAGAAAGCCATCAAGTTATATGTGAAATGTCAAGAGAAAAGGGTGGAGTAACAATCTCTCTACTTTTATCACTCTATCTTTTTTTGTCAAACATTCACAGCCAATTTGATTACTTTTTCTATTAAGCAGATATTTGCATTTTGACCTGGAGAGTTAAATGACAGGTCCTTAGAAAATGAATCCTGAACGGTACGCTCCTAGTTTACTGGAAGAAGCGAGAGTTTAAGGAAGATAAGAGAAAAAAAAATTCAGACATTTTTAGTAGAACGGCTTGCGGTAAGCCTTCCGCTGTTACGGCGGTTTGGTGCCGGTCGCCCCACTACTAGTGCGTTGTTAGGAAATAGGAGCGATGGGCGTGGCTAACTGTGTTAGCTTATAAGCAACCTCGGTGCCGTTTATCAGTAAGTAGCGGATTTTAGGAAAAATAAAACTCTAGAATTAGGTAAAATAAATAACTAATTTAGGTCAGAAAAAAACCCTGATTAGGTAAATAAAACTTAGATTTAGGTAAAATAAAATTTATTTTTCTAATTTTGACATATAAAGTGGAACTTTTCAATACTGATGAGAGTGACGTAACGTCCTATTTTTCGAAACTAGTTACGAAAAGTAAAATCTTTAGTAACTGGTGATGAAAAGTTCGTTTCACCACCAGTTTTCGGTAGTGGCACACCATTGCTACAGTTTTACGGTATTAAGTAGATACAAAGTGGTTTAAAATTAAATATTGAAGTTGAATAATAATAACTCTCTCTTTAAGTAGGTATTTGTAGTCAAAATTAGAAAAAATCTTGTATGAAACACGTGACGAAATTTTGTGCGTGACTTGTTTTTGTGTATCTCATTCAAATTGCGGGAACTCGCTGAGCAAGTCCCGCAAACATTCATTCGTTACGCAAAATCGGACTTTTCGTAACTGGTTACGTAAATACATAGCTATTATTATAATACAATTGGTCAATTATAATTATCAAGTAACTTAAATTCTTTATATATAAATTATATCTATAATAAGTCCAATATGGGTTTATTATATAATATGATAAAATATTAGTTTATTATACAACAAGTATTTAATGAGAGTCGTTATTCTCAAGGGTAACGTTTGAGCCCACGAGCGAAGCGAGTGGCACAAGTTTGCCGAGAGAATAACGCTTATTAAATGCGAGATGAATACTATACTTTATCCACGATCAAGATCGAAACAACGTCTACGACATGTTTCGTTACCATGACAACTCATTATTCACAAGTCAATAATGAATAGCATTAATCTTGAGGATGTACAAGAATAATGTGATTATTATAGTATGGTCGTGGATAAACAATATTTTTGGAATAAGTGTTACAAAACTTACTCTCCCAAAAGCAAGAGATCAGAGATTTTTAGTCAGATTTTTAGGTCAAAACCTAAAATCCGTTTCTTATTTATCAGTTTCGTTTGGAAACTACCAGGGATTCCACTGCTTGAAGCATCGTGTAAAATTTACTTAGGGCAGTGAAAGCAGTGGACTAGATACTTAACCTATTCTGATATCCATCTTTAAGCAGTTCTTAAATAAGTCGTTTTAACAGTGATGTTCTGACAGCTAATAGAAGAACTTCCTAGTAAATGTTTTATTTCAGCGTATTTAGCTGAGTTATTGGCTAACAAAACTGCTTCAGCTTTGGCATTCTGAAATTGTATTTGTTAGCACCTTCAAGTCTTTTTGCTTGTACGCCTTTAAAGATCAAGTTAACATCCTTTCTGGGGACGTTGAGGAATGTTGTAACTAAATTTCAGCTTCTTAACGGTTTTTTCCAGTATTTCTTAATGAAAATCGGTTTTAAATACTGAACCACGAAGACCTCTGAGAAACTGGGAAGCCTTTGAGATATTCGTGTTTTGTGCATGGTGTTCTAAGCAGAGGAATTGCTGGTCACACTTACATTCGTAATCAAGGGTGAACTCTTCTGAACGAAAAATATGAATCTTGTATTCTTCTAGGTGGTGTCACTTTTAAGCCACATGGTTTCCTTTGACTTGCAAGTGTTTCCAGCTCATTGACGGTTTTCTTAGATCCCACAGAGTGTGTTATTACATTTTTCTTGCTTTAACAGTTCCTTTAATTCTGCCGAACTCTTTAGTTTAGAGGTAGGCAGTCTGCCAACTCGCCAAGTTTTCAATGTCGAATTAAGATTAGTGCTAGGCTGATGTTCTGAGTTCTGGAATTGATGAGTTCTGAATCAAAACAAAGTCCCTTTTTTTATCTCTTTTTTAGGTTGGCTACAATTTATTTTTTAAGATTACATTAAGCGAAGCGGCAGTACTTCGTCAATATCATCATTTTAAAATACAGTCTCTTATTCAATTCATATGTCGTATAGAAGCAAATTTTGAAAATCATATGATAGGTCAGAAGGTTTCGGAATTGTTAACACCAAAAGGTTGGGTGAAATCTTTAACAACGAGTCTTACTCTATGCTGATGAATACCTTCATTTTGGTTTCCGTTGATTTTAAAAACCAATTTTTTTCACAACATTTACATTAAGTGCTCAATCTACTCGTTACTAAGCTTAAGTTTAAAAATATTCTAATTCCCTATTAACAGCACGTTTTCATTCAACATCACTAGGATACCTATTATAAATCAATATGTAAATTTTAAATCAGAATTAGTTTCAAGCATACCAAATTCGACACACCAGCACCATCTTTACCACTACAGTCCTTAGTCTTCTAAGTGCTTATAATGTTCCGGCTTGCTTCTAACCCATGTAGGGTATCTAGGTTCATTATGATCTGCTGTTCTCGCTTCTTGTACTATCACTAGATTTTCTTAACTGTCACAATCACTAGAAACTAGAAACTAAGCTCTCTTTGGTTCACTGGATGATTTTCTGACGCTACTTCGGTCTGTAGAATGCAGCACATTATCAAAGTCAATGTTCTATCATAGGTGGGTGCATAGTTTGACTGTTAAGTGGTAAAATTCGACACACCATTCCTATCTTTACCAGTACAGTCCTTAGTCTTCTAAGTCCCTATAATGTTGCGGCTTGCTTCTGACTCATGTAGGGTAGTAGATTCGTCACGATCTGCAGGTCTCGCTTTTTGTACTGTCACTAGATCCTCTGCACTTTCAGAGTCACTAGAAACTGGTGTTGGCTCTCTTTAATTCAGTTTGACTATTAAGTGGTAAAACGACACACCATTACTACCTTTACCACTACAGTCCTTAGTCTTCTAAGTCCCTCTAATGTTGCGGCTTGAATCTAACCCCGTGTAGGGTATTTAGGTTCATCTCGATCTGTTGGTTTCGCTTCTTGTACTCGCACTAGATCCTCTGCACTGTCAGAGTCACTAGAAACTGGTGTTGGCTCTCTTTAATTCACTGGATGATTTTCTGATGCTACCTCGGTTTCACCTCTAAGACGCTGCGCATTATCAAAGTCAATAAAATATTCTATCATAGGTGGGTGTATAATGTGACTGTAAAGTGGTCACAGAACTCAAGGCATCTGTTGGATTAATCTTATACTCAAGAAATATAATATCTCTTGCTATTTTTAGATGATGAGTCTAAAATTTCTCTAATCGTGGCTCTAACATGAACTTAACTCAGAATAGCCCACATTTCTTGATTTCTTCTTTTAACGTCTTTTAAATCTACTTTCTTTTCAGTCCACTTTTTTTCTGGTGTACATTTTTTTTTGGCGGGCGATCTGTATATTAAGTAGATCGCAGTGCTCACAGCTTCTGACGAAAAGTTTTTTTCAATTCCTGATTCTTCCAGCCTTGATCCGCTCCTTTCAGTGTGGTTTTATTAAACCTCTTAGCTAGTGCGTTCTGTTGACGACTATAAGGCACAGTCACTTCCTGTTTAACACCACAATCCTTGAGAATTTTCTTCAGTCCATCATAGCAACATTCTCGACTATTCTCCGTCAGGAAGAGTCAATTTTTCTTTCAGTCTGATAATTGTGATGTGTTCATCAAAGATTTCTGGTGCTGCATCTTTGGAAAGTAATAAATAACTGAATGCTTTTGTAGAATTTGTGCCTCTTTTTTCCATGTGTCTATCTTTGTAGATCATGCCAAATGAGAGTTGATTAAATCCAACTTACTTTTGGCAATTTCTTTGCATTTATTTTTAGCTAATGGTTTTCGAGCTTGCTTTCCTTTGGCAAAGTTGAAAATTCTTATTATGAGAGTAAGCTAGTAAGCGAGTAGTCATCATCAATACATTAATACTGTAGCAATTTAGGTGTCTGGAAGACTCTGGTGAGTTAAACTGCTCCATGTTGGTCTGCTCCTACTGAACATTCAATTCATATAACGCAATTCATTCTTTGCAATGGCCACTGGTTCTCCCTCAATGTGAGCATCTTCTTGACCTAAGATCGTAAGGCCACTCCAGTATATTGTCGATTTTTAAAACAAAATTTTGTCACAGTTATTATCGAGGATTTTGTTGTTGTGTAGTTTCTACTGCCTTGTTATTTTCCATTAGGAGAGAAGAATTAATGTTTTCGTTCACCCTTTCCACTTTTTTTCAGCACTTTTGTTCCACAGGGTTTTAGTTAAGGGAGTCGGCAAGTTTTTACTATCTTTGTTTTAGACTTTTGCAGTTCCTCACCAAGTGGGTCCGTTCTTGGTTTATATTTACCAGACGTGGCATTGTATTGAAAAGCATTTGGTTAGAATTGGGCACTTTTTAGTAATGATCTAAAGGTTAGGTAGGACCTCTTGCCACCGTTCGATTATGTTCCTTTTTAATTTTAAAGCAAATTCGTGACATCATTGTTTTTTTTTCATTCATGATGGGACAGTATGTTGACAAATCAATCTTAAGAGAGCAACATTCTCCCCCGTTAACTCTAAATATTAACCCCTATTATAATCAATTAGGTTTTAGAAGCCAGATATTGACCCAAAACCACATGAAACGGCGAAGCCTTTTTAGTTGTTGTGAGGTCTCCTTTCATAGCAGTCAGAAACCGGGTTTGAGTTGATTGAGAGAAGTTTAATTGGATGAAATATAGTGTAAGGGTTTATCAGGTATTTTTCTACTGAATTTGTAGTAACGAATTTGACAACTACTATTTGACCTTCTAACTTTCGTTCAGGTCACATAGGTAATTTCCAATGCTTGTGAGGGTACACATATGATAGCAGAAATCTTGGTGATGACAATTACATGTAGTCTTCGCGATGAATTGCACCGTCTCTTTTTTATTAGTCAATTATTATATCATATTTATCGACGAATCATGACCTAAGATATCACAAGTTCTTTAATTTCTTAAGCTGTGTAAAACGCAGTGACATGGCTTTCCAAACCTACAGCTCGGTACAGCAATAACCCACTTGTGAATCACATAGTTGCTTTATCGATCCGAACATGTATAAACCTGTAAAAATATGATTCTTTAACTTCTTTAGACGAAGTGCTCATGAACTAGTCGTGTTCATCTAAATCAATCTTTTTATTGGAAAAACAACTTAATTTCCGCATTTACACCTAAACCTGATTCCTAATTTAAATTATTCTAGCAGTCCTGTAGTCCTTCCCCCCTTGCTGAAGTTTTTATACGATAAAAGCCTTACACCAAGCTAAAATCTTGGTGAGTCATGAAACAAATGTGATCAACCAGTCGTCAAGTAATGGTAATTGATTTTCCAAAAATCGTGGTTTACAACCTTATTTATGGTGCTTTCTTAAAACTTAAGTAAAGGATAATGTGATTAGGGAACATTTTATCAGTAATCAGCGTAAATCAATTAGAATGAAATATTAAAGTTTACATACCGTGAGAATTTAGACGTTTTATATGGCAATATGTGGGCCATAGTGTGTGGGTTTTTAGCAGCAACTTTTATTACTGGAGGATGTTTAGGTAAACTGTGTTTAGTTAAGTGAAATGCATCGCTAAATATCTTTATAGGGTCTAGCCCTGCTGTTTTAGTTAACAACACTAGAATAGTAGGCGGAGAAGAGGTAGATATAAGAAATGTACCTTACCAAGTGTCCATCCAGTATAACAACAACCACTTTTGTGGCGGAGCCTTCATTACCAATGACACAGTAATAAGTGCTGCTCATTGCTTTGGATCAAGGTGACTATGCACTAAAGTTTTTCAATGACTTTTATGATCATTTTATTAGCTACCCATCAATATCTTCTCTATATACTGTAAAGTACGGAAGTAATACCACGCAAGGATCTTCTAGAATAATCACGTCGGTTTTGGTTCACGAGAAGTACAATAGTGAAACTATAGATTATGACATATCTTTAATAAAAGTAAGAATGTTTCGTTTGTAGCATTGTAGATGAATTAACATTTGTTTTTTTTTTAGCTAAGCGAAACTATTGAGCTTTCTGAGACGGTGTCATTAATTAGGCTGTCTGAAAATTCTCAGTATACCTGGGATAGCCTTGCTACTGTGAGTGGTTGGGGGTATGAAGAGGTAAGTGAAAAAGAGCAGACTCTTAAACTACTTACTACACATCCATATTCTTGGAATTTACCAATCATCATGATCACATAAAGATGTTTTGCATAGCCTAAGTTTCTTATCTTGCACAATTTGTAATCCTCCTAATCTGCACGGTGTTTGTTGTCACTTTGATAAGGTATTTTTCTTAGTAATATATTTCGGCTCCTTTCTCCGGTCTCTCCCCTTTGAATCAAGTTTTTCAAAAGCATTGACTCTGTATGCATATACTTCACTCTCTACTTTTATTTTTTTCAGTTCTATCTTGCATAGAAAAACTGTTATAACGCTGAACACCATCCACTAGTCCACCAGATATTTCTGGTGGATATTTCTGGTTCCTCCTTACCCGGTTTTGCAAGTTGTTGTTTCATGTGAAAGAAATCTTTAACATTGGAGATTCTTAAGTTAGTAAAGAATTTAACGGCATCGTTATCAATCTTATTTACGATTTCGTTCTCTTACAATAGAACTTTATTCTTTTCTTTCAGCTTAAAGAACTCGAAGATAATTGCTTTTCTTCTTCCAGTTCTCTGCATAATATTGAATTTCTCTGCAGCGCAGGTTGCATCTTTGGTGATCTCCATTATTCTTCTACTAAAATGATATGTATTGTATATCTCCATGACTTTTTCATTAGATTATATATGGCGTGACCACATAATCATCAATTTCGTGACTGCAATCTTTCGAAAAATCTACTACTAGACTCTAAAATTGTTCTAGTTTCAGAATCTGCATTAAGTTATTCGTCAATGTTCACCAAAGCAACATCAACCATTTCTCTTTTTGTTGGATTCTTCTCCTTTTCTTGAGATAGTCGCATTGGTTGCGTTGCTGTTTTGGTTTCTTGCTTAACTCTTCTTTTTCGTTTATTCTCTAGTTTTGAAATATGCTTCAATTTGTTTCCCCGAGACACTTTTACCTGAGATAAAGACGATTGTTGAAGATCCTATTGTTGGAGTCATTTTTTTTTTTGGATTCTTCTGCTTGTCTTATGATGGTCACTTTGATTTCCTTGGCGTTTTAGTTTAAGCTTTTTGTTTTTGGTTTCTTCTCTAGTTTTGAAAAATGCTTCAACTTCTTCTTCTGAAAAGCTTTTACTTGGAAAAAGACGAATATTCTCCATTTAATTCTGAAACTGCTCTCCAACCTTTTACTGCTCAATTAAGTTATTGGGATCTGTATAATCAGGAAAGATTCGACAGAACTCGTTTCTTGGATAATAGGTAAATGCCAGTTACCTTAAAATCTGCAAAGAAATTGGATGAAATCTTGTGTCTCTGCAACTGGATTCTAAAATTGTTCTAGTCCCAGAACCTGCATCGACGTATTCTGCAATATCCATTGCAGAAACATCAAAATCATCATCATGGTCTGGCAGAAATAAAAATGAAAATTTGTCCGTGTTAGTAATTTCTTCTCCAGTTATTTCTCTATCAGAATTGCCATACTCATACTCTCCCAACCAGTTTAACATTTTCACTATGATGTTGAAACCGCACTTTTTCTGTCGCTCCTTTACATTAGCCCAATTTTGATAATATATAGAGATATCAAAATCTTTAGCCTCTGCTTTCGATTTGTTTGATGCGATTTCATGGTCTGCGTTCGTTATCTGAGTCTGAGAAGGAAAACCCGTTCGTTGGAGCCATTTCTTTTCTCTTTGTTGTCTTGGGATGGTCGTTTTGGTTGCTGCTTCTACTTATTTTGGGATCTTTCTCTAGTTTTGAACAATGCATTTAATTCATCTGTTGACACGCATTTATCTGGGAGAATATTCTCCAAGTATTAGTTAAGTAGTTAGGATCTGTACGGTCAGGAAAGCTTCGACAAAACTCGTTTCCTGGATAATAGATATATGCCTGTTGCTTTAGAATCTGCAATGGAATCCTATGAAATCTCATGATCAATTTTATATGAAGAACTTCTTTCATTTCAATAACACTTTTCACAGGGGTTACTTTAAAAAGTGTCTTAAAAAAGGATATTCGCAATATGATTCTTCAGCAGGACAAGTTACAATATTTATGTGTTTAGTACTGGCCTAGCCTTCTGTAAGGAGTAATTTCCAAAAACGAAACAAAAATTAATTCCAAATCTATAGAATTTTAACATATTGGCTCAAAAACAGCCTGGTTTGAGCTGCCGCTATCGATCTTACGTAAAATTTCTTTAAAAACCTAGATTAACCTGTAAGTTGCGGTATTTATGATTTTTGCACTTAATTCGGTTTATTAGTAATTAAGTATCATTATCTGAGATTAATATATTAAACAGCCTCAGGCAGGAACTGAAGATCAATAGATAAAATTATTTAATTTATATAGATTATCGCCCAACAATTTGCTGAGTTTCTTAGAATCTACTGACTTCATCGCACTGGCGTGAATATCGCTTTTAGATTGGGCTATGCCAATATATCTTGATAAATACAAATTCGTTTTTTTAAGAAATAGCGATTAAGATGGTGAGGGTTGAAGATTTGAGCACTAGACACTTAAGCATAGGTTTAAATGTAATAAACTCTGGATATACTCTGGAATTGTGTTAAGTTCAATCAATGTCATTGATCATTTTTTTACTGACTGCAAATAGTTTATTCGTTCAATTCTTTAAATTTTGCTAGATTTATCAAAGACTAGACATACTGTGCATTGTCTAATGTTCTGCAAAGCTCAAACCTTTATCCCATGTGCCAGTTTGAGGTTTGTGTAGGAGGATGACCTGCCACCGATTTTGTGTCTCTGTCAGAATCGGTTATATCTGAATGTTAGCAAATGTATTATGACTTGGTACCATAAGGTTAGTAAACCTGTCGTCTTTCCTTATAACATTGAGGGCACCATCGTCAAAATGCTATCGTGTCAGATATCTTGGAGTGTCTCTTGACAGCAAATTTACTTTCGTGCCACACAATACGTAGATGGCTTTTTCTAAGTCCAGACAACTGAACTGTGGTCAAAGGCTGCAAATACTTCCATGATGCATTGACCGTCAAGGTGTTGTACTATGCGTTTGTCAGATCTAGGCTGCAGCATTATTAGACGGTGTGTTGTCCCATCTATTGGTCTGGCTATTCATACAGCATAAATACTGTGCAAAGAAGATAAAGTTCATCTTCAACTTTTGTGTTCTGATTTCGCGTGCAGGAGCCAGACGCCAACATTTCCTGCCTTAGAATCACTAGGTCTATTCACAATGTACCAGACATTAAGAATGTGATCGCGTTGACATACATTTTGATACTTTCATTTGTATCATCGACCAGGCAAGTCATTGCCTCCTAGAGTTGCCTGAAGCATGACATAACGATTTGAATGGAAAACTCTAGTTGCTCATGGCTGTGCGTAGGTACTTTAAGTGCCTTTCCAACAAAACCATTGTCCACGGAAGAAATCTTTTCCAATGACAGAAATGACCAGATTGATGATGACAGTCTCTGAGATTTTCACCAAGCTCAAATTCGAACTGGATAACATTCGCCACATGAACAAAAACATTTAGCACTTTTGTATCCAAAAGTATTGTTTTGTAGATATTTTGTACCAGATTCTGGCCTTTACTACTCGAATTGTTATTTTAATTAAAAACTCTAAATATTAAAGATACAGGTTCAAGAGATATGAATATGAAGAGAAAAGGTGGTATAACAAAAGTGTCATTTAATTCGATTACGCCACTGTACCAAAAGTGTCATTAAACTCGATGACTCCACTTTTTTTGTCACTAATTCGTAGCCATGGTGACTATTTTTGATAATGTCTAGCTGATAGCACTGAAATTATTAAGCCCACCCCAGGGGGACCATCACTTTCACTCACCGAAACGGTAGTGCTGTCAAAAGAAAATTTGTAGAATCCCCAGAACTAGGTCAAAAAGTTGCCAGATTTGCCAAAAAATTTACCAGTTCAGTTACTTTTTATTAGTTTTTTTTTTACTTATTACAGTTACTTACTTTTACCATTTGATAAGTAACCTACTCGTGGCTTTGAAATTAAAGCAATTATTACCATTACTATTGTCACCACCTGCAATGATTGAAAGAAAATATCATTATTAATATACATATAAAAAAAACAGTTTCTATTTCCCATTTAGGATTATTTGGCATCTTAGTACCTTTATGCTCATGTCAACGTCAATGTCAGATTTTCAAGGGTAACGAGACGTTAAACTTTTGTGAATCGTTAATATGTAGCAGGTTTAGTGCTATATAGGGCATAAAAAATGAGAATAACACCAAATAAGGACAATAAAAAAACAAAACAAAAATATCTAAATAAAAATCGAAGAAAATAACAAAAAAATAAATATCTGGAATGTCATCAGGAAATTATAGAAAAAGCTACTTCCAAATATGTCACAGAGTTACAAGCACAAACTAAAATTTTTCAAATTGTGGGCAAAATTATCTAATAATTTTTAAATATTTGCAAAAAAGAAGTTATTTATTTTGTAGATCATAGACATTCTCTCAATGTACATCATTTTTTGCCACGATATAGAACTTCTATTTCGGGTCAAGAGTGTCAAAAAAAAAGAAATTTTTAATGGTTAAGAAATACAGCTTTTTGTCAAAATTACCTAAAAAAATTAAAACTCAATAAAAAATTCTATAAAAATAAAAAAATATATGAGAAATCAAAAAAATTACAGAAAACTTGACAAAAAATAAGAACAAAAACTTACTAACAATAAAAGTTTTAAATGAAACAAAATATATAAAAATATTTGCCAAGAAGCACAAATTTAAATTATTTCTGACTTTAAGCCAAAATCGTGTACAAGCATTAAGAATCTTTCCAACCAATATTCTTTTATTTTAAGTTAAGTCGCCTGTTGGCACGTGTGGTAAAGGTTCTATTTCGATTCAAAAACGTATGAAAAACTTTAAAAAATCAGGAATTATTAATCACGGAAACTTGAACCAAAATAATTGTCTCATTAAAATCAAGCAACATAAAAAAAGAAAAGAAATAAGAACGGCGAAAGAAACTTGGCTTAAAATGCAGTACGAAGAGATAGAATTATTGCAGCAGAAGTATGATTCCTTCAATATGCACAAAAAGGTTAAATAAGCTGCTGGCATTCAAAAGCATGCGTAGTGGGTAAGCTACGAGATCAGCAGGGGAACAAAACTGAGGAAATCAATATCTGGACAAAATATATAAATAAGCTTTTTGATGACAGCAGATCAATACAACCACCAAATTTCACATATTCTAATAATTTGCCAATAACAATCAGAGAAGTGGAAAAAACAATAGCACAATTGAAAGACGGCAAAGCCCCTGGACCAGATAACACATATGCTGAGTTCATAAAGCTTTTTGACACAAAGGGCATTCAACGCATAACTACAATATACTCAAGGGATAATACCAAAGACATGGTTAAAGTCAACATTTATTACTTTACCTAAGAGAACGAACTCTGTGGCTTGTGACGATTTCCGTACGATCAACTTGATGGGCCATCTCCTGAAGCTGTTCCTGAAAATTATACATTAGAGAATTTTTAGGCTATGTGAAGAACAAATCAGCCGTACATAATTTGGATTTCGAAATAACCTAAGAACAAGAGAAGACCTTTTCAGTATACAGGTCCTCATTCAGAGATGCAGAGATGTAAATTGCGATGTTTATGCGTGTTTCATTGACTATCAAAAGGCATTCGACACACTAAAACATGACAAGCTCATATGGAATTATTAACAAATATTGGGTTGCATACCTGCGATCTGCAACCTGCGATTAGCAACTTGCAATGGAATCAAACGGCTTCTATACATACCCAGGCAGGAGATTCGGATAAAATAAAAATTAAACGTGAGGTTAGACAGGGATGTGAAGTTCACTGTGTATTCAGGAAGAATTTTTAAGGAGGCTCTGGAAGATATTGATGCCGGAATCGAAGTAAATGAAGAATGTATCAATAACATAAGATACGCAGACGATACGATGGTTTTTGCAGACAGTTTGAAGGAACTTCGGGAAATATTGGTCAGAGTTGCCGAAACCAGTCAAAGATAAGGGTTGTCACTGAACACTTAGAAAACAAAATACATGATAATTTCCAAAAATAAGATCCAAACGGAAGGACTGATTGTAAACAATCAACGAAAAGAGAGCATGAAGACATATATCTATCTTGGAAGAACTGTTAATGAAGATTGGGACCACAAGCTGGAAATTAGATGCAGGATAGCGAAAGCAAAAGCTGCATTTCAGAGGATAGCTACACTCTTCAGATGTCATGATTTATCTATGCCCTTAAAAATCAGATTATTGAGGTGTTATGTTTTCCCTGTATTGCTGTATGGAATGGAATCGTGGACTCTCACGGACGTTGCATGTGGAAAAATCGATGAGATGAGGCTGTATCGACGAATCTTGATAATACCATGGACCGCTCATGTATCTAATCAATAGGTACTGACAAAGATAGGGAAGAATAAAGAACTACTATTGAAGATAAAAACATCCAAAATTGAATACTTTGGACACATAATGAGGGATAACTTACAGTTGATTCTACAGGGAAAAACGGTAAACGGGGTCCTGGAAGACGAAGAATTTCGTAGCTAAGAAATCTACGTACATGGTTCAATACAACAACTGTGGGCTTGTTCAAAGCAGCTGCGAACAAGGTACAGATTGTTATAATGGTCGCCGACGTCCGAAACGGAGGGGCACTGTAAGAAGAATAAATCAAAAAACATTGTTTACACATTTTGAAACTTCAGTTTTGGGTCAAAATTAATTAACTTAACTAAAAAAAATAAAACCCCAATTAAAAGTACAACTTAAATCCTTGAACAAAGAATTGAAAAGACAAAATATTGAACGAATATGATAAACACATGACAACAGAAAAATATGAAAAACAAAAAGTAGTGAGAAAGAAAACTTGAAAAAAAGCGGCAAGGAAGAGAAGACGGAAATATTCATAGTATAAGAGGAAGGAAAACAAAGCCACACAACAGTTCATTCGGTTTTGGTACTTTGTTGGTTACTTAGGGAAGAAAAAATACTTAAATGGCCAAAATTTCTTGTAGAAGAACTGGTAACAGCAAGTAGAAAAGAAACTAATTTAAAAAAAAATAGTACCTAAAAAAATAAAACTAAAAACTAGTGATAAAAAAACAAAAAGGCTAGAAAAGCAATAAAGAGGAAAAATCTACAATTCCTACTATAGAGGAAAAAGTAGAAAGCTTCAAACAACAGTTACAGTTTAAGAAGTTACCAATAAATTACAATATACTCCTTAGGAAGTTGTTCCTACGAAAGTAGTTAAAAAGCCAATTGTAAAGGAAGGAATGGAGGTCAAAGAAGAACGAGCACAAGTTATTACTGCAGAGGAGGCTGGAAAACAGCCATTTACTATAGTTATTTTTGAAGAAAAGCCTAAATTTTCAGAATAACAAATTCAAGAATTACTTAATGATTTAAGAAAATTGATGGAAGAAAAAGTTCCAGAAATAATAGTTTTTGACCACCAAATCGCTAGGGAGTAAGCTGTAAGGCAGAATAAAAAAAAACAAAGGTTACAAAAAATTGTGATTCTAGAGGTAGAAGCTAAAAACATCAAACCAAAGTCACTGAGGAACAGAGAGCAACTTATACTAATGAAGAGGTACCAAAAGGAATACGGCAGACTACACTTTTAGAGGAAGATATTCCAAAGAAAAAACAAGAAGAAGAAATACGTGAAATTATTATAGTTGAGAAAGAGGGTAATTTACCAGACTGGAAAAGACATTGGAGAGCAACTGGTGAAGAACCCGAAGATATTATGAGTAATTAAAAAATTACTAGAATTGTTTTTTTTTCTTCAAAGTTGTCACCAAAGTGGGAAAAAATTAACAAATTTGATGAAATTTAACAAGACCTGGCAACACTGCCAAAGGGTATGAATTTGATGCATTTATGTCTTAATATATATAAACAAAAGTTACAAATTAAAGCAAATTAGGGACGTAGTAGAATGTAGAAAGACTGTCAAGGAGTTTTGTCAACTAAGTGGTTTTCAGTAGGGTAATGTTTCCATATTGGTAAATAGAGGTGCTGACTAAAAACCTTTTCCAACCGTTTTCTTTTACAATTTTGCCATTTCTCAATAGTCTTAAAGTTTATAGTTTTCTAAATTGTTTTTAAATTAGTGTACAGTCTCAGAGTAGATAAATCGGTTTTAACTTTGAAATAAGCAGGAGATGAAATTCCAATTGACAATTCAATGATAAATTACGATTGGCTTATAGGTTTATTTAAGTTATTTGTACGTGGATTAACAGATTGTGTAAAATCATTAAATAATTTTGTCATAATGAATAATTTTTATATTTCAGGAAAATGGAGCGGTTACCCAACTACTAAGAAAAGTAGACGTACCTTTGGTGCAACCGAGCGAATGTAGAACGTATTATAGTAGTCTCGCTGATATCACAAACAATATGCTTTGCGCCGGTTATCTTGAGGGAGGAAAGGATGCCTGTCAGGTATAAACACTTTTATTTACAGAGGCTCATTGTTCCACCATCGATTTTGCAACTCGCCAACATTTTATAGTTAATAATTTATCTTACTAAAATTAGTCACTGATTCCTCTGATGCAGGATAACATTTGAAAAACTGAAAGTCCTTCAACATGTCTCTATGAGATACCTAACCTGAACTAACTTAAACTAACCTGAACTAAAGTCATTAAATGTCAGAAAAGAATCTTTGAATTTATCTCGCTACTAAATGCACAGTAGGTAGAAGTATTGTGAAAAATGTTGCATTGAATTTTTCCAGACTATTACACTACATTAACATATGTTAGTAACACATTATTTTAACGCTGCCATTTCCATCTCTTTTTACACTACATTCCGACGTAAATCCGAAAATATCTGAGGCTCCTCTTCGACGAAAGCGACAGGCAGAAGAAAATGCGCCTTTGTTATCTTAGAAAAAAGATGTGCTAACATGTTGATATCTCGAATTGAAAATCACTTATTGATTTAGGGTGACAGTGGTGGGCCTTTGGTGCAGGACAATAAACTAATAGGAATAGTCAGTTTTGGGATGGGTTGTGCCAGACCGTCGTATCCAGGAGTGTACAGCAATGTCGCCGAACTGGCTTCCTGGGTGGCAGCAAATTCAGACTACACGTTAAATGGTTCCAGCAACATTCGTTTGAATGGCGCGTGGACGGTAACTGTGATGCTAACGCTTTTAGCCACGTTGTTTCAACCATAAATAATAAATAATATATTTTATAAATTATTTCTTGAAATTTAATTATGTTTTTCATTTACTGTTATGTTGCAAAAATATCACTATAATCTTTTGCATATATATGTTTCCTAAACTTTCTATTTGAAATGTTCAAAACAACAAAAACTGTCGTGGCTTAACACGAAGACACGTGGCCCAAATAGTATGAACCACTGTTTTTATTTAAATCACAACTAAATCACAAGCACAAATCATATTTCATAAACCATATCAGTAGGTTGTGTAAGGAGGATCTCCATATCTGGTATATAAGCCTTCATAGAAGCTCCAGTCAACTTGGAATGGATTGGTAAGCATCTGCAAAGTGCTGTTGATGCTCAGGTACTCAATGGATGTATTGACGTTGGTATGTGAATCGTTAGGGGTCCAGGTTAAGCTACCTAGTACTGTGTCATTTTGGGAAGTTCCTGGTGGTGTAGGATTCCTATATGGCCAAAATAAGTAAACATCACATTATTAGGATATCTTACCTCGTCTTTGCAAAGTTGGTCCACAAAGCTACCATTCTTTTCGAGGTTGTCAAGTCTTCTTGACTAATGTTCTGATTCGTCTTAGTAAAAAGGTATGGAACTTCTTCGGTATGGGCCGCTCCTAGAATATACAAAATTTCATTTCTGATAAAACACAATGCCCTATCAAGTACCTGGTGTTGAATTCTGACGGTCTCCTAAAAGTCCATTGTAACCAAACTCGTAATAGTAGACTTTAGTGTAGCGGGAAGCTAAAACTACTGCTTCCCGAATTGGTCGGTCAAACAGTTCGACCGAAAAGAACTGAAAAACTTATTGCTAGAAACCAGAAATTTTAAGAATAGATTGACTCACCGTCTCAAGGCGTGCTGGCTGCACACTAGGTGGCAATAAATTGAAAAAGTGTCTGGAAATTTCGTGGCCTGCTAATTGTCTTTTGATAACATTGTGAGTCATACCTGGAGGCACCAGTAATGAAGCATCAAAATCATATGCGACGAAACTCGGTATAAGTAAGTCTGAAATAAAGAATGACCTTTAAAATCATTCCAATTATACGTCGTAGTTGATTTGGTACCTAGAAGAGTACCTAGAGCTGCAGCTTCTTGCGAATTGAACCCAATAAGTAAAGGTACCCTCTGAAAATTTCCAGTTTTGAGCAGCTCCCAGCTGCTGCTTGAGAATACCGCTCCAGCATGTTCAGGTTCTTTGACAACTCCAAATGGAAATCCATCTAATAAGTTCCTTAATGCTAAATCCTAAATATATATATATATATATATATATATATATATAATTTAGTAATGTGGTTAAAATGTATTATAGTCTGGTTCTTACCGCACTTGTAACAGTATTATCAGCCCGTTTTAGAGCTTTATAGTCAGCTTTCCGCAATTGCTGAACCAAAGATTCTGTGCTAGGGGTTATAATATTAAGGACAAGGCCCACATGAAAGGCTGTTTTTCTAGGGTTTTGGGTGAGCGCCCACGAGGACAAACTGCTGCCGCTTTCCATGATCGCCCCCTCATATAGCCCTAATTAAAATTTTCCTGTAATTTACGCCTCAATAATAGGTACCTACCTTATAGCTATTTCTTCTGAGCCACTAAATCTAAAAATAGCCAGCTTCCTACATTTAATTTTGTTTAGATATGATTTGGATGTTTAGGTACGTTCTGGGAGCCATTTTAAGAGTAGCTAAATATATAATAAAATTGTTTTCTACGTTATATGTGTATTATATGTGCAAGGTGAGCTCTTGGGGAAAACGTCGAGGAAACCAACGAAGAAGCACAGCACTGGGTGCCATAATAGAAATGCTATCAAAGACTAGGCAATATAGTTCGTTGAAAAACTATAAACAAACTTTTTTTTTATTAAAGGAGAGCCAATATCAAGAACTTCAGTTTGGTGGGATGAAAGTTTTCTGTGAGCAAAATAAATCAGCTATATAATAAAACGTTCTTAGTAAGTGGACCTACATCAACGAGAGACAGTTGCATCAAGGTCCCATAACTGGACATAAGCTAAGAAGACAACAGCTTGAAAAGCACCTCTTAGATACAACTTGGAAAATCTAAAACTCGTCTTTACAACTAAGATTTGGAGACATACAATGCAGCAACTATAAACTCACTTAAGATGTAGATACTAGAACCAGAGAGAACGAAATATTACAGCATTTTGAAAGTATCAGATAATCTTGTGCTGTCGTGCTCTTTTAACCTCTTTGCCTTGAGAGAACAAGACAAGCCAACTTGAGTCAAGCCAAGAAGACAGGTCTTGAGTTATTTTACACCATTTTGTCCCCAGTTCTGCTCAACAAGTTCTGCAAGTTTTTCCACAAACTCCAAATTTGTATTTTTAACCCTTTATCTCATTTTAAACCGATTTTGCTTTAAATTTGTGTTTTTAGGCGCTTTGAGTCATTTTAAGCCGATTATGCTGCTAATCGTTACATGTGGTTTTTCAAAAAACAAAAGCTAAATTTGCGTTTTTAGATGTTTTTGGAGGCTGACTATGTCGTCCAAAATGTCTCAAAAATAGCAAATTCGAATTTTGTGGCGTTTGAGCCGAATTTCATCTATTTTACTCCTAAAGTGTAAGTTATGAAGGACAGTAAGACGGAAGAGTTGAAATAATTTTGCCTCATTTTGTCCTAAAATACGGTTACTTTTAAACGTTTGTTGGTCAAAATCAAATTTGTATTTTTACATGTTTTGAGTAATGATTGGCTTGAAGTGACTTTCTCGGAGAACACAAGTTATCGATTTTAGGTGCTTTTGTTGCTCAAGCTTTATCAACATTTTGACCAAAAAATTTTACCATAAACAACAATATAGGAGGATCAATTTTGTTCTAAAGTTCCAAAAAACTTTGCTCTAGTCTAAAAAAAAACAATTTTCGTATTTAGGCAGTGGGTTGTGATAATATTTTAAGCATAATTTTAACGTTAATTTCTCCAAAGGTTCTACATGTGCATTTTCTGTAGTTAGTGAAATTTTTTACACGATTTTGGCCCTAACTCTATCTTGAACTTTTCCACAAACCACAATTTTGCAATTTTAAACGTACTGAGTCATTTTTATTCGATTTTGGCTTTACTCTTGATTTGTATTTTTCAAAAAATTTCACATTTATTTTTGGGGTCTCTTTTGTCCAATTTTGACTATAATCTTTTTCCTTGACCTAGACTTTTTATAAATCCTTTAATTTGGATTTTTAGTCCAACAGTTTTAGTGGTTAGTAGTGAGAAATTTTTCACGAATTTTGGCTCTAATGTAAGTCTAACTTTCTCGAGAAATACCAACTTTGAATTTTGCAGGTATTTTACATCAAATTTCTCTTATTTTGGACCAAAAACCTAATTTTCTAATTTTTTCCATTCATTTGAATCAGTTTTGCCTTACTTGGTTTTAAAACATGATTTCTCCAAAAACATCAAAGTTTACATTTTTAGATGTCTTAGGTCATTTTTAAACGATTGAATTTCTCATCTTTCTCATGCACTTTTACATCTTTGGACGCTTTGTCTAATTTTTAACCGATTTTGGCGCTAGTTCTTACCTACATTCCTTCAAAAATTTTAAATTCATTAATCGTACATCATCATTTTCTTCATTAAACGCTTCAAATCATTTTTTAATTATTTCTTTCCAAATCTTAATTTGGAAAGACCCACCTTTGTTGACTAACCTAAACCCAAATTTACATTTTTTAACACTTAATTGTTGCTCTTTAACACTTAATGTTTGCTCACTTGAGTTATTTTAAACCGCTTTTCGCCTTCAATTCTTGTGTGAGTTTCTTCAACTTTTTAGTTTCTGTCTCTAGATGCTTTGAGTCATTCTTAACAGATTTTTTCCTCAGTCTTAGCCTAAAGTTTTTCAAAAACTTGTTCAAATTTCAAAAACAAATTCTTAGACGCTTTAAGTCATTTTAAGCTGATTTTGGTCGTAGTAATGTTAACGTTCATTTTTTCAAACATTTAAAATTTGCATTATTAGACGCTTTGATTATTTTTTTATATTTTGAGTTTTGGCCCTAATAGCAAACTAAATTTTTCAAACACATTAAATTTGCACTTTTAATTGCTTTGAGTATTTTCTCCAAGCCTTCCAAGTTTGGTTTTGTGTATGTTTGGTATAGTTTTTAATAGATTTTTGCCTTAAATATTACCTAACTTTCCAAGTTTGCATTTTGAGGCTTTTTGAGCCGAATTTCATTTACTTTGTCCAAAAGTATAATTAACCAAAAACAATAAATCAGAAGATTTCAATTAAAATTGTCTTAAAACGATTTTTCTTCGAAAACATTAAAATTTGCATTTTAAGAAGATGCCGGTCACTTTAATGCATTATATTAAGTCACTTTTTAAATAATTTTTGCCCTATTCATTAAATAATAGTTTCTAAAAGATTCAGATCTGTATTTCCACATGTTTTGAGTCGTTTGTAATAATGTGTGGCATCACCTGAATTTCTCGGAAAACAGATCAGATAGAGATATATTTTGATCCAAAAATGAATTTTACCAAGAGCAACAAATCAGAAGATTTAAATAAATTTTGCCTGATTTTCTCCTAAGATTGAATTTCTCTGAAAACATAAATTGCATTTGCATTGATTTCCGCCTTAATCTCAACTGGAATTTTTTTCAAAAAGTTGAAATTTTAATTTTTAGAGGCTCTAAATTTTGTTTCATCGGGTTTGACTTTAATCTTGACTTAAACTTTTCAAAAAACTTTTTTTTGATCTCTTAGATGCTGGGAGTTATTTTTAGCCTCCTTTGGTCATAATACCTGAATTGCAACAAACAGTGTAAACTTGTATTTTTACACGTTTTGAGTCATTTTCCTGATTTTTGGCTTGAAGTAACTTGAACAAAGTTTTCGTATTTAGACAATGTATTGTGATAGTACTTTAACCATAATTTTAACTTCAATTTCTCCAACGACTTCACATTTCTATTGTCTGTAGTTAGTGAGGTTTTTTACACTATTTTGGGCCTAATTCTAACTTGAACTTTTCCACAAAACACAATTTTGCAATTTTAAAACCGATTTTGGTTTTGACCTTGATCTGTATATTTCCAAAAATTCCATGTTTGTTTTTGGGGACTCTATAGCAACTTTTGTTCGACTTTGACTCTAATTTTGATCGTTGAACTAGACTTTTTATAAACCCTTTAATTTGCATTTTTAGACGATTTGAGAAATTTTTCAGAGATTTGGCTCTAAGTTGAGCCTGACTTTTTCGAAAAATACCAAGTTTGCATTGATTTTGCGTCACATTTCTCTTATTTTGTACCAAAAACCTAATTTTACCATTTATTTGAATCAGTTTTGCTTGATTTGGTTTTAAAATTGGATGTCTCCAAAAACACAAACATTTACATTTTTAGATGAGTTACGTTATTTTTAATCGATTGAATTTCTCATGAAACTGCACTTTTTTATCTTTTAGAGACTTTGTGCAATTTTTAACCGATTTTGGCGCTAATTATTACCTAAATTCCCCCAAAAACTTGAAATTTTCATCATTAAAAGCTTCACACTAATGATTTCCTTCTAAATTTTAATCTGCATTTCTTCATAAACCCAAATTTACATTTTTAAACACTTTGAGTTGTTTTAAAACGACTTTCGCTTTAATTCTTAAGCGAGTTTCTTCAAACATTTTTAATTTTTGGATCTAGATGCTTTGGGTCATTTTTAACCAATTTTGTCCTTGGTCTTTCCAATTTTTACAAAAACATTTTCTTTGAATTTTTAGAGGCTTTAAGTCATTTTATGCTCTCTAAATCTTGTTTAATCGGTTTTGACCCTAATCCTGACTTAAACTTTTTAAAAAACTTTGTATTTGATCGTTTAGATGCTGTGAGTTATTTTTAACCTCCATTGGTCATAATCTTAATCTGAATTGCAACACACCCTGTTAATTTGTATTTTTACACGTTATGAGTAATTTTTATGATTTTTTGTTTGAAGTGACTTGAACAAAGTTTTCGTTTATAGAGAATGTGTTGTGATAATATTTTAGCCATAATTTTAACTTTAATTACTCCAAAGGCTTCACATTTGTACTGTCTGTAGTTAGTAAATTTTTGTACACGATTATGGCTCTAACTCTAACTTGAACATTTCCACAAGCCTTTTGTGCACGACATTGGCTTTAATCTTGATCTGTATATTTCCAAAAATTCCACTTATGTTTTTGGTGTTTCTTTAGTAACTTTTAGTAGGTTTTGACACTAATGTTGATCCTTGACCTAGACTGATGTAGATGCAAATAAACCCTTTAATTTCCATTTTTAGACGATTTGAGAATTTTTTCACGGATTAATTTGAGGAGTAATTTTTTCAAGCCCTCCAAGTTTGCTTTTGTATACGTTTGGTATAATTTTTAATCGATTTTTGCCTTAATTCTAACCTAACATATTTTAAAAAAAAAATCCAAATTTGCATTTTGAGGCGTTTCAAGCCGAATTTTATTTTCTTTAGTCCAAAAGTGTACTTTACCCAAAGGATTAAATCAGAAGATTTCAATTAAATTTATCTTGTTTTGTCATAAACTTGTTTTTCTCCAAAACCATTAAAGTTTGCATTTTAAGAGGATGTCGGTCACTTTATTCCATTATATTAATTGATTTTTTAAATAATTTTTGCCCTATTTACGAAGAAATTATTTCCAAAAGCTTAAAATCTGTATTTCGACATGTTTTGAGTCATTTTTAATAATGTTTGACCTCACTTGTCTTTCTCGGAAAACAGGTGCCTTTAGTAAAATTTTACGTAATTGATCCAAAAATGAATTTTACCAAGAACAGCAAATTAGAAGATTTGAATAAATTTTGCCTGACTTTATCCTAAGATTGAATTTCTCTGAAAACATAAATTGCATCTGCATTGATTTCCGCATAATGTTAACTGCCATTTTTAAAAAAATTCAAATTTGCATTTTTATAAGCTCTAAATCTTGTGCAATCGATTTTGACCCTAATCCTGTTTTAAGGTGTTCATAAAACTTTTTATATGAAATTTTAGATTCTGTGAGTCATTTTTAACCTACTTTGGTCACATTCTTAACCTGATTTGCATTAAACCCTGTAAATTTGTATTTTTACACGTTTTGAATAATTTTTATGATTTTTTGCTTGAAGTAACTTGAACAAAATTTTCGTTTTTTGACAATGTTTTGTGATAATCCTTTAGCCATAATTTTAACTTCAACTTCTCCAAAGTTTTCACATTTGCATTGCATTGCACAATTTTGCATTTTTGACCGATTTTGGCTTTGACCCTGATTTGTATTTCTCCAAAAATTCCATATTTGATTTTTTGGTCTCTTTAGTAACTTTTGTCCGATTTTGACTCTAGTCTTGATCCTTGACTCTTGAGACTGTTTATAAATCCTTTAATTTGCATTTTTAGACCATTTGAGAAATTTTTCACGGATTTTGGCTCTAATTTGTGCCTGACTTTCTCGAAAAATACCAAGTTTGCATTTTGCATGGATTTTGCGTCAAATTTCTCTTATTTTGGAACAAAAACTTAATTTTAACATTCATTTTAATCGGTTTTGAACGATTTGGTTTTAAAACTAGATGCCTCTAAAAACAACAAAATGTATATTTTTAGATGAGTTACGTGGTTTTTAATCGACTGAGTTTCTCATGAAACTGCTCTTATACATCTTTGGACGCTTTATGCAATTTTTAACCGATTTTGGCGCTAATTATTACCTGCATTCCTCCAAAAAACTTTAAATTTTCATCATTAAAAGCTTAATCTGCATTTTTTCATAAACCCAAATTTACATTTTTAATACATTGAGTTATTTTAAACCGATTTTGGATTTAATTCTTATGCGAATTTCTTTTCTAGTGATTGCGATGTTGTTCTAGTGATGAATTTCAGTTTCTAGATGCATTGAGTCATTTTTAACCCATTTTGTCTTTAGTCTTAACGTAAAGTTTCTCAAAAACTTTTTGTTTAAATTTTTAGACGCTTTAAGTCATTTTAGGGCGAATATGGTCGTAATCTTAACCTGCATTTTTTTCAATCAATTAAAATTTGCATTTTTAGACGCTGTGAGTATCTTTTTTATACTTTCTTCCTTAAGTAATCTTAACTTCCATTTTTTCCAGTTTGCATTTTGAGGCGTTTTGAGCCAAATTTGATTTACTTTAGTCCAAACGTGTAATTTACCAAAAATATTAAATCAAAAGATTTCAATTAAAATTCTCTTATTTTGTCCTAAAACTGTTTTTCTACAAAAACATTAAAATTTGCATTTTAAGAGGATGTCGTTCACTTTAATGCATTATATTAAGTCATTTTTTTAAACAATTCTTGCCCATTATTCATCAACTAATTGTTTCCAAAAGCTTCAAATCTGTATTTCGACATGTTTTGAGTCATTTTTAATAATGTTTGGCGTCACCTAACTTTCGGAAAATAGGTGCTTTTACTCAAATTTTTCATATTTTGATCCAAAAATGATTTTTACCAAGAACAACAAATTAAAATATTTGAATAAATTTTGCCCTAAGATTGAATTTCTCTGAAAACATAAATTGCATTTGCCTTGATTTCTGCCTTAATCTAAAACGGCATTTTTTTCAAAAAGTTCAAATTTGCATTTTTAGTAGCTCTAAATCTTGTTTAATCGGTTTTAATCTTAATCCTAACTTAAACTTTTCATAACACTTTTTATTTGATCTTTTAGATGCTGTGAGTAATTTTTAACCTCCTTTGGATATAACCTTAACCTTAACTGCAACAAACCCTGTAAATTTGCACTCTTACACGCTTTGAGTATTTTTGTACCAATTTTAGCTTTAATCCAGCCCGACGTTCTCGAAAAATACCAAATTTGCGTTTTGCATGGATTTCGAGTAAAATTCCGCTTGTTTTGGCTATAAGTCATCTATTTTGATTCTAATTCTAACAGGACTTCACATTCTCATTTTTAGATGCTTTGTTCCAATTTCTAACCAATTTTGGCTCCAATTCTGGCCTAAATTTCTCAAAAAAAAAATTAAATTTACATTTTTTTGTTGCTTTATGATTTTTAACCGATTTTGCGTAATTTGCAATTCAAGGCATTTTGAGTCAAACTTATTTATTTTGGTCAAAATACTAATTTTACAAAAAATAACAAATTATAGGATTTTAAGCAGATTTATCTTAACTACTTTTGTCCTAAAACTAAATTTCTTCAAAGACATCAAAGTGTAATTTTTAGGCAATATGTGCAGACAAACTGAAGTGCAAAAATTCTGCTAAACACTCATACTTTGCTCTGATTGAGTCCAGTTTGAAATATAGTTTTCATTTTTAAGGGCATGCTTTGGGTATCTCTTTTAAAGAATTTTTGCAGATTATAACGCAGCGATTAGGTGATGTGGGATGGACTCAAATAGACCATTTTTCTAAATGAAGGGAAATCTGACGTTGCCATCTTTGTTAATTCAAGAGTCAGTGAGCTTGATCTTCTCAATAGCCTTTAGGGGGCCAGCCTCTACAATTTTGAGACGAACCACTATTATCAGGGCTCGAATTAAGTGATCCATAGTCTATGAGGGTTAAACCTCTGAGCATTCGACGTCAATCTACTCAGTAGATCTCTACAGTAGACTGTTGTGACATACAACAACAGTTAGTAGATGAAAAAGAAGTATAAAAAGCTAACTGTTCCTAAATTCAGAATTTGGCAGTGGGTAATGACTGTTTTGGAATATACCACAAACATCTTCACTTACTAAAAAAAAGCCCTGATGAATTTCCAATAAAGCATCGAAACAGTGACCATTACCAACCCTACTAAGTCAGCACAGTGTGTGATTCAGAATTTGAGCATTAGTTAAAGCAAATAATCAGTTGTTTCTTTTCAATAGCAGTATTGGAAACAACGTTCTAATACTGGTATTGTAGGCGTGATTTCTCTGAAACCAACATTGTAATCAATAATTAAGAGTAATGTCACATCTCATGTGATTAGAACTGAAAAGTAAACAAAAATATTGCTTCCTTTTTTTACCTTGAGTTTTATTAGTTTGAAGAAGATAGCCTATTGAAGCACTTCCTGCACTCTGTCCAAAAATGGTAATCTTATTAGGGTTACCACCGAAGTGTGCGATATTCTTTTTAATCCACTTCAAGGCTAGAATTTGGTCTTTCAAGCCCCAATTCCCTGGAGAATGTAGGTCCTCCGTGCTGAAAATTAATCAAGTATCCACTAAGGATTTTTCGCATCAGATGGCACCTACCTTAAAAATCCAAAAACACCAATCCTATAGTTAAAAGCGACATAAACTACGTCTTTTTCCAGGAAATTGCCAGGGTTGTAACTGTTATAATCGGATGAGCCGATAGAGAAACCCCCACCATATATCCACACCATAACTGGTAGACTGCCATTCACCTAGGAGAAACACATTTTTAATTAAAATTGTAGATTAAACGTATTGATTAGTAGTTTTTGAGTGCGTTATTGGCTCGTACGTTGGTTGTGTAGACATTAATGTAAAGACAATCTTCTGATCCAATCACCGATTGGCCACTCATTTGTGTGCAGGAATCTCTGTCAGCGGTTGCATTGAGGACACCGGTCCAGGGATCGTTTGGAACCGGTTCCTGAAAATGCAATTTTATGATTAAATGCAATTTGTTTTAATTTTAGACATAAATCATTTAAAGTTTTTACTATTTTGCCCTATTTATTTAACGATTCATTTGTTACTTTATTTATTTAATTTTTTCACCCGATAATGAACAAATAATTGTTACACATACAGCAAACCTCAAATCTCCAACAGGCTTCTTAGCAAACGGAATACCTCTATAGGCATAATAAGTGACATTGTCTCTTAAAGTACGATTGGTTGTACCTCTTAGCTGTCCATCTGAAATAGTAATCAAAGGTACTTGAGCCTACAAAAAAGCATTTGTACTGTGAGTGTATATCTGAGGTTTCAAAAAGTAGGTTCTTACCTGACTTAAACTGAACTCAAACGTAGTGCACAATACGAAAAGTACAGCCCCTAAGCGATTCATGGTTTAAAACATATTGAAGCTATTTAGATTAAGGCTTCATTATAAATACAAATATAACACGTTTTTTAACTTTAAATGTATGTCTAAAATTAGCATAAAAATATTTATGCTTTTTTTCCGATAAAACGGGGATTTTTTTAAGCAAATTTGTTTTAACACATATAATTTACTTTTAAATAATATTAATACAGAATGTCCGGAAATTTCTATTTCAAATTACAGGGCATGATTTTAGATTCAAATTTAAAGATATAAATTTCGCATAAATATGTGTCTGCAAAGATGGCGCTCAAACAGTAGTTTTTATTTTTTTATATAAAAAAAATATATTTTTTTTTTTAATTTTAGTACATCAACTTCTTTTTTTTAGGAATATTTTTTATGTCGGCTTTTTAACCAACTATATTAACGTTTAGTACTACATAAAACCAGCATATTTTTTTAAATGTGTAGCATTAATTGTTTGCGAGAAAAATGATATATTACGTGCATTGCCACCAAAATTATTTCAAAATGTACAAACTGGATACAACTGGCTCGCATAAAGCTACCGAACAGAGGACTCCAAAATGAAAAATGGTGTGAATAAAAGTGAACGATATATGTGGTTGAAATATTTGCACTTTGATCTGAGACACCCTGTATATAAATACAAAAATATATTTTTGAAGGGAATGTTTATCTGTTTTCAGCCATAAATAGATAACAATGTTAAACATATTGTTAGTGTCTATATTAAGCGTAAACTGGCTTCCAGACGTCATCGGCAGCAAAAAATTAAGAATTAATACTATTAGTGGCCCCGGCTTTAGGGGCTTAAAACTGCTATCTATCACCATTGTTTTGCAATTCATGAATTAGCTATTTATGTATCAAAGGCATCAAGTATATGTTTATGCTCAAAAGGCGACGAACTTAAAAAAAGCCTCTGACCCGAGGGTTCCTAGGTCGCTCGAGGGCATAAACTTATGTCAATGACCATGGTGCATACAAATTTTCATGTTCCACCATCTCATATTAGTGTGTTTTAACAGTAAATTATTATTCAAAAAATCCTAAAATATACCTACATTATGACCGCGAGGGTTTAAACTTTTGTATTTGATAACTAAGTAATAAAAACACAATCATGAGCTGGTAGGATATAATAATTGTTTTAAAGGAGTTTAACAAGCCTTTAATCCAAGAGAAAAAATGTGCACTCGAGCTGCAGCCGAGAGTTACATTTGTGCGAGAGGATTTAAGGCCGTTAATCCCCGAATTTAATTCAACGTTTTATCCACGATCACGGCTCAAACCAATGAATTATGAGTAGGAGTCTAGGTAAAAATTTCTGGTTTCTGTCAAGTTCGACACATTTATTTTTAAAACAATTATATTGAGTTGAAATGTAGAAAGTCTGGAAATCGTTTCTATAACAATTTATTACACTAGTATGTTAGAAGACCTTTAATCCACTAGTGCGTTAGAAGGCATTTAATCCACGCCAAACAGACGTATTACGTATTAAACCTCAGTGGTCGTGGATAATAGTCATTTATGCTACTAGTGTGTTATGTTGAAAATAAGTCACACGAGAAAGATTTATAACACGAGGCCGTCAGGCCGAGTGCTATAAATTCTCAAGTGACTTAGAAAACATAACACACGAGTGGCATATAATGTTTTATCCAACACATGACAGTTTTGATCCAACAAGTGGAAAAAATCGTTTATTTATGAGATAATAATTAATAAACTTTCTGATCAAATCAAAGCTTCTTGCATCTCAGTAACCTATAAATGTCAGAATGATTTGACACTGACTTTTTTACATTTTGGTCAAAATTGGTTGTTTGTTTGTTAGCAAATGTTTAAATAAATGTTGACACTTGTCAGTTTTCCCTGCAGAAAAAGAAAGCTTTTGTGAAGAAAAAACGTATAGAAAATGGAAGAAAGCGATGAAAATTACGTTCCTGAGGATATCCTTACGGAACCGGAAGAAGCAGCCATGCAGATTTGGCAGAAAAGTCTCGAGATGCTTACGTCAAGAGTTCAAAATGTTTGAGTTTTGGATGAATTTACGGAAAATCAAAGGTAGCGATGAAAATGTTCTATTGGCTTATTTTTTACATTTGCAAAAAAAACTAGCCCCATCGTCACTATGGACCAAATACTCGATGCTTCGCTCGACTTCGCTCTACAAAAAAAACCGACTTTTCAAAATATGGCAAACTAACGAGCTTTTTGAAAAGCAAATCACAGGGATACAAATCAAAGAAGTTCACGAAATAGAAATAGAAAAATAGAAAATATTCAAGACAAAGGAAAATATTTTCACGTCGTTTTGCCAGACACTAAAACCAATAAATCGAGAAGTTTCACCATACTGGAAGAAGGATTTCCAGTCAACCCGATCAATTTCTGTAAAAAATACATGTCTTTGAGACCAAAGAGTACTAGTTCTAGCCGCTTTTTTGTTTTTTTACAAAAATGGGAGGTGTACCAGCCAGTGTGTGGGAATAAATACGTTGTCGAAGATACCTTCAAGAATTGCAATGTTTTTGAATTTGGAGGAACCAGCGTCCTACACCGATCACTGCCTGAGAAGGTCTTCGGAGACTCTTTTGGCCAATGCAGTAGCTAACATGACTACTTTGAAGCGTCACGGAGGATGGAAGTCCTCGACCGTAGCAGAAGAATACCTGGAAGACTCGGTGCATAACAAATTACGAATTGCAGAAAAAATACAATGTTCTAATCGTCGCGTGGGCGTCGGCGTCTTCCAGCACTATCAGCAGCTGTACCGATATGGGAGCGTCTGGTTCCAATAAACCAATGAGTTTTACAGTGACACTTATTAAAGAAATCCAAAACAAATAATAAAAGCTAAAGTAAAAACATCAATTTAGGTGCAGCGCCAGTCTGATAACCATATCTCACGGGCCGATTTTGTGTGTATAAGAGTAAGGAGAATATTTTGAAAAATGAGAAAGAAGAAAAAAAAATATATATACATATGAATTAATTAATTGATAAAAACCTAAAATGGAATAGGAGAAATTATTCGTCGGTAAGCTTCTTCTTCGTTTCTTTTTTTTAAATCGTCTTTTAAAACGTTTTTTTTTTTAAGTCGTCTCTTACAACGTCTCGCATGTCTGTTGAGTCTTACACACGGGAGGTGGCTTGTGTTGAATGTAAGTACAGATCACATCGTTGTTTTTTGGTTTTTTTTTTCTTTTAGAATTAAGAACTTTAATGCCTGCTCAAAGATTTGTGCTTGTTGAGTGTATAGGTGTTTCTATTATATAAACAAATTTTTAGTGTCCTGAAGATGGCAATAATTTAGTGCTGAAACGTCGACATTATACAACGTTTCTACACCCTGTAGTTTCATTGATCCACACCAAGCAATCATCAGTCAAATATATACTTGGGATCACTAGAAACTAGAACCATTGTTTCAATTAATGCTAATGTTTATTCACTAAAGAATAATGAACATTATTCACAAGTGAATAATGAGTTGTCATTGTAACGAAACATGTTGTAGGCAACTGGCGACTCAAACAGTAAACCGCCATAAACATGAAATCGGTTGTTGCCACTGGTCCATTACAAAAATTATCCTTCTATTGGGATGTATTGAGACAAATGTAGGTTACAGTGTTTCTTTTTCACTCAAAAATTCATTTCACAGAAAAATAATTAAAAGAGGTTATAAAATGAAGTTATTTACCGTCTATTATCGTAGCACTGAAATAAACATGCTCGGGCGACTAGACCGTCATCCATCTGATGCATCAAACGTCGCGTCGTTGATTAGCGAAACCAGTCGTGATTTTAAAATTATGGATTAAATTTGTGACGCCTATAATCTACCATATTTGAGGAAAATCTTCTTTGTGGATAAATTATAATATTCTACTCTTATTTAATAAGCGTTATTCTTTCGGGCAACTTGTGCCACTCGCTTCGCTCGTGGGCTCAAACATTATCCTCCAGAATAATGACTCCCATTAAATTCTTGTTGTATAATGTACTATTATCCACGGCCATACTATAATAATCACATTATTCTTGTATATTCTCAAGAAACATGTCGTAGGCAACTGGCAACTCAAAAAATAAACCGCTCTAAACATGAAATCGATAGTTACCAGTGGTTCATTTAAATAATTATCTTTCTATTAGGATGTATTGGGACAAATGTAGGTAACCGTATCTCTTTTCCACTAAAAAATGTACTTTTCACACAAAAATAGTTAAAAGAGGCCTGTGTTGTGATGAAGTAATTTACCGTTTACCCTCGTAGCATTGAAATGAACATGCACGGGCGACTAAACCGTCATCTATCTGACGCATCAAACGTCGCGCCGTCGAATAGCTAAAACAGTGGTGATTTTATAATTGTGAATTATCCTTGTGGCACCTATAACCTAGCATATTTGTGAAAACCCGACATCTTGGTCGTGAATAAAGTATAGTCTTCTACTCGCATTTAATGAGCGACGAGCAATTTAATGCTTGTTGTGTAATGTACTATTATCAACGACCATAATATATTAATCACATTATTCTTGTACATTCTCAAGATTAATGCTAACCTTTATTCACATGTGAATAATGAACATCATTCGCAAGCGAATAATGAGTTGCCATGGAAACGAAACATGTCATAGGCAACTGGCAACTCAAAAAGTAAACCGCCCTAAACATGAAATCGGTAGTTACCACTGGTCCATGCAAATAATTATCCTTCAATTAGAATGTATTGGAACCAATGTAGGTTACAGTATTTTTTTTTCCTAAAAAATGTACTTTTCGCATAAAAATAGTTAAAAGATGTCATAAAGTGAAGTAATTTACCGTCCACCATTGTAGCATTGAAATGAACATGCACGGGCGACTAGACCGGCATCTGTCTGAAGCATCAAACTTTCCGCCGTCAATTAGTAAAACCAACCGTGATTTTAAAATTGGGGATTATCTTTGTGGCACCTATAACCTACAATATTTGAGAAAACCCGGAATCTTGGTCGTGGATAAAGTATAGTCTTCTACTCGAGTTTAACGAGCGTTATTCTCTCGGGCAACTTGTGCCACTCGCTTCGCTCATGGGCTCAAACATTACCCTCGATAATAATGACTATCATTAAATGCCTATTGTATAATGTATTATTATTAGGAATGATTTGAACTTGTAGAGAGGCCGAAAATATGCCAAAAGATAATAAAAATTGAATTTTTGTTAGCTTTTTTCCTTCAAAATTGCTAAAATGTCATTTTCTAAATACAAATATCTCGCAAACCAAAAATTACATTACGATGCTTCTGACACAGTCAATTGTTCGATATGGAAAAGTATACCGCAAAATAAAAAAAAAATTTTTTGGTAGTTGTTATCGATCCCCTACTATAGTAAAAATTATACTAATGATGGCATTTCAGGGTCTGTGAGTTGTAGCAACCAAGTGTCAATAATTTGAAAAAAAATCGAGAATGTAACCATCAGTCCATAAAAAGGTTTCCGATATATCTGGACTTGTTTTGTAGCTCAGTTCGTAGGCAAGCTACATACCAAACTTCAGCTTCCTGTCTCTAACCGCTCCCGAGATATCAACATTTAACCACTTTTTCCACGACACGGCGATCATCTTATTCAAAACCAATTCAAATAAAGTCAAAATGTTATTTTTAGGTAGTTTTACATAAGGTCAACCTACCATTTGATTTTCAGTTCGATCGGTTGATAAAACAGTTATAACCTAGCTACCGTAACTATAATATCTCTATTAGCTATTTCACAGTCTATGTTAACCCCGTTGAAGTCTAACACTTAGTTTATTCGGCCAAATCAAAGATCCATATGTGCACTATCTCTCTAAAATATTTCAGATTTTTTCCTGAAGAAATATAGAATATACAGAGTAAAATGTCAAAAAGGTACAGACAAACTGCCAAAAACCTTAACTCTAACCTTAAGCCCCATATAGCCTAGGGCCACGGTTAAGACCGTAAAATTGAGTATTACAAAATTTCTCTCCCCCCCCCCCCTCCCCCGCCATTACGCATTCTAGCAAACCTACCATATTTATTTTGGTAAGCCCTTTTATTTCTGTACCTAAGCGCTATATCCCGTTCACACCCTTTCTTCAGAGCTCGCAACTTTCTGGGAACAGCTCTTACCCACTCAAAATAACGCTGGAGCTGATATTACAATGTTAAAAAAGCATGGAGAATGGAAATCCACGAGAGTCCATGTGGCTGAAGGCTATATAGAGGATTCTCTTGCAAACAAAGTTGTGATCAGTGAAAAAATTCTAGCCAATGTTCCCAACACGAGTACCTATAGAAGAGAAAATGAGACTTCCAATGCATGTGTATGCTGCTGTATTTGAAAAATGTCAACGTAAATACAAATAGTTCCAACGAAGTGAAGGACAAGTCAATAATAATAGAAGGATGTTCTAATTTCACTGTTAATGTTTATAAATGAATTAATTTCAAACGTTTGTCTCTATGTTTCAAGTTTTTTTGTGTGAATGATTTACCTGCGACAGGTAAGCGGCAGTAAAAATTTTTAACTGTCTAGGCAATAAAAATGTAAGTTTACTGCCTGTTATTAGTCACTAAAATGTAAAAAAAATAGGCTTTTTTTGAACCTGTTTTGGGACACTTTTTTGATAAAACTGACGTCCATATGATGTCAGAATTAAGTCAACAAGAGTCCAAGATTTTGTCTTTATCTATGGACATACAACGCCTTAAATATGACATCTTTTGGATGTATCTTATTTTCGTCATTAAGAAGTGCAAATAGCCACATAAATGTCGTGTTTTGCACACAGTCCTGTCTACTAAAAAACGTCTCAAAGACGAATTTTGTTACCTGAACCTGAAAGTTTGGTTGTGCTAAGAAGTTTTTCTTCCTAACGCCTTAACCAAGCACCCAACAAATTTTCCTCCTTGAGACTTCCTGGTCACGTTTATTATTAACAATATTATAAATGAACATATCAACTAACAAATCACTTCGTTTATTTTGAAGCAAATAGACACCACAAAAAATGGAAATGATGTAAATCAACTTTAAAATACTAGTCAACTCGCTTCACATATAGTTCAATTTGATCGTATTGGTCAGCTAATGAAAAGGGGATGTTCTACAGACGTTCTATATATGTGGCGTCTCAAAGTGTTCACTAAAGTGACGTCCTTTTGACATCCTAGACATGGTGGGTTAGGAATGAAGTTTTCTTTTAACAAAAAAATAGAATTTGGTGGAGAAGGAGTAGGTCCAGGTTAGATTTATAACCTCAGAGTTTCTGAGGTCTTGCATTAAAAAAACTTATTTTTTTTTTATGTAAAGCTATGTGTTTGTAAAATGTATTTTAGTTTTTTATAATATTGTAAATAGATACAAAAATGCTTCCTAAAAAAGCTATTAGTTTTATACTTCCTTTGGACGTTAGAGTTATTAAATAAATGGATGTTTCAAAAATTTCTTCTTGCATCATTGTCTTGCATAAATTATTTTATTTAAACCCAAAAAATTGATAATATCAATAAGTTGTGTAAGGAGGGTCTCCATACTTCGAGTACAGCCCTTCATAGAATGTCCAGTCATATTGGAATGGATTAGTGCTCATCTCTAAAGTGCCGTTGATGCTCAAGTATTCAATGGATGTATTGACGTTGGTATGTGAATCGTTCGGAATCCAGGTTAAGTTACCTAGTACCGTACCATTTTGGGAATTGCCTTGTGGTGTAGGATTCCTAAAAGACAAAATTACTTTACACAAAAGACTGCTTTATATTTAAAAATCTTACCATGTTTTAGCAAAATTGGTCCAAAAAGCTACCAATCGTTGCGATGTTGTTAAATCTCCATGCGTGAGGTTCTGATTCGTCCCAGTAAAGAGATACGGGAGCTCTTCGGCATGTGCCGCTCCTACAATACGAAAATTAACATATTTGATAAAACGCCACGACCACTCCAAACCTGCTGATGAATTTTGGGGGTCTCCTAAAAGTCCGTTGTAACCAAACTCGTAACAGTAGACTTTAGTGTAGCGGGAAGCTAGAACGACTGCTTCACGAATTGGTTTGACAAACATCTCCACTGATATATACTGAAAACATATTCTTAGGTGATATCAATTTTGTAATAGACAAACCAACCGAAACAATGGCTGCAGGCTGGCTCGTAGCGGGCAAGAGGTGGAAAAAGTGATTGGAAATTGCTAAGCCTGCCAAATATCTTTTAACAGAGTTCTGAGTCATACCGGGAGGAACTAGCAAAGCTTTGTTAATATCGTATTTGCGAATAATTGGCTTGAGCAAATCTAAAATGAACAAAACTCTTACAAATTTTGTCATATTTAGTACACAGTTTGGTACCTAGAAAATTGCCGGCAGCTGCTGCTTCTTCCGAATTGAAACCCATTAGTAGAGGTACCCTTTGAAAGTTTCCATTTTTAAGCAACTCCCAACTGCTACTTGAAAACACAGCTTCAGCATGGTCGGGTTCTTTGACAATTCCAAATGGTAAACCATTCAATAAGTTGTCCAATTCAATGGCCTTAATGTATATACTTCATCAAATTTTGTTAGAATATGTAAAATGAATTTTACCAGAGTCGTAACATTGCTTTCGGCTAGTTTTAGGGTTCTATAATCGACTTTCCTCAGCTGCTGAACCAAAGTTTCTGAGCTAAGGGTAATAATCCCTAGGGCTAAGCCCACAAGAAAGGCTCTTTTCCTGGGGTTTCGGGTCAAAGCCCATGCGGACAAACTGCTTCCGCTTTGCATAATAGCTCCGCCATATAGTCCTAAAATTGCATTATTATCATTGTTTTTTTATTTTATTAATATATTTTATAGTGTCTACATCTTTCAGTTTATCTACGTGGGATAGAGAGAATGTACAAACAAACATGAAAAAGTCACTAGTAACTACACATCATCTACTTTGAGGTTCAGTTAACATCTCAAATATAGGACATTCCTTTAAAGGTACCTACAGGTAGAAAAGTGCTAGTGACCAAAAGCTTCTAGTGAAAAAAGTCATTTAGGATTTTGTGAGGAGTTTAAACATATAACTTTTTCAGTAAGAAATTGAAGTCATTTCTGCTTTTGAGGTTTCATTATAATATCAAAATGGCGTCGTGAATGACTGCTCTATAGAGTGTTCTTTTTACTATGTTTTATAATCATAAATACAGAGAAAAAGTCCATTTTTAGAAAATTCAGACCTTGTAACGGTTTCAGGAGTACCCACGTAACGATAAAAGTTTGTAGCGACGAATATTCGTAGCTAACACAATCAACAGTAGACTTAATATTATTAATGAAAGATGCACATTTCAAGCTGCAAAACCATTAGAAATCTTACAAAGCAAAATATTAGTGTAGGAAGTTTTTTCCTTTGATACATGTAGCGATCAGAAGACACTAGAACTTCATTAAGTACCTCTAAGAGTGATATTACAGATACCTAGTGAAGTGAAGAACACTAAGTATCTATAAAGTTCTTGTTGACGGCAATGTTTTTATAGCTTTCAGCATTATAACTTTTTTGAGTTATTAGGAAAAAAATAGGTCTTGTAGCCTTCATTCGCTACAAGGTTCGAACACACTCATTTTCTGTAGCTTTTGAAAATCCTATCGGCATCTATTTTAGATTGACTACTTTTCTAAATATCTATGTAGTCTGTAAGAATAATTCCTTTGAGTGAAATTTGAGGTTGCTTTGCTTCTTTGATAGCCTTAAGCCTTTTAAACCGTTTTACGATATGAAGCACAAGTTCTTGTTGAAGTCAAAGTCTCTGTAGCCTTTAGCGTTTTAATTTTTTTTCAGATATTATGTTTTCTGTAGCCTTCAATAAATAACAAGAAATATTTCGCTACAAGGTTCGAACACACTTCTTTTCGGTAGCTTTTGAAAATCATATCGACAACTATTTTAGATTTAATACATTTTTAATTATCTCTGTAGTCTATAAGAATAATTCATTTGAGTGAAATTTGAAGTTGTTTTGCTTCTTTGATAGCCCTAATTATTTTAAATCCTTTTACTACATAAAGCACAAGTTCTTGTTGAAGTCAAAATTTCTGTAGCCTTTAGCATGTTAGCTTTTTTCGAGTATTACGATGATATTATGTTTTCTGTAACCTTCAATAAATAATAAAAAATGTTCGTTCCTTCAAAAAATAATAAAAAAAAGGTTCGAATAGACTCATTTTCTGTAGTTTCAACTTCATTTTAAATTTTTCCGGGTATTATGAATACAACACGTTTTCTGTAGCCTTCAATAAATAATAAAAATGTTTCGCTACAAGGTTCGAACACACTCATTTTTTGTAGCATTTGAAAATCTTATCGACCATTATTTTAGATTGACTACTTTTCTAATTGTCTCTATATCTCTAAGAGCAATCACTTGGAGTGAAATTTGAAGATGTGCTTTATATCTTAAAAAGATTTAAAAAGCTTAGGGCTATCATAATAGCAAAACAAGTTCTTGTTGAAGTCAAAGTCTCTGTAACCTTTAACGTTTTAACTTTTTTTCAGGTTTTCTGAAGATATTATGTTTTCTATAGCCTTCAATAAATAATAAAAAATGTTTTGCTACATTCTCATTTTCGCCAGCTTTTTAAAATCCTATCGACTTTCTAAATGTCTCAGTAGTCCTCATGGATTATTTTCTTTCAGTGAAATTTGAAGATGCTTAGCTCCTTTTTCGGCCCTAAGCCTATTTAATCCCTTTTCGATATGACAGACAAGTTCTTAATGATGTCTCTGTAGTCTCCAGCGTTTTATTTTTTTTGGGTTTTTATGAAGAAATTGTGTTTTCTATAGTCTTTAATAGATGAAAAAATATTTCGCAACACGGTGGAAACTCACTCATCCTCTGTAACTTTTGAAAATCCTTTCGATAACTCTTTTAGATTGACCACTTTTTTAAATGTCTCTGTAGTCTTCACGAATCTTTCGTTTTTTCCTTGAGGGAAATTTATAGATGTTTAGCTCTTTTTGTAGCCTTAAGCCTATTTAATCTTTTGCTAACGAAGCACAAATTCTTTGAATTCATTGCAGCCAAAGTTTCAGCGGAATTCAGCATTTTAAGTATTTCGCTACAAGATGACATCTCACTCGTTTTGTGTAGTTCTCTAAAATCCTATCGGATACTATTTTAAATTGACTACTTTTCTAAATGTTTTTATAGTCTCCAAGAATCTTTCCTTTGAGGGAAATTTAAAGATTATTCGCTCCTATTGTAGACTTAATCCTAGTTAATCGTTTTTCTGACATAATCCACAAGTTTTTGTTGAAATTAAAATCTCTGTAACTTCTAGCTTTCTAACTTTTTCGTCTCATTATGATGGCATTATGTTTTCTATAGCCTTCAATAAATAATAAAAAATGTACACGGTCCAAGGTCCAAACACGCTCATTTTCTGTAGCTTTTGAAAATCCTATCAACAGCTATTTTAAATTTACTATTTTTCTAATTGTCTCTATAGTATGTAAGAATAGTCTCTTTGAGTGAAATTTGAAGTTGTTTCGCTTCTTTGGCTCTTCTTTCGCTAATCTTTTTAAATCCTTTTACGATATAAAGCACAAGTTCTTGTTGAGGTCAAAGTCTCTGTAGCATTTAGCGTTTTAACTTTTTTTGGGTAATATGAAGGTAATTGAAGGCTTTTTCTGTAGCCTTCAATAAATAATAAAAAATATTTTGCTGCAAGGTTCGAACACACTCATTTTCCGTAGCTTCTGAAAATCCTATCGACAACTATTTTAGATTGACTACTTTTCTAAACGTCTCTGTAGTCTGTAAGAATAATTCCTTTGAGTGAAATTTGAAGTTATTTTGCTTCTTTTATAGCCCTAAGCCTTTTAAATCCTTTTACGATCTAAAGAACAAGTTCTTCTTGAAGTCAAAGTCTCTGTAGCCTTTAGCGTTTTAACTTTTTTTCGGGTATTATGAGGATATTATGTTTTCTGTAGCCTTCAATAAATAATACAAAACGTTTCTCTACAAGGTTCGATCACACTCATTTTCTGTAGCTTTTGAAAATCCTATCGACAATTATTTTAGATGGACTACTTTTCTAAGTGCGACTTTTACAAGTTCAAGTAAAACTTCAGATTCAAAATAAAACTCCAGATATGACCTACATTGCATTGTTTATCTCCCAGGTAAACAATGCAATGTACGTCAAGTCTAGTGTTTTATCTTCAATCTGAAGTTTTACTTGAACTTGTAAAAGTAGCTCTAAATGTCTCTGTAGTCTGTAAGAATAATTCATTTGTGCAAAATTTGAAGTTGTGTTGCTTCTTTGATAGCCCTAAGTTTTTTAACTCCTTTTACGATATAAAGCTCAAATTCTTGTTGAAGTTAAAGTTTTTGTAGCCTTAAGCGTTTTAACTTTTTTCGGGTATTATAAAGATATTATTTGTTCTGTAGCCTTCAATAAATAATAAAAAAATGTTTCGCTACAAGGTTCGAACACACTCATTTTCTGTAGCTTTTGAAAATCCTATCGACAACTACTTTAGATTTACTACTTTTCTGAATGTCTCTGTAGCCTGTAAGAAGAATTTTTTGAGTGAAATTTGTAGTTGTTTTGCTTCTTTGATAGCCCTAAGCCTTTTAAATCCTTTTACGTTATAAAGCACAAGTACTTGTTGAAGTCAAAGTCTCTGTAGCCTTAAGCGTTTTAACTTTTTTAGGGTATTATATAATATTTTTTTTGTAGTCTTCAACAAATAATAAAAAATGTTTCGCTGCAAGTTCCAAACTCACTCATTTTCTGTAGCTTATAAAAATTCTATCGACATCTATTTTAGGTTGACTACTTTTCTAAAAACCTCTGTAGGCTGTAATAATAATTCCTTATAAATCCTTTTACGATATAAAGCGCAAGTTCTTGTTGAAGTTAAAGTCTCTATAGCCCTTAGCGTTTTGGCTTTTTTCGAGTAATACGATGTTATTATGTTTTCTGTAGCATTCAATAAATAATAAAAAATGTTTCGCTGCAAGGTTTGAACACTTCTATAGCTTTTGAAAATCCTATCGACCAATATTTTTAGCTTTACCACTTTTCTAAATGTCTCTGTAGTCTGTAAGAATAATTCCTTTGAGTGAAATTTGAAGATGTCTTGCTTCTTTGATAGCCCTAAGCCTTTTAAATCCTTCTACGATATGAGGCACAAGTTCTTGTTGAAGTCAAAGTCTCTGTAGCTTTCAGCACTTTAACTTTTTTGGGTTATTATGAAGAAGATTTGATTGACAGAGAAATACTTTTAGAATAGTCATTGTTTCTTAGTTTCTTAGTGATCTCTACTTCTTTTTCCTCACTGTTGTTTATATTAGAAGCTATAGAAAATTATAGTTCGGTTGGAGGCAGATGATGATAGCAGATGAAGAGAGTGAGATAATGATAGTTTCGGTTATTCTGGAATGCACTACAATCGCCGGGAATTTGATCATGAAACAATATAGTTTTCATAGTCATCGCATGAGTTGGAGACCGAATCGTTGGTTTTAGTTTAAGTAATGTATATTGTTGCCAGATGTGGGACCAACCCAAGAAGTGTCTGCTGGTACTCAGTGAATAAGGTAAGTCGAGGTAGAAGGCTATAGAAATGGGAGTATTCATGCTAAATTCTTCGAATGGAAACTTGCCACTTTGGAGTTGAGGTTTAATGCCTATAAACTAATTCGAGAATCAACAAAATCATGCACATAATAACCGTAACGAAAACCAAGCAAGTGCAGACGTTCGAGAAGATATCTCGAGGATGTAAAATCGATTTATTAAACAACATTCAAGAAGAAGCAAAAGCTTACTTACAAATTTGACGAAATAAATATATAGTCTACCTAACATATAGTTGTGTGGCAAAGCAATGTTGAACGACCGGAAGAATTGGTGGAAGAGACAGTGGGAAGTCAGTTAAAAAAGATCAAGAAGGTGACTGAAGAATCAGCCAACGAGGTTAAGGAAGAAATATGAAAGGACGTGGTACTGGAAATTATGATACTCAAGAAGAAGCAACATATGACTTGAAAAAACAAATTCGACGAAATAAGCCATCAGATGACTCCAATTTCATAAACTAAGAGCCAATCTATCTGGCATATAGTAGGAAGCAAAGTTGAACAACCATATAAGAGACAGTGGGAAGTCAGTTAGAAAAGATCAAGAAGGTGATTGAAGAATCAGCCAACGAGGTTAAGGAAGAAGTATGAAAGGACGTGGTACTGGAAATGATGATACTTGAAAGTTGGGTGAGCTCAAAGATCAGCCAAGATGAGGTAATAACTGTCAAAAGATTGGTCAATTAGCAGCAAAATTGGTTTGAAACACAAATTTAACGAAATGAAATCAATTACATAATTCCAATTTCATAAACTAGAAGTCAATCTATGTGACATATTGGAGAAAGCCGAAGAGAAAGTGAAAGAATCGGAACAGTTGGTGGAAGACACAGTGGAAAGTAAGTTAGAAGAAGTCGAGAAGGTGATTGAAGCAACAGCCAATGAGATTGGAGAAGAAGTATGAAAGCAGGTGGTACTGGAAATTAAGTTACTTAAAAGTTGTTAAATGAGAATTGCGCACATTAAAACTAAGAAAACGCTGGATATATTGGCACTCTGAGATACAGTATTACTGGCAAAATTCAGAAAACGAACAAAGGAACTCAGCATTTGTGAGTAAAAATAAAATAATTGATTGTCTCACTCAACTGTTACATTACAAGGTATCGAGAATCATGAATCTTCTTTGTTATCAACAGAATATAGAAGCCAAAAAACCACATATGGGGAAATGTTTGCTAAGAAAAAAACATCCAGTTAGATAAATATAATAAGACTTGAACTATGAGAAACCATGAGAGACAATGGAAAACCACAATGCGTATTCAGTGAAGCCAGAAGCGGAATAAAAGAAGAATAACATGATTTCAACTTTTGCAACTACTGGTTCCTACCTTTTTTTTGTCCGAATTTGAGATCTTTGATAACATTTTCTAGCAGCCGTTTCTAATCTCAACTTACTGCTGAATTGTGGTAAATTTAGATTGAAATCGAACATAAAGTCTAAGTGTTACAACCGTAATTTTAATTGAATGAGTGCTGGTTTCCTTACCTTGAGTTTTAGGAGTTTGAAGAAGATAAGCCACTGAAGCACTTCCTGCACTCTCCCCAAAAACGGTAATTTTCTCAGGATCACCACCAAAGTGTGCGATGTTTTGTTTCACCCATTTCAAAGCTAGAATCTGGTCCTTTAAGCCCCAGTTTCCTGGAGCTTTTAAGTCTTCCGTGCTAAGGATAGATCCATTAATTCGACAATTTGTTTGACAACATCCCAGTGTTTAGTAACCTTAAAAACCCAAAAATGCCAAGTCTGTAGTTGAAAGCGACATAAACCACCCCCTTTTCCAAGAAATTATCAGGGTTGTATGTGTTGTAGTCGGATGATCCGCCATAGAAACCTCCACCATATATCCACACCATGACTGGTAGACTGCCATTAACCTAGAAAATAAGCGTCTTTGACTTCATAGAAGATTGTGAAATTGAGTCTTACATTAGTTGTATAGACGTTGATGTAAAGACAGTCTTCTGACCCGACAACGGAATTGCTACCATTTCCGAAGATAGCAAGGCCTTTGTCTAACTGGGTGCAGCGGTCTTTGTCAGCGGTTGCATTGAGAATACCGGTCCAGGGATCATTTTTGACTGGTGCCTAAATGCAAAAAAACTTTTAATTTATTTTTGTTTTTATGTTTTATTTGTTTTTCTTAACTATTCAGAGTGTTCATTTTTTTCCTACTCGCGTGTGGTAAAATCTATTTACCACACAAATTTGCGAGTTGAAAATAGTACGAGAATATTACAAAGGCACGAGTAGACCACTTTTCGTTGTATTTTTTTTTTGGAAAAATTTTGTATATAACTCGCAAAAAACGTTCAGTTTCTACTCACACAACTTACTGCACACTTACGGCTCGTGCGCAAACAACGTAGTCGTATGAAATGAGTTTCTTTCTGTGTTTGCTATAGAAGATATTCAAATTCCCTGCTTATCATTGAGATCTCATAAATCGTAAGAGATACAAATTCGATTAAATAGGGCACAGTTGCGTATTCGTATGCAGATTATAATCACATTACAAGACTTACAAAATTTTTACTGCTTCCGAAAATATACGAAATTCGAATTCGAAACTATTCCTGAACTTCTCTGATCTTCTAAAATAAATTGATATTCTGGAATAAATTCTTATGAGCCCTTTTTTCGTCTCTACAAGAAGGTGTTGTTCACTTTATAATCCTACGTTTCGACTTTTCTGGGGCATCATCAACTCCAGTTTTTAAATACAGCTCTTACAATGAAAATAAAACCGATTTATAACACACTTTACTTTTTTTATTATTTTCTGAATAACTAATCTTCATTTTGGTATAAAACTCTAAAGTATGTACAATTCTTAAGAAAGATAACATCAATATTCTTAAGTTTACAGGTTGATTCAAGAAAGTGTAGAAGATAGCAAAACAAGTGACTTTTTCTTTTTTTTTTCAAGAATACGGTTACTGAGATATTGACCTAAAAAAATGTATTAAAAAATCGAAAACACCCTGCATTTAAGCAATGTTTTTAAACGGAACAACCAAATTTACAAAACGTATTTAATTTATTGACGTCTTCTCAATTCTACACCCTTCTTATTCCTGTCAATTTTGCAAGAAATTGTTTATTTCTGAGAAAACTGCAATATTGTGAAAAAAAAAATTAATTGTTTAAAAAACATACGAACAAACTACTTCTTTTGATTTCCTCTACTCGCCATAACTCTAAGAGATAACTTTTTATCTAAATTTGATAGAAAAGTTCATATAGACTTGTCATGTAGACTTGTTGATTTTCAAGATAGAGGTTGTCAAAACTAAAAAAAAAAACCTGCAAAAGCCCTTCTGCAGATTTTTTTACAATTTGGTTTTTTCCACTGCAATTTCACTGCAATAAGGCACTAAAGGGGCACCTTTCTTTAAATTAACACTAACTAGATGATATAATTTTTAGTTTAACTGGTGTTTGGGGAGCAGTTTTACTATTGACAAAAAAACAGTAGGATGCCACTAACTTGTGGCGGAACTTCATCCACCGACTCACAGGTGGCAGCATTAGTCGAAGTTCTTCATATCATCACACCGTCTTCCAGGCCTTACTGACGAGTCCAAGGTAGACCCCGGAATGGAGCCCCAACGCCACATAAATAGGCTACAACGATCTCAAATCATCCCAGTGGTGTTTCCCTGAATAATAAAAATCTTTTCTTGGAATAAAATTCCCAATTACGGCACGTCATTATCGACGCCACAATTGGTGACCCTCAACAAAAGCAAAGGCCATCTTCTGGGCAAAAGACCGCAACAAGGATCGCTTCAACGCCACGAGACTACCAGATAAGCGTCTCTTTCACACTCACCGCACGCACCATCCAGCTAACTCTCTCTTCACTCACTGCACCGCGGAGTTTTCTCACACACATTCCACCCTGGTACTATTCTTGGCAAAATTGGCATATCCATCATCACTCGCCTTAAGTTCGCAAAAAAGGCCTCGCTTCTCTCACCTCCGGTCTCATTGTCACTGGGAGGCGAGTATTATGGCGGAACTTCGTCCACCGACTCACAGGTGGCATCGCCGAAACTTCACCGACCGACTCACAGGTGGCAGCAATATTCGAAATTTTTCGTAACATCACACCGTTTTTCCTGCGTCGAAATGAAAGTGAGGGCGAAAAGTTATATGTGTATTCTTGCAACACTCAAACTCGAAGCTGGTGCAAGATTCATTGTGCACTACCTACCAAGAACGGAATAGGGAATATAAGCAAATCCAAGGAAGAAAAAAGAAAATTTTTAAAATTGCAAAAACGACCCTTTCCTCCTTCAGAGATAATAGAAATCGACTTATTCAGATGAAAAACGGCATAACAATATAAAAAATCTGCAATTTGTGCGTTTTTTTATGTTCAAAGAGGATTGAAATCTTCTCATTCAGATAAAGAATATCTTTAAAAAAATCAAAATTGACTTTAAATGAACCAAAGTTGGGGGGGGGGAGTATTCCTTCTTTTTTAGCGATGTCAACAAAAAAAAATTTTTGTTGAAGTTTTGAAGTTGATCAAACTTATTCCTTTTGTATTAGCGATTTCTAACTTTGAACATCGATCACCTGAGAAATACTTGACCAATTGAAGTGAACCTAACGGTTTTTTCTTTTTCTTGTTGTCCTTTTTCTGACACGCGAACAATAGTCCCATCGGTTCAGTAGATTTTTGAGTTCGCACATCGTAAAACTTATTGTACAACTTTCACTCAAAATTGGTTTGCTGTGTTCAGAGAGGATTGAAATCGTCTCATTCAGATGAAGAGCATTAAAAAAATTTGAAAATTGTCTTTAAATTGACCACATTTGAGGGGGGGGAGGGGTAATCCTTCATTTTTAGCGATGTCCAACATTGAACCTCGTTGACCAACTTTGAAGTTGAGAAGTCCTGGAATAATTGAAGTGAGTCCAACGGTTTTTTTTCCTTTGTTGTCCTCTTTCAAATACATAAAGGCATTCCAAGGATTGGGTAGTGTTGGAGATAGAACCCTTCGATATTTTAGATATCTCAGCCAGAGTTCGTAAAATTTATGAGGTAATACGGAGCTCTCGCGCATATAATACCTAAGTAATTGTAAATTCCACAACATTGTAAATACCCAACAATTTTTCTGAGAAAAAAACATATGAATCATAAAAACAAGCAGAGTTTTAGTATTGTGTATCAGTACTAAAACTCTGCGTGACAAACCGACAGGTAGGATCCTCGACAGGATCCTACCTGTCGAGTGAAAGTTATGAAAAGAATTTTTTTTTCATTACCAGTTGTTCAATATTTTTATTTTCGCTACTGTTTGCAAAAACTAAGACTGAACTATAAAGACTAGATTTTGGATTCTGGGTGGTGTTTAAAATTATCATTAAAAATGTTTTTTCAATCTGACACAAACAAAATAATCACACAATTTTACATATCCAAACAAAGTTTTTTTTTTAAATTTTACTCACAGCAAACCTCAATTCTCCAATGGGCTTTTTAGCAAACGGAATTCCTCTATATGCATAATACGAGACACTCTCTCCTAGAGTACGATTGGCTGTACCTCGTAGCTGTCCATCTGGGATGGTAATCAAAGGTGCTTGAGCCTAAGTAAAAAAAACAAAAAAAATAGAACTGCTACTTCTTAAGTTTGGAAAAGGACCTACACTACTTAAACCAAACTTAAAAACGTACAATACAAAAAGGACAGTCCTTAGTCGATTCATGGCTTGAAAGCAACTGGGGCTCTTGGGCAAAAATGCTCCACTATATGAGAGTACAACACGGTTTATACCCCAAATTATGCGCAAAATTGGCACGAAAACACACATAGATATTTATGTTTTTTTATGAAAACAAAAATATCGAATAAGTCGGAGGAAAGCCAATGTTTTTTTACATATAATTTACATTTAGATAACACTAATAGTTTTGCAGGGAACTATACATAACCCTTAGGCTTTCAATAGATAAAAAATTGTTGGCATTTTAAACTACGTAGTTATATAATTAGTTATACAGGGTAAGAATTTGAAAAAGTTGCAATGGCTAAATCAGGGAAACAAAAAGATATATGAAAAATTTATGCGTTTTTATTTGATGCAGCGCATCATGCTTTTGCGATGCACCTCATCATGCTTTTCAACCTAAATTATTTAAAATATATTTTTCGGTTAGTGACAGGAATCTAAATTGAAATGTACTATTTTATTATCATTTAATCAATTTAATAAATGATGAAAATGCTTTCCAGTATTTTAGAGAAAATAATAGACCCTGTTTTGACTCTTGACGCACAATTGTAAATGTTCCTCTTGAATAATGTGTTCTGAAGTTTCGCTCTTTACTTAGGTTACCTTTTTAAAACAAATCATTTCAGGTGACCCTCGAGCAAAAAATCGAGTAGCGTCAGGTCTGGAGATCTAGGTGTCCATTCATTTAAACCTTTCTAGGGAAAACCTATATCAACTCAAATATTAAATAGTCATAAATGCATAGAATTAAATTCTTATTTGTCAATGTAAGAATCTCCATCGAAATGAAAAATGTGTTTTTGTAAAGATGCAACTTATTCAACTTCAGTACAATTTTTATGGATTTGCGCGATATCATTGTTGCATTAGTTAAAGGACGAGTTTGAAAGGTTTTTGGATTGATTGCAAATTGCCCCTTAACTTCAGTTTTTGCTGCTTTGTCAAGAAATCGAAATTTTCTCGAAAAATTCTCGAAATTTTGTCACTAGTGTGTGACGCTTTTATTTTATAATATTAATTTACTATCAAGAGTTATTGGGAATGTTAAGCACTGATTAGTTATTGTTTGTTAATTGGAAACTCTGGAACTTACTAAAAGAAAATCGTTACTTAATACCTTACTTCAGAAAGAGCGAAAGGAGGTGAATAGTAAGTAATCGAGCAGGAGCACTAGCGGGCCGCCAGCAACAGTGAAGATGGGGTAGGTTCAATACGATATTAGTTGTATTATTTTATATCCCGATAGGCGCCACGTGATTTCCGGAAGACGCCAGGTCCTGAGAAGGATGTTATGCCATACAGGAATATACCAATCACGAAATATATCCCTCTTTCACTACCACTTTCCTAACTACTCTGATTTAAATTTACTTTTAATAAAAAAAATGCAAATAAGAAACTATAAATCTCAATTATCTGCACCAGTCAAAATCCGCATGAAATTAAAGCAAAATTGTTTGAGGACAAATAACACTGTTTCTATTGATAGATTGGTTAACAAATTAAGGAAAAGCAATTCAAATAAAATTTGAAATGCTATAAAGCAATTAAACACAAAATTTAAGGTAATTGCAATATTCTGGAATATATGGTGAAGGAACTTTATGTATTAATGAATATGAATTATTACTAATCAATACGGCTCTCAATAATCAACTAATTAGGGACGGAGCTCAGGGTTTATGGCCATAAACTTACACAGGGTAGCTTCCGTAGCTTACCAACTAATGACTAACGCTGTAATGTTAGAGTGATTATTGAATACCAGATCAAATCTAACTTTAAATACCTGAAAATTGAAATTTACTTAATAACGATAAATACTAAAGTGAGGAATCACGAGCCCTCAATATCTGTCCTCAAAATTACACAACACAATACGGTACAAGACATAAAAGGTGCGGTACATAAAAGATTCGTAACTGTACAGACGTAGTGCTGTCCAATACCTAGCAAAAGTTAATTCTTTATAAATAAATTAAGTGTGTGAAGCCCAAACAAATTGAAGATCTGAGAGAACTTACTACTCAGTAAATTGTCATAAAAATTGATCGAAAAGATAACAAAAATCGCTTACTTGGGGCCTCAATACTATCAAAAAAAATACTAGTTTAAATTGTTATGGTGACGGCAAAAAGTAAAGTTAATAATTAAAATTGATAAGATAAAAAAAGTTACGATAGTCGGTTCAACGCTCAGCCACTATCGTCGCCCATTTACAACACAACAAATTGGAAAGCTCTCACTCCAAAACTATCCCCTTATCGCGGATCAGGGTGGTCCTGAAGAGCAGCTATCCGAAGGTCTCTGATGAGGAGCAGGCCTCCAGGAACGGCGTGGATGTTCCAAAAATGCGCCGACAAGGCACGTGGACGGCGGAAGAACGTCAGACGTAGAAGCCCGTTAATACAAAAAAACGTGGACGTAGCAGAAGCCCGTCACAAAAAAAAACCCCTGCAAGGTTGACAAACGGGGCAAGGTGATGACGTTGGCGGCGTGGCTTGCTTTTTATCCCTCCAAGAGGTAAAGGTAGAGCGGCGTAAATCGACAATAATCCTCTCCACGAGGATCCGGAAAAACTTCAAAAAGCAACTACCATTTGGAATATGCCCTGGTCTTGATCCTCCAAAGAGTATTGAGATGAAAATCACTCAAAGTAGACCACGAGGACATTTGCAAATCACGGCCAGCACGACGGGATTCTGGCTCACGCACCAGAAGTCAGAATCAAAAAAAAAACAAAAGTCAATGTCCTGCCCTTTTATACCAACGAGTGACCTTCATAACCCTTCCGCAATGATGCCCAAAATGCCACAAACAAATATGCGCATGCTCGACCCACGATGACGTCACGAAGAGTAGCCGAAAACAAACAGCTGAAAATAGTAAAAAAAAAGAGACAGAAGAAATGCGGAACAGCAAAACAGGAAGAAGTATCCCATTAGTAATGGCCAATTAGTCCGACCTCACGGAACGTAACATCAATCTCCACGAAATCAAAACTGACAATAAGTACCTTTTAGTACTCTGGTGACGTCAGAATACGGTATGGGAGAATTGGACGATGACAGACGGCGCCATCCATCGAAGGGAACGCTGTCGGGAGCTTCGCCGATATCGCTCGGAATATGAGTCTCTCTCGCTCTAGCTCGCTAAGATGTGGGAAGATGGTCTCAGTCCGGGGCGCTCGGATGTAATTACCGAACTCCGCAATTGTCACTAATGAGTGATGGCTAAGTGACAGTGACACTATTTGTCAATTTTGCACGGGCGATTTTATTACTTAACCCCACTTCCAAACATCGTAACATAAACATAAGCAAACGAACCCCCAATCAAAATCTACCGAAAACCGACAATAACGATGGAAACACACACTCCTGGCCGATTGGCAATGGCAATTTCACCACAATCCTCCGATCCTCCAAGTCCAGGAAAACAATAAAAATAGAGGTATGTACCATCATGAAAGGGTCCCCAAACGGGAAAACTCAGCTTGAAATTCCAGCTAACAGGCGACACCTTCCACTTATAAAACAATGTGAGCTAATGCCGGGCTGTCCACACTCTTCTCAACCCAGAAAGGTAAACTCAGGCATCATGAAACAGAACTTAATAGAAGGTAAAACATTCTCAGTCAAAAAGGGCAGATAACCAAGGTGATATTGGAAATTACTGAACTAGGTACACAATAAAACTCTGACCTAATGGGCGAAAACCATAATTACCCCAAATAAGGTAAGTGCATAAATTTCACAATGTTACAAGTGTCACCAAGAACCACACCCTTTTAGCTAACCTGTAAAAAAAACTAAACTTGGTAGCATTAGTGCTCTTCGTAAATACATACGCGGTTTAGCAATTGTTGGGCCCCATTTACATATTAGAAGCTTAGCCTTGTTGGTCTCACTCATACCTGACAACAGGTCTAGCGTTTATTGAGCACAGCCTTTTTGTTTAATCAGTTAACAAGGACGTAACTAACAGGAAGTTAACTACAAGAACCACATAAAAAATTATCTGGAAATCAAAAATGACTTTTAAATTAATAAGACTTAACTTCGATTTTGTTTCATTAATCTAAAAATCCTTGATATAATGTAGCTTTCTAAGCTATCATTAAAAAGCATTTTTTAAGGACGTGAAGATGAGTTATCAATGTAAGGGTTGCAATTTAAAATTACCTAGTTTGAGGGCAGTTGAGTACGGAGTAGTTAATACATCATTTTAGTTTCCTCTCGATATTATAAGAATTTTATGTATATTTTTAGTAATAACCATTGTAGTTGTCACCCTGTATATTAGGCGAATAATATTTAAGGGACATAATCGCTAAAGTAAAAAGAAAAGTGTCTGAAATTGTCTGTTGATACTCAAATGCTTGTCGCATATTTATAATGTATGAAACTATACTACGAGTATGAAACTATGTTTTAAAAATAAAGTCTATCCCTCTAGCTTTACTAAACACTTGCTGTCTTGCCCAAATTGGTATTTGGAGAAGCTGCTGCTAATTTGTATTTTTAAAGCATGTGTTACATGAGAGGGAGAGAAAAAGAAATGTTGCCACTCTTGCTTCCCCTCTTTTTGAATCTACCAACTAGTTCGCCAAATCGGTAGAGTAGTCGGGGTTATTGCAGCTTAGAACCTCGTTCCGGTCGTCGAAATCACCTTCACTTCTTCTTATATTAAGAATGAAAACAATGGCAATGATTGCACTCAAGGGATGACCTTAAACAGCTGGAGAAGGTCAATATATTATGGTGATTGAAGGGGTAGTAATTTACAATTTACACCAAAAGAAAACAATTAAATAATAGGCACAAATTAAAAGATTTCTGAAGCGAGAAACCAAAACAAAGTGTGATTCACACTGGCTTCAAGTGTACCAAATTATATTATGCCCGGTGACATAAGCTAAGTGTTATAGTATTATTGAAATATCAAAGTGAAGTTGTGTAAATACCATCGACCTTCAAACTTCGATCATAAATTGTCAGGTTTGTTTATTTCCAGCATGCATATGGTCCACCGCGGGAGCGCGTCGTGTGGGGAATGAAAAAATGGCCGCCGAGTCGGGTAATCGGTGAAAACATGATATATACGAAAGATTTCTGTCCCACTTTTATAACTAGAAGTCTTACATATGCCACAAAAACGTTTTGTGGTTGACATCAGTTCAATGAGGTTGAAACTCACATTGAATTGACAGCACTATTGCCAATTCGTCAATTAAGAAGAGCCCTTAGGCAAGTGGTAATTTTTTCAGTGTCTCGTTACAAAAATGTCCAAAAAAGGATGGATGCCGATTTTCCATCAGAACATGAGTCTTACTTGGAAGCAAGTGTATTTTATTAAAATCCATTGTACCGTTCTCTAGATATTACAAAATAACATTTATTTTTCTAAGAAATTTGACCATCAATAGCAACTGAACCAAAAACTCTTCTTAATTATTTTTTTTCAAATTGTTTTCTTTTGAACCAGAGAATATCGCAGTATCTTTTTGAAAATGTTTTTTGACACCCTCAGCATTCAAATTGAAAGTTTAGTGCTGACAGGCCCCACTCACATGAACCTACACGGCTTATCGATTATTAGGCACCATTTTCATACACAACCACGGATTATAGCCAATGTTGGGCCCCATTCGCCTAAACGTACACGGCTTAGCGATTGTTGGGCCTCACGCATTTTCACATGCAACGCTCACAGCGATTGTTGTTCTCTGTTCATAAACACACACGTGGCTTAGCATTTGTTGGGCCCCATTAACATTAAAATATTAATATAAACACTCGGCGTTGTTGGACCCCACTAACCAACAAGCCAACCGCACTTTTATTTAAACCACCACTAGATGGAGTGTCTCAATGTTTCACAATAGGATTGATTTATTAAATACTTTCACTTTTGTAATCTTGTTAACATCGCATTAAGTTTCGATTATTTTACGGATATGACTCTCAACTCGCAATAAAAAAAATACTGAACGCCTGCTTGACCTTCTCCACTGTATAAAAGCTCTTCAGTAGTCATTCCTCTGGACCCTATAACATACACAAAATTTTTCTTGAATTGTTATAAATTTTTTCTTTAATTTTCTTGAATTGAGACAGCAGTGTCAATTAATGAACCGGCTACGTCTTTTGCCTAAAAAGGCATCATCAGGCCTCAACCAACACACTTAGTAAAAATTCTTTAAACATTGCGTGCATGTTTAAAGAATTTTTCGTGTCTTTGGGTGAATGATGAATTGAGAATGAAATTTGACGTTAAGTAGCGGCGGTATTATGGAATATCGATTAATATTAAACCGAATTCAACGTCACTGTCAGGCTGAAAACTTATTTTTAAAGAAAAAAAATACTAGACCATTGAGATAATGCATGATTTTAAGTTTTTATTCTCTTTATTTAAAAAAAAAACATAGTATAAAATAATTGGATTAGTATTGAAACTTGTATTTAATATACTCCGTGTTCATTGAAATCGTCAACTAGAAGGCTATGAATTTTTGACAGAAAAGGATGACATAAGCAGAGTAAATGGACTTTTGTTCCTTCATCCTTTTCTTTTGACATTTCACAGACTAGTGTGATACAAGATGACGTTATCAAATGAACACCCCCTACTGTATTACCCGTACAAATTTGAGAACTCAAAGACTGAAAGTCGGACATTAAAAATTGAAAACACCATGGGCATTATAAGATATAATTTCCTCGGTATCTTAATTACTGTCACATAATTTTCTTCCCATGTCCCATTTTGCACAGAATTTGCAAATTTTGATACCTACTGATTGGGTTTGTTAACATAAATTGGCAATATTCTTATCTTAACGACCTTTTTCTATGTGGTTTTTAATGTATGCCTGTCACTGGTATAGCAATTAGTTTTGATTATTAATACGGAAGGTAATTTGTAATGAGTTTTAGATGCAAAGTAGGGATGTAAATTTCAAGTTGAAGAAGTTTTCCAATTAAAAGGGTAACGACTTTAAATTTATCAGCATGTACAGCACACTAAGTGTATATGTCTTCAAGCAAACCTTAATATAAATTTATTATTCATGTTATAAAATAGTATATTATTAAACGAGCTTGTTAAGATAGCCATTATTACCTTAGGGGGAAGTCGGAGCTGTGCCTTCGGTACAGTTTCCTGGATAGTGGTTGGCACATTTCCACTTTTTCTTTCATTCCGAAATTGTATAATAAATTTAACAATATTTGCTTGGATTAAAAATGCAAAAACTCGAAAATTGCTTAGAATTATTAATTTCTGATTGACTGACATACGATTGATAGACTGACATTTATAAATCAAAATGAAGGAAAAAATACACATTTTGATGAACACTTTAAGTTAGAGGCAAATATAACTGTATTCTATTTTTTCTTGTCTAAAGTTGTTTATATGTCTTTTTTATCATACAGCTTGTTTTTGTTCGATACAAATAAATGCCATGAAAAGAAAAAAAAAATTCAAAGTCTGTCATTGATGGATCATCGGACCCGCCAGTTAAGAACCCATTACCCACTATATCATAAAAATCTCGTTTAATAATATACTATTGTGTTTGTCGTTTGTGTTTTCTTTTGTGTTGCAATGCTTACTTGTAGATTTATTTATGTACTGCATTGTTGTTATCAAACAATTCTTCGAACATTGTTATTCTTATTATATCTTATTATTATTTGAAATTTGAAATTAGAAACTAAATTAAAGATATATGTTGCGAGTTTTCTGTTTTAAAAAGAATTAATACCAGAAACTGACGGTACATAACAGGTAAGGTACTTTCAAAACTTATGAGTTTGTGCATTGTTAAACTGTCGACCATGGGCATCATTTGGTTTTAAATTACGAGGTAGGTATAATATAGCCGCAAAAAAATGGATACGGAGGGGGAGATATTCCAAGCAATTGTCCTTAAAAATCTTAAAAGAACTTATTTTTCTAATTTTAAAACTTAAGTGTTGCGCTTTGGGTTTCTTTTATTTTAATTTTGTCAAAATTATAATGATTTTGTTTACAAATCAACTATAAGACAGGCTTTGTTTGAGCATCGAGCATGATTTCAGCAGTACAACACATCATAATTTTAATAAATGAAAGACTAAAAATGGTAAAACGAAATTGCTGTGCATTTAAGATATTTAATAAAAAGAATCTCTTATTTCAAAAATTAATTAATATTTCGCTCGTTATATCTCTTCCGATATGTGAATTTACCATCCTTAAGTTCCAAATCACTACAATTCTTACCTTTTTAATTTTTTCGGTCTGGGTTGTTTCTACTTTTATACTGCACTATTTTGTTCCTCAGCATTTTTAGAGGTTTTTTAATTAGCTTTAGCAATATGCCCATTTCTGATTAAGGACGAATTTTAAGCAAACACCTTTCTCTAGCAGCTCTAAACTATCACTGAACTGTAGGGCACTTTGCAAATCTTGATGTATTCTAACTAGGTGGTAAACTTGGTACCTACGAGCCTCAATAAATGTGCCTAATTTTATGAGGGTTCTTATGATTTAGTGGGGGCGTCTCCTACGAGGCTTTAAGGCAGATAATACTGGGTAGTCAAATTATATTAGTTAATACTCGTATTATTGCTTCTTTTTCGTTTTCAAACATTTTCAACAAATATTTTCAAACGGATTTTTTTTGGTGAATAGAGAATTCATTTTAGTTTGTAGAAAACAATACCTAGTTGCACACGTCTGTTCACTCGGCACACCCTGTGGATATTCTCAAGTATACTATTAGCAGTGTTTAGGTTTTCGCAATTTATTTATGAGTGGAGTCTTAAGAACGCTGCAAAATTAGGGTTAAGGCTTTAGACCTTTTCTTAGTTTTATTACCCTGCCTCCCAGCTCTTTCCTAGACTTATCATTTATGGTTTTCAAGCAGACAACCTTTTGCAACGTCTCTAAAAGACGTTTTCCAAATCTATGACAAGGAACTGTTGTGTTGAAAATAGTAATTTACGTCGCAAGTCCAGTAAGTGACGGTGCAGTACGAGGAAAACCACACGAGTACTGTATGAACGTGTATTGTACAGGGTATCCCATTTTCGGCATTTTTGCGGGGTATCTCCCTTATTTTTAAAGATAGAGGGTTGCTGCTTTCGCGACACTGTGCTACTTTTTTGTGAAACTAAAGATGGCGCCAGCAGAATTTTTATAGCCCTTTTGGTTTTTGAGATACCGGGTGAAATTGAAAAGTATCGCTTTTGAGGCACACCCCGTATCACAGTTATTTTTAAACTTATCGAAGAAGCTAAAACGCATTCTCAAACAATTTTTTCCATAGAATCCAGTGGCGTAGTCAGTTCTTTCCTAGCAACTTAAGTTTTTGAGTTACGAAGCAAATATATGTTTTTTTAAACGGAACACCCTATATAATTTTTTTAGTATATCAGTCATAATGTGGGCTTTCCAAAAATATATAACTGTATGCAATTATTGTCAAAACGAAGCTCAGAATTTAAGATTTTCTAAAATTTTCATTTTTGTCCAATTCGTAGGTAGTAAACTGAGAGGTCCGAGTTACGTGACGATATGGTTCTTTTGAACTTAAAAGTAAGCCTTCTTCAGTAGTGTCACGTAAAGAGGAAGTTCTTTCGATATATGCAAGCAGTGTACTAGCCTCACATAGTTTCTCTTCTTCATAGAAAGGAAAGCTGAGGAAAGGCTGAAAAGATATAGGTTTCACTGTAGATTTTATTGCATCTCGAACATGAATGTATGCTCCACTAGTTTGTTCAATCAAATATCCTTTACCTTCATTAAATGCAATCTGCACTCTGTGACCAGATGCCAGAGCCAGCAGCGTAACTAATTTCGGGCTTAATTGTATAAGACTGAGCTCATCATTTTCTGGAAAAATTTTAATGTAGTTTAGAACCACAACGGGGTTGGCTCACGGAAGCCTCAGTCTGTAAACACCCTTTAGAAACCTCCTATTCAGCAAGTTGCTGCTAATATTGCGACGCCCTTTCTCAGGTCCGCTGATACTTAATTAATTCGTTGAGTCTCGGGCGCCACCCTTTGATATTTATAAAGCGACAAAGGGACCGCTATTGCCTACAAGGTAGCTTTTAAACAGAGGAGAAATATTCCAGGGATTTTAGATTAAAACACCAGGAGTAAGGAACAATAATAGGGTGTCTATTAAACTACGGTACAACAACATCCAAACACCTACTAGTACTACGACTGTTAGTGACTCTCTATAACTACATACGAACACATCCTCAAACTATGCAATTAATAACAGCGAGAGGGGGGGGCAACAGTTAGTTACTTAGTAGACGAAATTCTGATAAACCAGGGAAAACGGGAGGTTTCGGTAATAAACCAGTACACTCTGTACTGGTTCGGTCGGGGTCGGAAACTTCAATATTGCGTACAAGCAGTGACAACAATATGAAACGGTAACGGAGCTTTGGGACCACTGGGAACTGGGGTTTCGGTAATAAACCAGTACACTCTGTACTGGATCGGTCGGGGTCGGAAACTTCAATATTGCGTACAAGCAGTAACAACAATATGAAACGGTAACGGAGCTTTGGGACCACTGGAAACTGGGGTTTCGGAGGAAGCGTACTTTATAATTCGGAATCGGATATAGTCGGTTTCGGTTTATTCACATCCAGCCTGGCTTTGAAGTTCGGTGCTACGGGAAGCCCAGGATGTAAAACAGGTCGGTGACGGAATCGGTAATAGGTCCCAAATCGGATTCGAAAGAAGCGGTACGGTGAGCGGTGTGTTAGCGATTTTCCCGGGTTACATATGAACGCACCCTGTGAGGAACAAAATGAACGCGGCCAGAATCAGCATGGCACCTGCGTCATTTGAACGTCACAAGTACTCCGGTGGAGCGCGACAACTCCAACTACACCGGGAAATCACAAATCCACCCCTCTTGTGTCGTAAGACCCTAGCGGCCTAGCATGACGTCAGGAGCCGAAACGTGAAGCAGCAACGTCGGCCCCTAGGTCAGATATTCGGTACTAACTCATTGAGTCCTCCCATTTGATCGACCGTCCACGACCCCAAACTCTTCGAATTATTTTACAAGTCTTTATAAATTCTGTCGGCTTGTTAAGCGCGACAAACAGGTGGCGCCATCTATGGGCGCACTCGCGGACCTACGGCCGTTTTGGCCATTGCCTTTGCTTTTATATGGGGAATTCCCGTTTTTTATTTAAATAAAAGGTGTTGTAATGAGTTGGGTGATGAAATATAAAGAAAATGTTAATTGGGACGTCATTACCTGTGAGTTAGGGAAAAACTTCGTTACAATATCGACAGGAAGAATAAAGATTATGGCAGAACGGTGTTGGTTAATAGTTCCATATTTGCAATTTTTTGTGTTTAATTGCTGCTGCAGGAATTGCATTACTTCTTGTATTGATGGATTGAGTAGTTGAACGTTTTATGCTTTGCAGAATATCCACCAAGCTGGGAGTGATGATGAATATTGACTAATGGTGGCTGGAGAAACTGAATTCAAAGAAGTCTCTATGGACTCAACTGGGCAACCTTTAGCTCGTAGCTAAAGCCTGCCACCGAGGTAAGTGAGCGATGTAGTGGATGTGTTCTTCTGAAAGGAGAAGAAAGTTATTTTCCATTTGGAATAAAAATAACAAGTTCAGATACAAGTAGTTCTTGAAAAAGTGGGAACCACGGTTGGCTAGGCCAGTAAGGTACGACCACAATGCCTGTGGCCTTATTGGAAACATCTTTGTCAAGAACTCTAAGGATCATTGAAAATGGAGGAAAACTTTGCCCATGAAACAGTAAAAGCATCAGAGTACTTTGCTCCCGGATCTTTCAGCCATGATATATAAGGTTTAACTTTATAATTAAAGTCGCTTGGGAACCGAAGTCAATGTCTGGCATTCCTATGTTCATGTTTTGACTATTTTCTCAAAAGCTAGTTGTGATAATTCCCATTCAGTTTCTTTCGGCTTTTTCCTTGAGGGTTTATCTGCTTTGTTGATTTTTGATGGTATGTGTGTAGCATATATAAAAATGTTCCTCTTTTCACACCATTGCCAAGTGTCTTTGACAATGCAATGGAGAGCATAATGTTGAACTCCCACCATTTTGTTAATATATGCTAAAGCAGTAAGGTTATCTATTCTAATCAGAATGCTACAGTCAGCCATATGGTTTGCAAAACATCGAAGGCAATAAAAAGCAGCCTTCAACTCCAACACATTGATGTGAATGGTTTGTTCAAGGGGGTTCCACCAGGCACATGTTTCTTCCCCATTACAAAAAAAAACTCCCCCCCGAAGGGCAAGCGTCAGAGTAAATCTCTACAGAGAATTTATCTTTTCGTATATCATTACAAGCAGTATTTATATTCTGTTGCGACCAAATAAGGTATGTTTCTACTTCTTTGCCTAAAATCTCAATAACCTTATGATAATTTTGGTTTGACTTTCGCAGTGCTAAAAACTTCAAGCGCTCAAAACTTTTTGTGTAGAGCCTGCCATATTTGATGGCAGGGCAGCATGAGACTAAAGTACCTATACATTTTGCAAAGTGTTTAATGATACAATGCCTTTTGCTTTTAATAATCTGTATGAAAGCTTTTGCTCTCTGCTTTTTCTCCTCAGGTAGGCTAATTGTCGTGTCTCTTGTATTTAACATGAAGCCTAAAATCTTACACGTCTGAGATGGTACCATCACACTCTTGGCTTCATTGATTTTAAAGCCCAGTTTAGGCAAGGTTGTTTTAACATAAAGTGTATGTTGTTTGCAAGTTTCCCTAGACCTGCGCAAAATTAGAAAATCATCAGTATTCACAACACATAAAATATATTTTTGCCTGAAATATTTAAGTACTGGTTTCGCTAATTTGGTAAACACATATGGAGCAGTTGACAGCCCAAAAGGGAGTCAATTAAAATGAAATAGTTTTTGTCCTACCCTAAATTTTAAAAACTTCCTATGAGAAATTGATATAGGCAATAAGAAATATAGGCATCCTTTAGGTCTATTTTCGACATAAAGTAATTTGTGTTTAGTAATTTCAATGCAGTTGTAATGTCATCCCTTTTAAAATGGGGAGCATCCAAGAATGAATTTAATTTACGTAGGTTAAGTATGAACATATAATTGACATCAATTTTTGGATATAGAAAACAGGGAGATACAAATTAACCTTTTTGTTCCCTAGAGGCTGCTACTGCTCCCAGTAATATAAGTTTATTGACTTCAGCTTTGAGTACTTCTGTACACACCACACTACTATTTTGATTGCTCATTGGATCAGAGCTTATAGGGATTCTTTTAAATTGAATCTTGTATTTCTTCAGCCAGTGTAAGGCTTGGAAATTTGTGGACACCAAATTCCTCCATTCTTAAATTCACCAAATCATCAAGTCAGATAACACGCCTGCAATACTTACCGGGGTGCTTAGCGTTTCAGACGGGAATGAGTTGATGAGTAGCGACTTTTCTCGTTCTGACTTTGAGGCTGACGGCCCGTCCTGTACCCGGCATACTTTGGGGGCTTGGACTGGCCCCCTCTCTACCAGTTTGCTTCTTTCACCCTCTCTGCCAAGTTTGGACCAAACAACTGCAATATTACTGATGTACCACTAGTTAAGTCTTTAACAGATTTATTTAAATTTGAAGCTATGAGGAACCTTCTATGCATTGACATGTTATAATGAACATCAGTAGTAAATTTATATCAATTTTTTTGTCAAGGAAAAGGGTCAATGCCTTACCCATCGCTGAAATACCCTTTCCTAATTGGGTCTGATTTTTAGCCATTTTTATTCCTCTTAATTGACACTGGGGGAAGTGCCCTTCGTACTTCCAGGTTGAGGCGCCCTACTCTGAAAGATTAGCTGGAAAACCATGTTTCTCTGCTAAAGTGGCTCTGTTTTCCTTATTTAAACCTGTTGATAAGATGGAAGACCAACGAACTTTTAAAATGTCACAGAGGCTATATTCTTTAGAATGGGTTGCTACTGCTTCACCCAGAGCTTAAAGAACTGAATTTTCAAGTTCTGTGGTATGAATTTCAAAACCTTAGGGCCCTGACATTCAAGCCTTGCTGAATTGCTATTGTTTAATGGAGAAACAGGACCTTGCCTTGCTAAGGACTCTTCTGTGCTATCCCAGCCTTGCTAAAGCTCCTGACACTAGTTCAGGGACTATGACCATGACCAGCATTAGAGCTGAGACTGGCATTGGAAAGGTCATCCTCACTCGAGTGGTGCCGGAAGGTGTGCCTTCTGCTAGCATGTCTAGACCGAGACCTGCTTTTACGACTTTTTCGCTTTATGGACCCGTCGGGCTTATTTCTATGCCGTTTTGGAGACTTCGTTTTTCGCTTAGCGGAACGACTGCACGTGGGAGACCTCGACCGGTCCTTTGACCGTCGTCTCCCTCGGCCTCGGGACCTGGAGCGTGTGTTTTCCCTGCTCCTTCCTATGGTGGGACAAAAAAATGAGCGATTATGATAGTCTTGGACCTAAAAAACGGATAAATTTTAAATAAAACAAAATAATTTATTTTTGTGCATACACGACGCGTCTGGAATCCATGGCCATGGCAACGTACTGGCGATGAGCGACATCTGATTGTGAGTAAGCGGATGTAAATATCTTTAAACTTTTGTGGGATTCCTGGCGGAGAAAAGCGATACTACATAGTAAGGTACTGCAGTGATCTCGAGGACGAGGTGCGTAATATATACATACCAAACTGCACAAAAATTTCCAATCGAACGTACAAATTGCACTAGTTTTGCACTGGGGTTCCCAATCGAAAACGCTATATAGATGCCACGTTTGACAAGTGACACTGCGCTCTGCTGGTTGACTGACATGACAACTTACGTTTCTAACAGTAATAAACTTTATCATTTAGCCAACCAAAGCGTAACAATTATCTCTGCAATCACGCCCATACACCGTGTGTCCCAAATTGGTCTTCCATGTATTGGGATCTCGGAAACTATAGGAGCTACAAAGTCGGTTAAATGGGGAAAGTTCTAGACAATTATGTTAGGAACGTAATGACAAAAACGGGGTGGATGTAACCACTCGGGTTTTTGAGAAATTTTTGGAAAACCAAAATGGTGCATTTTTAAAAAACTGTTATCAAAGTCATTTATTTTAAAAGAAAATGGAAATTTGTGAAAGCATAACTGAAGCAACTTTTTGAGTGGAATATACCTGTAAAGGTAACATTTCGATACAATATTTTGGTTTTCTGGAACCATCATCAACTGCTGTTTTTCTTATGAAGGCCATATTGGATTTTTACACTTGTTTAGAGGGGACAAAAAATGTTTTTCAATAATGTATAACAACCCTAGTAAGATTCTATAGTACTTTAAAAAATCAAGAAAAATGTATTTTTTACTAGTAGGCCATGGATTAGACATGACAGTAATATGTGGGTATTAACGCGAATCTTAAAAAGGATATCACAGCTGTAGAGGTCACAGAGCAATAATTGTTAAATGCAGAGTTCTTAAAAATTAAATTGAAACAGCTGGAAATTACTTAAAGGAAGGGAAATTTTGACATGCTGGAATTTTATTTTCGAGTCTACAAAAATACTCAAATGTCAAAAACTGACCACGAAAGAAAAATACTCAGAACGAGGAACGACTTCGGCATAGTTTAAAACAACTCAAGTCTTGAAATCTATAAATTTATTAAGGCAGGGTTTATCCAAATTCTTTATTCTTAATTTTTAATTTCTAATACGTATTTTTAATTCTTATTTTATAATGTGGTTTACACAATTTCCTAATTCTTTAAAAATTAAGGATTTGCAACCGACACTATTGACAGTTAACGTTCCTCTGGTTCTTGTATATTCATGATTTTCTTTTGTAAAAATATATTTTATGATACTAACACAATCAATTATTAATTGAGATTTAAAATAATGAAGCAAAATCACAAATTTGAGGTTATGTCATTACCTAGGCCATCTATTGGGCGTGCGCAATGAAACATTTTTCTTAATTCTTAATGCTTAATTGCTAAAAGTTAAAATATCTGAACTTTTAAGGCTAAGCATTAGGAACAAAACTAAGAATTAAGAATTAGGAACTTGTATAAACAGTGCCATTAAATAACATGGTTTCAACTCCTTAAGAATTAGCAAATAAAAATTAGAAATAAGGAATTAAGAATAAAGAATTTGGGTAAACCCTGCCTAAATTAAAAAAGGTTTTCTTTCATCAAGGCCAAGTACCTAAATGCGGAATACATGATGATGCGGAATATTACTCTCAATTGAAAAATAATTTTTTTTTAGTTAGCCTTGTACACCAATACACAATATGAGGTAACTTATATGGATACGTCAACGTTAGTTCCTCTTCCATTTAACCAAATTAGTTTGACGGTATCTAAAGACTTAAAATTGGTCGCGATAACATTTAAACCACTCTGAGAAGATCGATTTTGGTAGCCTTCTTCGAATGCATTTCGAATGATTTTAGATGCTTTGCAAGCATAATTTTCGAATCACAATTTATCGTTCGGTGGCTTTATCAGAAATTCTATGTCCGGTTGCAACATTCTGTTTTTCAATTGAGCCATTATCGTGTATTCCTCATTTAGGTGCTTGGTCTTGATGTAAGAATTTTTTTTTAATTTAATAAATTTATAGACTTCAAAATTTCAATTGTTTTAAACTATACTGAAGTCGTTCTTCGCTCTGCATATTTTCCTTCGTAGTCAGTTTTAGAAATTTGAGCATTTCTGTTTTCTTGGAAATGAAACTCCCACATGTCAAAATTTCCCTCACTTTAAGTAATTTCCACCTGTTTCAATTTAATTTTTATGAATTTAACTGTTTCAACCTGTTTCAATTTAAATTTATGAATTCTCTGCATTCAACAAATATTGCTCTGTGACCTCTACAGCCACTTTGATAATGTTTTTAAGGTAATTCGCGATAATAACCATATATTATTGTCAAGTGCAATCCATGGCCTACTAATAAAAACTATATTTTTCTTGATTTTTTTTTAAAATGCAATAAAATCTTACTAGGGTTGTTATACATTATTGACACGCATTTCATGTCACCTGTAAAAAAGTGTAAAAATCCAATATGGCCGTCATAGGAAAAACAGAAGTTGATGATGGTTCCAGAAAACTGAAACGTTGTATCGAAATTTTACCTTTACAGGTGTAATCCCCTCAAAAATTTTTTCAGAAATGTTTTCACAAATTTCGATTATCTTTTAAAATAAAGGAAAACAGGTTTTTAAAAATGCACCATTTTGGTTTTCCCAACATTTCTCAAAAACCCGATTGATTGCAGCCACCCCGTTTTTGTCATTACATTACTAACATAATTGTCTAGAACTTTCCTAATTTAACCGACTTCGTAGCTCCTATAGTTTCCTAGATCCCAATACATGGAAGACCAATTTGGGACACACTGTATATACATTTTTTACCCACAAATGTTTCCAAAACAAATTTATTGAAAAAAATACCTTTATTATCTACAACGATGTTTATTAAAAAATAAAATTACATGAATATTGAGCGATATGCCATTAAGCGAACTTACATTTATGTTTTCTTTCAAATTAAATACATAATAAATAAGTTCTTAAGTACTACTAAGTGTTTGAAAACAATGTTAAAAAATTTAATTTAGGAAAAAGGATCTACTCAAAATGTATTAATCAGCAAATAAACTTCATTAACCAACTCTAAAAACAATAATGCCCTAATTGTAGTTATTCTGTGTCAATGAAAATGAAAGCATTCGAATATGCAATGCTGCAAGCCAGACTTAATTCATAATAGTTAACATCAGGAACGACAAAAATGTTCTTTTTTCTGGTTTTTCTAAAAAAAAGCATACACATTAAAAATAAATGATTATGAAATATTGTTATACTGATAGTCTAGACGGCTATAAGTCCCAAGCCCTTGTCTTGGTAGTTGTATAATGAGTTTCTGAATAGATAGTCAAAAATAAAATGAGTTAAGGGACTCTGCAGCAAATTTAAGATAAAAAAATTCTAATCTATCTACAGTATATAGAACATTTTTAATAATAATAATAGTAAAAATAGTAAGTACTAGCATTTTCTATACATACCTAGTCAGATATTTCAATTGGCTTAATTTCTCCAAGGCTTCTATTTAGGTAAACTATAATAAATGTCGCTCGAAGATCCAGTCCCAAAATATTTCAAACATTTCAGAAATTAATAAATTTTATTGCAGCCCCTTCTACCTGCTTGTTGTGTCTGTGTGATAAAGTAAAGTAAACATAATTTGTAGACTTCCCTCTATGCGTGGCGATTTTCTTGACAGGATTAGTATGTCTATCGACAGTTCAGGACCGTATTTTGAAGTTAAATTGAATAAGTTCAAAATTTTGACAAAATATCGTAAAATAAAGAAGAAATTACAATTTTTCAACTCGCGGATTCTTAAAAAAAAATTATTTCTTGCCAAAATGTGATAATATTGTGTGAGGTCCCTGGATATGAAAATAATCATTGGGTAACAAAAACATTTCTTGAACAGAATCGATTAAAATTCTTTTTTTTTATGAAAAAAAAACAAAATTAAATAATTCAGGTCAAAACAGTTGTCTGCTTCTATATTCAAATTCTGTTTTGTGGGTTGAAGTCTCGGTTGAATTAACATTTTGAAAGTTAAAGGTGTTTGATAAAAACTTTCCGACAATCGGAAATACTATATTATTCAGTTCTAATTTTAAACAGCTTTTTTAGATTTATTCCGATTGATACATTTTTGCTCACTTTTAGGGTGCATATCCAGTTTGCCAAATGTTCCAAGGAATTGCCAAAAGAAAAATATGGAAAGATGAAATTTATTTACTTTGATTATGTCATCCTTTCCTGACAAATTTTTATAGCCCGCTCGATGACGTTTTTTACTGAACACCATATATTTTTCTAAACTTTATGGATACACTGTTTACATTCTTAAAATGTAAAAAATAACTTATTATTAACATTACTGAGCAATTCCAAGCCAGAAAGTTAATTACAAGATTTTGTCCACTTAGATTTAATCAAGTCAAGAAGAAGGGTCAAGTCAGGAAGAAATTCCATTGGACCAAAGCTTCATAGCCCGAAAAAACACTTTAGATTGAATCCAATTGTTGTTTGCTCTACTTGGTGTCCTCTTTCATTTTCCACCAACGGCAGTCCCGTAGGATATTTTTTTTTAAGGTAGACCCCTTCGGTGGTCGAATTGTAAGCATTTTTAGAATCAATTTTTTTCCATTTTAAAAAAATCACTCTTGAAGGTAATTCTATTCGAGTTAAGCTTGTGGCGTTCTTAAATTATTGCGAACGTTCCATTCTGATCGAAAACAGGAAACAAAAATTAAAGTAGATTCAAATTGACCAAAGGGGGAGGGGAAATACGTCTTTTTTCTCAATTTTCAAATTTCACCGCCTGTAACTTCAGAATGATTGGACCAGTTGGAGTGAATCCAATTTTTTATTGCTCTTCTTGAAGAGCAAAAAAAGCACCTCTCATCAGCAGAAATCCCGTGGAGTATTATTTGTGGAGATAGACCCTTTCGGTAGTTGAATTGAGGAGTTGGCTGCAAGAAGGGTGCTGCTCCATCTTTTGGTCATTTTGGGTTGAAATATACGTTATATGCAAAATTATTTGGCGAATCGACAGGTACAAAAACGATGCAGATCCTATAATAAATGTAGAAATTACACGTAAATATATGTTTCTGCCTCCTCAGTTGTTTGGTGCAAGAAGGGTGCACCTCCGGATCTGCACCTCTTTTGCCCTAAACGATCCTGACTGTTCTATTATCATTTTCTAGTTAATATGCCATATTCGTTTGATATTTGAAACTTAATAAAAGGATTTATACTAAAGTTTTTTTATTTGTTTTGTCAAAAGTGTGGTAAGTACTTGTTTCTTCACGTGCTCGCAAAAAACATGCAGCTCCAACCTTTTCCAATTTTTTTTTTGTTATTTTTTCAAAAACTATTTTGTTCAAAACATTCTCAAATATTGCCCAAACGTCTTTGTTATCAAATTAGCAATTCGTTTTTTAACTTGAAATAAAAACACTTTTTTTCAATTTTTCAGTAATTACCAAAAATGGAGCTGCACCCTACTTGCAGCAAACTCCTCAATTGTAAGCACTTTTAGAATCAACTTTTTTGCCATTTTTGCAAAAATTTCTTTCGGAGCTAGTTTCATACAAAGGAAGTTTGTGACGTTCTTATGGGATTGCAAATGTCCCATTCAGATCGAAATCGGGAAAAAAATTCTAAAGGTTTTTTTTTTTTTCAAATTGACCAAATTCAATTTTTATTACGATTTCTTTCCCAATTTTCAAATTTAACCGCCTGTAATTTCAAAATGATCAGTTTGAATCCTACTGTTTGTTGCTCCCCTCGATGCCCTCTTTCACCTCCCACCAACGGCAGTTTTGTAGGATCAATTGTTTGAAGATAGACTCCTTCGGTGATCGATTTGTAGGCATTTTTAGAATCAATTTGTTGCCATTTTCTAAAAAAAAAACTTTTGGAATTAAATCTACTTGAATTAAGTTTGTAATGTTCTTAGGGTATTGCAAAAGTCCCATTCCGATCGAAAACAGAAAACAAAAATTTTCAAAGTTTTTTAAATTGACCAAAATGGGACGATCTTTTTTTCTCAATTTTCATATTTGACCGCCTGTAGCTTCAGAATGATTAGACCAATTGGAGTAAATCCAGTTTTTTTGCTCTTCTTGACGAACTCTTTCACCTCTCACCGGAAGCCCGTAGGAGCAATACAAATAGAGAACAATTGAATGCAGAAGTAGTCAAGGCCTCAAAAATGAACGTTGGAACCCCGAAGATCAGGTCGGCTGCTAACTAATGCGCATGCGTCCTCTAGGCTGTTATGCTGCATTTTTGCCGACGTCGAGCCAATCAACGTTGTCTAGAGGAATTTCTCGGCCAATCAACGTCGTCATAATTTTCGTATCGTGAAAATGCAAAAGCGCTTTGGTGTTAGTATAGAATCTTTTTCCTCATCATCGTACAATTTATAAAATTGTAAATCGTCAGCATCCAAAAAAATCACTAAGAACTAGAATTTTGGTTGTAAATTTTGGCTTTTTAGCAGTTTTAGTTTGTGTTGGTGTTGTTTTAATTTCAAATTTCAATTATTTCAATAACCTTTCAGTTTATTATGTACTATTTGGTTTTTCTCTGCTGTTCTATTAAGTTCTGTGCTATTAAATGATTACATAAAACTTGAAGATTTCAGAACCTTCCAACATTATTTTATTTGCAATTATTTACTTATCAAGTCCAAATATTCATAAAAAAAAACGTGGACGCCAAGAAGAACAAAATTATAAATGTGCAATACATAGTGTGAGATGCTGAAAAACCTCCAGTGGATGGAGTTTTCTTCCGGTGAGTAGATGTAGTATGTATTTACTTTTTTTTATACTTAGATTTGTATGTAGATAACTAAGGGATAACATTTTTAATGGCAATATTGTCTAACTAAAGGCTTTGGAAGAAATCTTCACAATTAAATAGATGCCCTCCTGTAAGTCCTATAGCAACATCAGTAGCATATAAGTCCATTTTTCCAAAATCAATGTGAGACCTTTTTTACAGATCGTTTACATTGAGTAGCGTTGAGTTTCATAAAGACAACGAAAACAAATTAAAGTCAATCCTTTTAAATAATAACTACCCTCTCACTCTTATCAATAGAATTATAAATGAATATAAACACAAACTAAAACAACAACAAACCAAACAAAAAGAAGCTAAACGACTATATTTCAAATTCAAAAACAGCTCTCCAAAATCAACCCACTCTGCCAATTAGCTTTCTACAATACTAAAATAGTGGGTACCATATTCACCAAACTTAAGGACAAAACACCAATAGAACTTAATTCTTACCTTATCTCTATAAGATTCCATGTGGAAATTGCAATGCGTGTTATGTGGGCCAAACTAGGCAGTATTTAAAGTCCAGACTATCCCAACATAGGTATGACTGCAAAGAGTCCAACAAACACCGAAATGAAAAGACCGCGCTAGCTGTTCATCATTTCTCTACCAACCATGATTTCGATTTCAATCCTTGATTGGAACTAATCCTTGATTTGGAACAGAATTTTTATAAAAGGAACATCAGTGAAATGATCCATATAACCTGGAACGAAACAATAAATTTCAGTCAGTAAAATCATATACGAGTGATCGTCTATTGTTACGTTATGTTGTCGTTATGTTAATAATTGTTTAAATGTTTATATGTTTATATTTATATTTATTAAAAACAAGTTTTACATTTATTCTGTAGGCCTGCTGTGCAATTTCTTTTTTATTTTTGTAGCCCTGAAGAAGATTGTAATATACAATCGAAACGTCGGCAATTTTTTAACGAGAGCTGGTTTTATTCAGTCCTATACCCGTAAACCTGTTCCTATAAATATGAGAGACAAAGGCATTTTCTCTCATATGTATCTAGTTGAATAAGTATCGGAAAAGTAGTTAGTTAGGTATTTAGATAGCTACATAGGTATATGATATGAAGTACTACCTATTTTTATTTTTACTTAAAGATAATCAACTTGCTTGTTCAAAAACGAAATTTTTCAGATTTCTATAAGATTTAGTGGTTAAGTAGTCTTGCATAGATGTTTTTGTTGGTTGTATGGTTATGCATCCAGGAGAAATTGACTTCATCACCTGGAGCCTATTCATATGCCAACGGCAACTTATGGCAGAAGACTTGGGAAAGAAGTTGAGGAAATATGCTGCTCCCACTATTTTAAGTTCAGGTAATTAGAAATTATTCTTTATGCAAAACTAATTTTTATTTTTCTTCAAAATTTAAAACTACCTGTTAAATTTAACTATTGGGTACTGATGGTTTTCCGAGCCTTACGTGATGAGAGATTTAGATAGAGATCAGAAATAGTGTCACAATATGTAGAAAAAAGAAAACATCGAGTTACTTTTTTTTAGCTATAAATTGTGGATTTATTCATGAGAATAAAGGATAACGTTTAAGAATTAAAAAATCTCGGAAAGAATAAGATAATAGTTTGTTACGCGTAATAAAAAAAATATGTTTATTAAACAAATAGTGTTTAATGCTTACCTAAGGATTAAGCTATCTTTCAATTTAAATGGTTGTATGTTTAAATAATAATGTTATTCCTAAGCTCGTTCCTAAGTTAAACCATATTTTTATGCTTAAGGCCATATTGTTATTCTGACGTATAAGCAACACAAAGTAATTTGTTCCGTAGACCCCATAGAGCATGTCATGCCTATAATAATATTTTTCTTCTATGTATCAATTAAAGGTTCAATAACACTGAATGTATATAGAACATTTAGGTACACAATCCACAGGATGATAGGATACTAGAAAGTATTGAAAACCACACCATGGAGTAAATTGAAGTGTACAGCATTATGATGTCAGACAGAAGAATCCTTCAAAGCATCCATGCAATTTGGCACTCAGCTTTGAATTTTATCTTTATAAAATTCAAGGGATTTTGTAAATGTTAGATTTTATAAAATATTAGATTTTCGACAAACTTTGGTAAATCAATGTGAAGCAAAAGATACATTGCAGCATGGGCTTTCTTGTCAACTGTGTAACTTTTTTCCACAGCTTTTAATGACATTCTGAGTGGTATCCTTATCACAAGACTTTGGAAACTGTAAGTCCCTATTGCCAGACTCCGACCCTGTATATAATTTCCTACCTGGTATGAACTTTTCTTACATTAAACTACAGGGTGACCGTTTGGAATTCAACCATGGCGATCTTGGTTATTTGAAGAGATACAACGAAGGTTAAATTAGGGCAAAGTTGCGCAATTAGAAGTCTATAAAAGTTATATTTCAAACATTTTGAAAACTTTGATTAGTTTTGGAAATATTCACAAAAAAATGGACAATTTGGAAAAACGTTTTTATTCTTTCTAGCCTTAATTTAATGAGATAATTAATGCCACTTTTTGCTCTCTTCAACGCGGGATTTTCAAATTTAAAATCCGACGTTTCATTTTCATGCAACCAACATTCCTTCAGTCAGTTTTTTGCTCCAGCATGGATAAGTCTTAATAGTTATTTTCATAGTTAAGTTTCATTTTCACAGTTAATAGTCACTAAGTCTTAATAGTTACCTATCAATCTCTAGGTCCAAAATTCAACCATCCAGTCACCAAAACAGTTAGGAAGGTCCAAGACCGAATAAAATCTTTGAGATCTCTTCTAGTACTTCTCAGGAAAAAGGACCTTCTATCGAATGAATCCATAGATCATCTACTGGAAAGATTTATTTATTATATAATATGACAATGATATTTTATAATAATTATTATGTTAGCTCTACTTCAAAGCACAGATAGTTAAAACATAGATAATTAAAAAAAAAATCTCAAAATGAGTTATTGAATACAGGATGTTAAAAAATAATTTTGCTCTTTAGGTTTTAATTTATTTTTATTTAGGTATGGTTTTTATAATTCTCATATACTTATCAAAGCTTTTAATAACTGACACATAAAAAAATGAATAATAACAAATTAACCTTACATATTTTTTGAACCTTGTATGTTTTGAAAAAGTTTCAACGACTAATAAATGTAATCGCCTTATTTTACTTTAATAGCTTTACAAAGAAATAAAACTTAATCGAAGGATCATTTTGAATTATTGAAAATTGCTTTCTCAAATACACTGTAAATAACACTACTATACTAACCTATACGTTGAATACATAACTTACAAATTTTTTTAAGTAAAATAAGTAAAAAATCAATGTCGTTTATTTTGATTTTGGTGCACAAATAAACATGGCATATATAAATTATGTGTTTTTAATTTACTTAACATTTCAAACCTTAATATCACCTAATCTTCAACATATGTTTCCTAAACCTCTGAATGAAAAAATCCACATTTTTTTTAGATTACCGTAAAATAGTTGTATTGTTTCATTGACCATTACTCAATTAAAGATATCTTATTATAGGCTAGTGGAACCCAAGAGTTTTATAGACGTTATAGCAGTAGAATTCTTCAGCATGCAGAAGTGGCGCGACCTTTTTTACGCGTTTGTCTTCATTCATCTTCAAATTTAAACTGTGGGCTTCAATACAGGATGGAAACTACACTACTTTCAATGGAATTTGCGAACTACTTCCAATTTCCTTACCAGGAAATTTTTCGGAGAAACGAAAAAATCCAAAGTTATTTCCAAATTGACCAATATTACACGAGGGCTTAGACCGATTGGAGTGAATCCAACTGTATTTGCTCTTAATAAAAACTAACGTTAGGGAAAATTAAATCAGATTTTTTACAGTTTATTATTCCTTTTATTTCTTGTATAAGCAGGATTAAAAAATCATGCAACAATTTTTATTTTTGGGTATAACAATTCACCTTAAACCGCAAACAGGTCATTACTCCTTAGATATAGTTTGTCACGAAACAACGGGTTTTATATTCATAATAATTTATCTACAAACCATTTAATAATTCTCTAACACACAGTATATTTTTCTATTATGTACAAAACTCTAGGATAGGCGTTGTTTCAGATAACCGTAGCATTGTAGGACGTTAATGTAAAAACTTGTTAATTTTAATAAACCTCCCTGGCAGATGCAAACTGTAAAAGAAGTTTTTCTCGTAAATAAATTAAAAGTTATCTGGAAAACTTCTACCCTGGAAAACGTGTTCCCATTTTCGTTATTAAGTTATTTAGGCAGTCTATTTTAATCTATACATCGTTTAAAACTAGGGTTTGTTTTGTTGTGCATTATGGTAAAACTGTTTTATTCCAAACAGTCCTTCTAAAACATAGGACTGTTTGAATTAATCATTATTAATCGCCTATCATTAATATAGGTATATATAAGCTTCTTCAATAAATTAATTATTCTATTCGAATAGACCAACTATAAACATTTATGTGTATACATTTTACAAACGTGGATAACGAAAAAAATATGGCACTATTTGGTAATGTCTAGAAAATGGCTTTGGCAGATGTCTCTTTAGAAACTATGTATTTACCGAAAAAAAGGCATCTGCTTTATTGTTACCACTAGTAATTTGCTGCATTTAATTAAACTAGCTTTGGAGGTTGGACAAAACAAATAACACTTTCACTGATTACTCAGTAAATTCCCTCTAAAACACTTGCAAATATTTAACCTTTTAAAGAAGAATGTGTGAATCCCCATTCTCGAAAGTGCTTTTTACTGCCACTAGCAATAATTCAAATACGTTAAGTGTGAACGGTAAACATTTATTATATCTAACTTGTCACTAGAGGTATCAAGGACAATAATATAGGTGTCGATGAAGAAGTTGCTAGAACCGGCACTGATTCACACATTCTTCCTTTTCAGTAAGCCAGAAATATACATGAAGGACACGTTTTGTGGCACATTTTAGGTATTTTTTTTCCCAAACATAGCTTTCACTTCCTTCTTGTCACTGTTTGTTCTGTTATCACCAATATCATTAATGTTAAGGATATGAAAGATTAGGAAGCAGCATCATTACTGGCCACAAACACGCTTTTAGTTTTCAATTCTGACATTCTGCCTCAAGACTATTGGACAAGAGTCAAAATTTGACTTTTTTGCCTTATTAGAGCATAAAATATAACTTCTCTTTTAGGAATTTGTTACCTCAAGGGCTGCTTTTTTTCAGGCTATTATATTTAATTTTGTTTTTTATCGTCAATCAACTAGACTATGAAATTGTAAACATATCGTTTTTACCAACAAAAAAAATAGTCTTTGGGAAGGAAAGCCTTCCTGGGGAAATCATCTTTCACCTGAAAAAGAACAAATCTGAATGGTGACGTCATGTACCCTTGACTTCACACCTATGAGGCCTTGTTTAGTATCGCCTCCCCTGTATGCACGACTCTTAGTAGTTATACTAAACTTATACTAAATAATCATACAAATGTAAAAACGCTTATTAACCGTAAACAAAAATAAACGTTTTCTTAATGATTAACCTGTCGCGCTTTGATAAGAAAACTATAGTTAGATGTCATGATACGATACAACTTCATAAGACCTAATAATGTTATTATTAATTATTTTTTTAAAATATGTATATCACTGATGGAGTGTTGGCGACCTCATTATGGCGGAGGACATCGTACCACTGTTGTGGCAAACTCGTTGAACTTCTTGTCGATCGGAGTCCGATCGTCGTAGAGGGAGGGTGCTTGCAGGATGATACCGGCAGTACCTGCGTAGTATTTTTATTACAACTAAGCAAAAAACCACGTCAAACATAAACAAATGCTGATATCATTAAACGAAACTTCTTGGACCATTGTCTTTATTGAATTTTTTACACGACGTTTCGAGCAGTGAAATCTCTGCCCGTTTTCAAGTGAAACTGAGCATTAAGCTCGAGGCTACTTGCTTATGTACTAACACAGCTAACCACGCTCACCATTCCTATTAGTCGGATTGTGGCCACCGTCGCGCGTCAAGCGACCAGCACTTGTCCGCCGTATCAACGGATGCCATACCAAAGAGACATCGCAACTTGGTTTACTAAAGACGCCCTAGTTGTACTGTCTCGCGATGCGTCGAAGTTTCTCTGAAGTTCCTTTTATGTATGGAATAGTAAGAAGATGAGGTTGGTCCTTGCTGTTTTTCCAAGGCTTTTGCTTTTTACATTCCGTAAAAGCCCTCAAGGTAGTCTTTTCCGTATAACCATTTTGCATCAAATCCTGTTTAATATGTTATATATGACCCTCCGATTTACTCACCAGTACCTCCAGAAATAACAGGCAGTAGTTATTTTCAGTTTCCATTGTGAATTTTATAGTTAGTCTCATACTATTTAAATGATTCAGGAACTCTTGCAACTGCCTGTTAGTTCCGTCCCACACAATATATGTGTCATCGACATACCGGAGCCAGATATTGGGTTTATGCGTAGCTTTTTCAATTGCTTGTGTTTGAAACCACTCCATGTAAATAAATATATATTTGCCATAACCTGTGATAGTGATGAACCCATCGGAAGCCCATCTTCCTGCTCAAAAAAACTGACCTTTAATTTGAAATTATGAGCCTTTGCGGCAGCAGCGCAAGAGGTCCATCACCCCCTCCACAGGCAGCGTTGTTCTCTCCTTTAAAGATGCATCCGCCCTCAGCCCCAACTCGACGATATCCAACGACTCCTTCAACGGCACGTTAGTGTAAAGGGTTTCTACATCGAAACTCACAAAAGTGCCCCTATCACCCAATTCTAAGTCCTTAAGAATACTAACAAAGTGGTCAGAATTTTATATAAAGAAGGTTGTTTTTCCAACCAAAGGTTGAATGATTTAAAAGAGAAATATACCTAGAGAACTTGTTGGCGAGTCCCTAGAGCTTGTGATTTGCCTTAGGGACAGAGCTGTTTTGTTAATTTTAGGTGCCATAGAGATGGGGTGGGTTACTATGGTGTGGAGTGAGAGACCTCCTAGTACCTTCCGGAATGTGACATTAATTTTTTCTTTAGGGCTCTGCAGATTTGTCCTTCAACTCTTTTAGTCATTAGGTATTATTTTATATGGGGTGTTTATTATAAAACTTCATCAAGCAGGCTATGAAATTTTGACAGAAAAGGATGACATAATCAAAGTAAATGGTCTTTTGTTTCTCCATCCTTTTCTTTTGATATTTCACAGCCAACTAGATGAAGTTTTATAATGAACACTTCGTATTTACCTTTTGTCAGAATCTCCTGTATCTTCCCGTCAGACTGTGTGGCATCCATGACGACGGTCGCATTTCCTTTGTCAGCTGGAAAGATCCTGACATGGCTACCTTCTCTTCTTTTGTGATATTTCTCTGTGGGTGTTGTGGTTTGTCCAACAGTGTTCTGAATTTCCCCTGGAGAGTCGTTGATTCTACAGCACTTATTATGTCAAGCACTGGTGTTGCCTTTGGAGCAATTGCAAATTTCAATCCTTTGCTCAGCAGTTTTTCTTCAGTGGAACTCAAGATGGTCGATGATATGTTGACTATTGTCTTCTGGCTTTGCTGGTGGTGGTCGATCTTTGTCTTCTTTCTTTGAGGCTTTATTAGCTTGTCATTATACTTTTTGGCCAGCTTCTCTTTCAGTTTGATGTCTGAATTATCTATTGTCTGGAAAATGGGTGAGTGGTCTTCCTCCAGTGTAATTCCCTTTATTTCTTCACACCTACTTAGGATATCGTCCAGGAGCTGTGATTTTTTTGCTGCCTCTGTCCAGAATGCTGCGAGCTCGATCACCATGGTGATTTTTTGAGCTTAATACTCAGTTTTACTTGAAAACGAGCAGAGATTCCACTGCTCGAAACGTCGGGTAAAAAACTCAAGAAAACCTATGGAAGTCCAAGAAGTTTCGCTTAATAGTAAATCATTGTCTACCACCTTTAAGCAAATGCTGATATCGTCTAAGTTGAAATGCAAATATTTTATCTCCATGGTCTGTGACTATACTAACTTCTTACCTACAAGCACTGCTAACGTGAATATCCATAGAAACAGCCTGTCCAGAACCATAGCCACATATTTCCAGTCTTCTTTTACCTAGGAAATAAAAAAACAAGCTTTTATTGGAATAATCGATATATAGCGCGTTCAAATTTAACATTTTATTTGGCAGTTTTCTGCATAAATCATAAAACATCTTTTACAATAAATATAAGTTGTTCAATAGAAAGAGAAGGATGGAGTTTCATAAAAATTCGTGCTTAACCATTACTAATGAATAATCTTGCAGTGTTGCAGTAAATCCAGTACTAATTCAAGTTGAAGATATATGATGGTCTTTAGTCCTCCTCCTTCTCAGGAATGCCAAAAGAGCTCATACTCGAGTTAAGTCGAGTTTTTGGAGCTAAATAAGTTATTTTCGGAATCTCAGCACGGTTTTAGCGAGAAAAGGTCAACATTTACTGCTTTTGCAAGTTTTATTGACGATCTCTACAAAAACACGGACTCTGGATCTAAGGTCACAGCTCTTTTTGTTGATTTAACAAAGGCTTTTGACTGTGTTGACCATAATCTTTTACTTGAAAAGCTTGAACTATATGGTCTAAGAGGAAACTGTCATCACCTCACTAGGTCATATCTCTCAAACCGCTAACAGTTTGTATATCACCAGGGTGCAGAATCTGATCAAGGTGATATTCAGGTAGGGGATACCCCAGGGTAGTGTCTTGGGTCTTCTTTTATTTCTCTTATACACTAATGACTTAACAAAAATATTACTGGATTCCATTGTGAATTTGCAGATGATTTAATCCTGCTGTTTTCATACCCGGATGTGGGGACTATGTTTGGACTTAAGTATCGAGAAACATGCAAACCAACTTTCATTAACGAATCCATTCTCACCCTCCCCTCACTATTCATCTATGAGACTCTAAAATTTATTAGATTAAACATTTATAACTTGAAAATCCTGTATTTTTACCACAATCGTGATACTAGATGTGGTTGTGATCGTCAGTTGCCTCATCATAGACTTTATCATACACAACTTTATGAGGCAAATCCCTACTATATAGGGTCTATATTGTGTAACAAGGTCCCAATACAAATAAGATCCATGAGTGACTCTAAGTTATACAAGTCCATAAAGACAATATTACTGAAATATGTCATTTATAAAATTGATTAATTTCTCAATCACTCATTCCAATGATTATTGCTTTTATATACTGCTTTGACGTGTCCTCTTTCCTGTTTTGTGATATTGTGGTTTAATAAATATATTGTATTGTATTGTACTCCTCCTCCGGAGACACAGTGCACCCTAATCAGCAATCAGCATTAAATTATATACACGTCCACTCAGTATATAGCTCTCACGTATTTACCATTTAACCGTACAGAGTAAAAAAGATTTAGTAGTAAATACAGTACTGATTCAAGTAAAGCATGTATGATGTACTTTCCCTCTCCTCCTTCTCAGGAATGCCAAGAGAGCGCATCCTCCTCCTCCTCCGGAGACACAATGCACCCCAATCAGCATTAACTTATACACGTCGACTCAGTGGCTCTCAAGTATTTATATAACCGTGTATAGTAAAAAAGATTTTATGTTATATCTTTATACTAGTAAACACCAGTTTTTCCTATCTGAACTGCTAACGGAAAAGATTGATACAGCAAATTTTTTTGTAATTTTTGGAGGTCTGTATCTCGGAAAAGCCTTAGCCGAAATTTAATACCTACAAAGATTTTGAAAGGTCGTTTCTTCTAGAATCACGGCGGGAGATTGATCTTAAATAAGTTATTTTGTAAAGGATATACAGGGTAAACAAAAAAGCACTGCAAAATGGTTGCATTTCAACCCACTGCATTTGGTAGGTAGCGTAATTTCAGAATATTCTTTGTTATGACATTTAATGGCGTTAGTGGGTATCTCGGGACATGTACGGCAGTTTTTGGTTTTTTGGCCTACAAAACAAATTACAGGGGTGTTTCAAAAAGTTGCCGCTCTTTTGTAAGTCACCAAATATCGCGAGAATGCCGCAGCCGACTTTAATAAGCTAAATGATTTCTAAAAGGTAACTGGTTGTAAAATCAGCGATGTAGACTCATAGTTAATAAAACAATTTTATTCCATTTTGTACAAGGATGGCAAAAAATCTAATAAAAAACTGATTAAAATTTTGTTTACCACGATGTCATGACGGAAGCCTTAACATCAAGACTCTTTTCATAATGACATTTAAGAGCTATAGTCGATATCTCGGGACGGTTTTGTCGGTTTTTTGGTTTTTTGCCTACTAAATCAGTTACAGGGCGTTTACAGAAAGTTTGAACTTTGTTGTAACTTAGAATAAAAGGTATCCTGAAATTAACTGGGAAATCCCTAGTCAAAAATAAGGCACAATGTTCATACAAACATAACCCGCAAACGCTTCGTCTCCGAGATACAGGGTGTTGAATTTTTTTTTCTTTATAGCAGCTCTTAGAGTTCTTGAGATATTTAACTCAAATTTTGAATATGGGTAACCATTTATTATCTACATCGTTGGATATACCAAGCGCTAGCCAAAATCGACAGGGTCTTATTTTTTCTCGAGTTGTGTCCCTTTTACACTCACAAATTTTTTTGCAGCCTGCCACTGATCGTGTGTTCTTAAAAATCTGAATTTTCTATTTCGTTCAGAAACTCTCTTGCATCTTTGTCTTATCCCACTGTTTTCGGGAAATTTGCAAAAGTGTTTAGGAATGCACATAATTTTTCCATAAGAAAAGTCTGTTTTCTGCGTTCCTTTTTAAATTCCCAGATACTGATGAAAAAGAATCACTTATTGAAAAATTATGTGCATTTCTAGACACTTTTGCAAATTTCTCGAAAACGGTGGGAGATAAGACAAGGATGCAAGAGGTAAGAAAGTTTCAAGACTTTTAAGAAAGAACAATCAGTGGCGTGCTAAAACTCTAAGAGCCATAAAGAAAAAAAAAAAAATCAACACCCTGTATCTCGGAGACGAAGCGTTTGCAGGTTGTGTTTGTATGAACATTGTGCCTTATTTTTGCCTAGGGTTTTCCCAGTTAATTTCAGAATACCTTGTATTGTAACCTACAAAAAAGTTCAAACTTTCTGTAAACGTCCTGTAACTGATTTAGTAGGCAAAAAACCAAAAAACCGCCAAAACCGTCCCGAGATATCGACCACAGCTCTTAAATGTCATTATAAAATAAGTCTTAAAGTTAAGGCTCCCGTCATGACATCGTAGTAAACAAAATTTTAATCAGTTTCTTATTAGATTTTTTGCCATCCTTGTACAAAATGGAATAAAATTGTTTTATTAACTATGAGTCTACGTCGCTGATTTTACAGCCAGTTATCTTTTAGAAATCATTTATCTTATTAACATCGGCTTCGACATTCTCGCGATACAGGGTGACTTACAAAAGAGCGTCAACTTTTTGAAAAACCCCCGTAATTTATTTTGTAGGCCAAAAAACCGAAAACTGCCGAACATGTCTCGAGATACCAACTAATGCCATTAAATGTCATAACAATGAATGTTCTGAAATTACGCTACCTACCACATGCAGTGGGTTGAAATGCAACCATTTTGCAGTGCTTTTTTCTTTACTCTGTATATCTTTTAGAGAATAACTTATTTAAAATCAGTCTCCCGCCGTGACTCTAGAAGAAACAACCTTTCAAAATCTCTTTAGGTTTTAGATTTCGGCTAAGGAATTTCCGAGATACAGACCCCCAAAAATGACAAAAAATATTTTGCTGTATCGATCTTTTCCGTTAGCAGTTTAGTTGTCTCCATAAATATAAGAAACTCAAGAGTGTATCAAAAAGTGAATGGCGCGTTATAGAATCTAATAAATTCCACACCGGAGAGACATCTCGGTAGTAGCATTTTTTGTGAATTTAACGTGGCCACCACGAATCTAGAAACTATGAAGTAGATTGCCACAACAACAACATGTGGTAACCGTGGATCACCAAAATGGGGAACAAATATGTGGTAGTAGAACTGGTTTTACCACGTTTCTGTATATTATAGATAGAAGCAGAGTGCTGCCACGATGTAATCCCGTGGCGATATCGTGGAATTGTGCTGCTTTTTCACTTAATCAATAACTTTATTTCTTGAGCAGCATGGCATCATATTGTTTTATCTTTCTTGCAACTTAACAAATGATAAATATTTTTCACATTGTCTCCTTGTCAATGAACACAAATGATGTCACAAAATTTGACTGATAAATGTTTATGTTTTAACAGTGATTGGTGTGGAAAATCACAAGAGTGGAACCCAACATTATGACTTCAAATTAATGGCATCTTTACGTTTCGTCGTTAATCTTCGTCGTTTCTACTTTTACGTTAATGTGTCTCCGGCTTGGCGTCTATTAGATACTATATACGTTCTATTCACTTTTTGACTAAAAGTTTCTCCTTTTTGCGTAGACACTTAAAGACGTAGACCAGAAAAACATGTGATTACCACCATGGAAATACATTAGCAAGTGTTTTCAATTTTATGGTGATAAATATGGTAATAACTAAATGAATGCCCCTGAGTAACGTGGCCATATAAATTGTTGTAACTATAATGATGCTTGAGATTAACGTAAAAGTGGAAATCTACCTATATTTTATTTTAAATAGGGCACTATTATTGAAATGATTATGTTAGTTTCCGCCACGGTCTAATAGCCTGTAAAAAATATTTCAAATAGAAGTTCCTCGATCGTATTATAAAAGTGGTAGCCACCACAGGCATCCTGCACATTATAGTGGTAGCCACTTCTTGAAAAAGACCGTAGCAACTTTAAAGTTGTTGTTCCTTTTAAGTTTTCCTAAAAAGCACCGCCATTCCAAAAAATACCGGTAAATGGTAAACTATAGTTCAGTTTATTTAGTTCAGATTAGGGTGAAGTGGCTCGTTCATGTATATCATGTTTGTTCTTCACTTTATTGTTAGTACTGTTAGCGCCTCTAGGTAATATGTCAACATTCTAAACTGTAGTATCATGAGATGGATGAGTCGACATAGGAGCGTCCATTATAAATTCGGACATTTTCAAAGTGTTAAGGACAAGTGATGAGAAAAATGACAAGTATGATGAGAGGCGAGGAGGAGGAGAGCATGGGATAAGTAATTAGATTTGACTCTTTGTCGATCGCATTATATCATGGTGTAAATTAGACATTGCAAATAAAATTTATACATAGGTAAACCTAGTTCGTATTTTAATATAAACTATGAAGTGTTGTGAGTTGTGACATTTGAAATTTTATATTTTTATCTATTTGGTATCCAGCGGACTTTTACTGAATTTTAACAAATTTGTAATAAAAGATGTCTTAATTGCACTTCACATATTATAACCAATTATCTTCTTATATAATACCTGAGGGAAAAGGAAGAACTTCAGCTGGTTAAAAAAGATAACTTTTACATTGTAGCATTCATGTCACCCCATATAAATACTACCGCTTGTGAGCCCGTCGAGGTTCAGCTCTATAAACCAAGAATCAACTGCTCAAATCAGAAATAGTTTATTGATTATATTTCCCGATCAAGAAGACACTAAACTTTAGTACCCAACTCCAATACAAGTAGTGAACCGGGCAAGTAGATACTCATATTGTATATACCCCAAATGGTGTTTGACCATTGTCATTGCTCTAGAGAATGCATCTAACCAATTCTATTCCCTGACGTCAAACTCGATAGTTTGCAAGAATTAAAGAACTAACTGAATATACATTTCAAGAACCCTTATTATCTGGATGATCAAGTTCTCCCAGGTGTGAATTACACCAGGGCGGTATCTGTTGGCCATAGAAGTAGTAAGTACTTGCTTGTATTGCTTATATCGCAAATAGTCTGTAAAACCCTCTGCATAGAGTCTCTCTGCCTCGATTACGACTACCGTTAGACTGTTCAACTTCCTGGTGTCGTATAGTCGAATCTAAGAGATGATCTAACCAACTTCAGATTCGATCAAACCTCGCCATAGTTTAGATTGAAAACACACATTTGAGGTTGACATTTGGGTATTTTTCAAGTGACCGAAATGCTTGTTCGTGATAAACACTATGAAAGAAGTACTGTGAATGCAATTATAGAAAAAATAGCAACAAAGTTTAGTACCCTCAGTTTCAGCACTTCAAAGTTACATTTTACGACGCTTTCTTCGGTGGTAAAAGCTTCCTTACGACGAGGTATTAAAGAATCTATTTGAAGAACTAGTTGAAAACTGCAGGGTTCTAGGCAGGAGAGAGGAACAACAGGTATAGAATCTCTTGTCATACAAGCTATTTAGCAAATTTATCAGTTGCTCCTCTCTCTTCAAGTTATAGAATGAAGACCTCAACCACAACGCGATGAAGGGAAGTACTGTAAGTGCCATTATCCATTTTATACGAAAAATAGCAGCAAAGTTGATTATCCTCGGTTTTGTCATTTCAAAGTTGCATTTTGTGCCGCTTCATTCCATCGTAAAAGCTGCCTTACGACGAAGTATTAAATAATATTTAGAAGAAAGAGTTGAAGTCTGGAAGCGTATAAGCAAGGGGGAGTACCAGATAAAAAGTCTCTTGCAATACAAGTTAATTAGCAAATTTACCAGTTGCTTCTCTCTCTTCAAGTTATGGAAAGAAGACCTCAATAGAAAAATGATATATACGTTCGTGATAAACACTATGAAATGGAGCTCTGTAAGTGCCATTATCCACTTTATAGGGAAAGTAGCAACAGATTTTCCTCGATTTTTGTCACTATAAAATTGCAGTTTACGAGGGTTTCTTGCATCGTAATTCTTGCAATTTCTTGCACCTTCCTTACGACGAGCTGTTAAACAATTTATAAAAGAAGTTGAAGATGGAAGTTGCATTTTACAATGCTCCTTTCCGATGTAAAAGCCTCCTTACGGTGAGGCATTAAACAATCTATGTAATGAAGACTTGAAGACAGCAAGCGTATAGGCATGGGTAGAGCAAGATATAAAAGCCATTCACTTATTATTGTCGTCAAGTCGGCGTTGGAAATTTCATTTTGACATTTTTATCGTATCTTCTCAACATGTGCTAAAAGGAGATGGGTATAAAAAAAATAAGGTTTCAAAAGTAACTAGATGACGAAAATAATTGAACAGGTAATATGTAAAATTTCTTGCAATACAAGATATATTTAGAGAAAATACAAGTCGCTTATTTCTCCTTAAGTTATGTAAAGAAGACGTCGATCAGAAAAAGATATTATATACCTTCGTGATAAACACTATGAAGTGGAGTACTCTAAATACTTTTGTCTACTTTATAGAAAAAATAGCAACAAAGTGGGGTATTCTTGATTGTGTCAGTTCAAAGTTGTATATTACGATGCTTACATCGCAAAAACTTCCTTCAAGGTATTAAACAATCTATAGAAGAAAAGATTAAAGACTGCAAGTTTATAGGCAGGGGGGTAACAGTTAAAATAGAGAAAATAAAAACAAAGTTGAATATCCTCGGTTCTATCACTTCAAATTTTCATTTGGCAACGCTTCCTTACAAGGAAATATTAAACATTCTACAGAAGAACGAGTTGAAGACTGCAAGAATGTAGGTAGGAGTGGGGGAGCATCAATAAAAGCTTAAACAATTTTATGCAGGGTCTTCATTTAAAAACGAAACAAATCCATCCAATGTACAAAGCTTTTCATTATATTTTTCGGAAAAGTAGGCCATGGAAATTTGACAGATTGATAAACTGTGTCAATTTTATTGGTTATATTGACATAATTTAAAGGTTATAAAATGCTGCCGTTATATAAAAATGTTGTTGCCAGAATTTACCAAAAATGATAGTTTTTCAGATCAAATACATGGCAGAAGTAATTCTTAGGATAACAAATTTTATATTGGCAATAATATGGATCTCAATACTTCGTGTCCATGAGACTCCAAAACAGTCAACTACATATTGTTTTGGTCTTCTCTGAAATGGTTTTATTAAATCCCATAACTGTTTTTTAATACGTACGTTATGTATGTCTACTTTATGACTACTTAATCATTCCTGCATTTGTTCTTTCTTCGAAGAGAGTGTGGGTGGTTTCGATAATGGTTTTCAGTGATACGGGGCGTTATTCATAACAACCATGCATTTCTCTGAGAAATTACTCAATGCTGGAACGAATCGAGTAGTCACTCAACTTTGTAAAATTTCGGAGTTTATTGTCTTGTGATAGTCACGGTCATTGATACTTGAATTTAGAAAAAAGTCATAGTCCTCCAAAAACCCTGAAGAAGTCCCAGCGTGCAAGTAAAATGGTAAATCGTTTACCTTCTTGTCTAACTGTAGAGGGGTTACTTTTATCGTGTAGCCATCGACGAACCTGTGATCCATATTGATAGAGCCACGTTTCATCAATGTACACGAATTTGACTTTTTGTCCGGTAGTATGCAATAATTGTATGTATCGTCGTAAAAATACTATTTTGGCGGTTACAATATGCCTCTGCTCTCATAAAATTTTGCGATCGTTAACTTATTTAAGTTTGTACCCCATCATTTTCAAAATTCTATACAATGTGGTCTTGCTTTGTCGAAAGTCTAAATTCTGCTGTGTGTTAAAAACTTTTTTTAATCTAATGCGAGGGCAATCTCAAACTGATGGCAGATATTAAACTAAAACTACATTATCATCATAACAACTTGTAGGGACGTTGTTATTGGCATTTAACTTCACCTTCTTTTACTTTACTGGTTAAAATCTTGTCAATCACATTTTTGGCAAATCAGTGAATGGATAACTAGTATGTCGCGTTTTTGGCAGAATCTTTCCTTTACAGTTTTTGCAACATAACCATTAACATTGACACAGTTAAAAAATTATATATAGGGGAAATTCAAATAATAGCCTTTGGAAAAACTTTATGGAACGCTTTATATATAATAAACCCAATATCTTTTAATCTTGTATAAAGTTAAATTAAAAAAAAAAAACACGTTCATTTAGGTTTGAAGGGGAAAACTTTATTACTCAAGTACATAGTTTTTATACCCATCCCCACCCCTTCAGCTAACTTCACTTTGAAATATCAAATGGTAACTCCCATCTAATGATACATCATTCGAAATAAGCATAAAATTCTCTATATGAACTATGTAATTTGAGTAATAAAGTTTTCCCCTTCAAACCTAAATTGACGTGTTTTTTTTTTTAATTTAATTTTGTACACTGTTAAAAGATATTTGGTGTGGTTCGTTTTGAAATGAAGACCTTGTATACGTTCGTGATAAACATTATAAATTGAATAACTGTAAGTGTTTTTATCTACTTTATAGGGGAAATAGCAACAGATTTTCCTCGATTTTGTTACTTTAAAGTTGCATTTTACGAAGGTTTCTTGCATCCTAACCTTCCTTACGACGAGATGATGTTAAACAATTTATAAAAGAAGTTGGATGTAATTGCATTGTAATTATAATTTATTCAGTAAATCTGTCAGTGGTCTCTCTTCAAGTTCAAGGAAAGACCTAGATAAGAAAAAGAGACAATCGATCGCCACGCCTAACCTGACCTCTGACAAGTAGTTCCTTAACCAAATTAATAATAATTTCGATTATGACACACTTGGAAATATATTTATGTCATTAATTTTAGGTCTAAACAAGTGTCACGACTGGCATCAGATTAATTGTTCGTCATTAGGATCCTAGCAAAAGTATTTAGAATCGAATTTTCCCTTTTTTTTTCAAAAATGTAGTTGTCTTTTCAGATAGTAGTTGCTAAGCATAGTAGCTTCTGCATTGGCTTTGCATGCTAGAACAAATTTCGGAATGGAGTTGGGAGTATATACCTTTTGATATTTTGCATTATTTATGCTGAAAACATGTGGTCACCGCGCCATCTACTTGGCCAATCTGTCATGTCACTGTAAGTGCAACAACTCTTAAATAAAGTTTGTGAGGGGATTCCTTTATACGTCTCAAAGACGGAGCCGCCAGAATACAGAGCAAAAGCTCTTCAAAGTAATTTCAATGGAATTCCAGCTCTTTACTGATAAAGAACGGCTTTTCTATGACACGATTTGTTGAATCCTGACTACGAACACATATAGTGGCAGTTTTTCCCATGAAAACTCATTTTTTTTGTCGTGTAACCACATTTCCCGCTTGATTGCCGCCTATTCCTCTGGAATTAAGTTTGTGAGAGAAGATGTACGAGTAGGATTATCTTGGAACAAGTTCCGTGATATAGAATAACTATCAATTATTATCATACCCATCTATTTCGTCGAAGCTTGTAATCCTAATAAATCTCTATAATTGCATGCGGTTGTTCAAGGAGATAAATTTCCACATTAAACCTCTACAGGCCCTAAAAGGAGACAAAAAACATCCGACTTCCCTCCTTCCATAGTCGGAACTCGACGTCTTGCCTCGACTCGCAATCCTTCATCTCTGGTAACAAGGATCCGTCGCTTTTTATCGTTGAACAAAAATAATATCTCGTAATACCCACGGGGCCAAAAATCACCCTGGCCGCTCTATCTCAAACGCAATCTTGCCAAACGCCCGAAGGGGATTGTTTTATTTCCGTCGTGATGACACAGTTTTGTGTTAAATGTTCCATTTAAACCTTGCAGGACCTGGGATCCACTTTCCGTATTACGAACCGGGCGAGCCGGAGTTTCTTATTTTAAAGCGTTTGTTTTGGTATTTTGCGAACGAACAATGTTTTAAGAGGTCGGAATTTAAAAGAAATAAATTCAGCAGTTTTTGAGGTACAAATTTAATATGATCTTTTATCATGGCTCCCAGAGCGTCAAGAATGCCGAAGGAATTACGTGAACAAGAGGGTGAATCTTCAAGTTAAATCTCTAAGTCCCTACATTCTACAAAACACATTATATCTGATTTTATCCACTTTTTTTTGTTTTCTTTCCTATCTCTGCTTATTTTCTTTTCTGACTTTTGTGTTTGTCCCTGCAACTCCTCTTGTATTTCGTAATCCTAGTGTTGACACTCCTGATTATGGAACACAACTGGAGGTGCAGGCTGGGACAAACACAACAGTCAGCAATAGCAGAGCACGCTCTCTCCGAAGGTCACGACATCCTTTTCAACGAGATGGATATCTTATATTAAATGCAGCGTTTCTTTTCGAGGCTAACGAAAGAGGCCATTGAGATGTTTAAATACGACAACAATTTTAGCTGTTTGGAAGAAATTACGTTTTTAAATGCAGACTGGAAGTGAGTTCTACGACATAATTCAAGTGCGCCGAAACCCCACGTCACCACTACCCCCACCCCAGTCCGTGCTGCAGCGCGACGGCGGAGGAATAAATACCACGGAGCTCACCACAGTCGAATCAGTTAACGTCGAGAAGCACGGGAGATCACTTCGCCCATTGCCTCATCGCCTTTAATAATGTTTACCGCAGGTATAGATGAAACGTCAGGAAAAAATTCCATTGCACCACGGAAACCACTTTAGATTGTATTCTCCATAGTGATTATAAGATTGCTCTACCACGAAGGCTCACGTTTTTTAAATATTGTCTTTTTTGACTCTGTTTGAGCTAAAATATTTTAAGTCTTTTTGTGAAACCTATTTTCTTTATTATTCCTATTCACCTTTTGTATGTTAATGTTTCTTTTCTTTCTGACATATATGAGTTTGTTCCTTTAAATCATGCTTTTGGTCCGTTCAATGCAGTTTCCAGTTCTCCTGCTATCATTTTTTTTCAGTATTTAGGGTATATATACTCTTAGTACTTTTTAGTGTCGTTAGTTTCCATATCATTTAATTTTGTTATTGTTCAATACGTTTCAAATATTACTGCTTCTATATAAGTTTGCAAAATCATTATTTTCAATTTAATTTTCGCTAATACAAAGTCATCTTTTTAACTTGAGCCAGCCAGGTATCTGGAGAACAAGTAAGGTAAAAAAATGTGTTCCAATAGTGGCCTATATTGTATCAGAAGAGCCTATTTTAAGCACATGTTTTACGTATACGAGGTGAACCAGAAAAGTGTGGCGTCACATTCTATGATATTTTTAAATAGGACGTCCTGTATTTTTTACTAGATTCTGACAAATCTCTACCCATCTCGCTTTTGCTCACGTCAAGGAGATTGGCAAACAACTGGAAGTCAAATTTTCAAGGCTGACGACATATCAAACATTTTTGGATAGATAATACATAATACATCACAGGAGACAATGTCAGTTTTTTAATGAGTTTCTTTTAAAATACCACAGGCAACGCTGCCAAACTTCCAAGATCCAGTACAAACTATAAGGTGTATCAAAAAAAGTTAAAAATAAAGAGTGTCCTATTTAAACATATTGCATTATATGACACAATTTTCCGGGTCACCCTGCATAATTAAAAATATTTTCATAAAATAGACCCTTTTGTTAGGACTAGATTATTTGTAAAGGACCCTGTTGAAACAAAACCTGTTAATCTACTAGTTCTCGAGATATCTCCTTGACTCAAATTAAAAAACCACCCTGTATATATAAAATTTTCAGTTAATAACATTTTTCAGTTTCTCGTTCTGACCCCTTACCCAAACGTTAGTTCTCCATTGCACCCACTGCCCATTGTTCGCCTTGTTTCTGCTATATCGGTTTGTTGTTTATTTTTACCTTCTTTTCTCCCTTTATGTCTATTTTTCTTTACTTACTATAATATAAATTTTGTTACTTAAATTTTATTTCTCTTTACCTTTATCCAGTTTCGTATGTCGTGCCTTCTCTATCCCATTTTGAGATTCTTATTCTTAATGTTTAATAAATTACAAGGTTTTTTGTCTTTCTGTCGAGATTTAATATATACAAAAATATTAATTGATTTTATGTCTCTTGATCCTTTTGATGGCCCTGTTTTCAGCGATTTTTCGCCTTGACTGCTGTTGTAGATCTGACTTTCTTTTCTTTGTTGACATTGTCTCCACAATGATTCTTTTTAATATCCTGTTTCTGATTCTTTGAATTCAGTTTCCAGTTCTCTTGTTGTCTTTTTGTCTTCTCTATTGGGAGTACCAGAGTATTTACCATCTTGATAGCAATATAGTAACTATTACAAACATATTTTTAATGTATGATGACTAAATTATTGTTTGATAATTTTCTGATTTTTAGTTTCTTTAATTTTGTTGTTGTTCAATACTTTTCAACCATTTCTGCCTCTTTTAGTTGTATAGCACCCAAGTGTCTGTTAACCACCCTGCCCACTGCTCGTCTTGTTTTTACTATTTCTGTTTTATTTGTTTATTTTTACTTTGTTTTCTCCCTTCATGTCTATTTCTCTTTACTTAATGTAATACATTTTTATTATTTAACTTTTATCTCACTTTATTTTTACCTACATTCGTATGTGGTGCTTCTTCTAACTTATTTTTAAGGATCTGATTCTTAACTTTTAATAAAATTCAAGATTTTTTCTTTCTGTCGAGATTTAATATATTTAAAAGTATTAATTATCTTTACGTCTTTTGGCTGGTTATAATGGTGGTTTGGGGCGAAGGCCCAAGTTTTTAAAATCCTGTAATTCTTGCTCTGCTGTTGTCGGGCTAATAATATTTCAAATTTTCGTTAAACTTATTTTTTTATTGTTTTCATTCATCTTTTGTATGTTCATGTTTTCTATTTTTTTGTTACTAATGAGTTATGTTAAATCCTGCTTTTGATTGTTTGAACTCAGCTTACAGTTCACTTTTTATCTTTTTCTTTTCTTTGGTTTTCGGAGAAATAAACAGAGCATTTTTCTTAATTGCAACAGAATAACCATAATTTTTATTTATAATAATTATATCCTTTTTTAGTGTTGATAGTTCTTAATTAATTTAATTTTGTAAACATCATTTTTGTTTCTATATATGTATGTAAAATCGATTATTTTAATTGAATTTTCGATAAGAATTAAACATTTTCTGTTATTAACATTTTCAATTTAGTGAAAGATCACAGTTACTCAAAGGTCACTCTTTTCTTGGACCCAAGAGTCTGTCAGGTACAGTGCCCCATGGATTACCTGGTTTTTAATGTTTCTGTTTTATTTATTAGTTTTTACCTTCTTTTCTCCCTGTATGTATATTTGTCTTTACTAAATATATTTTTGTTATTTAATTTTTTTTCTCTTTACCTTTACACAGTTTCGTATGCTGTGCTTTCCCGATCCTAAATTTAAAGTTTTGATTCTTAATGTTTAATAAATTACAAGGTTTTTTTCTGTTGAGATTTAATACATTCAAAAATATTAATTGCTTTTATGTCTGTTGGTCCTTTTGATGACCCAGTTATCAGTGAATTTTTTACTTCTTCTCTTTCGTGTTTCGTTGTTACAGCTCTGACTATCTTTGTTTTGTTGACATTGTCTCCAGAGTGAACACGAAGGCGCACGACTATAGAATCCTGTAATTTTTGGCTTCCTGCTGTCGAGCTAACAATATTTTTAATTTTCGTTAAACTTGTCAGTCATAACATTTTTCAGTTTCTCATTCTGACTTTCTACCCAAATGTTCTGCCAACCGAAGAGTCTGTCAGCCACACTGCCCGTTGCTCGTCTAGTTTCTGCTGTTTCTGTTTTATTTGTTTATTTTTATCTTTTATCCATCCTTTATGCTTATTTTCTTTATTAATATAATATGTTTTTTTTCAAGCGGACTAAAAGTACGTCATTTGTTTTCTCCATACGCACACCTAAAGTGGGCTTTCAAATCCTGAGACCAAAAAAGTAGCAAAAAAGTCCTAGGCAGTAAAAGTAAAGTCAAAAGTCACCGCTAGTGTCATGGTGGCGCATATATAAACGATTTTCATTCAACAAAATTATTTTAATAATAGATGACACCAGATAAACCGATCTAAGTGTATTGCCATCTTTACATTCTTGTTGAAAAAGCAAAGGACAGAAATACTCTCAGAGCACTCAAGAGCACCATCCGAAACCGTTATTAGTCGAAATCGCATAGGTTCTCGAATTCTGAATTCGTCTGTTAAATGTCATGCGCGTCATCATATTATCTATCTGTCAATGTGACATTTATTAATTTAGTATTGAAAATAATGCTACAAATTCTTAGTTTACCATAATCATTGGTTATTATTTAATACATTAAAACCATTGAACATTGAAAACCACCATTCTAACATATTCTATGTATTTTACAAATAATATACACAATTGGGTAAGTACCTAGACCCGCTTAAAGAGGATGAGAGAAAATTGCAAAACTGAACCACTTTTAAATAGATTTCTTATTTCTTGCATGCTTGAAAAAAAAATAGTATATGTTACTCGGAGTAAAAGGTCTTTTTGTGCTTCGGCCGTCAATCTCTGGGCTCAGCACGAAAAGACCCACTTTTACTCCTAGTGACATAATCTACTATTTATTATTACATTTTCATTCCTCTTTACCTCTTTTACTTTTATCCAGTTTCGCATGTCATGCTTTCTATATGCAATTTTTAAGGTTCTCTATGATTCTGACCTATAAGGTTAATACATTTCAAGATTTTTTCTTTCCTTTAAGATTTATTATATTCAAAAATATCGACGGTCTTTACGTCTTTTAGTTTTTTGTGATGACCCTCTTGTCAGTGCCTTTTCACTTCGCTCCTTCGTGTTTTGTTGTTGCAGTTTTTTTTCTTTGTAGATGTTTTAATTTTCATAGAGTGATTGTAAAATTGTTCCACCCCGAAGACTAACTTTTTTAAAGTCTTGTTTTTTTGACTCTGCTGTTGACGAGCTAACAACACTCTAAATTTTCGTTAAACTTATTTTCTTCATTCATCTTTTGTATGTTAAACGTTTTTTTTCTTTTTTCTGTAATTTTGTCGTGTTAAATTCTGCTTTTGTTCCGCGGAATTGTTCGCGTTTTGTTCTACTTCTTGACGTTTCGTCCACAACTACGGCAGACATTTTCAAAAGCGATAAGGCAATAGGCGAAGTGATATTCTTCGCCTATTGTAGTATTCGACCACTGAACGCTTCGTGGTATTTATACCTTCGACGTCTTATTGGAGTGAAGGGGCTGGAGTGGGGGTAGCGTGTGGTTTGGTCGCACATGATATACATCGCAAAACTCGCTTCCAGTCTGATTTCAGGACGTAATTTCCTTTTTTTTCTGACGAAGTTTTTCTCGTGTTTGCAGATATCAATGGCTTTACTGGTTAGTTTCAGATAGTGACGTTACGATTTATGTACGATATTTACCTTGTTAAAAAGGACTTTCAGAGAGACCATGCTCGGCTACTTCTATCTTTTGTGTTTATTCCAGCCTGCAACTCCTTTTGTGTTCTTTATGCGGCACAGTTCACTCCTTTATTTTTTGATGGTACTATCTAAAAGCAATTCATATTATCTGGTAATCATATTTCACTCCATATCTCGCCCTACGCGGCAAATTCCCACGGATGATATTATTAACACGAAATAAAAATGATAAATCTTGCTGCCTGAACGGATAGAAGAAACCGAAAGGAAATTCCGCTAATCGCAAAAATCCGCCGAATAACACATTTCCGGGGGAAAGAAGAAAATCTTCGGTATTTTCTAGTCGTTTCATTTTGCCGTATCTTGGCAGGGAAATGGCCTAAGAATTTTAATTCCGGCATCAATTTTTGGCTTAGAGATGCACCCCAAAACTCGGTATTATTTAAAATAGTGCTGACTTCTCAGAAGGAAATAGGAAAATCCATTGGTCTGAGATAATTAAAATAGGATTCAGGAGAAATAGGGCTGCAGGGTAATTCCTGGGGAGAGTTTTAGTAAATTTAAAAACGTGCTGGAAACCTAAGAGAAGAATCAGTTTTCGAACGGAACAAACAAATTCGATTGGCCTTAAGAGGGTTCTGTTCGCATTTGCTCAATCAAAACAAGATTGTGTGGAGCATAGAAGTACACAATTTTATATACAAGTTTTCAATTTAAAGATTTTCTGAGAAGGAACTTTCAGAGATATGGAAGTAGGAAAATATTTTACCACTATAGGGATTGAGTCATAGAAACAATATTCAGCAGAATTAAACATATATAATAATTAAAGATATTGATGTTAAAAAAAATAATTTGTCCAAAAGAACTTCATTTGACGTATTAAGAAAAAGAACATAATTCTTAAAGTTTGGATTATACTGAAACCGTCAGCTTACAAATTATAGCACCCTGTAGAGGTTGGTAGGAAAAAAGGTTAAATACTATTGGTATTTGGTAAATTAAGAATGTCGTAGAAACCTAAAAGAAGAATTGGTTCTCAAGAAAAATAAATAGCTTTGACTGGGCTTGAAAGATCGGAGAGTTTGGTTCGGATTGGCTCATCAAAATAAGATTGTGTGGAGCTGTTGATGAAGGTACAGAATTTTAAATAAAAAAATCATGGAAAAAGTGATGTATGGATCAAAAAAATTAAAGATATTGTTGAGTAAAATACTCGAAAAAAATAGTTTGATTTAAAGACTGGAATATGGCACTTTAAAGCCTAAAAGAATGTAGTTTGTTGTTTTTTTTTATTTCATAATTATTAGCTGAAGAGAGTAAATTGGAGCTAGGAAATCAGGTTGCTGTTACGCGGTATTGCGTCATTTTAATTGCAAAAAAAAATAAATTTGTTAAAACGTGTTAAAAATAATAAATACTTAAAGATTAGACGTTAAAATTACGAATTTAATAATTGTACACCCTGTATAGGTACATACCTTTTGTTGGCAAAAAAGTTACACACTCATTTGGAAATTAAGAATATCGTAGAAACCCCTAATAAAACAATTGGTTTTCAAGAAGAATATATATAATTTTTGATTGGATTTAGGAGTTAGGAGAGTTTGGTTTGAATTGACTCATCGAAACAAGATTGTATAGAGTTTTCGTTGAAAGTTTAGAGCTTTAAATGCAACCTGTCATTTTCAAAATTGCTCACTGAAGACAGTAAAATGGAACTGTGAAAACAATTTGCTATTGGGTTCGAATGAGTCATGGAAAAAATATTGAGTGGAGTCATAATAATAAAAGATATTGATGAGAAAAATATTTAAAACAAATAAATTTGCTTAAAGATTGGAATATAGTATTTTAAAGCCCTACAAAAAAGTCATTTGTTGTGGTATTTTTATTACAAATTACACTGTAAATAAAGTTGACGTTACGTATTATTGTTTGTCGTCAAAAGGGTTAAATTTATAAGAAGTCTTGAAAACCTAAAAATAAATCGGTTTTTGAGAAAAACTAAAAATGTTGATTGGACTTAGGAGTCAGGAGAACTTGGTTCGGATTTGTTCATCGCAATAACATTTTGTGGAGTTGTTGTTGAAAGTACAAAGTTTAAATACAAATTTTCAATTTCAAAATTATTGTCTGAAGACAGTAAATTTGAACTAGGAAAACAATTTGCTATTAGCTATTAGCTATTAGGTGGAGTCTTAATAATAAAAGGGATTGATGAGTAAAAGATGCGAAAAAATATAAATTTGCCTAAAGATTATAGCACTTTACAAGCCCAAAAGAACGTCATTTGTTGTGTTTTTTTTTATAAATTATGCAGTAGATAAATTATTCACTGTTTGTCATCAAAAAGGTTAAATACATATTTGATTTGTAGAGTTATTCTGGAAACCTAAAAGAAGAATTGATTTTTGAGAAGAATAAAACATTTTGATTGGATTTAGGAGTTAGGAGAGTTTAGATCGGATCAACTCATCGAATCAAGATTGTGTGGAGCTATTGTGGAAGTACGGAGTTTTAAATGCAAGTTATCAGTTTCAGAATTAAAGACACTATTAATCGAAACTAGGAAAACAATTCGCTATTAGGCAGGATTAAGTCATGGAAAAAAATAATGAGTTGAGAGAAAATAACTAAATATATTGAGGAGTAAAGTATTTTATAAAAAATTAAAGCTTTACTAAACGAACGTTATTATCAATTCATCTTGTTAACAATGACATAAACGTGTTACAAAAAAAAAACAAAACTCCAAAAGTCCACATGTTAAAACCCCCAACTTGCAAATTGTAGCACCCTGTATAGGTACATTCTGTTCGTCGAAAAAGAAAGTCCTAAAAACATTAAAAAAAAATCAGTTTTCGAGAAGAATAAACAATTTTGATTGGACTAGTGCCACTTGTACAAATTAAGTAAGTTTCAGATTTGGCGTATTGTTACGTATTATTGTTTATCTGTCACAATTTTTCATTTATCTTCAAACCAAAATTTTAAACTAAACTGTAAAAGTGGGCCTTAGGACTTCGAGCAATTCGAAATCCGATTTCTTTTTTCAAAAACTCGCTCACAACGAATACAAACTCGAGAATTAGTTTTTTTCGACATTAGCAAAGTTTGCTGTATTTCAAAAACAGTTAGAGCCATTTAAGATTTAAATGCAATAATACAAAAACAAAATTGCACAAGTATATAAAGACGATTAAAGCAACTCGAAATCTGTTTTGATCTTCTGGTTTTTTTCAAAAAATTGCTCAAAATGTAGATAAATTTAAAAAAATTTCTTTGACATTACCAAAGTTGTTGATTGACTGATGACCCATTTGGTGATTCCCTTCTTTATATTAAACAACATTACCTGCATCTCAAAAACGATTAGAGCAACTTAAATCTGTTTTGAGTTTCTCATCTTTTTTCGAAAAATTGCTCCAAAAGGATGTAAACTGAAAAAAGTTTTTTTTTACATTTTCAGAGTTTGCTATGGTTAAAAAATATCCATTTGGAGTTTATGTCTTTTTATTAAGCAAAAATAATTAACCGAATCTCAAATATGAATAGAGTAACTTGAAACCTGATTTGGTTTTCTGGTGTTTTTTTTTCAAAAAATTGCTCAAAATGTAGCCAAATTTAAAAAGTTTCTTCGACATTACCAGAGTTTGCCGTAGTTTGAAAACAATGTCATTTGGAGATTCTCTTTTTTGTATTAAACAACATTACCTGCATCTGAAAAGTAATTAGAGCAACTTAAATCTGATTTGAGGTTCTCATCTTTTTTCGAAAAATTGCTCCAAATGGATGTAAATTCAAAAAAGTTTTTTTTTTACATTTTTAGAGTTTACTATGGTTCAAAAATCGTTAAATCCATTTGGAATTGCGTCTTTTTATTAAGTAAAAATAACCGAATCTCAAAAATGATTAGAATAACTTGAAACCCAATTTGGTTTTCTGGTGTTTTTTTTTTTTCGAAAAATCGCTTAAAATGTATATAAATTTAAAAAGTTTTCTTTGACATTACCAAAGTTTACCGTAGTTTGAAAACAATGTCATTTGGAGATTCTCTTTCTTGTATTAAACAACTTTACCTGTATCTCAAAAACGATTAGAGCAACTTAAATCTGCTCTTAAGCAACTTAAGTCTGTTTTGATTTTCCCATCTTTTTTCGAAAAATTGCTCCAAATGGATGTAAACTCAAAAACGTTTTTTCTTAATTTTCAGAGTTTGCTATGGTTCAAAAATAGTTAAATCAATTTTGAAGTTTGTGTTTTTTCATTAAGCAAAAATAACCGAATCTCAAAAATGATTAGAGTAACTTGAAACCTGATTTGTGGTTCTGATTTTTTGAGAAAAGAAATATTTGTAAACTCGCAAAAGCTTTCTTTGATATCATCAAAGTTTGCCATAGTTAGATCAATTTAGACTTCTTTTTTTTTTATTAAGCAAAATTTGCTGTATCACAAAAACGATTAGAGTAATATCAATGATTTGACCTTCTATTTTTTTTCTAAAAACCGCTCAAAATGCATATAAGCTCAAAACAGTTAAACTTTCATATTAGCAAAAGGAGTTTCATAAAAACAAGATTGTGTGAAGCTGTTCTTGAAAGTAGCGAATTTTAAATACAAATTTTCAATTTCAAAAAAGATTAACTAAATACTAGAACTAGGAAAACCATTTTCTATTTGGGGATTGGATCATGGAAAAAATAATGAGTGGGGTCATAACAAAAAAAGATATTAATGATTGGCAGCTATAAATACAAGTTTCTAATTTCAGATTTATTCCAGAATAGTTATTTGGAACTAAGGTAACCCTTTGCTACTGTTGAGTGGTTACAAGTATTTGTTAAAAAAAAGTGTTAAAAAAATATAACAAAACTATCTGTACAACATGGTAAAACGAAGAATCTACGGATTGCAGTACCGTGAATATTTCATGTTTAGGCAAAAAATAGGAGTTTTACTAGATTACAATCAAAACAAAGCAATTTGCCCACGTACCTTGGTAGAATCTTCCACCATTTTCGTGTGTTCCGCGATGAATCGCACACAAAAGCAGGTTTTGTGTACCTCCACCGGACACCTCGAGTGGCTGAAGGCGGGGTTTTTGAGCAAAAGTGGACTTTTAATACCTCCCGGTGTTTCTTCGTTGGTACCGCCATTGTCCAGCGACTCGGTGATGTCCTCGGAGCCCGTGGCCGGCGTCGAGGCCATGGGACCGTGGATTTGGCAGGTGCTGCCGAAGGGCCCACCATCAGTTAAACTGAAAATAAAATATAAAATTTGTTGCATTATTTAACGTCCCAATTATTATCGTCTTATTTTGTAGCAATTCAAGAAATGAATGTTTTGGCGACATAATTTCTTTTCTGCTCATTTTTTTCTTCAATTGGACAAGCTCTAAGTATATAGAGCTCCTTCAAACTATTTATTTATAGTCTAAGCATTAGGAGTTTTACCAATAACTGAACACCAAGATACATGCCTGTCAGAATAGTTGAGGGGCACAAGAGAGGTAAATAAATCTAAGGCTTGAGCCATCTCGCCCGTCACTTTTGTGCCAGATTACTACATCCATATAAAAACAACCAGGTAAGTGCTCTTTTATATTTCAGTGACGTAAAGAGAGCACAAACAAAATTCGCCTTTTTTGGAAATGTGCTTCAACGTCAACGACGTAGGTAAAAGAAGTTTCTCTTTCGACTTTTCCCTTTACGACACAACGGTCCTTTTGTCGCCCACAATGGCTATTAAAAATACTTGAAAATTCCGCCTCAATTCCCACAATACTCCATTGTGCGAAAAATGTCTTTTATTTGGCTTTCACCCGATCTTTTATCGATTCGGTCATATTAAAAAAGTTTTGCTCCGTCCGATAATACCCAAACGAAGCGAAAGAACCCTCCATTATTGTTTGTCTATAGTTCTCGAGGCCCGCGTAAATACCTAAAGCCTTCCGCTTGCCTTGCATTATTGATGGAACCGACTTGGAGACAAATAACGAACCTATAAATGTGTTAAGAAGAGAGGAAACATGTGTTACAATACCATTTTTCTTGATGAGATTGTGATTCATTGATGAGTACCCAAACGAGGTTTTATTAGTCAAGATTAATGATGACGTATGGAATGTTGAAAAAATTGAAGCAGTGGGTACAGTTACGCGGTCGTACAGCAGATATTTTAATTACGTAAATTAGAGATTAGGGAATTTGAAATAGCAAACATCAGAGTTGATAAAAGAAGGCTAACCTGGACTGGTCTACCATAAATACTTGTGAATTCTCGGCGAACTCATATTACAACTCACTGCCGGACCACTCCTACTCGGGAAGATGGTCCAGGAGAGAAGTAGACACAAGGAACTTAAGCTGGACCCAACCAGAAAGTAGGCACGTTCAGTGGCCGACCACAATGGCTGCTGTGGTCTTTTCGATAAGGGTTTCGCTGATGTGGTTGTTAATAATTTGACCAACTAGGAATATATTACTAGTATAGTTTAATACAGTATAGTTCCGAACAGTGCTAAATACTACTGAATAAGCCTTGGATGTTGAGTGGCCCTTAGAGCTATGAGTGCCTCAACGCAGAAATGGCAATTGTACAGCTTATAATCTCCCTTAAAACGCCCTGGCGTAAGGCTACAACAGCACTAACTGGGTAAGCTACTGCCTATCTTGTAAAATCCGCAAAACTCCGAGACAAATTTGACTTTTCGTTAACATCAATTTGAATGAAAACCAGCAACCAAAAATCCGAAAAACAAATATTAAAGGTCACTTAAAAGCACTTATTCCACTGGTATTCCTTTTCAGGCGAAAGTAACAAGGTAAACTGGGTTGATTAAATCCTAGCTTAACCGTGTTGTAGTTGCAAAATACCAAAAACTAGCAAATTGACTGAAAACGGCTGATGTTGCAACTATTTTATTAATGAATATCCACACTGTGGTAAATTGGCATTCTCTGTAATTTTACTGGAAATAGAGCAAGGTTCGGTTTCCAACATCAAAAGAGACAGGTCTGGTCGGCATTGAGCATTACAGAATGTCGAGGTTTTTTGGATTTTACAACAAAGGGGGCAGCAAATTAAGCAGTTTAAAGCGAAAAAAAATTGCGGAATATTCATATTTGTACCGAAAATTATTAAAAAAATCTATGTATATATAACAGAATCATCTATCAAGAAAATAAAACAATAGCTTGGAGTACAAAGTAAGGGTTGAGAGCTCAAAAACTGAACTGAAATGAAATCCTTATAATTGACAAAGCTTCTTAACATTTTATTTCACTAAATAATAATAACCAAACCAGAAATCGAATTGAAAATCTTTTTGTCGTCCAACATTCAAGAAACCAAATATAAAATTACATTCATGATACTAACAGATGGTTGTAGTGTTCCTGTTGTTATGCAACGTTGCAAAATTTAGATAAAAATGAGAAAATAAAGGAATGATCAATTTGTTCTAACGGCAGCTAATCTGAACTAACCTAATACAAAAAACTATACTAACCTCAACTAACCAAAAAAAAGGCATAATTAAAGTTAAACTGACCTAAGGAAAGACAGACAAAGACGAAATTGTGGACATTTCTCACCCTTAACTTCCCTTTACCCACCATCAACGCCCCCACCACCAAAGAAACCCCAACGCCTACGTGCTTCACCCCCTCCCCTGTTTGCCTCCGGTGGTTTTCCCCCTAGGCACCCAGGACAAATACTCAGAGGGAAAAAAACCTGATTCTTTATTCGCAACCAAAAAAGCAATAAACAAAATAATCAAATAATAACAAAAAACCTTACTCTATAAATAAATCATAAAATCAATCAATAATCAAATAATAACAAAATATTCGAATAATAACAAAAACTCTGCTCTATTAACAAATCAAATTAATAACGGTTCCGTACCTTTGCTAAACAGAAACTCTGCTATAAAAATCTTTACGAATACAAAAGAAAACTAAAAACTTATCCTGACCTCCATTCATTCCAACATTCGTTCCTTTCTTTTTTCTCATCCCTATCATTCTTCTTCAGGTTCCGGATCGTTTATGACTTGTTCGTCAAAACGGTCAAACTCCCTCAAGGTGGCAGCATCAACCCTTCCGCCCCTTCTCAGTTGGGTTTCACCCCAATTGTTGGTATCGAGTACCGTCACCGCCCTTGCCCTCACTGTATATGGGTGCATACAGTAGGCCCTGACATGCTCCGGGGTCTCTAAACCCCCGCCGCACTCACACAGTCCTTCCCGTTCCCCTTTTAAACCTAATAGTAGTTGGCCTTCATGAAGCCGAGGTCGATCCTCTCATACCCCGTTTCTCTGCAACCCATGTAAACCTCCCTCCCCTTCGTGCTGAAATTCCACATTTCCTGCTATTTCATTAATATGTTATCCTTCATTTTTTCCCTAAGTTTCTGCTTATTCCATAATTCGATTCTCTGAACTCTCATCCCGAATTTCTCCTGTTTTTGCTCTGTTATGTGCTTTTTTAATTTCCCCTGATCCCCTCGCTTCCCAGAAAAATTTTATACCAATACCCCTATCTCTAGACACTGTTCCTACCCATTCCCCTATTTTGCCAAGACTCCTGTGATTGCCCTGCCTACCGGTCAGTAGGCCAACATACGAGGCGTTGTGAGTAATAAATAACCCTGTACTGACCTGTCGTCCATCGACTTAAAATTAGTGGCACTACCTCCCTAATACCCGTCATCTCCATTTCGATGGTATCCAACTCTCCGTCCATGTGACCACCACCCTCGTAGGTGCCTCCAACCAATTCTGTCGTACTAACCTATCCAGAGCCAGCCCCTCCCCCTATCCTGTTTCTCGCGTCCACCCAAACCCCGCCATCCCATTCATTATCATTCTCACAAAATCTCTCATGCACCCATGACAGGTACACTCTGTCGCTCTCTTTTGCCCTACATCTACTCTTCTCTTTAGTCTTCTACATGTTCATGGCCGCAATGTGTAGAGGCGCTACGCCACAAATTGCTCCAAGACTCTATGTAAACCTAAGGAAAGACAGAACTGATTTAACCTGAAATCATCTAACTAAAGACAAAGAAAAACTGAACTAACTGCGACAAGGCACAGATGCGGCCCATGGGCCGCCGTAAAGTGCAAGTAAAACTGAACTAACCTAACCAACCGCGACCAAACATATGTGCAGCAATCAACAAGCTGCGCTGCGGCAAAAACATAACTAAACTAACCTAACCAAAACAAAAACAGAACTGAACTCACCTGACCTAATGAAATCCAAAGTAAAACTGAACTAACCTAACCAACAGGCCCAAAGGCGCCCCTCATAGGCCGCCGTGAAGGACAGGTTTAACTGGAGTAACTAAACCAAAGGAAAAATTGAACTGAATTAACCTGACCTAACCGAACGGAAAGTAAAACTGAACTAACTTAACCAACAGGTCCAAAGGCGCCCCTCATGGGCCGCCATAAGGGACCTTTAGTTCAGTTAACTAACTAAACCAAAGGAAAAAACATAACTGAACTAACTTGAACCAACTTAACCAAAAGCAAAGTAAAACTGAACTAGCGCTTTTTTTAGTTCAAAAAGCGAATGCCTTTCTAGAGAATGGGAGACCCCTTAAAGCTCTAATAACTTTTTATTAACTGCTTTTTCGGCAAGCGTCTCTATATAGAGCACTGTAAGAGTATTTCTATCCTTTGTTTTCTTAATAAGAATGTAAGGATGTGAATATCCTAAAGGATGTCTAAAGCATCCAACCGAAACGCTGTTAATTAAAATAACATAAGTTAAAACAACATTTTAACAATTATTTTTGGATTTCTGGACAGGTAAGGACTATTTTAGGCGATGGTGGCCATAATCGTTGGTCAACTTCAACTAAATATTCCTTCTTGTTTAGGGCAAAGGGGGGATTGTAACGGTTGAAAATCGTCGTTAAAATTGATCAAAGCAAATGGGGCTATTTGTCACTTTGCAGGCCTGAAGTCACTTCTTTCTACTTTCTTGTTTGCAGTAAATACGAGAATGATTATTTATTTATATTCACTAACCTGCTGAAAGTGGGACGTGTTCGCGGTTTATTGTTTGGAGTCCCAGGATTGGAATTGGCAATAAATTACGTTCATTCTCTTGGTATTTGCTTTGAAAAGGAAACTATAAAGTACGTTATTAATTTCAATATTTAGTAAAATTTGTAAATATTTTAGTTATTTACCTAACAAATGCGGAAATTGGTTCTTTCTCGCATGCGATTGCAGTTGTCGATTGATGTCAAGATCAGTGTCTTGTTGGACTGTGAAGGCTTTCGCGGCCGGTCAAAATACAATCTAAAGTGTTTTCCAGGCTTTGAAGCCGTGGTCCAATGGAACTTCTTCCTGACGTTTCGTCTACAGCTGCGGCAGACATTATCAAAGGCGATGAGGCAATGGGCGAAGTAATCTCCCGTGCTTTCCGACGTTGACTGATTCGATTGTGGCGAGCTCCGTGGTATTTGTTCCCCCGCCGGAGCCGTCGCGCTGCAGTGGAGGAACTGGGGTGGGGGTAGTGGTGGCGTGGGGTTTCGGCGCAATTGAAGTATGTAGATGCATTGAAACACGTAAATAGGTAGATGGTAATAGGTAATATAAGGTCTTTGGCCGATCTCAAGCTCTATTGTATTCTAGGAGTGGGTTTAAAGACAGTTTTAACATTGTGCTTTTCCAATATCCTGCTGAACCTGTCTGTTACTTTGTGGATGTATGGTAGACTAGTCCATCCGCGCTTGTCCCGTTGCCCCTTCCTGGCGCTCTACATTCCTTGGACGGATGGCTCTATCGAACTCGTGCTTACTGTATCCATTCCAACCAAAGGCTCCATTCCAAAGGCTCTTTTCAGATGCTTCATTTCCCGTTCCAAATCAGCCGGCTCACAAATTCTCTTGGCTCTCTCGGACAGAGTCTTTATGACTCCCCTTTTCTGCCTGGGATGATGATTTGATTCGTTATTGAGATATCGGTTAGTGTGTGTTGGTTTTCTATAAACGGTGTGCGCAATCCTCCCATTCGGCCTCCTTGATACTAAGACATCAAAATACGGTAGGCGTCCTTCCTTTTCTATCTCCATAGTGAATTGAATTTGTGGGTTGATAGAGTTGAAGTGTAAAAGGAAGTTTTGAAGTTCGCCCACGCCATGGCTACGATCGTCCACGTATCGGAACCAACACTTTGGCCTCTTATTTACTGTTGCCAACGTCTTGGCCTCAAACATTTCCATAAAATAGTTGGCTATTACTGTTTCCATTGGGTATAAAAATCCTTGTTTCTCTGTGATCGATTATTAAGGTCATAAAACGAGCAAGAATTTTCTTAATTGATGGTTCCAATAACTATACCATTTATTCACACTTTCACTTTTTCAACCGTTAAATGACCGAACGTCACGGCAAAGCCTACAAATCTGTCAGTTGGTATCTTTGGTAATCATTCTTGTCTCTTATTTCACTACGTAGCTGGCAGATGATTAAGGAAACGGCAGCAGAATAGAGTTGCAGTGGTGTGCAGTGCAGTATGGAGGAATCAACAGTGTACCTACTTATTTACTCTACTCTTTATTGTTCTTCATTGTTAACTACCGTTATAACCGTACTTGTTGTCGCTTATTATATTATACTTTCCCCTTTGGCCCCTCAATTTCAGACAGAAATGGTGAAAACTCGCACAAGGTTTATTGATTATCTTCAAAAGTCTTACCTAATCTCGCTGGGATCAAAAACAGACTACTATTCAAATCGTTTTTCACAGCACCTCTAGAGAGTTTTTTTTTGCTTGACATTCCGGTCCCCGAGACTTAAACCGAGATCAAATGGGCTTAAACTTAAAGGTGCTGACAATTTGTTGTGAAGTAGAGAGGGAGAGAAAGAAATCTTATCAGTCGATCAATAAAAATTGTAAGGAACTCTACCTAAATCGGTATTCACGTTAAAGATGTACACTATAAAGAGTAGGTGGTTACTAATTTGTCGATCAACCCTTTGCATATATCTGCATACTAGTTTCGGGGTCTACCCTTCAACAGTACAGCTTTGGCTGGTCGAAAAAGCTACGGAAGAGCGGTTCGTAGAAATCCTACTTCCATTGAAAATATGTAGTGGTTAGGCAGTGTTGGGACAACTTGGCAATATCTTGTGGAAATTCTTGGTTAATATGTTCCGTGGCTTCCTTTACCATCGTGAAGAGCGTCACAACATCGAAACTAACGAAAATTTTGCCGTAACACCATCCGGGATACCAGTGGAAGACATCACAGCAAACGTGGAGAGCAGAATCTGGCAGCTGCCAGTTCAGAAGGCTGAACAGATAAGGTAGGTAGGTGTGGGAAGTATGTAGTATATACCAGGGCGGTTTATCTCTAATGGGAGCAATCGTCCAATAGCTTTTAGTTAAAGCCCCACTGACGAGAGGTGCCCCAAGCGGAGGCGCGTCAAGCGCCGTTTCATGACACTCTACGATTTCGAACCGATTTGAAATCGCGCAGCGTCGGTATCATGGCGGTGTTCTTGTCAAATTTGACAAATTTTTTATTTATTAGATGATTTTAGTACGTTTTTCCGGAATTTATTCATCAGACTTTCTCAAAATGTATTACTGTTGTGTTCCAAACTGCACTGCCAATATAAAATACACACGCGGTATCCAGCTGCATAGGTTTCCAATAGATGAAGGGGTAAGAATTTCCTGGGTTGATCGAGTAACCATCGAAGAGGCCCTTCGAAGAATGAACTGCCAATTAACCCTCATGAATACTGTAAAACAACGCAAACTTGAGTATTTGGGGCATGTCATGAGAAACCCTATCAACTATTGTCTACTACAGCTGTTCCTGCAAGGTAAAGTGGAGGGAAGAACAGGTCGAGGTAGAGGGGAATTTCCTGACTCGTGAACTTACGGAATTGGTTTGGCGCCCATTGAGTTGTTCCGCACTGCAGCCAACAAAGTGCGCATTGCCATGATCATGGTCAACGTCCGGAACGGATAAGGCCGACGAAGAAGAAGAAGGGGTAAGTAAACTCAAAATATTTGGGCTATGGACCTTTGTTACATTAAGTGTCATTTCATGCATTTTTAGCTATTAGAAGTTGTAGCTAAGAAATTGGGGTCGTAGTCAATCAGAATGAATATTTAGTCTCGTATTCTTGAGATTTTTTCTAAAATAGTCGGCAATACAGAAGTAACGCTCTTTCCATTACTGTTTGAGATTATTTTATACCTACCTAACCTACCCTGCAAGCTTTTTGATGGTCTGACCTGGTTTTTTTACTTTTTTTTAAATTTTTGCCGAGATGGACCTTCTGAAACCTCATTAAACGGATAATTTAGATAAAAAACTATAAGCTACATATAACTTTTAATAGTTATTGCAGTGCGTGATCCGAAAGATTGGTTTACGAAATCTCTAAAGATATTTTTATAAAGCTAAACACTTATTTTCAATTTTGCCAGAGAAATGTTTCAATTCATGTTTGGCCCAACAATGAGGCAAACATATGAATTGAAACACTTCTTTTTTCAATGACCCTTCAATGACCCCTTCACTGACAGGATCGTGATTTTGCTTTCACTAGAAAATGTAGAAGGCGACCTAAGTACTTACGTTTGGACTATATACAGTTGTATTCCAATTTCGTTGTATTAATGTAATCTTTTATAAAAATCATGTAATAGTTATTTACCTTATAAGACCGGTAAATATAGTTTTACAGTAGGAGTAAGATGTTTCCTGGAATGTCGAAATGACTACTGTAACATGCTACCGGACGTATGATGTACAACATTTTACATCATACTTATTAAAAACGGGAAAAAAATAATTTTTTTCCCGGCGAATATATTTTTGACAAATCCACCAATTTGACAAATAGTTTCATTACGGTCTCCTGTACCAGTACCGGTACAGGTTACCCTGGATACAATGGATTTATAGATGTGCCGGTACTCAATACTGTAACATTTCTTTACGATATCCAATCCTGTAAAAAGCTATACCGGATTAAAATCAAGTAGGTAAAAGTGTTTTTTTTCAAGCGGACTAAAAGTACGTCATTTGTTTTCTCCATACGTACACCTAAAGTGGGCTTTCAAATCCAGAGACCAAAAAAGTAGCAAAAAAGTCCTAGGCAGTAAAAGTAAAGTCAAAAGTCACCGCTACTGTCATGGTGGCGCATATATAAACGATTTTCATTCACCAAAATTATTTGAAAACTAGATGACACCAGATAAACCGATCTGAGTGTATTGCCATCTTTACATTCTTATTGAAAAAAGAAAGGATAGGAATACTCTCAGAGCATCACCCAAAGCCGTTATTAGTCGAAATCGCATAGGTTCCCGAATTTTAAAATCGTCTGTTAAATGTCATGCGCGTCATCATATTTATCTGTCAATGTGACTTATATTTTATATTAATTTAGCATTGAAAATATTGCTACAAATTCTTAGTTTACCATAACCATTGGTTATGATTTAATATCATTAAAACCATGGACCATCATTAAAACCATTGAACATTGAAAACCACCATTCTAACACATTCTATGTATTTTACAAATAATATACACCACTAATTGGGTAAGTACCTAGACCCGCTTAAAGAAGATAATAGAAAATTGCAAAACTGAATCACTCTGAAATAGAATTATTACATCCTGCATGCTCGAAAAAAAAATAGTATATGTTACTCGGAGTAAAAGGTCTTTTTGTGCTTCGCCCAGTTGTAGGCCTCAGCTTCGCTTCGGCCGTCAATCTCTGGGCTCAGCACGAAAAGACCCACTTTTACTCCTAGTGACATAATCTACTATTTAAATGATACAGTATGAAGTAAAATATTATTTTAGCTCCGTAAGGTTTGGAGAGCTAAAATGTTAAGACCGGGCTTGGAAAATATGCCAATTCGAAAGCCTTCATAATTCACATAGGATTTGATATGCCAATTCGAACCGATCGATAACTGACCGAATTCTGAGGACCACTAACAATATAATCAAGGACGTGGCATCGAATGAAATGACTAAGCTTAAAAAATCAGAGGGCTTGCCACCAAGACTGTTCGGTTTGCCAAAGATCCACAAACCGGATGTGCCACTGAGACCCATCGTGAGCACCTTAGGAAGCCCGACCAATGAAATCGCGAAACACCTCACAAAACTGCTGCAACCGAAAATAGGAAATAGTGACCGCTTTACAAAAGATTCCTCTCATTTCGTCAAGAAACTGCATTCTTTGACTCTTTCTTCAGAAGAAATTCTCGTTAGCTTCGATGTTGTGTCGCCCTTCATGATGGTACCCATTAAGAAAAGCCTTGGAGCATATTAACCAGGAATTTCCCCAAGATATTGCCAAGTTATTCCAACACTGCCTAACCACTACATATTTTCAATGGAAGGAGGATTTCTACGAACAAACTGATGGTGTAACTATGGATATCCCCCTTAGTCCAGTGATAGCCAACTATTTTAAGGAAATTTTCTAGGCCAACCGCAAATAAAAGGCCAAAGTGCTGGTTCCGATAGTGAGCGACACCTTTGTTATTTGGCGCCATGGCATGGGCGAAGTTCAAAACTTCCTCTTACACCTCAACTCTATCAACTCACAAAAATTCAATTCACTATGGAAATAGAAAAGGAAGGACGCCTACCGTTTTTGGATGTCTTAGTATCAAGGAGGCCAAATGGGAGACTTGCACACACCGTTTATAGAAAACCAACACACACTGACTGATATCTCAATAATGGATCAAATCATCATCCCAGACAGAAAAGAGGAGTCATAAAGACTCTGTCCGTAAGAGCCAAGAGAATTTGTGAGCCAGCTGAACGGGAAATGAAGTATCTGAAAGGGCCTTTGGTTGGAATGGATACAACAAGCACGAGTTTACCGAGTTCCATGCAGCTGTGTCTCGGTATACATTGGCTCCACAAAATGCAGTGTCAACACGAGGATTATTGAGCACAAGAGAAGTTGCAGGACAAACACAAAAGTCAGCAGTAGCAGAGAACGCTCTCTCCGAAGATCTCGACATCCTTTTCAACAAGGTGTATATCTTATATCAATCGCAGCGTTTCTATCCGAGACTAACGAGAGAGGCCATTGAGATCTTCAAACACGACAACAATTTCAACAGGAAGGAGGAAATTATGTTTCTAAATGCAGACTGGAAGCGTGTTCTACGTCATGCTTTAAGTGAGCCGAAACCCCGCGCCACCACTACCACCACCCCAGTTTCTCCACTAAATCGCGACGGCAGGGGAACAAATACCACGGAGCTCCCTACAGTCGAATCAGTCAACGTCGGGAAGCACGGCAGATCTCTTTGCCCATTGCCTCATCGCCTTTGATAATATCTGCCGCAGCTGTAGACGAAACGTCAGGAAGAAATCCATTGGACCGCGGCTTTAAAGCCCGGAAAACACTTTAGATAGTACCTTGTTACTTCAGTATTTTTTTGGTCGCGAAATTTTGTCACTTAGCCATTTTTTATATATATTTTCGTTCGACGTCTTTGAATTCACAAAGTTGACAACGTAGAATAGGTTTGGTCTAGCGGGTTAAGGGAAAAAACACAAAAGAGACACTTTTGCTTGTCTACAGTGCCGACGTTTCGACCATATATATGAACGAGCTCACTTTAGTTATATCACACTAGTAAAACCATTGCTGAACTGTTTTCATATACTTATTCCTGCCGGAGATATCTGGGAAAGTAACCCACGTTCGTGGCACAATTTTAATAGTAATGTCTTGGCGAGCCGGTTTCCGCTCGGTAGCCATCATCGGCACCAAAGATGTCTACAGAAAATAAAAAAAAAACAATTATTTCAAACAGAGTACTTTTAGCAACGAATAAGGATCTACAAAAAAGAAATTATCAAAATGCTTTTTGTAAATGGCAACAAAAGTTCATGTCGCCAAGTAAAAAAAAAAACGTAAAAATAAATTTAGTCATATTATGTCTGCTCAAATTAGATTGGAAATCACACAATTGGTTGATTAGACAATTTGTTGACAAATATATAAAAAATGTCGACTGCTTAGAGTCCCTGATCAATAGAGTTGGTTTGGTCAGGCGGGCTCTAGACGAACACAAAACACTTCTGATACTTTCTTTTTTTAACTGCTGACGTTTCGACCAAATATTTAGTCATCTTGAGGGCCACTTATAACGATGAGCACGTTTCCATTTTTAAATTTGACCGCCTGTAACTTTAGAACGAATGGGCCGATTGAAATAAATCACTTGTCTCTTGCTTCTCTTGATACCCTCTTTTAACTCCCTCCAACCGAAGTCTCGTAGGAGCAATATTTTCGGAGATAGACCCTTTCGGCGGTTGATTTTCGGGCAGATTTTAAGCACATTTTATATCAATCGATTTTTTGCCATTATTTTCTCAAATAGTTTATTTTTGGGGCTAATTTCATTCGAATTCAGTTTCTTATATTTTTTGAGATGCAAAACGTCTACTTCAGTGCAAAAAAAAATAAAACGTAGTACATTTTTTTTTAATACTTAGTAAAAAGGTCGCAGAAAGTATGACATTTTTTACGACAAGAAATAAAGAGAGTGTATAGAGGTAGATAATATTTAGGTGCGTAAAAATTCTGTGGTTTGGAAGGAAAAATTAAAAACTAAAATCTTTGCACTAAATTTGGGTTCACCCTGTATATTAAAACCGCATATTCAGATTTTTGTTTGAAAAATTCAGCTAAGCGGAAGAATGTGCAAAACGTCTAATTCTATGCAGAAATTTTTTTGAAACGCTGAACTTTTTGAAAAAAACTCTACTACAAAGTGAATGCGATGATTACTGAAGACATCTCAGAAACTAGCAGAGTCACGAAATGGATTAAATAGAGAAGCACTGGATTAAACACAATAAATGCTGAAAAAACGAAAAATTTGACAGGTTATAAATTTGCAATTCTTTACTATAAGAAATGAAACGGACGGTCAATCAAATTTTTTTTTAAACTCAAACTCAAACTTTGTGCAATTTTTTGGCTTCTGAAGTTTGGAGGGGATGCATTTTTCGGATCCATGTTGATAGAAAAAAAAATAAAAAGCTAAAATCTTTTTTCGTGATAAGACTAAATTTTGAGCCACCCTGTATATTCAAATTCAATATTTAGATATTGGGTTGAAAGCTTCATCTAAAGCGTCTCATCTGGCTCAAGCAGCAAGCTCTTCATCAACAATCTTCGCAAGATTGTGCGAGACGTCTACTTCTATTCAGAATTTGTTTTAAAACGTTGAACTTTTTGAAAAACTTTACAAGGTGATTTTTTTTCGAAGACTAATGAAGACGTTTTAGCCTACTGCACAGGTACGAAGTGGATTAAATAGGGAAGGAAATGGATTAAATACAACGAAAACAGAAAAAAAAAGTTATCTTGTCAAAATTTGCCATTTTTGCGACAAGAACAAAAAATAAGATCATACAGAGATAGAAGGTATGCAAATTTTCCTAATATTCGATTCAAACCTATTTTTGTACCCATTTTTTCCCCTGAAGTTTGAAGGGGATGCATTTTTCGAAAACCCTTTTATAGAAAAAAATTTACGAAACGTCTATTTCTACGCAGAACTTTTTGAGAAAATTCTACATAGTGATTATTTCTTTTGATGATTATCGAAGACATCTCAGAAACTAGCAGAGTTACGAAGTGGATTAATTGGGGAAAGATATCGATTCAGTGCAACAAAAGCTAAATTAGGAATGTTTGACTAGTTAAAATGTTGCTATTTTTTTACTACAAGAAATGAAAAGAACACGTAAAGATAGAGGGTATGCAAATTTTCTGTTTTCGCCTAAACGAAAGAATATGGGAGACTTCTATGCAGGAATTCTTTTGAAAATAGAAGTTTTTGAAAACTCTCTACAAGTTTCAAGATCAGCAAAAGTTGTTAGCTACTCAGATATAGGGAGTGTTCATTTGAAAACGTCATCTAGTGGGCTGTGAAATGTTTAAAGGAAAAAATGAAAGAAAAAAGTCCATTTGATTGATTTGATTATGTCATTCTTTTCTGTGAAAAATCCATCGCTTTCTAGATGACCTTTTCCAATTAAGACAACGTACATATCTCTCATGATGGTTTTAGGAAAATTTGCAACAGTATTTAGAAATGCATTTAATGTTTCCTTAAAACGTGACTTTTTCTTGTACTTCTAATAATCTAAACGGGGACACAGAAAGCATAAGCATTTCTTATGGTAAAATTATCTGCATTACTAGATGTTGTTGCCGATTTTCCTAAAACGATAATAGATAAGAAAAAATGTAAGAAACAAAAATGTTTATAAATTGAATAAGAAATTAACATTTTTAAGGAGAAATCACTAATATGGAGCTACAAAATATGTGCTATGGTAAATAGGGCCACAACCTTAGAAAAAATAAGACACTGTAAATTCTCACTCTCATTGGGTGTGTCCAACCGAATGGCAATTCGTAGAATATCCTGTGAAAATTACGCAACCAAATTTCGAGACTTTTTTTATAAACGTTTCCATGATATGTATTGTTTCTACTCGCATACAATGTCACTCAGATAAACAGCGTAACAAGCAGCTTCTGACTATCGTCTTTGATCCAGGCCTCTTGTGAGGACACATTTTATATGGCAAGAAGACACAAAGCCGCCATCAATATTTTCGTGTTGTCTTAAAAGCTTCTCGCTCCGTTGTCTCAAAGGAACCCTAGCAATAAGCTTTACTCTCAACTCGAAATAGAGCTTTCCTGTCCTGAGGCCCTTTAACTTGTCGTGCCTCGCGTAAGAGCGTCATCACGTTCATGTAAGGAAAATGGGTGTTGGCTACTTACGCCTCCGATCGCGATAAAAATTCTGCTCGGATGGTTCCCATGTGGCTGTTGTAAAACAAATCCATCGATTTGTGCGTTAACAAAAAAGCAATTTTTCAGTAAAGAGCCCTCGCCATTTATTTCATAAAGTATTCAGCTTAGTGACACTCCCCCGAGCACGCGAGCACATTAAACTGTGTCCGTTGACGTTTTATTACGTGAATTTGCCAGCAAGAGGGGCATTCTTCAAATTTTAATGATGGAAGTTATGGTGCTCTACAGTGCAAGTGGGATGAATTATGTTGTTGCGAGCTGCTGCAAGATTTAGATATTTCCTGGAGTTGCGTCAGGAGCCCGGGGACGGAGGAATTTAGCAGCGAATGTGTTACGTTTATATAAGTTCTTTAGAGTTTCCATTTCTAAAGCACAAAGTTAGGAGTTTTTGAAAACACATCTTATAAGTGTTTTCAAAAGCTCCTAACGACTCGCATTGCTGAGTAGAGAATGTTATAGTGTTCTTAATAATTGTTTTCTGTAAGTTTTCGTGCGACCTTTTCTTCACACTACTTCCACTTATAATCAGAAAATCCAGAAACAAGACTTGTTTCGGGATTTCTGATAATATTTCTTCTGTAAGGACTTTTAAACGTTTTTAAAGCAAAAAATTATAAGTTTATTACTAGTAACAATAATTTAATCTTATATGTATTTTAGAAAACTCCTAACCCGGCTTACTCCATAGAGAATGTTTTTACGTTTTTATTAATCATTTGTTTCAATAAGTTTTCGTACCACTTTCCTCTTTTCCTGTGATTTATTTTTCACACATCTATTTTTCAGACTTCCACTTATATTCAGGGAATTCAGGGAAAACATGGCTTGTTTTGGTATTTCCGAATATATTAGTTCTTTAAGGGTTCCATTTCTAAAACACAGAGTGAAAAGTTTATTGGTGTTAACAATTAATAACTTAATCTTACATATGTTTTAAAAAACTCTAACACCCGTCACTGTTAAGGGTTGAAAACTGTAACTAGAATTAGTTTAGTGTTCTGCCCGAATATAAAGATTTGAGGTCGTTTATTTACCTTGTTTTTACCAAGCTGTGGAAAGTCGGAAATGTTCGCGTTTTTTGTCAGGGGTCTCAGGACTGTACTGGCAGTGAATTGCGCCCATTTTCCATACCTTTGTTTCAATAAGGTAGCCCACAGCTTTTATTAAGTTTACAAAATTATAACCCCAGAACTTGGAAATAAATAAACAACTAACTTATTTCAAATGTCGGATTTATTGTCTGATGGATTGGCAATGAGTGAATTGTGTAGATATGGAGGTGACTGCTTATCACCCTAAGTGGTTACGTTTCTTGGCCGGAAGTCCGCCATGTTTAAGAGGACTTTGCTAATTATTTGCTTGTACCTAATAGCCCATTGTTACTGTTCGTAAGTCAAACGTTATTTTATGATAATATCATCAGATGAAATGGGAGTCATGTGGAACAAACTTAAAATGGTACATTTTGCTGATTTTCTAAGAAGTAAAAAGGGTAGCTGGAGCAAGTATTTTGTTTGTCGTCCAAAAATGCCTTTCGACAACGATGAGAATTGTCATTCGTCAATTATTCGTTGCAAGCTGGCGCTCTTGACCAATATCTTTTCCCCACCTCCACCAGGACGCTTACTCTATAGGAAAGAGTGAAAGTGAAAGTGAGAATTGCTGGCAAATGGAATTCGTCAACAGAATTTTTTGAGCAATCAAGGTTGTCAAAATTCTCACTTTCACTTTCACTCTTTCCTAGAGAATAACCGTCCAGGACGCTTATTCATTTGCAAGTACTATGGGTATTTTCGGAGATGCTAAAAAGGTAACTGATACCTAACAGCGTATGATTTTTCCGTTTTAATTGATTAAAATTGATGGCGCTCCGAACTCACTTTATCGGCCGGTTTTATAGCACCTTTTGGTCTTAACATGATAATTTTCCCTGGGCTCTTTTTGAACATTCTAAGATACCTTTTCTGAAATTAAAGTGTTACACACTCAATAGGGAATGATTTTGAGTTATTATTAATCATTTTTTTCACAAAACTTAGGTACCACATCCACCTTTCCCTGTGACCTTTTTTTCACACGACTTCCACTTATATTCAGGGAATCCCAAAACAAGACTTCCTTTGGTATTTCCGAATATGTTTGTTCCCTAAAGTTTCCATTTCTAAAACACAAACTGAAAAGTTTATTGGTGATAACAATTAATAATCTAACTTTATGTGTTTTAAAAAAACTCATAACCCTCATCACTCTATTGCAAATGATTTTGAGTCTTTAATAATCTTTTTTTTTCAATAAATTTAGGTACCACTTTTATATTTTCCCGTGACCTTCTTTTCACACGACTTCCACTTATATTTGGGAAACCCGACACAGGACTTGTTTTAATATATCCGAATATATTAGTTTCTCAAAGTTTTCATTTGTAAAACAAAAAGTGAAAAGTGTATTGCTAATAACAATTAATAATCTATTCTTGTGTGCGTTTTCAAAAACTCCTAACCCCCATCACTCCATAGAGAATAATTTCGGGTTTTTATTAATCATTTTTTCAATAAATTTAGGTACCACTTCCATCTTTTCCGGTGACATTTTTTGGACTTCCACTTATATTTAGGGAGTCCCGAAACAAGGCTTGTTTTGTTATTTCCGATTATATTAGTTTTTTAAGTTTTCCATTCCTTAAACACGAAGGGAAAACTTTATTGATGATGAAAACGCTGTTTTCGACGTTTTAAACGACTGATGAACCATCATTTCGCAAGCTCTAATTGTGACCATCAGAACTTGCGAAATTTTCGGTACTCAAGACACGTTTCATAGCAGCACCAAAAAAAATCTCCCGGTGGCGCCATTTCTGTCCGTTTGTTGAACTAACGAGATTGCACTTTATTGATGATAACTATTAATAATATAATCTCATGTATGTTTTCGAAATCTCCTTACTCTCATAACCTTATAGAGAAAGCTATTGTGTTTTTAATAAATTTAGTACCATTCTCCTTTTCCTGAAACACAAAGTGACAAGTTTATGACTGATAACAATTAATAAACTGATCTTATCATGTGTTTCCAAAATCTTCTATCATTTGCATCACTCTGTAGAGAATTATACGGGGGGAGGGGGGGGGAGGATAGCTAAGCTAGTTCTAGGGTTATGGTCCTGATGAATCCTAAAGCTGGAGAGATTTTTTTTAAAGTCGAACAAACGGAATAATAAAGCACCAAATACCTCCAATGACCTCTGAAAAACAACTACTGTATTGGATAAGAATCTTTGACCTCTACCAAACCTACTAAATCTGAAGAGACGCCTTTTCTTCTGAAATTAACTAAGACCCGCATTCTACAGCTTCAAATGATAAGCTTGATTTTCTCTAAACAAGCAAATAATCGATTAGAAATCTTTTAAAAAATGTATTTTTTTTTTCTAAAATTGACACACAAAAGTGTTTAAAACATATTTGGTTGACCAGAATCTCCTGCTAAATCCGAGAAGACACATTTTTAACTACAATTTACAGTTTCTAAGCTTTCTAAAAAACTAAAAAAAAAACACTTTTTTTCTATTAAAGCTTCAAATGTATTCAATGATTCAATGGAAGTTTGGATTTCTCCATAAGGACTAGTATCCTCAAACTTTGGTCCTGCTATACCTGATTTCAGATATGTTTCTAACCAAATCCGGGTTATGGTATCTACAAAGTGATGTGGGTGGTGAGGAAAAAACAATGTCTTTTCCCCAAAATTCTTTCATTTTTGTACGTTTCGATGTTTTATGGCATCTTCATTCGTAAAATAGCCGCACCAGTATTATTATGATTAACCACTCCATGAGGCAAAAATCTTACAGGTATTTTCATAAACTTCTAACCCAAATCACGCTATAGAGAAAGTTATTGTGTTTTTAGTAATTATTTTTTTCAGTAAGTTTTAGTAATTTCCTCTTTTCCTATCACTTTTTTCACACGACTTCCACTTATATTAAGAGAACTCCGAGACAATACTTGCTTTGGGATTCCTGAATATATAATTTTTTTAAGTTTCTATTTCTAAAGCACAAAACGAAAAGTCCATAACTAACAACAATAGTCTAATTTTATACAGTATGGTGGAAATGAAAGGAATAAATTCATTATTTCGTAAGTCAGAGACTGGAGAGAAAAATCCTGAGACCCGTCGATTTTTGATTTCAGTGTCGCATTCTGTCCGATTTTTTTTTATTTCTTATGTCATCTTTTTAAGCGTGATGACGTCATCAATGATTTTTTTAAATGGAAACGTGGTTGATGCGGTACATCATTTGAAAGGTCTTGTAATTCTCCATTCAACCATATCAATACTTTTAAATAAATGACGTTTGTAAAGTGTCAATACTAATTATTAATATTTATAATTTATTTAATATTAATTTTCGGCTCTCTTGCAATATGGATATGTGAATTTGGTAGATTGTCACTGGAAATAAACTGTTAAATTTTTGCATGTTTCTTGCTTGACTTTTTATGTCACATTTACGTCTTTGACATGTCACATGTAATTGATATTAGTTCGATTACATTGCAGTCAAATTGTGTTATAATTATTATTCATTGTTACTTTGTTCCAAAATGGGACTTAGTGAAACGCAGAGAATTGAAATTCTTATAATGATTGGTTGTGGAGATAAGGCAAGGACACAAATGGAGGTTTGTGCATTATTCAACGATAAATATCCCATGTAAGGCCATGTAAGGAACGTCCCAAAAGGCAATAGAAAACCAGTCGCAGAAAACACAAAATTAGATGTTCTACTAGCGTTTCAAGAGGATTCCCATACCAGTTCTCGGCAAGTAGCATTAGAAAATAACATACACCATGCAACAGTTCTGCTACGGTAAAAAAGGAAAAGTGGCATCCCTATAAAGCTGTTTTAGTCCAGGAGCTTCTGGAAGATGACTTTGATAGACGCATCCAATTATATATATAATCATTTAAGAAAGGTCCTTTTCTCGGATGAAGCTACATTTCTTCTAAATGAAGCGATCCAAAAACCAGTTTTCTGCAATATTGTCACTTCCCACAGACAAATGGCCGAGATTTCGTACCTAAATTGTCTGGGGGCGACGTTTCGCAGAGTATCAGACTCATTTCTCTATCAGGTAGAGGAACCATAGAGCGGTTTCGCTCTTATTAGAGCTCATCAGTATGGTATACCTCGAACCTGACAGAAAAATAGGTCTGAACGGTAATTGGATCTAAATCTTGCTTAAACGCCTGTATGTGTATGTAAGTGGCGCCATCTGACGACGACAGGTGCTTCCACTAGGGCATGCGAGATGACTGTGAAGCGATCCAGAAACCAGTTTTCTGCAATATTGTCACTTCCCACAGACAAATGGCCGAGATTTCGTACCTAAATTGTCTGGGAGCGACGTTTAGCATAGTATCAGACTCATTTCTCTATCATCTCGCATGCCCTAGTGGAAGCACCTGTCGTCGTCAGATGGCGCCACTTACATACACATACAGGCGTTTAAGCAAGATTTAGATCCAATTGCCGTTCAGACTTATTTTTCTGTCAGGTTCGAGGTATACCATACTGATGAGCTCTAATAAGAGCGAAACCGGTCTATGGTTCCTCTGCCTGATAGAGAAATGAGTCTGATACTCTGCTAAACGTCGCCCCCAGACAATTTAGGTACGAAATCTCGGCTATTTGTCTGTGGGAAGTAACAATATTGCAGAAAACTGGTTTTTGGATCGCTTCACCATCATCTCGCATGCCCTAGTGGAAGCACCTGTCGTCGTCAGATGGTGCCACTTACATTTATTCTAAATGGTCATGTAAATCATTAGACCTGTCGGTATTGAGCTCAGCAAAATGCGCATTGGATGCAGGAGTATCATACTCAATACCGGGAGAAATCAAATGTATGGGCGGGAATAATAGGTAATAAAATTATAGGACCATACTTTTTCGAGGAAACTTTAACAGGTCCTCGATATTTAGAATTTCTCCAAAATTTCTTGATACCAGAGTTGCATCGACTGTTCTCAAATAGAGATGATGTATGGCTGCAGCAAGATGGTGCGCCCCCACACTATGCGGTCTTGGTAAGAAACTACTTGGACAGAGTTTTTACAGATAGGTGGATTGGGCGAAGAGGATCAATCGAGTGGCCACCCAGGTCGCCAGATCTCACTCCGCCTGATTTCTTGTTATGGGGATACTTGAAAAGTCGAGTGTACAAAAATAGACCACATACTATCAATGAACTCAAGGAACGCATACGGCTCGCAATCGCGCAAATAAGTTCTTCAGAACGTTCAGGATGAATTCATTGCTCGCTTTTCTCATTGTCTCATCGCTGAGGGTCATCAATTTGAGCAGCTTTGAATTTGGTTGTTTTTTCGGAAAATAACAAGAATGTAAATTTTAATAATAAAACTATTTGACACTTTACAAACGTCATTTATTTAAAAGTATTGATATGGTTGAATGGAGAATTACAAGACCTTTCAAATGATGTACCGCATCAACCACGTTTCCATTTAAAAAAATCATCGATGACGTCATCATGCTTATACAGATGACATAAGAAATAAAAAGAATCGGACAGAATGCGCAACTGAAATTAAAAATCGACGGGTCTCAGGATTTTTCTCTCCAGTCTCTGACTTACGAAATAATTAATTTATTCCTTTCATTTCCACCATACTGTATGTGTTTTCGAAAACCCGCATCACTCTACAGATTTCTAAGGTTTCTATTTATAAAGCACAAAATGAAAAGCTTACTATTAATAACATTAAGGCAATCCTACATGTGATTTCGAAAATTCCTAACCCGCATCTCTCTGTGAAAAATGTTGTTGGGTATTAATTAAAGTTTAGGCGCCACTATCCTCTTTTTATGTGACGTTTTTTTTACACCACACCCACTGGTATTCGTTCCGAATATAATAGTTCTTTCAGAGTTCTTTTCCTGAAGCACAAAGTGAAAAGTTTATTACTGATAACAATTAATAAACATTCTTATATGTGTTTTCGAAAACTCCTAACCCCTCATCAGACTATAGAGAATATTAGTGTGTCTTCAATTGTGAGTTTTTCATTAAGTTTAGGGACCTCTTTTCTTTTATCCTGTGCATTTTCTCACAAAACTACTCGTAAATTTGTATCAAGATTTCTGAATTATGAGATTATTTTTAAAGTGTAGTATTTTCACGAGTAAGTTTGATGGTTTGTACTATAGTTTAGAAGATTATCATCAACTTCACTTGCTATGGTAAAAGCTGAAGCCGGTCTGCCTGAAAATAATTGTAGTACGTATTTAAACGAAATACGAGTATACGTTCTCCTTCTACTAACTATCTGTTTGACAAAATTCACACACGGCACCAAACACAGTCAAATTCTGTTTATATGATTTTTAATTTTTTATATATCAAATTTCTGGTGCTCTCTTAAACATTGTATAACTTTTTGAATACTCTCCGCATTTTTGGATACTGTTCTTTCTACCAACATCAACATTTTGTTTTCCATCGATCATCCTCCTTCTTAGTCCATCGCTTCGCGATATATTTTGTATATCATTGCTTGATTAGACGTCCACAACGTTACAAGTAGTTTTTAGTGACATTATTCTTCAGTTACCACATACAATACATATATTAGAGTCTAAGTACTCTTTGCGCTATTGTAGTCGTCTAGATGCTCTCAACACGTTACCCGATAGATTTTCGGTCTTCTAAAGTCTTACAATATGGGCACTCTCCTAATTGACGTCGTTGGTAGAAATTGTACCCAACCAACTGCCCATAATTGAAGGGCACAAAGACCACCCAGACTATACACATGGTGGCCTATCGAAAATGATCCAACCCGTTTTTTTTTTTTTTTTTTGAACTGACTATATTATAGACAACTCCTAAATCTTTGAGGCCGAAAGTTCATTTTTTACTACTTACTTTTGGGTGAAGCCTCATACACTTTTGGGCCCGATTCGTTCGCCTATATTAGTCGAAAATCGCTCCAACACGTCAACTTTAGTTTTTAAGGGCAAAAATAGTATATTGCGTATATGGTAGGAAAAGCGGCATATTCTCAGTCGACGATGAAAATTGATAGCCGAGACGTAGCCGAGTCTAGTAATTATCGGAGGTCGAGAATATGATTTCCCTACGAGGTACACATACTATTTTTTCTGAAATCATTCTTACTAAAAAAAGAGGTGTTCGAATGCTAGACTAAAAGCAGTTCTGGAATGATTTTTATTTCATACTATCCGGTATATACGTCCTACATGCATCGATTTGAGTCCGGTAAATGGCACTTTACCGGACAAGTCCGGTAAATGTTGCGAGGCAACCGATGCTAGAGAGCTACCGTCGAATATAAAATATAACGTTACTTAAATTTGATTAAGATTTTGTCAAATTCTCAGTTCAGGCGGCGTCAAAGTTTGTGCGCAGTAGTTACAACGTTTGATTTTACTTGTCATTAAATCAAACCATTAAATCAAATGAACCATCATTTTCTGATATTTGAAACGAGCTTCTAAATTATTCAGTGAATTTCAAACACCTCACCAATGCCCAGCAGAACCGACTTATTTCAAAGTACTATACATATTCGAAGAAACACAAGCACATTGTTGATGATTTAATGCTGACGACTCCATCATTTTTCCCATTAGGAAATGACTTCACGAAAGAATTTGAGAAACTTCTATTACTCGTATGTAGAAATAATTTTAATAACAAATAATTTGCGATAATAAAGTGGCTACTGTAAAATTTCTTTACGATATCCAATCCTGTAAACGTTATTTACCGGATTAAAATCAAGTACGTAAAAGTGTTCTAAATGATACAGTATGAAGTAAAATATTGTACGATACACGTCCATTAGGTGTTGTTACAGTACTCGTATAACTTTCCAGACTCGGCTCCTGACGTCGCCTCGTCCGTAAAAACCTCGTACTGTAACAAGTCACCTACTGGACTTGTGACGTAAATTACTATTCCAGCCTAGGCCTGGAATATACTTAAAATGGCATTAATGAAAGAGTCATGTGCTGGTTAAAGTGAAGGTAGATGGTCAGAAATGCTCTTAAATAATGAAGCTATACTAAAATATTGTTAGTTTAAACTTATCAATTATTATTCATATTCATATCATCGCCATTTTTCTTAGAAGTAACAGAAATGCTAAAATTTGCATAAAACAGATATGATTTCATGTCAATTAAAGATAAACTGTGCTTGACAGAAAATGTGGTTTAGAAACTCTGCTAGGATGTCGCGATCTGGCACTGTAGTTTGAAATCTCGACTCATTTTTCAGTGCGAAGTCAAAAATATATTCGAAAACAGTTTGGTTCATTACACACATCATTTTGCTCGGCCTTCACCTGCTATCGTTAGATGGAGCCAGGTATAACTTCTACACGACCATGCCAGCAAGAACCTGAATCAAACGTTATATCAAACTGCATTGTCTTTATAGCATACAGATGAGTTGAAATAACGATGAATTCGCAACGGCGTATTCGCAACTATGAAGTAGCTTCTTATTTGTCCTACACCCGCTATCTACAGTTCTATTACATTAGAAAGGACACAAAGCACATATAATAACGGTGAAACCCATACAGATGAGGGTGGTAGACCATGATGTACTATTAAGTGAAACATCTTGGATTTCCATTGTCTTTAGTGAGTTTTTTACAAGATGTTTCGAGCAGTGAAATCTCTGCTCGTTTCCAAGTGAAATTCTTGAACTCACAAATGAAACTCACGAGTTTTACTTGAAAATGAACAGAGATTCTACTGCTCGAAACGTCGCGTCGTGTAAAAACTCAATAAAGACAAAGGAAGTCCAAGATGTTTCACTTAACCATACAGATGAGTTGAAATACCGGCGAGACTGCTCTATGGTTCATCTGCTTCACAGAGCATGTAGTTTAGTTAGTCTGCTCTGAGGTTTACTCACCTGAAGGTGAGGACGAAATATTGCATAAAACTGCTTGGTTTATTGTATACACGATTGTGAATTCTATTTACGTAAACACCAGGTATCGTTAGATGGCCACGTACAACATCGATGCGATAGGTATTCGAACTGCATTGTTGGTCAGGTTTGAGGTATACCATACTGATGAGCTGAAACCTCGAACTTCAAACGAGCGAAAAGTCTTACACTTTGAATTCTAAAGATCACCTTGTTCAAGAGTAGTTTTCTCAACACAAGGAAAACAGCATATTTTAATAGACTATTACGACCACAATTTACTTGTTAGATTACTAATTACAACCACAAGGGCCCAAGAATCCAGAAGCCTACGTGCCAACCATTTTAATAGACCTACCTCATCTTTGGAGAACAGAATATCACTATACTTTCTCTGTCCCCTAATCTGAAGCTCATAATAACAGATTGGGCTTCATACAAAACCTGGAAATTTTAATCCAAAAATTATTGGATAATCGTGAATTTCTCAACGCACATATTAATTTAGGCTGCTAGGTACCTACCCCTCTATAAAGCACACATTTAGCAAGAATTTACACATTCTCAATTTGTGACGTTCTAAACAATGGTAGCTACACACAGCCACTTGACATCAAAAGAGCCAAAGTGTGCCAGAACATTATATATCCATCTTAACATCTATTAAAGTTCAAGCAAAACAAATTTATAAAAAAAGCCGTAAATTAGACCCTTCAAGAGCCGTAGGGTTTAGTCAACGATCAATCATTCGAGTATTTCCCCACATGAAAAAACATCAAAGCCAAAGCCTCATCACACCTAATATATAAATCAAAAAAATCCGAATTGTTTTAGTATGCGGAGGCTCTCCTTTGAAAATATATTCAAAGGAAATTCATGGCGAATCTCTATTCTTATAGTCGGATCCTCTCCAGAATAATATTTCATGGGTTTGACATGACCCAGAAGTGGATGGGAGACTTTATGACTTCAAAGGGTTTCCTCGGGGGGATTTTGCCTTGCTAAACTATTGGACGTCGTCTTGAGGGAACAAAATTTGTTCCAAAAATTAAACAAAAAACTCGTGCGAAATGTGAGGAAAAAACGTCGAAAAGTTTAATAAAGAAATACCCCAACGGGCCGGCCGTAATGCTGGAGAACAAGAAGGGTTTGAACTTTCCAACGCTCGTGACCCAAACGAATGTGACAAAGGGCGAAATATCCCTGCGGAGTGCTAAGGCTTGTTTTCGTTGTCAATAAGTCAACTTAAAACTTTCGACTTTGTAGTATATACTTCCAAGGGGCTTTATTATGTTTCGGTACATTTCTCCAGAGGATTGCGCATTTTTTATAATGTACTTAAACGAGAACGCTTTGTATAACTATGCCTTAGCGTTCTTTAAGCTTTGAGTATAAATATCAGTTTCCCAGGCTTCTAAAATTATTGTAAACTTTAGTGGATGCTTTAATGATCGATGGCATTTTGCACTGATTGGAGGAAAAGTTGATTGAAAACGATAAACCGTTATTTGGTCATAAATCCTCAGTTTTCAGAATACCACTAAATTTCCGCTGCTCATTAATCCGCGACGGAATATATTGGAGATGTCAACATTTCCTTTATTTAAACGTTATGAAATATCGATATTTCAGCCCAAGTTCGCTTCGTGTTTATTTACTTCCATACAAGTTGATACTTATGGCTGTTGAAAGTTAAGTAGTTCGATCTTAGAAGTTTGAGAGAGTCACCAAAAAGGGGATTTTAATTCAATAAAAAGGAAAGAACAAGAACAAAACCTAAAACTCTCTCATTCCTTAAAAATGTAACAAAACGAAACTTTTGTTTTATTTCTAACTTTATGATTGTTTTTGTATGAGTATAAAGTCAGAGACAAATGTAAATTAAAAAATATATAAAAACAAAAAAATATATAATAAAGCAGATAGGACAAACTTTTTAAATTATTATATGAATGCGATGAAGAAAAGGGTTACGTTGGCAGTCTCTGGATTATACTATGAAAATTATGATGCAGTTTGTCAGCATGGGGATTGAAAGTTTAGAGATGGAAAGTTATGTCCCATTCGGTTTACAAAACCTTAGTAATATGCAAACAAACTTTCGACGCACATAATCTGAGTTTAATCCCAGAAGCTGGATATTTTAACACTTGCTCTACCCTTTTCCCTATTGTCAAAAGAGGCTTAACCCATTGAAGTGCTCTCATGAAGGAGAGCTTATTAGCCTATTTTAATAAGCCCGTCACGGCCATCGCGGTTGCTTATATTTTAAAGCACGAACAGGAACTATAAACAGAATTTAAATTTTCACTGTTGTAGCTTATTGACAATAATCCAATTTAGACCAAAAATAACTATAAATTAGTTCTGCGAAATGCAATTAGGGGTGGCGCTTCGAAATCAGCAACCCATTCAGCGGTTACTCACCAACATGAAAATTTATTTCCTACAACTAAAATTTACATGACATTTTCCCATGAAAGCAGGTATAAATTTCGGGATAACTTTGTGTAGAAAGTTTTCAGCTCTGAAGGGAGAATGGGAATTGAGGGTGATACTCTCATGGCTATACGGGTCCCTTGTGGCCTTGCAACATTTCCTTTTTGGACTTTGGCCTCATTTCCTAGATAAATACAAATTATATTTGCTGCCCCTTAGTGAATGAAACTTAATCATTATGAAAACTATTTTTCACGAACCTTCAGTTCGGTTAGATGCTATTTCCTATGAAAGCAAGATAAACCTCTGGAAAACGCAGAAACAACAGACTTTCAGCTCTGCGAATAATTCCGGTAATTTAAAAGCCACGTTCCCAAGAATTGGGAGTGTGATAATTATTCCCTATTCCCCGGGGTTGCACAATTAGGAAAGAGGCGCCGCACATATTAGGGTTAAATTGTTGCTATTAGTTATACACCTGTATTACTGTTCTCCAGGACGAGATGTTCATTAGCTAATATGATCGTCACTTAAAAGGTTAATTTCGTAATACGCTAACAATAATTGGACAACTGCGTCAGTCAAAGTCGGTTTAAAATTATGGAGGAGATGCGGAATTTCGAATAGGAGTTTTTGTTTTTGATATTATAATGCAAAGCTAAAGCAATAATAGAGGCACTAAAATAGAAAACATAATAAATAACTTTGTCTCTTAGGATGGCGTTTGCTATTGAATATGGCTTTATTCTTTGTTGAATTTTTCAACACACTCTCAGTTTTGCATTTTAAAATGAAATAAAATGAAAAATGAAAAGTCATTTTTAAACGATTTTGGGTCTATCCTGTAAAGGTTTAGATTCTATCTTCTACTATCCTCTTCAGCGCCAGTAAAGCGAGAAGGGTTGAACCGACAATATCCAACTGGATTCGCAACATGTTAGAATCCAGACTGATCGCTACATCATTAAACGATGACACTGTCAGATATATAACAGCGGGAGGTTGCCCACAGGGCGGAGTCCTTTTACCACTCCTGTGGTCCCTACTAGTGGACGATCTTCTGCCTACTTTGCAAATATGGAGAGTCGAGGTCAAAGCATACGTGACATCTTTATCCCTATAAGAAACCACACAGACCAACAAATCTCCAGCACGTTGCAAGAGGTTCTGGATGTTGTACAAGACACAATAAACAGAACATTATTTACCTCTTGATGAAGTGAAGAGGAGGTGTCTAATGTGTAATCACATCCATAACGGCCTTGGGCCACAACATTACAAACCAACATCTATCTTTACTTTAAAATGTTAGGAAGAACAAGTGTGTAAGGAGTTTATGCTCATCAGGCGATCACCAGTCGTATGCCGAGAACTCGGCCATCAGACGGAATGTTTATTTACATTGCTCATAATAAGTGGTACTCACCCCTTTGACTTATAAAAAAAAACAAAAACAAAAAATAAATAAACGTCAGAAACATTTCCTTACACAACCGAGAGCGTGTTGTGTTAGACTTCAATACATAACACTCAAATCCTGAGTGTACCCTATGATTTACGGTGTTGTTAGTTGTAATGTAAATCATTTCACTGATCATTCGTTTACAGTAATTTGGTTCTCTGTCAAGGATTGTTGTGTTATTAAAATCCAAGTTATGATTGGTATTAAAATGGTGTTGCATAAGTGATGTCTGTTCGTTATTGTTTCTATTGTTAGGTTATTGGCTTGACTTTGGTATCGGGTGGTAGGGTCCCCAGTAATAAATAGCCTTGTAGACTAAGCCGTCGTCCACCATTGCAGACATGTATGCCACCCATCAGACATCAAAACAAAAATTCTTTTGTTTCCACCATTAACCCAATGTCTTTTTTCCTTTAATTGGTTCATTAGACTTCAACACGTAACACTCAAACCCTGAGTATCTACCCTATGATTTACGGTATTATTAGTTGTAATATAAATCATTTCACTGATCATTCGTTTAGAGTAATTTGGTGCTCTGTCAAGGATAGTTGTGTTATTGAAATCAAAATCATGATTTTTTATTAAAATGGTTGTTGCGCAAGTGCTGTCTGTTCATTCTTGTTGCAACTGCGCCTTTGACAATCATAAGCAGTTTTAAGCGTGTGCCTAGCAGTTGTTTCGTAGTTCCAACATAGCATTTGTGACAATGACATCACGGGATCTTATATATAACTTCGGAATAAGACAAAATTGGGGTAGGGTCATTCAGTTTATTATATATGGAACCTATCGTCCTTGTGTTGTAAAAAGTTAATTTACAGCTAGATTCTTTTTGTGAAATGTGTCTCTGAATGGTTTCGGACAGACCCCTTATATATGGAAATCTAAAGTATTTGAGGTTCTTGTCATGACTGTTAGTTTGAGACTGTCGGTGTTTGTATCTACATAGGACCTGATTGACAAAGCTAACTGGATAATTATTGTTTTTCAAAATTTCTCTAACATGATTCATATTTTTATCATGAAAAAAGGGCTACTGAGATTAAGAGCTCTGTACAATAAGTTCGTGATTGTTGCTACTTTGTGAGAAGTGGTATCAGCAGACAAGTAGTTTAAAACTCTTCCAGACGCAGTCGGATTGCGGTATCAATCGAGAAGAAGCATTCCATCATGCTGTCGTATGACAAGAGTGTCAAGGAAGGGGAGTGAACCTTCTACCTCTATTTTCATGCTGAACTAAAATTTAGGAATGAACAAATTAAAATAATTTAATAACTCATGTGCCCTATTATATGGGCATGCCACGATGGTATCGTTCACGTACAATTTTATGAAATGCACATCAAAAGCAGGAGAGAGAGAGAGAGAGTTTTGAACATCAGTTCCTCCATCATCAACGAAGCCAGGATTGGACTGGCGGGGTTGCCGATTGCTGAATCATCTAGTTGGAGGTAAAATTTGTTATTAAATACAAAGTAGCTACTGTCAAACAAGTATGTGATAATTTCAAGAAATTCTCGACGAGGCAAAGTTGTGTATGATGAAATGATATTCAATTTTTTATTGTTGATAGATAGGACCAAGGGAAATCACGTCTAAGGACACCAAAATATATCCTCAACAACTCAAAGGGGCTTTTTTACGTTGTACATTGAAGTACTAGTCACCTGGGATAAAATCTCGTGTACAAAATTTGTTAAGTTATAAGATGGTGAGTTGATGCAGCTGACTACAGGTCTAAGACACAAAGCAGGTTTGTGGGTTTTTCTCAGACGTTACAACTGGGGGGGGGGGGGAAATGTTGTACGTTTTAAGTTTCTTCCCTTTCCAGGCATCAATATAACGAAGCTTCACTAACCGATTTATTAGGTTATTGGCTTGACTATTGGCTTGACTAGGGTGGTAGGGTCCCCAGTAATAGCCTTGTAGACTAAACCGTCATCCACCATTGCAGACATGGTATCCATTACTCATTTTTTGACATTACAACCGTAGAATTACCCTTATCTGAGCGCATAACCACAAGCTCAATTTTATAGTGGTCGACCTAGTGGCATCAAAACCTACATTAGGCACTCGCTATGTCGCGTCGCGTCGTCAGGGTTTCCTCACTGACAGACTGGGACAGACGAAGCGAAGATCTGCAACTGGCAGGAAGTACCTTGTACACGGACGGATCCAAAATCAATGAAGGGGGCTGCCTCCGGAGTGAACGGGAGATCGGAAGGCATCTGCAAAGCAGAGAGCCTGAGCCGATTCACCATACAGTGTTTCAGGCAGAGATACATGCCATTGAGATGTGTGCCCGACACTTATTAGAGGAGGGATGACAAAATAGATTAACAAAAATCTGCCAAAACTGTTTGGAACTGCCACAGGACTCTGAACACCCTATCGCAGGGGAACAGCGTCACACTGGTATGGATCCCGTGCCATCGTGATCACGAAGGCAATGAGAGGGCCGACTCTCGGAGGGCGGCGGGCTCTACATTCGTAGGCCCGGAGCCGGCACTGGAAGTCCCATACTCTCTGGTCAACGCTGAACTCCAGAAATGCAGCAATGCCAAGTGCCAGGACTGATGGGAGACAAATCAGAGTGGCCACTGCCCTGTACATAGCCACGATTTCACACAAGATTTCACATGCGCCGACTCGGACTGTCCAAAGAGACGGAGTGTCGGCTGTTCTTGGAGGACGACTAAACAGTTGAGCACGTCCTATGTGACTGCCCGGCTTTTGCCAGATCGAGATACTCACTGTTCGGGAACACGATCATTGAGCCTCAAGATGCAAACGCAGTGTCGCCCGAGAGACTCATCAGATTCGTTGAGGGTCTGAGCATAACGGGTGACAATTAATGGAGCAAGCAGGAGCAAACCTTGTTGGCAACACTTCGAGTGAGCCACAGTAGACCGCAGGTCGCGGTGGAGGGCTGTACAAGTCCACTAACATTGAATACATACATCTTCTACCATACTCCTACGATTTAATTGACTTATTGTTTGGAAGTTTTAAAGTATGACAGATAAACTGCTTCACACCAAAAAGCTGGAATTGAATACCAATTCATCAATTGCTGTTGAATTATGAAAACGCTGGTATTTATCCTTCTGAAACTTTCTTTGCTACTAACCCAGAAAATGACAAAGTGAAGCTTAGATTGCTGCTTAATAATTACCTATCTAAATCCTTCAATTTTTCTGTTTATTAGAGATTATGAAATCTATACATCAAACCTTTCGCCAGGTAGTTCTTAGGAGTTTAATCCCATTGTAATAAAAGTTGACCAAAACGTATTATACGTTTTTTTTTTACTTTATATATTTGGCGGTCAATAACCTCAGAACAAATGAACTTCTTAAAAAACTTCAGATTGACAGTTTTGGACGCAAAATTCCAAATTTGTGTTTTATTGTGCAAAAATGTGATTATACCAAAAACAACTAATCAGAAGATTTGAATCAGTTTAGATTGACTTTGCCCTACAATAGAGTTACTCAATATTAGTATTTTAGACAACCTTAGCTGATTTTCTCCAAACAATCCAAATTTTTGTTTTTTTAAGCAACAACGATTTCGGCCTTAATCCTAACCTGACTTTCTGGAAAAATAATAAATATGCATTTTGAAGCTTTTTGAGTACCTACTGATTTTAGTCCTTTTTTAAAATATAATTTTACAAAACAAATTTGAATATTTGAGTTAATTTTTTTCGACTTTGTTCAAAAGTTGAGCTCAGTTTTAATTAATTTGAAATCTAATTATAATCTGTGCATTTTTTCAGAAATTTTAAATATACTTTTTGTACACTTTTAGTCGTTTTTTAATTGATTCAGAACTAATGGTACCTGAGTTTTTCCAAAACTTTTAAATTTTTATGTTTCCACGCTTTGAAGTATTTTCAATGATATTTATCCTGCCTTTCTAAACCTAATTTCCTCAAAAAAAAAACATAAAATTATCATTTTGAGGCATTTTTAGTCAAAAGTCACTTATTTTGGTACAAAAATTGTTTTATTAAAAGCACACATAAATTTTGCCTGATTTGGTCGGATGAATTACTCCAAAATCACAAAATTTGCATTTTCTGAGACAATAGAATTTTTTTAATATATTTTAGCTCTAATTCTAACCTTAATTTATCTAAGGGCTCCACATTTGCATTTTTTTTACCCTTGTATAATTTTGAAAAGCTTCTAGGCCCTAATCATAACCTCCAAACTCCAAATTTGCATTTTCTTACCCTTTGAGTAACTTTTAACCGATTATGGCCCAAATGCCAACTTGCTCCTTTCCACAATTTCCATTTGGCTAGTTTGGCGATTGGTTAGAATTGACTACCCTGAATTTTTCTAGAAACTTTTAACTTTTTTAGACGCTCTGAGAATTTTTGCACCGATTTTATCCACTAACCCTTCAGTGTTGCCTTTTCACACTTTGAACTATTTTTCATCGATTTTGGAATCAATCCTGGTCTCACTTTCTCAAAGAGACTCAAAATTTGCATTTGTAGATGATACGGGTAATTTTTGATCCATTCTAGTTCTAATTCTAACCCGAATATTTCCAGAATATTTTAATTAACATTTTAACAGCTTTGAAAAACTTTTAAACGATTGCACATTTTAGACACCTAGTATCATTGGACCCTAATTCTAGCCTGAATTGAATCGAGAAACTTTAATTTGCATTTTTGTTGATGCTTTGAGTAATTTTTAAGCCATTTTAGCAACAGTCTTAATCTGAATTTCTACAAATCCTACAAGTTTGTAGTTTTACTCGCTTTGAATCATTTTCACCGATTTTGGCCTTAAGCCTACCCTGATTTTCTCATAAAACATCTAGATTTTCATTTTTAGATGAGATGGGTCGTTTTTGATCAATTTTAGTCCTAATTCTAACCTGAATTTCTACGAAGACTCCAAACTTACATTCATGCCGTTTTGTGTCATTTTTTAGTTTTATTTCAACTTAAGCTTCTAAACCTAATCTTCTTTTATTTTAACTTAATCTGAACCTTCTTTTTTCCTGAAACATTTGATCTGCATTTTTAGAAGCTCTAAGTAATTTTTAAATTATTTTGCCGATAATCCTAATTTAAATTTGTCTAAGTTTTCCAAATTTGTATTTTCACACAATTTGGGTCATTTTCACTGCTTTTAGTCTTAACCCTAGCCTGATTTTTCAAAACATATCAGAAGTGACATTTTCAGATGAGTGTGTCATTTTTGGGTGAGTTAAGTCTTAATTCTAACCTGAAGTTGTCCAAGGACTCCAATTTTGCATTCTTAGACGCCTTGTGTCATTTTGAACCCATTTTGACCTTTATTCTAACTTCAATTTGTCCAGCTTTGGATTAGGTGGATAATTTTTAATCGATTTTAGTCCTAATCCTAACCTAAATTTCTCCAAAGCTTTCAAATTTGCATTATTTGCTTTTTGTATTATTTTTTAATCCCGTTTTGACCCTAATACGAACCCGATTTTTTCCAGAAACATTAAATCTGCATTTTTGGAAGCTCTAAGTAATTTTTAAATTATTTTTCCCATAATCCTAATTTGAATTTGTCCAAGCATTCCATATTTCACTTTCAATTGTTTTCAATTTTTCACTCGTTGAATTTCCATGTCACTTTCAGTGTATCAAAAGTTGCATTTTCAGATGAGCGGGTCTTTTTTGGGTGAGTTAAGTCTTAATTCTAACTTGAAGTTCTCCAATGACTCCAAATTTGCATTCTTAGACGCCTTGTGTCATTTCGGACCCATTTTGGCCGTTATTCTAACTTCAATTTGTCCAGAAATGTTTCAATTTGCATTATTAGATGAGGTGGGCCATTTTTAATCGATTTTAGTCCTAACTCTAACCTGAATTTCTCCAAAGCTTTCAAATTTGCATTTTTTGCCTTTTTGCATTATTTTTTAATCCTATTTTGACCCTAACCCGAACCTGTTTTTTCCAGAAACATTTAATCGGCATTTTTAATAGCTCTAAGTCCTAATTCTAACCTGAAGTTCTCCAAATACTCCAAATTTGCATTCTTGGACGCCTTGTGTCATTTGGACCCATTTTGACCCTTATTCTCACTTCAATTAGTCCAGAAATGTTTTAGTTTGCATTTTTGGATGAGGTGGGTCATTTTTAGTCGATTTTAGTCCTAATCCTAACCTGAATATCTCCAAAGCTTTCAAATTTGCATTTTTTGCTTTTTGTGTTATTTTTTAATCCTGTTTTGACCCTAATCCGAACCCGATTTTTTCCAGAAACATTGCATTTGTAGAAGCTCTAAGTAATTTTTAAATTATTTTTCCCATAATCCTAATTTCAATTTGTCCAAGCATTCCAAATTTGTATTTTCACCCACTTTAGGTCATTTTCACTGATTATGGTCTTAACTTTAGCCTGACTTATCAAAACATATGAGAAGTTGCATTTTCACCCGAGTGGGTAATTTTGGGTGAGTTAAGTCTTAATTCTAACTTGAAGTTCTCCAGTGACTCCAAATTTGCATTCTTAGACGCCTTGTGTAATTTTGAACCCATTTAGGCCTTTATGCTAACTTCAAATTGTCCAGAAATGTTTTAATTTGCATTATTAGATAAGGTCGGCCATTTTTAATCGATTTTAGTCCTAACTCTAACCTGAATTTCTCCAAAGCTTTCAAATTTGCATTTTTTGCCTTTTTGTATTATTTTTTAATTCTATTTTGACCCTAATCCGAACCTGTTTTTTTTTTCGAGAAACACTTAATCGACATTTTTAATAGCTCTAAGTCCTAATCCTAACCTGAAGTTCTCGAAATACTCCAAATTTGCATTCTTAGACGCCTTGTGTCATTTTGAACCCATTTTGACCCTTATTCTAACTTCAATGTGTCCCGATATGTATTAATTTGCATTTCTAGATGAGGTGGGTCACTTTTAATTGATTTTTATCCTAATTCTAAACTGAATTTCTCCAAAGCTTCCAAATTTGCATTTTTTTGTCTTTTTGTATGATTTTTTATTCCTATCTTGATCTTACTCCTAACCCGATTTTTTCCAGAAACATTTAATCTGCATGTTTAGAAGCTCTAAGTAATTTTTAAATTATTTTACCCATAATTCTAATTTTTAGTTATACAAATCTTCCAAATTTGTATTTTCACACACTATGGGTCATTATCACTGATTTGGTCTTAGGCCTGGCCTGATTTTTCAAAACATGCCAGAAGTTGCATTTTCAGATGAGTGGGTCATTTTTGGGTGAAATAAGTCTTAATTCTAACCCAAAGTTCTCCAATGACTTCAAATTTGTATTCTTAGACGCCTTGTGTCATTTTGAACCCATTTTGACCCTTATTCTAACTTCAATTTGTCTAGAAATGATTTAATTTGAATTTTTAGATAAGGTGGGTCCTTTTTAATCGATTTTAGTCCTAATTCTTACCTGAATTTCTCCAAAGCTCACCGATTTGCTTTTTTTTTCTTTTTGTATGATTTTTTTAATCCTATTTTGACCATAATCCTAACCCGATTTTTTTCCAGAAACATTTAATCTGCATTTTAGAAGCTCCAAATAATTTTTAAATTAATTTGCCCATAATTCTAATTTTTATTTATCCAAATCTTCCAAATTTGTATTTTCTCACACTTTGGGCCTTTTTCACTAATTTGGGTGTTAGGCCTAGCCTGGTTTTTCAAAATATATCTGAAGTTACATTTTCAGATTATTGTGTCATTTTTAATCGATTTAAGTGCTAATTCTAATCTGAAGTTCTCCAAAGGCTCCAAATTTGCATTTTTAGTTGAGGTGGGTAATTTTTAATCGATTTTAGTCCTAATTGGCTAAATTTGCATTTTTTGCCGTTTTGTATTATTTTTTAATCCTACTTTGACTTTAATCCTAACCCGATTTTTTCCAGAAACATTTAATCTGCATTTGTAGAAGCTCTAAGCAATTTTTAAATTATTTTGTCCATAATCCTAATTTGAATTTGTCCAAATCTTCCAAATTTGTATTTTCACACACTTTGGGCCATTTTCACTAATTTTGGTCTTAGGTTTAGCCTGGTTTTCTAAAACATATCAGAAGTTGTAATTTCAGATCATTGTGTCATTTTTAATCCATTTAACTACTAATTCTAACCTTTAGGCCAGATTGTACAAATCACCCTCAAAGTCAGGTTCAGCTAAATGACTAGGTACTTGAACCCGCCCATAAGAATCGCATTGCTGTCAAATTAATTTCATTTGTGCCATTGCTGACAGCATTGCTTTTCTTATGGGCGAGTTTAAGTACCAGTCGAGTTTAGATGAACCCGACTTTGAGGGTGACTTGTACAATCAAGCCTACGTTCTCCAAATATTCCAAATTTGCATTCTTAGACGCCCTGTGTCATTTTGAACCCATTTTGACCCTTATTCTAACTTCAATTTGTCCACATATTTTTTAATTTGCATTTTTAGAAGCTTTGTACAAATTTTAACGAATCAAATTTGTATTTGTACTAGTTCGTTTTTTACCATTATTGAATATTAAGAGGGCTTTAGAGCGGTTCAACTGTTGGAAATGTTTGTAATTTATTCTCTCTATTACCGTTTTCCTTATTTGACTATTGGCAGAGGCCAGAAAATGCAGAAGAAAATTGGAAATAATTGTCTGTGAATTTTGAATATCTGATCTTTGTGTATTTTTAATCCCATTAAGTATGTGTAGCATCAGGTTCTTTTTTTGTGTCAGTTTTATCAAGTAGTTGGTACTTTGCACATATGTTGAAGCCATGAGTGAACAAGACGTTAATTGTACGCCGAAACGTTGCCCTTTTCAAGTTACAAGGGTGTTTTATTTTGTCCTAAACCTATTAACCTCCATAACATATCTCAATGTTTAGAGCTTAGTATATCGTCTTTTTCTTAACAAAAAATATGAATAATTGTGCCTTCCTAAATTCTCTGGTCATAATCCTGCTATATTTCCTAGTCCAGAAAAAAATCCTTATTCTTACCTGTGAGGTATATTCTCCCTTGATGGAGTTCTGCTCGTTGGAGGGTGCATCCTCCTCTTCGGACTGCTACTGGGCCTTCTCACTGTCGTGTGATAAGGATAAATGCACGAGGCCGAAATGTTCGTTCCACTGGTGGTGAGCAGTCTATTCGTCATGAATCGACTATAGAGTATCAATAATTATTATCACGTCCATCCATATATCAAGAGCGCACTTACCTGTGTTGATCGAACATGTATTGTGGCCTCTTCATCACCAGCAGTCGAGGTAGTATGTGAATGAACACCCTTTTCACCCAGGGTGACATCCGATGGGTTTGCGGTGATCTGAAGTGAACGTTGAGGACCACTACTGTCACGCATATACTAAAACAAACAATACACAGGGTGATTCTAAAATTGGTGTTGAAACTGCACTAGCGAATATGACTTCAAAAACAAAGATGTTTTCACTTTGATTCTTTTTCGAAATGTTAACATCAACGGAGAATCAAGGTACTTTCAAACCACCAGGGAAATTCTTCAATTAGTAAAATATTTTTGAAAAGTTGTTTATTATTTTTGGAAAAAAGTACACCGTACGTCACTGTTTAATATCAAAAGAAACAATTATTACTGAATTCCTTGTTCAATTTAAAAAAAAAACTCTTTTATTATATAATGGTACGATGCACCGATTTTGAGAAAAAAAATAAACACCGTTTTAATATATTTTTATTTAATTATTAATATATTATGTCTTCTAATTTTTAAATAAAACTTTGAAACTCTATGTAAATCCGTTGATGCTAATATTTGAAAAAGCGCCAACGGAAAAAAGAATATTTGCTTTTGAAGCTCAGAAACTGGTGGAAGGATAACACTAACTTTGGAATCACCCTGTAATACCAAGAGCAGTACTTGATTGAAAACAAAATAGTAGTACAATCCTGCAGGCGCTATCGCATTTTCAGCTTAAGCCTATTTTAAAGCTTTCTGCCAATATAAAATGCGAAATCAAATTTAGAGCTTGTGGATATAATGGAGGAAAAAAAAAGAAAATGCTTTTAGATTTTTTCAAAGTCCAGTTAAAGCATTAGTATTGAAGAAAAGCCAATTTGCGAGTTTATATTACGGTCTTTGGAAAAAATTATAAAATAATCCGGCGGCACTAATGAGAAAACCAGAAAGAGCGGTCAGACTTTTAATAACCCCAGATATAAATTGGAACTCCTAAGTCTGCAGATTATCTCTGCCACCGGTTTAATTGAATGTTGCGCTGAAAATTGCTCCATCTGGGTTTTCTTTAGCATCCATTATCACGACATGTCTACATTTGGAGCAATTGCCACTTTTTGCGGTCTCAGACGCTGAACTTTGCAGATAGGGCAAACAAACTACTTGAGAATGTTTGCACTCTCGTTTTATCAGCCACCCAAGCGGTTGTCTGGAAAGAATCCGGGATTTTTGTTTAGTTGAATTCGATTATTTCAAGGTACTTTTCAGGATTTGCGTAACACTAATGTGAGTAAAAAAAATCGTAATTGGGTTCTTAAAGTTTCCTGAAGGACAACGAGGGAGGTTTCTGGAGCAGCCTCGTGGAAAGTGGGTCAGGACATCGCCTAACTTTAAAAATGTTTCTCTTGTCAGATAATTAAATTTATGGTATTTAATAAAATAATTTGACTTTGATAATTTGTTTTTCTCCTGCCAGCGGCTTTGGATTTAATTATAAAATTTGAAAAGTCAAGATAAAAGCGATAATTACGCATTTTCAAAAGGGACGACAGGAAAATTAAGGCAAAGTAACTTTTAATTGACTGCTGTTTGTCTTTTTCCTTCGTTAATTTATGGATTCGCGATTCAATATAAAGATAAAAATAACGGCAGAAAATGTTTGCCTCCATCGAAGCAGAGTCAGGAGTTTTACAGATCAAATCTCATTTTTGTTATATAGGTTGTCTTAAGTGGGCCTGAACATATATATAGATTGTCATTTTGGGTTAATAATATAAACATGTTGACAGTTTTTGACATATTTTAAGTTCAAAATTTTTACCCATTTTACGTGAGAGATAATGCCTAATCTGGAGATAGCCAACCGTAATGCAGAGCCGACCTTTGTCAATCGCATCCGACAGGAGGTGATAGACGTGACGGTGGTCTCGCAACAAATGGCTGGAAAGGTAAAAAACTTTAGAATATCTGAGGACAGTTCGATGTTCGACGACAGGATCATAAGATTTTAAATCGAGTCAGACTGGACAGATACACCGCTGAAAAGGAATCCGAGAACCACAGACTGGGTAAAATCCAAAGAGCTTTTAAGTCAGGCCATGGGTTGCAACGAGCGGCAGGTGCTCTACACAGAGGAAATAGATAGAGAGGTAGAAAGGCTCAACAGGTTTATTGGCCATTCCTACGAAGAGCCACTCAGGAAACAGTGTACTCGTAGACTTCCGTAGTGGAATGGCACGCTGAAGCATCTTAAGCTAGAGGCCAGAAGGGCCTTCCACCGAGCTTCCAAAAGAGGTGCGCAGGAGTCGGATGGATACAACGAAGCCCGCAGAGAATTAAGAAAAGTGTTACCGCGAATTAAGAGACGAGATGGCGGAAATTGTGCGGAGAGATGAACTCTCTCTCGGAATCGGCCAAGCTTGCCTGAGCGCAGTAAGAGGAAATCAACTAGGTACAAAGAATAAACAGGACGGTACATGGACAGGAAACCAGGAAGAAACCCTAGACATTCTTCTGGATTCCCAATTCTCCGGAGAAAATGGTGAGGCCGCTCCTCCGGTGGGGTGGGGTCCGGTCCAAGAGGATTGGACACTTGCAAAGGAAATAGTGACCAACGAAGCCATTAGATAGGCGATGGCCGAATAACCCCAGCAATTCTGCAAGAGGGACTGGACAATGTGCTTCCGTCGTTGAGTAGAGTGTTCACGGCGAGTGTGGCTCTGAGATATGTCCCTCAGGACAATATAATCACCTCTCAAGATGACTATAATGTTGCCAAATTGTTCAGACCCACAAGTTTGACATCCTTTCTAATGATAACATTAGAAAAGATAATCGATAGGTACATCACAGAAGAAATTTTGGGAAGACATCCTAAAAACAAAGATCAACATGCCTACAGTAAGGGGAAGGCGGCCGACACGGCTCTCCACCCTATACGGCATAAAACAGAGAAGGCTTAATCGAATAAGGAAGTGCTGTTGGCACTTTTTTTCGACATTGAGGAAACATTCGACGAAGCCCGAGCAAATCTCTGAGAAGCCCTTAGGGCCTGAGGAACCCCAACCCAGTTGGTAAGCTGGCTCCGATCGGCACTCCGCAACCGTAAGGTTAAGGCCTTGGGAAGCCACACAACAATTTTCACCTTGGGAAGCCACACAACAATTTTCCCAGCGGAGGTGTTGTCTCGATACGAATACTCAAGGTGGCTACACGAACAGAAGTAAGACAGGGAGTAGAGGAGGACATCTACATCTACTCCGTAAGCCAGGCGGCTCTGCGTCAGTTCACTGGCAGAAACAAAAAGGGTAACTTCCTGTACATAGGGCCATCAAGGGGAACGAGCGTGCCGAGGAATCGGCCAAACGTGGTTCCCAGACATGCTTTATTGAACCAGAGCCACGTCTAGGAGTAATTAAAATGTACGTCTCTCACCCTCTGAATGGGAGTGGGCATGGGAGAGGACAAGGACAAACTGGACACAGTCAGGAATATGTAGACATACCAAGGAAATCTACCTTAACCCGGATAGCCCCGATGCCTCGTGGCTTCTCGGAAGAAGCCGGCAGTGCCTGGGAGACCTTATAGGTATTCTTACTGGACACTGCAGACTAAACAGGCACATGCACCTCTTAGGAATTTAGGAATGGCTGATAGTCAACTCTCACTCTGCACCCACTGTGGGGCAGGAGAAGAGTCGTCCTACCACTATCTGAGAGTGTGCCATAGGTGAGCACGACTACGCCATAAGACACTTGGAGCCTCTTTTATTTATCGAAAGGAGCTTCCGACTCCTGAAATGGGACGGAATACTCTCCTTCATTAGGGAATCGTGGAGGAAATGAGGGTTCTGGTGGAGTAGGGATGGGTGGACCGGGGGACTGTAAAAAGGGCGACTAAGGCCTAATGGCAAGGCTTCCGGCCCCCCCCCCTTGTTTACTACTACTGCTACTTGACCAATTTCACATTTTCCATAAAATTTCATTTCGAAAATAATTATTGTTCATTTTCCAGAAGTTAGTTCCCACTTCAATCAAATGAATCAAGTGGTGTTGCTAACTAAAACACCTTAGAAAAACTTCGAGTTTCAATCAAAGAATTTCTACACTAAAAAGAAGAAAAAGGAAGACGAAAGAGAATAACACAGAAAAGAAGAACGAATGCAAAAAGTTAAGGAAAAACAGCAGACAAATTATTGGTTTAAAAGAGACAACAGTAAATTGGAAGAAGTAAAAGAAGATGTAGAAGGAGTCAAAAGATAAATAGCAGAGTTCAAAATGTAAAATCTGGGACCGGTCTAATATGGGTGGTTGGTGCCCTCAGCAATGTTGTCAGATCTATTTTAAATGCAAGTACTATTTTTTTCTTATCTGCAGTCAGTATAACCTTTCAGAGTTTCTCTAACCAATAAATATCACTTTTCTATCTCATTTGGTTTTTGAGGCATTCTTTCAAGAAAAATTTTAAACTTTTGGGAGCATGTTAACAATAATGGCCACAAGCAGAACAACGTTGCCGAATTTACTCCTGAAAAGATACTATCCTCAATAACTTTGCATTTTTTTTCTTACACGTCATAAATCAAGAACCGAATACGATTGAGAACTGATATATACATGTTCAGCTTAAACGATACAGAGCTCTTTTAAGTCAGGCCATGGTTGCCGATAAAATAAAATAGTAGTGACATTAAATATTGTAGGGTTACCCTCAATATCTTCTCAATCGTAAATCTGACAACGTTGGTGCGTCCATTGCTGAGTGGGCCATGACTTTTGACGCAAGATTACAGGTTTTCGTAGTTCGAAAACCAAGTAAGATGAAAAACTGATGTTTACACATTAAAGGAACTATGATGAAGTCAACTGATTGCAGACAAGATGAAATAGAAATAACATTTTAGAAAGTAAAGTTACTCTTGCCTGTAAATCTGGCAACATCGGTGAGGAGACGACTTAGTCAGTTATCAACAGTAACTTCCCCACTCCAACATTTGCAAATATTAGTCCAAGCCGTTTTTTCAATGTTACACAATTCCCACAGTTTTGAACTACGAGTAGTTCTGAAAGTAGCAAGTACGGAAAAGTAGGAAAGAGTACCGATTAATTCGGAAACAATACAATTGTTTAGAGTAAATTGCATACGTGCAACCGCTTAAACGCCGAAGCGGAGCTGGTCGACCACTCAGCCATTAGCCAATGAGGTGAGAGAGGGCGTGGCTAATTAATATATAAGTAAGTAGCCTCAGGATTATTCTTAATTCTCTCTTCGCTTGAAAAGTGGAGAAAAAGTTAAAGTTAAGGGTATTCTCAAGTTGCAATATATTCCCCATTTAGACCGCAAAAGCTAAAATAAAGCACGGTTTGGATGACATCGAATGTTTAGTCTCGTCGGGAAATTGTTATCTTTAAGAAGTTTTTAGTAACTGATTGAACGAGTGGTATAGTTCTTCAAATCAGAGTTTTATGAAAGATACCCAGGAAATAATGTTACAACTACCCGGATGATGCAAGGAAGTTTTAACGGTCAAATTAAGCCCTGACTCATATCGAGTTACGGTAAGATATCTTTACCGCACGCATTTGCAAGTTGAAAGTAGCATCGCACTAGTTCGTTGAGTAGAACAATTTTCACATGCAAGAGTGCTTTAAAGACAACTTTTATATGCCTTTACCCAACTTCTTGTGTTAACAGGTCCTAAAAACCATTCTATATTTCAGGTTTAAACGCTACCTAAAGTTAAACGAGTAATTTTCTCTAGTAAACAATGCAATATACGTCAAAACATCAGATAGAGTTTAAACTTAAGATGTAATAGTGACCGTGAAAGTTCTTTGCTGGTTAAAAATATTTGGTTGAAAATCTTTACTTTAGTGTTATTGTGACAGAGCATCTCTTTTTTTAGTTTTAGTTGATGCTGAAAGTTGTTCCTCGATACTGAGTTTTGAGGTTTAGATCCACTTTTTGTTTACGTTTAAACCCTTCTTCATTGTAGTTACGGAAGAAAAGTCGCATCTTTTGTGTAATAAATGTGTGCGTTATTGCATTGCATATGTGTCAAAATCTCTTATTTAAGCTTACGCGGAGTTTACACTTTCACTTACTAAGTAAACACGGAACACTTTCACGTCTTAAGTTTATATACTTTAAAACAACAGATAGGAATTAAACTCAAGTTGTAAAAATGGTCCTAAGAATTATTTCAGTTTTAAACTGCACCTCAAATTTATTCTGAAATTGTGTATCCGTCAAGAAGGATGCACAATTCAAAACTCTCAATTAGGGTTTGAATTTGAGAAGTGTATGTGGTCACAAGTCCTTTGGTGATCAGAAAAGAATCTGAAGCCGACACTTGTTATCGCTCTGTTGGAGAATCCCTTTGTTGGTTTTATCTGTCACTAACAGTTGTGCCTCAATATATGGCTTTGCGATTTGAATCCACTTTTACGTCATCAATATCTTAAGTTTAAACCTTGCTCAAAATTTTAGAGAGTAAAGTTTACGTATATCTTATTGCAGTTGGAAAAGGAATGTCGTATCCCTTGGGTAGAAAGTAAAAAAATTATGCAATGTTTATCTGTCAAAATCTTTTGTTTACCTAGCGTGAAGTTTAAACTTAAAATGTACAAATGGACTATACGTAGCTTGTTGCTTGAAAAACTGTAAGTTACTATAAAAACACAATTATATGAACCATTCTAGAATTGCTTTAGAGTTAGGCAATTTAAGATTACAGTTACCTACATCTCTCCAAAGAGTTTGATAGATAAGCAAACCAATATACGTCAAAACCCAATAGAGTTTATAGTTTTACAAGAGTTTATAATTGACTTGAAAGAGTGGATTTAGGGACTATTTTTATATTTTGGTTTGAAACTGCACTTAAGGTTAAACGTAAGATTTTGACAGATACTCAACGCAAGAAATATTTATTCCGGAGTGTCTACCTCAGGTGAGGTTTAAACTTAAGATGTAAAAGTGGCCATAAATTATTTCTCTATGAGATGAAAACTGGATATTTATTCTTATCTTATGTTACTATGCTGCAGCATTTCATTTTTAGTAGTAATTGATACTGGCACTTTTTAATCTTAAGTTTAAACCTTATCTTCAAATTTAAATCTAGGATTTGACTGATAGTTCTTTGTGGTTGAGGAAGATACGTCGTTATACTTCGTGCAGTGAATGAGTGTTTTATGGTATTGTTTATAAGTCAAAATATTTCGTTTAAACTTAAGCGAAGTTTTAATTTAAAAAACTAAGTTTACCCTACACTGATTGTTGCATGAAGATTAGTAAGTTACTAACGAAACACTATGACTCTAACTACTCCAGAACTATTTAGGAAACGGCACTTTTAGTCCATTTTTAGACCTTAAGTTTACACCAAAAATTATTACATATAAACAACGTCAATACGTTAAATCGCGGGCTCAAATCTAAGACGTAAAATCGCCCTTTAACGAAAAGTTCTGACGAATAAGCGATGCAAATACAATCTGATGTGTTTTCCGGGCTTTGAAGCCGTGGCCCAATAAAATTTCTTCCTGACATTTCGTCTACAGCTCAGGCAGACGTTATCAAAGGGGATGAGGTAATGGGCGAAGTGCTCTTCCTTACTTCTCGAGGTTGACTGATTCGAGTCTGGTGAGCTCCGTGGTGGAGGACCTGGAGTGGGGGTGGAGGTGGCTCGAGGTTCCGATGAATTTGAAGTATGTCGTAGAACTCGTTTCCAGTCTACATTTAATTACATTTGTCGTGTTAAAAGATCTAAATGGCCTCTCTTGTTAATCTCAGATAGAAACGCTGCGGTTGATATAAGATATCCACCTCGTTAAAAAGGATGTCGTGACCTTCGGAGAGAGGACGCTGTGCTACTGTTGACTTTTGTGTTTGTCTCAGCCTGCAACTCCTCTTGTGTTCCGTAATCATCGTGTTGACACTGCGATTTATGGTGTAAATGTATACCGAGCCACAGCTGCATGGAACTCGGTAATCTCCGGGTGCCGATAGGGGATCTCTGTGGTTTTTGGCCAAACTCGAGCTTTGTTGTATTGTACGAGTGGGTTTAAAGATATTTTTAACGTTGTGCTTTTCCAGTATCCTGCCGATCCTAACCGTTACTTTTTGGATATATGATAGAATGATCCACATCCGCGTTTTTCCTAATCTTCTCCCGTTGTTCATTCCTTGTGTGAAAACCAACACACAGACCGATACCTCAATAACGGATCAAATCATTATCCCAGACAAAAATGGGGAGTCACAAAGGCTCTGCCTGTGAGAGCCAAGAGTATTTGTGAGCCGCCTGAACTGGAATGGGCAATGAAGCACCTGAAAGGAGCCTTTGGTTGGAAATAGATACAGCAAGCACGAGTTCGATAGGGCTCTCCGTTCAAGGAATATAGAGCGCCAGTAAGGAACAACGGGAAATGAAGAAAAGCGCGAATGGACTAGTCTACCATACATCCACAAAGTAACGAACAGGATCGGCAGGCTACTAGAAAACCACAATGTTAAAACTGTCTTTAAACCCAATCATACAATACAACAGAGTTCCATGCATCTGTGGCTCGGCATACATTGGCAGCACGTAACGTATAATGTCAACACGAGGATTAAGGAATACAAGAGGAGTTGCAGGGAGGGACAAACACAAAAGTCAACAATAGCAAAGCACGCTTTCTTTTCAACGCGGTGGATATCTTATATCAATCACAGCGTTTCTATCCGAGACTAACGAGAGAGGCCATTGAGATCTTTATACAGGGCAACAATTTGAACAGGAAGCAGGAAATTACGTTTCTAAATTCAGACCGGAAACGATGTCTGCCGCTGCTGTAGACGAAACATCAGGAAGAAATTCCATTGGACTACGGCTTCAAAGCCTGGAAAACACTTTAGATTGTATTTTTACCAGCCGTGAAAGTTTTCACAGTCTTATAAAACCATGTAAAATATATGAAATTTAAACGTCAGTTTCAGGTTTAAACTTCAGAACCCATCTTTTTCTTAACGTCCCTAGTTAATTACTTTTTAAGTTGTGTTAATTAATTCTGACAGTTGTGCTCTGATATTGGGTTTTTAGGTTAAGATCCACTTTTAGATGTCAAATTTAAACTCTACCTTAGGTTTAAATTCAGGATTTTCTTTTAATTTTATGGTGGTTGGACAAGAAAAGTCGCAAGTTTCCGACATGAAATGAGTACGGTAAGATTGCATTGCTTATCTGCCAAATCTTGTATCGTGTAACCTTAAGTGAAATTTAAACTTGAGATATATAAGAAGTTCCTTCGTTACCTTCCTTATCCTAATTACTACTGGGAAATGAATAAGTTGCTAAAAAAAAGACGATTACGCGAACCAAACTAAAACTCCTTTAGGTTGTGGCGATTTAGGACTAGTTTTAAACCTTAAGGTTATATTTTGCTTGCTGCTTTTAAGTTTAGATTTTGACAGATAAAGAATGTAATATACGTAGGTTAAAGCCTCAGATAAAGTGTAATTTTTAGTTACAAAATTGGTCCTAAGGACTATTTTTATATTGTTATATTGCAGTTTTCCAAAACAAAATAACTATTCACAAAGGTTTGTAATAGCTCCAGCATTCACCAGTTAACTGTATAAGGAGCTTTTGTGACGGTTCAGTAGGAACATCGTTTAACGGCTTTCCACTATCCTCGAGCAAGTGGTTAAAAGGAGAAGCAGATCAAGTCCATCTTATAATAGAAGAACAAAGGAACTCAACCATTGACATTGTAAAGGTACATTTGAAATGGGCTATGAACAAGACTTTCAACAAGACTTCGTTCAATTTTTTTGAGCCAAAACAGGAACCCATGTTCGAAGACTCGGTGAGTGCTTGAGTCTAAGACTAAAAAAGAGGTAGTGAATACCTAAATAAAGCAAGAGGCATATTAGTGCTACTATAACTAGAAAAGGTATGAAGCAGTCAAATTCGAAGCAAGAAACAATGTAGCCAACGAAAAACTGCCAACTCAGAAGAGTCAACCCACGAGAACTCTCCACGTATCTCAGACTTTTAGTTATCACTAAAAGAAGAAAAAACCTTTTGCGAAAGAAGGGATAATTCCTTAAGTCGCTATCTGATGCATCCGACAGTCCGAGAAATTCTTTGCCCCACTGAAGGAAAGTTCTGCCTCCATAAAGACCAATTCATGGAACACCGAAGAAAAAACCTTTGCGAAAGAAGGGATAATTCCTTAAGTCGCTGTCTCATGTATCCGACAGTCCGAGAAATTCTTTGACCCACTGATAGAAATTTCAGTCTCCATAAACACCAACTCATGGCTCCTTTCCATAAAATGCACTTCTTATAATTTTCGCATTAGGCCAGACAGCTGCGCAATTGCCAGAGTGACACCGAGTTAAATGGTCGACCATAAACAACATCCGATATGTGGATGACACGACATAATGAATGGTGCACCAATTCTCAACCGCAATTTATTAGGTTCTAAGGCAGGATCGAAAGTGAATAGGTCGAAAACGAAATTTATGGCCATAAAGTAATATAATTGGGCCCCGAATTGCTCAGTTCACGATTGAACGGGAAAGGAGGGGAGGTGAATGGGGCTAAATTAGCAACTTTAAACTAAGTTAGCGCATTAATCAACGAATTCACGCCAATTAGAACGGAAAGCATTAGAATTATATTTGTCATTTCCAAAATTATTTTATGCAGGCTGAATTGGCTCATTAATCACGTTGTGGATGTAAATCGAGGAAAGGTGGAAAGGCTTTTTTTCCCATAGTAATTGCTTTTTATAGCATTAATCCCGTCAAGTAGTTTCGTCGCTATCTCGAGTCATTTTTAAACTGGGATTTAAAGTTTTAACTTAGAGGACATTATTACTACTTGCAGAAATCTCACTTAATGGACTTTTCAAAGTTTGGTAATTTGGCTCGCTTCAAATTGCGCGCCATCCATTCGAGAAAAACTTAATTTAATGGCTCGGCTGCTTAAATGGGGTTTAATCATATATTCAGGTTTATTGTGTTTTTACTTACCTTATTGAAACTAATATCATGGCAAAAATTAGGTATTTTCCCAATAGCGGCACTACCAGCGACGTCGGGGGGATGATCTCCACTACTAGAAGGAAGAACACGTGGAGACTAATAAGAATGGATATTGACAGCGTCACCTAGAATATAAAAAAAACAGAATTAAACGAAATTATAAGGCTTAAAATCACTTTATTTTGACTTTTTCTTTACGCATTATTATTTTATTTTTGTCTTTCAAATGTCCCTTTCCTTCTGGTATTATTTGAATTTCCTCCACATATGCAAGTAAGTAAAATAATAAACGGATTTTAAGGGTAAAAATACCGCATAAGTACTTTTTAAATGCAGTACGGTTTTGTTACCCTGCCATACTTTTGTTTAATAAAAGTTTAGTTTAATAAAAATCATATTAAGCCGAGATTTCTGAAATTTTCTGTATAGACGTATTAAGTTCATTTTCAAGGCTTTTTTTTCTACAGAACTGAAATTATGCCAGAAATTGGTCTTTGACCCAACAGAACTAAATTTCAAAAAAACAAGAAGACGAAGAGAAAAAAAGAAAATAATTTTTATAAAATTTTAAATAAAGTTTGTCAATGTTATCATCACTTTTTTAGGAGGTTTTTTTATGACATTTGACATCTCATTGAATTTTAGGTTTCAAAGATATAATACAAATATGGAACGTTTATAACTCCGTTAAGAACATTTTGAGATCTCACTCAACTATCAGATCGAGGTGAAAAATTGCTAAATGGTTCGATAAAATAAATGTTTTCACTTAAATGATAATAACTAAACATAGTAATTTGGAGATAAAATGATATTGATAGGATGTTACATTTAGTTACATTTCCAGGATTTGCAATGACTATTAACTAGTATGGATGAAGCAATTGAAACAAAAGGCAATAATGATAAAATCTCAATCCTAGGTGAAGAAATATGGACTAAAAAAAGGCAACAAAAGTTGATTTGGAAGCAAAAAGTGCATAGTTAAAGATACTAAAGCCCACTTTGATGACAAGAAGACAGTTCAAACTCTTCCAAACAAGTGCAAATGACTTAAAGGTCAGATGCAACTTTGAAAGTAATCCAGATGAGAATTGCAGGCATAAGTTTGTCAATTTGCAAAGATGATATTTAGCTTTTACGAAATATTAAAAAATTACTGATTCTGAAAGAGGTAATTTTTAGGTAATTTGTAATTTTAATTTTTTTTAATAACTACCATCAGTTATTCGCCTGATATTAATCTGCTCATAAAAACCTAACTAACTTAATGAATTTTTCCCTCTTGATTATACACTAAAATTGGGAAATGTACCGCTAAACCATTTTGAATATGCCCAAAATTTAGATTAAATAATCTTGTTACATAATCTAGGACTAAAATTAAAGCAAAAAGATTATAAAATTACAGGTTCACATATTTATCCAACAACTACATTTTTTTAGATCTTTGGCATTTGATTTTATGTAAAAAATCATATGTAGACGGCCTTGCGATCCTGATTCGAGCCATGGAGGCAATGAAGGCATGGAGGAAGCATAACAGCAATACTCCAGGAGAAAAAAATAGGTGGTCACCAATTTGTCGATGAACGTATCTGCATACTAGTTTCGGGGTCTACCCCTTATCAGTGCAATATCAGTGAATGGCTCGAAAACTCCTTCGGAGAGTCAAGCGGCACTAAAGCACCTGACTCCAGCAGGAACTCTTCGAGAACTGTCTGGGAAATTCGAAACATACTGAACCACACTGGGGAGCATAATACGATAAACTTAGTCTGGATTCCAGGTCACAAAGGCCTTGAGGGCAATGAAATCGCCGATTCTCTTGCAAGGAAAGCGGCCAGTGCTACCTTCTCAGGACCTGAACCGGTCTTGGATATCGCAAGAGAGATATCGATGACGGAAATAATCCAGATGGCGAAAGAACAGACGTAACGTTGCTGGATAGACAGCCCGGGCCTTGTCATACAAGCACCCTGTGAGAAAAGGACAAAAGACTTATTAAGCCTCGACAGACAACAGTTCAAAATGGTTATCGGCTTATGCACTGGGCACATGTCGATTAAAACACGCACGCACACTCTGCATAGAGGATAATGAAACTGTAGAACAGTCTCATTATCACAAAAGTCAACAAAGATTTCAGAACTTCGGAAGTTCTGAAATACGACCCCCGGACTTCCACAAAATTTCACTCAAGAAGATAATGGACTTTCTAGAAATACTGGGTCTTCTAAGTAAACTTTAATTGATATTGGGGCACAATAGATTTTGTAGGTCGCGATGCAAGGGTCTCCCATGTGGCACTCATTTGGAAGTAATCAATCAATCAAGGAATCATACTTCTGATCATACTATACTCTCTAAAGAGAAACTCTAATAAGTTAATAACATGATAAAATTAATATTTATTTTCTTTTCAAGAATTAGAGATAAGGTAAATCCTCTCAAGATGCAATAGGAGATCCACTTAAGTCAACTAAAGCACAACAAGCAGAAGAACCTAATCAAATACCAAGTCAAACAAACGAGAGATTCAAGCATATAAAGAAAAAGTTAAAACTTGTCTTGAGACGTTACCTTTAAAAAAATAGAAAAAGAGGGACAAGCTCAAGAATAACAATTTTTCTTTAAAAAAAAACACTTTAGTTGTAGGGTATAACACACGTAAACACATAACACAAAAATTATCGTTTAGAACTGGATACAGCAGTTAAAAATAATGGCAATTATCTTCCAAACAAGTCTAAGTTTACTAAAATCGGATATGAGGTTTGGAAGGTACAAGAATTTTGATTATTTTCCTTTAATTGTTTCTCCCTAATAATGCCCTAATAATGTCTAATAATGTATACCTTAAAACTTTAAAAATAATGCCTAATAATGTATACCTTAAAACGATAATTTTGGGAAAAAATTTGATTTGTAATATTTGGTTTTTAATTGTACCTTCTTGTGGCAAAATTAATAACTTGGAAATAATTTTCAGGATTTTCTCATGTCCCCTTTAACTAACAAAAGTTTTTTCTCTAGATTCTAAGCCAATTAGTTTCCAAGGTGGCCACCCTTAACGAAACACGCTGTATAAGGTGTAATTCTTTTCGCCTTATCTTCTCTATCTTTTGGCACCGAGCCACAAGAAAAAAGAGTACCACAAGAGAGACAACTTTCTCAGATATCGTAAAGAGAAAGAGACGGGTAGAAAAAAGGATTTGAACCTTATACAGAGGGTCTCTGATATGGAACCGTTTTTGTTCCCAGTACAGGCTATTAACAAGTTTCATTCCTCACCAAATCCTTTATTTCTATTCAAAATTAGCTACACTATTGCTTATAATTTTGCCTATTTTATGTACACTTACTTATTTTTTTTTGTATCTTTTACCTCGTTAAAAATTCTCGCAATATTAACTTTTAATTAAAAATTATTTGCAGACCATCAAGGAAAATAGAGGAAAAAATATCACGCAGCGGTCTGTTGGCCAGAAGTCCGGAAGGTCACGCTGCCCGTGGAATGCAGATAAAAGGAAACGAAGACGTGTGGATGTGTAACACACATAAATTTGTAGGGTATTTGGAGCTTCTAGAAACAGCTGTTTCTGGAAAAGGAAATAGAGCAAGATGTGTATTCCAATTAACAATATTTTGTATAGACATTTTTTTAGCTGTAGGTATATCTATGGATCTAAACTCATAGTTCATATAGAGGGACCGTTTTTCGATTTTAAGAAGACATTTCACTAAAAAAAATTTTTTTTAGTGAAACTACATTTTCACTTTTTAGTGAAACTATACTTTCACTGCATCACTACTTTTAAGTTTAAATATCTACAACACTAAACGTTGTATATGCACTTCTTTGATTAATTTGAATAACTATATATTGTTTGTGCTAATTAGAAACAAAAAAAGGAATATTCATACATAAAAAGACCGAACACCCCAACTAAAATATAGTTTAATTCCATATCTTATTATAATTATATAGCTCGTACTGCGAAACAACCACCGGTGACGTTATGCTGCGTAGTCAACAAATTTGGATAGACGGGATATCATACCTTGTTTTTCTTTATACTATGGATACCTTCAGTGGTAGATTTTTAGGCAATTATAAAAATACGTTTTTTTTTTAGTATTCAAAAATTTTCAAATTATCCCAAGAAGGTTTTCATCTTTTTTATCAATTTCAAAATTTGATCGCAACAAAATTTGGCCGATTGACGTGAATCCATTTGTTATTGCTTTTCTTAGTGTTAGTTCCCATAAACAGAGGTCCGATAGATGTAATAGTTGTGGACATAGCCTCCTTCTGTGGTCGATTTTTAAGCACATTTAGCTGAGGTTTTTAACCTTTATGAAAAAACCTACCTATGAGGCTAATTTTACTCAAAGAGATTGAAAGCCTCTCCTTTGAGATTTTCAGACACTTTTAGAAACCATTTTTAAAAACTTTATTTGTGTGACTAATTTGAGTCGAATTATGTTTGTTACTCTTATATGGAAAGTCGTCTCATTCCTGTTAATAACAGGAATGAGAATATCATCTTCAATATTTTTTTTAAATTGGCCAACTGTGAAGTACCGTCTTTATTTATTATGTATTTAATCCGTTTCTTTCCTTCAGGCTTCGACTATAAGCTGGAAGAAGCTTCCAGCACCAATGCCTATAATTCTAAAGGTATGGTAGGTGGGGATGCTTTTACACTATGGAATAAACTGGTTGGTATTGTAACGAAGTTACGAATTTTCTTTATCAGTTCTAGGGGATGACAAATTAATTGTGAAATAAAACTAAACGTGGACTGTATTTCGGAACGTAAATAATCCGGTCTCAAGTTAAACATACGAGGTTAACAGTTTTTGGTTAATAGGAGATGCCAATATCTAACGTAAAGTATTTTTTTGTGAACCTCGTATGAAACTAACACCTTTGATCTCGGGACCTGCACTTGGATGAATGCACGAGGGGAGAATCGAAGGGCGTTGTTCAGCTATAAAAGACGGCCGCATGACAGTTTTCATGGATTCTGGCTGGACTCTTAAAGAGTCAAGATTTAAATTTAAAAACCGTAGAAAGCATTCGATCGCCAGCAGTCCTCGAATCAACATCTCGAAAACTACCGAACCGATAACAAAAGAGCCCCAATTTGAGATCCGAAATTGTAAGCCAAATAATACTGTATACACTCACCTTCATTCACTACTGTGTGCCGTGGTACTCACTGGGCCCCTTTATATAACTTGGCCCCTTTTTCCCTTTCTGGCTTTGGTGTCTACTGGGCCCCTTTTCACTTTCTGGCTTTGGTGTTTACTGGGCCCCTTTTCACTCTCTGGCTTTGGTGTTTACTGAGCCCCTTTTTCTTTTTCTGGCTTTGGTGTTTACTGAGCCCCTTTTTTCTCTTTCTGGCTTTGGTGTTACTGGGCCCCTTTTCACTCTCTGGCTTTGGTGTTTACTGAGCCCCTTTTACATTCTTGGCTTTGGTGTTTACTGAGCCCCTTTGTGTATCTATGTTAAAACCTATAGGGGGTGGCGCCCGAGATATATTAGAAGGTGACCCACTTGGAATGGTTGGATAGGACGTCAAAATATAACATCTCCAAAGTAACACGATTACAGTATTACGCAATTTTTTCACATTTCTAATAATCGGAGAGATGTTGTACAGAGCAGGACACCCACCGGCGTACTAGATGTAATACTTCATGGTAGATGGCCCTCAGTTCGAAAAGCAGCCCATATTGCTCTGTATCTCGCCGGTTATCGGAATCAGAACGGAGTGTAAAGAGTAGGTGGTCACCAATTTGTCGATCAATTCATCTGCATACCAGTTTCGGGGTCGGCTAGACCCCGAACCTGGTACTTGTCAGTACACTTTGGATGGTCGACAAATTGGAGACCGTGAGTTCGCGGCTTAAAGCCAAAAATCTACGAAAGAGCGGTGAGATGTTGTACAGAGCAGGAGCAGGCGACATCCACCAGAGTATTAGATCTAATATTGCATGGTTTTCAGTTCGAGAAGCAGCTCATATTGCTCTGTACCTCGCATATTATCGGAACCAGAACGAAGTGTAAGAGTAGGTGGTCACTAATTTATCGTACAACTCATCCGCATATTAGTTTCGGGATCTACTCCTCATCAGTACAGCTTTGGCTGGTCGATAAATTGAAGACCGTCAGTTCGCGGCTTAAAGCCAAAAATCTAGGGAAGAGTGGTGAGATGTTGTACAGAGCAGGAACAGGCGACACCCACCAGCGTACTAGATGTAATACTTCATGGTAGATGGCCCTCAGTTCGAAAAGCAGCCCATATTGCTCTGTATCTCGCCGGTTATCGGAATCAGAACGGAGTGTAAAGAGTAGGTGGTCACGAATTTGTCGATCAATTCATCTGCATACCAGTTTCGGGGTCGGCTAGACCCCGAACCTGGTACTCGTCAGTACACTTTGGATGGTCGACAAATTGGAGACCGTGAGTTCGCGGCTTAAAGCCAAAAATCTACGAAAGAGCGGTGAGATGTTGTACAGAGCAGGAGCAGGCGACATCCACCAGAGTATTAGATCTAATATTGCATGGTTTTCAGTTCGAGAAGCAGCTCATATTGCTCTGTACCTCGCAGATTATCGGAACCAGAACGAAGTGTAAGAGAAGGTGGTCACTAATTTGTCGATCAACTCATCCGCATATTAGTTTCGGGATCTACTCCTCATCAGTACAACTTTGGCTGGTCGATAAATTGAAGACCGTTAGTTCGCGGCTTAAAGCCAAAAATCTAGGGAAGAGTGGTGAGATGTTGTACAGAGCAGGACCAGGCGACACCCACCAGCGTACTAGATGTAATACTTCATGGTAGATGGCCCTCAGTTCGAAAAGCAGCCCATATTGCTCTGTATCTCGCCGGTTATCGGAATCAGAACGGAGTGTAAAGAGTAGGTGGTCACCAATTTGTCGATCAATCCATCTGCATACCAGTTTCGGGGTCGGCTAGACCCCGAACCTGGTACTCGTCAGTACACTTTGGATGGTCGACAAATTGGAGACCGTGAGTTCGCGGCTTAAAGCCAAAAATCTACGAAAGAGCGGTGAGATGTTGTACAGAGCAGGAGCAGGCGACATCCACCAGCTTATTAGATCTAATATTGCATGGCTTTCAGTTCGAGAAGCAGCCCTTATTGCTCTGTACCTCGCAGATTATCGGAACCAGAACGAAGTGTAAGAGTAGGTGGTCACCAATTTGTCGATCAATCCATCTGCATACCAGTTTCGGGGTCGGGTAGACCCCGAATCTGGTACTCGTCAGTACACTTTGGATGGTCGACAAATTGGAGACCGTGAGTTCGCGGCTTAAAGCCAAAAATCTACGGAAGAGCGGTGAGATGTTGTACAGAGCAGGAGCAGGCGACATCCACCAGCGTATTAGATCTAATACTGCATGGCAGATGGCTCTCAGTTCGAGAAGCGGCCCATATTGCTCTGTACCTCGCAGGTTATCGAAACCAGAACGAAGTCTAAAAAGTAGGGGGTCACTAATTTGTCGACCAACCCATCTACATACTAGTTTCGGGGTCTACCCCCCATCAGTAAAGCTCTAAAGCCAAATATCTACGGAAGAGCGGTGAGACGGTGTACAGAGCAGGCGACATCCACCAGTGTATTGGATCTAATACTGCATGGCAGATGGCCTATGGCGTAATAGATCTAATACGCTGGTGGATATCGCCTGCTCCTGCTCTGTACAACATCTCACCGCACTTTCGTGGATTTTTGGCTTTAAGGCGCGAACTCACGGTCTCCAATTTGTCGACCAGCCGAAGCTGCACTGATGAGGGGTAGACCCCGAAACTAGTATGCAGAAGGATTGATCGACAAGTTGGTGACCACCTACTCTTTACATTTCTGTTAATGATAATCATGTTCTGTCGCATTCATTATTCTTACATTCAATTTATTGTCACAGAGTTCTTTAATTGTTTCCTCACACATGTTTTTGGTTAGTTACTACCATTTCATCAAGTCCATCATCAAAATTTCATTGAAAATCTTTTCATTTCCTTTTTGAGGGTAGTTTTTAACACCTCGAGATTTTTGCAAAAAGTTTCAATCAAGGAACTCTCCTAAATCAACAATATTTAATTCAAAGCGATCTTCAAGGTTTCCGTTGTTATCACTCTCTTATTTTTAGTTCACTTTTAAGCGTTTCTTCATTTGCAACTATTTTACATCATCATTTGAAGCACCTTCTAGGTTTCATCCGTTTTGGGTCGTTTTGTTTTGCTTGTCTTCTCGTAAGCAATCACCTCAGGCTATGATGGGTAGACGTAAATTGCACATCACCAATTATTACGTCATGGGTGCTCCTACTCTTTTTATTTGATCTTTATTTCTATTTGACACCACTCTTTCTATTTGACACCACTCAGGCATTTCCTTCTTTGTCATATGATTTTATCTAACTCTATAACTAAATTCTAGATTAGGAGAAAATCAATTTTCCCAGATAAAACTTATATCTGAAAACGTTAATAGAACACAAACTTAACTAAAATCGACTGCTTCATAACATTATAAATTAATGGAGACAAATAAGGCAAAATTCCGCCATTTATCTCCAGCCCCAGTTCTCATTTCCAGCCCCGGCTTCCACGAGATGTATAAATTCCGAATGGAATCAAACGATAATCAAAGGAATTTCTGGAATTCATTTCCATCAATTCGACACCCGCTTCACGCAATCTATTCTGCATGCCTTCAGTAACCCAGTTTAAAAACAAAATGTTTCAGATATTTTGAATAAACTTTAGTTCATGGGAGGGGGTTAGTACGGATGTGGTGCTGATATCAATAACTCTGAAATGGTGAAAGTTACGGTGTTTGAAATTATTTTTTTATAAATTCGTTTCTCTATTCCGTTACCTTGCTAGTGTAACTTGCTAAGTAAAAAGTATTAACTAAAATGGCTGCATCATCAACCCTCCAGTTGTCCAAGAAGTTTTTTTCTACACAAATAAATCCTCTCTAGCTATGTGTTTTTTGTTTCTAAATATTTTGCTCTCCAGTTCTATTGTTTTCCGTTTTTACTATAAAGTGCCTGACACAAAACGCGTTAATGAAGATATAACGAATGTCAACTGGATTTTTTACGAAATCACGTTTCCAATTTGCTCCTGGCAACGAGTTTATTACGAACCAGGACAAGCATCCGATAAAAAGACAATTTCCGACACATTTGGCTTTATTTCTCTCTAAAAAAAAACACGTCGCAGAGCAAATTGAGTCAGGTTGAAAGTTTAATATTACATTTTTTCTACACTATTACCCTATTTGGTGTTGAGTAAACTTGATTTTTGTTTATATGTATTTATGAGATGTGAATGGAAGGAGTTTTAAATAACGAAATCAGGTTTTTCTAATAGCCCTAAAGTAATTTTAAAAGGCGGCCTCAGCACAAAAAAAACCGGTGTAAGAAAAAAAAATAAAATCATAATGGAAATCTCATAAGGAAATTCCAGTCTCGTAAACTCGATTTATGAAAACATTATGGAAGGAAATAAAATTCCTATTAAGAAAAGTGGTAAATGATTACTGGACCGCATGCGGTTTTGTTAGTAGTTTGTAATATTAAGAAATGTTAAGATTGAGAATGAAAAAAGATTATTTCATAATTTAAATAGGTCGTCAATAAAACTTATAAGTTATATTGACGTGCTTTAATTAATTTTTATATGATTTAATGAGAATTCTGTTGTTCAGTGTTGGTTTTCGTTTAAAAGTGTTTTTAATCCTTGAATTGACGTCACTTGACGAATTACGTCAAATTATTTGGAGTTGTGATGCGATAGGTAACTGATGTGCTCTAACGAGGAAATTACGTCATAAGTACCTTAAAAATGGCAGATTTCCGGCCACAAAAACGGAACCATTTTTAAGAAAATTTGTTGGCTCTGACAATATCTCTTAGGTCATTGAAATACATCATTGTGAAAAGCGAACTTAAAGTGTACTTTATATACAGGGTCATGTCCTGCATATTGCATTTTTCATTTCCCTTGCTGCATAGCTTAAAAACATCTAACGCAGCCATGATTCGATTGACTTTTAACTAACAGAATAGTTTAGGCCAGATGCTGGCAGGAACTTTCCTCGTAAATTAAGGCTAGTTTTCGGGATATCTAAGCAAGACGATACATTATTTAGTAGATACCTTCATCAGCATATAAAATAAGGAGCCCCTTGGATAATCATCGAGGCCGACACAGAACCGTACTTTAAGCAATAAAGCTTACACTAATCATTTTACCGTGATTAAACCCTTAAAGGGCCTGGTTTACTCAATTTTCTTTTAAGTAATAAAAGTGATTATTATAATATGAAAAAGAAAGTTATTCTCCCCAGGTTGTTTTAATGTTGATTATTCACAATGTTAAGCACGTCCCTGGTTATGTCTAAAACGTGTCTCTTAAAAGCCCTTAGAGCGTATTGAAAGGATCCCTTAGCAGGTCTCTTGATTTGCAAATAGGTCGCCAAATTAGGGGGCTCAACCATGAATTGGACTTCTAAGGCATATTCGCCCCTCTAAACACCTAGAATTATAATGCAATACCGCGATCAGCGAATTGGTTAGCATCATTCGATTAAACACAAAGCATGTATTTCCATTAGCATGTTAAATGTATTTCTATTTTGTATGTTCATTGTTTCAGTTGAAATGTTACTTTCGATAATAATACGTGCGTAATTGGGCGGTTATATCCTGTTATTTCCATTTTAATGTCATGTAGATGCATTAGGAAAATCAGTGTGACGCTTTCATGCAGGATACATGACGAATTAATGTTATTTCACATCGGCACAGCTTTTGTTATTATTCGCTCACTAGCCAAAATGATAATTTTACATTAACTTTACACTTCTAGCATGTATCTAGAGAATAAAAATGGATAAAAGATATTTAATTTTGGTAAGGTTGTTATACATGTTTAAATCTTGTTTTTTTTGTCCATATCCAAAAATGGATATTCCAATAACGTTGTATTATTATTTTATTTTTAAGGGTGTAATTTTCACAAAAATTGTTCCAGGAATGTTTTCACAGATTTCTATTATCGTCTAAAATAAGAACGTTATTACGGCTTATTTATTAGGACACCAGTAGCTAACCTAAACTGGAGTTCTGCGCCATTTTTCCAAACCAATCAGAAAAATGCTACGCCCATCCTGCTACCTTATGCAGGCTTTTAGCCCTACCCTTAATCAATCAAAATCGCTAAATCTCAGCCTGGTACCTGTGTAGACTCCTAAACACCACCCTCAACCAATCAGAAGCGACCTATAATAGAAAATAAGTTTCTTTCCAAAATCTTAGGTTTCTCTCCGAAACAGCTCCGCCTTTCTCCAAAATCTGTTTTTCCTTCTCAAGAAAAATTAAACAATCAACAACAATATGACTGTAGTTATGTTTCTAAAATATTACCAGCTACTGCACTAATCAGAAACAAATATGGTGAAGCTTATTTAAAATTTGTTGAGAAGAAAAAGGCAGATTTCGGAGGAAGGCCGAGAGAGGTGGAGCCAAAAATTTTGGAAAATATTGTTCCTTTGTATTATTCAAATAGGCCGCTTCTGATTGGTTGAGGGTGGGGCTTAAAAGCCTGCACATGCTAGTAGGGGGTAGTAGCTAGATGGGCGTAGGACTTTCCTGACTGGTTTGGATAAATGGCGCAGAACTCTTGTTTATACCTTACTAACACTACTGACAGTTGGTTTTGAAGATTATGTTAGTGACAAAAACATGGTAATTTTAACTGAACGATGAAAACCGCCACATTAATCACAAAGTTAATTTAATTATAAATTTTGCTTGTCAAATGTCATAAGCATAAAGTTTTGTAACAGGTAATGTATATTATTGAAGTTGTTTAAGAATGCACCAAATCAAAAAATATCCATTTTCTTTTAAGGGTTATTACTATTTTAAATTTGCAATTATTTCGGCTTGAGAAGGACTCAACTGAACTCAACTAGAACAAGGACTGCCGTCTTGTTGTCCTGTGGCTTTTTGTCCTAAAGTGTAATATATGCCCGTAGATGTAGAAGTACCGATATAGTACTTTATTTTAATTTTAGTTTTGTCTTGCATGACAGGCTTCTCTGATTGAAAAAGCCCTGAGAAAGACCTCAATTAAAGGTCGAAACATTGGCGATTTCTAAAAAGTGAAGTAGCTTTATTGTCCTGTTACTGACTGTACCTGCTATTCAAACGTTCATACTAATTATCAAAGTACGCTAAGCACGTTTAAAGTAATTAGTATCTAATACACGCTGCATAATTTTCATTAGCAAATTACGAAGTTAAAATCAATTTGGTGCTTAATTTAACCGTAGATATAAAAACATATAATATTGATAACAGCAGTGTCAAATCGAATTGAAGAGGTTTGGCGCAACATGGCATTTGTGGTGGAGACTCCGTCTATTGCTCACAAGAGAGAGGCGTAGCAACTCCACTGAACAGCACTAAGAATATGACGCGCGACATGGTATCTTTAATGGGTACTTTTGGTCCGTTTTGCTCAATCATACGGCGTAGCAACTCTACCGAACAGTAAAGAAAATATGACTCGCGACATGGCATCCCTGATGTGGATTTTACCATCTCTTTCTCTCAATATTATGGGATAGCAACTCCATCGAACAGTAATAAGAATGTGACGAGCGACATGTTATCTCTACTGGAGACTTTTCTGTCTTTGCTTCTCCACATTGTCGCATAGCGACTCCACCGAACATTACTAAAAGTCCCCATTATCCTTGATGGGAACTTTTAGTAAGCATAAAGTTTCAGTCAGGTTTTTGAGAAATATTGAAAAAAAAAACAAAATAGTGTCAGTAGGGTATTAACAAGAGTTCTGCGCAATTTATCCAAACCAATCAGAAACCTCCTATTTCCATCTTGCTACCTGTGCAGGCTTTTAAGCCCCACCCTCAACCAATCAGAAGTGACCTAACTGACTAATAGAAAGGCCCACTTTTTTCCAAAATCCTTGGCTCTATCTCTCTCCGCCTTCCTCCGAAATCTGCCTTTTTCTTCTCAAGAAATATTAAATAACCTTTACCATATTTGTTTTTGATTAGTGCAGTACCTGGTAATATTCTGAAAACATAATTGCAGTCATATTGTTGATGATTGTTTAATTTTCCTTGAGAATGAAAAACAGATTTCGGAGAAAGGCGGAAGTGTTTCGGAAAGGAACGTATTATAGGCCGCTTCTGATTGGTCGTATAAATGGCGCAGAACTCTAGTTTATACCCTACTGATGTTCTAATAAAAAAAACCGTTATAACATCCATATTTTAGACGATAATAGAAATCTGTGAAAACATTTATGGAACAACTTTTTGTGAGGATTACACCCGTAAAAATGAAATAATAACACAACGTTGTTGGAAGTCCATCATTTTTGATGGTGACTTTTAGTCTCTTTGTCTCAACAAAATGGCGTAGCAACTGCACCGAACAGTAAAAAGAATATAAGACGCGATATGGCATCTCTGGTGGGGACTTTACCGTCTTTTTTTCTCAACATTATGGCGTAGCAACTGCACCAAACACTAATAATAATATGAGGCGCGATGTGGTATCCCTGGAGAAACATTTTCATCCTTTTTTCTCAACAGTATGGCAGAGCAAGTCCATCAAACAATAATAAGAATATGATAAGTGACATGGCATCCCTGGTGAGAAATTTTCCAACTCTTTCTTCCAACTCTAGTGGCGATTTCTTCGTCCCTTTTAATCAACCCTACTGCATAGCAATTTGTTGAGATAATTTCCTAATTTCTTATCAAGTCTGCAGTTCTCGTTCTGTCGTTCACTTCACTCTGTTTATTTTACTGGCGTCGATCGAGACCTTAGTCGGTCAGGAAATGTTGAGGTTTTGCCTCGCGACTTTCTCGCATGGCACCAGGTTATTGGTTCTGGTCGATGACGTGATGGATTTTGACCAATACAGTGAAAGAATCTGACTTATGATTGGGGTCCTGCGCTGTTTCCTCGAACGGATTCCGTTTGACACTCTCTTTCATTTTCTAGTTTTGGCAAGACAAGTCTTTAAATTTTTCTTGCGAATTTGAGCTTCGTATCTGAGAGTATCGAGTTTTATTTGAAACTATTAACTATTCATTAAAAAATATTCAATCATTATAGTAGTGGGAGAAGGAGAAAGGCAAGAAGGTTTTGTCACAGAAGCACCGGAGACAGAGCTACAACAATCAGGCTATAGAAAAGTAAACTGGAATAGGACGTGGGAGTCCACAACTGGGCCCTTGGTTATTGCCCTATGAGACACCTATTGAGAGCTCCTGTATCATCCTGGACATTGGCAAATGATTCCTTTCCTACCCTTCGGAGGAAACAATTAAAGGTCGATCAATGACTCCTATCATATCTAAGGTTTGGTTTGAGAATATTGCAAAGTTATTAATTAATACCTCATGCTCGATACCCAGCCTTAATTATTATCACTAAGAAAGTTAATCATAACAAATAGTACCGAAGAGTGCGGCGCAACATGGCATTCCTGATGGTGACTTTTCCGTCTCTTTAACTTAACACTACCGCGTAACAACTGTATCGAATTCTAATAAGAAGATAACGCGACATGGCATCCTTGGAATATGATACGCGACATGGCGTTCCTAGTGGAAACTTTTCCGTCTCTTTCTTTCAACACTGCGGCTTAGCTTTCTCTACCGAACACTAATATAAATATGACGAGCGACGTGGCATCCTTTATGAAAACTTTTCCATCTTTTTGTATCAGCACTATGGCATAGCAACTCCATCAAACAGTAATAAAAATATGAGGCGCAACATAGCATTCCTGAAGGAAACTTTTCCGTCTCTTTCTCTCAACACCACGGCTTAGCTTTCTCTACCGAACAGTAATATAAATATGACAAGCGACGTGGCATCCTTTATGAAAACTTTTCTATCAGCACTATGGCATAGCAACTCCAACAAAAAGTGATAAAAATACGAGGTGCAACATAGCATTCCTGAGGGAAACTTTTCCCTCAGTCTCTTTCTCTCAACCAGGCTTAGCTTTCTTTACCGAACAGTAATATAAATATGACGAGGGACGTGCCATCCTTTCTGAAAACTTTTCCATCTTTTTCTATCACCACTATGGCACAGCAACTCCATCAAACAGTAAACAAAAATATGAGGCGCAACATAGCATTCCCGAGGGAAACTTTTCTGCCTCTCTCAACACTATGGCATGGCAACTCCACAAAACCGTGTCCATACCTGATGCGATGCTGTTTTTCCCTACATAATGTGACGCGCGTCATGACACACCTGATGGGGACTTTTCCGTCTCTTTTTCTCAAAATTATGGCATAGCAATTCCACCGAACAGTAATAAGAATATAACTCACGAGGAATTTTTAGTGGGGATTTTTCCGTTCTCTTTTGTACAACACTAGAGCGAAGCAACTCTACAGGACAGTAATAAGAAAATCATGTGCGACATGACGTCTCTGGTAAGGACTTTTCCGACACTTTATCTCCTCACTACGGCATATGGTATAACTCCATCGAATACTAATAAAACCTTGACGCGCGACATGTCATCCCTGGTGCAACTCTTTCTCTCAACACTGCGAATTAGCGACTTTACTGCACAATACTAAGACAATGATGTAACACTACGGTATAGCAACTCTAACCAGTACTAAAAAAATTATGACGTGAGACATGGCATCACTCGTGGGAATCTTCAGACTCTTCCTCTCAACACTACGGAATAATAACTTTAGCGAACAGTAATAAGATAATGATATGCGAGATGGCGTTCCCGGTAAGGACTTTTCCGTCACTTCCTCTCAACACTATGGTGTAGCAACTCTACCCAAAACTAATAGGGATATGACATGCGACATGGCATCCCTGGTGGGAATTTTTCGGTCTTTTTCTCTCAAACTGCGGCAACACGGCATAGCAACTTTACCCAGCACTAATAACAATAGGACGCGCGGCATGGCATCTCTGGTGGAGACTTTCAGACACTTTTTCTTAACACTACGGCATCACACCTCTACCGCATAGGGATAAGAGTATAACGCGCGACATGGCATCCCTGGCGTTGACTTTTTGGACTTTTTCTTTCAACACTACGGCATAGCAACTCACCAAACTTTTGGTTCTATTACACTTCCCTTGTAAACAGTGAGACTCGACACTGCACATTAAGTGTGTTTTTCAGTTAAATAGACAAATGCTTTTCTATTGAAATATTGATCGTTTCCACTTTCCAATAAGCGAACTCAAAGCCTCAGAAATTATTTTCGCCTACCTACTTCTCTGCAGTTTCGCTTCTTCGTTAACTCCGACCATTCTCAAATCATAAATTATAGTCCACGAGATACTCGGGTCCCTCGGCTACAAATTCAGCAACTGTCACACCCAGGAAAAGCTGTCACGCATACAATACAATGAATAAATTGGAACATTTATTTTATTCCAGATATGACTAGAGAGGATAGTAATTGAAAGCGCTCCCTAATGATCTGACCGAAAGTTAATCTCCTTTTGTGCCGTGGTTTTTCTGAAGGGCGAGGTAAGGTAACTTGAGATTTCGAGTTATTATAATGAGGCAGGAAACATGCTTAAAATGCCAACAAAAATACCGTCTATAAATTCTACTTGACCTTTCTTAAGACGGTGCAAAAACATCGTACTTGAAACGGCCGGTAATGGAATACTTAAAGCGGGCTATTATCAGGGAAAACGGCTTTATGTGGTTTTGCTCCTAGGCATTTCATTTATCTCTTTCCATTCAAGGAAAGCGAAATAGAAAATGGCGTATAGTGTTTTCAGTTTTTGCTCCGTGGACATTTATCATCTGTGTTAAAACGTCCGCTTTTGTTCTATTTCAAAGTAGATAATTTTAATAAAAATTAAATAAAAGACTTAAAGAACAATGGATATCTAAAAAGAGAAAATCGATGTTTCGCTTGGTCTGTTCTTTTTCTAGTACAGCTGCGACGTAACTGCATTTATTTGCAGTTATTTATACAATAGGAAGTGATCTCGGTTTCTAGATTTTCAATTTACAATCAAGTTCCAAATAGACATACGACTTTTACAAAATTTATTATCAGCCTGTGAAGCAATCAATGTATAAACTTTGATGAAAACTGCAACGTTACCAGCAATATCTTTAAAGTATTCTCAAACGGAGATTTTTTCGAATTCATTTAAGTTTTCTGTTGGAACAGGGTAGTTTTAGAAACCTTTTAGCAGATTAAAGTTTGCATATTAAATTAACGAATTTTTCAAAATCTGTTTGATAGAGAGCGAGAAGTAATTATTTTGCTTTGTAAGAAAGGCGTGAATAACACCGTGGCTTCTAATCACTAAAAGCATTTTGCTTTCGTGATCAATATTATGGCAATTAAAATTCTTAAATCTATGGGGCTCCTTAACTTTCCATGCCACCAGCGAGATATAATTTTTGGGTAAAATAGACGTGACAAGCGTTCGTAGTTATCAGTTCTATTTTGTTCTCAATGCGGAAAAGTTGGTGTTATTTCAAGAGACTAGTTTTGAGGACTGGAATGGAAGAATCAGCCAAAAAATTGCTGATAGCATCGTTCGAAGTATTAGTGCTGAAAAAAACAACAAACCAGTACCTTGACCAAAAACAAAAAGTGTTCAGTAATATATGCTATTACTGGACACTTTTTTCACAAAATGATTATTTGAGGTGTTACTAACTATCGATTCAACTTGCAATTGTAAGTTCGAGTTACAAATGTATATTTAACTTATAGAAAACATTGTAGGTTTAAGTTAGAATTGTAAGGTGGAAGGTGGAAGGTGGATCCCGTAGGTGGAAGTTCCAATTTTATGTTTAACTTACAATTGCAGATTCAACTTACAATTTTATATTGAATTTAAAATTATTGCAGGTTTCACTTACAATTTTATGTACAACTATATTAATAAGTGGAAGTTACCACTGTTGGTTGAAGCAATTGTAGTTGTAGGTGTTAAAATTGTAAGGAATAGTTACAGTTGTAGGTTCAACTTGCAACTATAGGTTCAACTTACAATTGTAATTTCAATATGCAATTCTAGTTTGACTTTACAATTTTAAGTTCAACCTACAATTGTAATCTCAATGCATAATTTTATCTTGAACCTCCACTTGTAAGGTGAACCTACAATTCTAGGTTGAACCTACAATTGTAATTTCAACCTGTAATTGTATATTGCATGTTAATTCAGATTACAATTGTACCTCCAACCTTACAGCTTGTAGCTTGGACTTACAAATGTAAGTTGGACCTACACTTGAAACTTCAACCTATAAAAATATCTTGGGTCTAAAGTGTAACTTGAATCTAAAATTGTAACTTAAGTCTAAAATTGTAAGTTGAACCTACAGTTCTGGGTCGAACCTACAATTGAACCTTCAATCTACAAAACAATGTAATTTGTACCTAAAATTAGTTTAACTCAAAATAGTACGTTGAACTTACAATTGTAATTTCAATATACAAGTTCATCTTGAACCTGCACTTGTAAGTTGAAATTTGCAATGCTAACTTCAACCTATAATTGCTGTCTAAGTTGTAAATAAAATTGTAAGTTGAATCCATAATTGTTAATTCATTTTACAATTGTAACTTTACCCTAAAATTGTAGCTTGAGCCTACAATTGTAAGTTGACCCAACAATTGTAACTTCAGACTACAGTTTTTAAGTTGAATCTAAAACTGAAATTTCCACGTATAATTATAACTTCAATCAACAAATATTAGTTGAGTCTACAAATGTAACTTCAACCTATAATTGTAAAGTGACCCTACATTTTTTATTTATACCTACAAATGTAACTTTAACGTACAATTGTAGCTTGAACCATAAATTGTAATTTGAACCTGAACATGTAAATTCTATTTACAAATTTAATGTTAAGTTGAACACATAAATGTAAGATAAAACTACAATTAAAACTTCGAACTATAATTGAGATTTCAAGTTACAATTGTATGTTGAACCCACAATAGTAAGTTGAACCTACAATTAAAACTTCAATCTACAATTATTGTAACTTTATCTTATAATTATAACTTGATCCTATAATTATGAGTTGACTCTGCTAAATAAGTTGAACCTACAATTTTAACTTCAGCTTATAGTTGTAACTTCGATCTATAATTGTAAGTTGTACCTAAAATTGTAAATTGAATCTACAATTGTAACTTTAACCTATAAAAGTAACTTCAAACTATAATTGTAATTTACAAACTAAAGTGTTTTCCGGGCTTTGATGCCGTGGTCCAATAGTATTTCTTTCTGACGTTTCGTCTACAGCTGCGGCAGATATTATTAAGCATGGGAGATCACTTCGCCCATTGCCTGATCGCCTGTAAGCTGCCGCTGTAGACGAAACGTCAGGAAGAAATTCCATTGGACCACGGCTTCAAAGCCCGGAATACACTTTAAATTGTGTTTCGACCGGCCGTGAAAACCTTCACAGTCTTATAATTGTAATTTGGCATACAAATGGAAGTTGAAGCTACAATTGTAACCTAAATCTTCCATTGTAACTTCAACCTATAATTGGAAGTTGTACTTAAATTTACGTTGAACCTGAAATTTTCAGTTAAATCTACAATTGCAACTTTATTCTAAAAATTGGTATTAAAAATTGCAAAAATGGAGGTAATATTTTGTTCAAAATACTTTTTATTAAAACCGAAAATATTCTTCTGGAAGTAAAAAAAATAATAAAATGCCATATACGTAACAAAATTTTATAATTAAAACACACTTCACACAACATTTCCCAATCCTCTTCACACCCTTACTTACTTTAAGAGTACTATATAAGTAGTACTCTTACACTTCTCATTCTCAAAGAGACCTGGTTATGAATCTCTTTTCACAGTAACTCAAAAATCTGCGCTCTCAGAACATTTTATTTGTATTTTCTATGGTCTTACTCGAGTTTCGCTCCTCATAACTTTCAATTTAATTTTTATTTTATTTTGAGTTGTTTCAAACCAATAGTTCCCGTCAGCCTTATGATGCCCAGTAAATAAGGGAAAGTCGAGTAACATCAGGGGAAAACTTTAAGTTACTGTCATAGATTTATTTTATTAATAGTGTCCCCGGCTCATTTCCTCCACTGTTTATAAGCTTCCTTGCCGATCCTTTTGTTAACATATTGGGTGTTTTAGAATAGTATGTAACCTGAACTAACCTGACTAGCCTATCATACACCTAGGTTTCCATTTTTTCGTGATTCTCTTGCACATTTTCCTATATAATAATTTATTCACGCGTCATAGAATTCTCAGAGTGTACTGGGGTTTCCTAGAATTTTGAACTGACACCTTATTTTTATAAAAACACCTTCCTCTCTGAGACCGTTTAAATCATATACTGAAATGTTTTTCTCGACACGTGGGTCTCAACCACTGGGTATTTTTTATTAAATAAAAAAACTTTTTCTTCTTCCCAATTCCGTGTGAAAAAGGTCGTACAACGGGCCCTCACAACGCGTCGAACAGCATAATCCGTTTGAACGGGAAAAGTCCTTTTAAAAAGGCAACAGACATTCGCATAAGGCTCTGCCCTAATAAAAATAAATGAGCCTAAAGATGGGACCCATCAAGGAATGTCTGCTTTCATTAAAGTAACGGTTGAGGAGTGTCACCAGAGACGTTTTTAAATATAAATTTAGAGAGACTGCCGAAATTCAGCGGGAAAATGTGGCTCACGAGTGCTCCATTCATTGGTAGAATATTAAATTAAGTCAAATAAAACAGGGATATAATGAGGACGTGGTCTCGTGAAAGAACGGTATAGCGTCCGGGGATTTCAGGCCGAATGGGACCAATTTTGAGCAGGATGTACTTGCATTGTTAAGAATGTAAAACCACTAGAGGGTTTTAAACCTCAAAAACGGATTTCTGCTGGAATCGTGTTTAGTAGCAGCAAGCAGACCTGATAATGCACTTTTGATTTTCTTATGATTAAGAAAAAGAATTTGACTTTTCTGTTTTCGTAATAAATTTGAGGTAAGAAAATTAAAAATTTGTCTTTGACTTTTGAAAAGAACAGGTGTATTTATTCATGACAACAATTTACCCGATGCTTGTAACTTGGGTTTAGTAATTATTAATTAATTTGACTTGGATAAAAATCGATAAGTTGTGAAATGGTGAATAATTATTGTAGCATCTACAATAATTATTTGTGAATTCAATAGCTCACCCACGTGGAAGAAAAAAGCAGTCGCCAACTTTCCCAAAACCTAATAAGAGACTGCACAACGTATGACGATTTATCTTAGTCCCCCAATGTCCAGGGCCTGTCAACGAATTCAACCCACACGATACATCATTTTCGGATTCATATAAATATAAATCCCTAGACTCGTCCGCAAAGGGCTTCCTCGTTTATGAGAGATGTGTTTTCCGTTTAAGGCAATAAGAAAACCCTGTTCTTTTAGTGATGAGGTACATCGATCAACAACGAGAAATATAGTGTTTGATTCTCAAATAATGTAAATTTCATAAAAAAAAAACTGGAATTCAGCGCACCCATATCTCTTCGCTGCCTTTTAGTTTATTATGCATAAACATCCTCAGGGCTCGAGAAAGAGGTATGACTCAGGGGGCAAGACATTTTTTTTAAAAATTTCTTCATTAGCACATTTTAAAATTTAAGGACATTAAACTGACAAGGACATAAAATTCACGATCTTTCAACAAAACACAGCAAAACAAATTAATATTTTTTTGTAATATTTTTTTTTCAGTGTGCGACCTGAAACATGTATGGCTTGTACCTGCTCGGTGCAAGGGTACAGGTATTGGCTGTCTTTTCAGAATCTTTGCCAAACCTTGTATTACTTTTTAAATTTTTAGCGTTTAGCTGATCAGTTTGGTCTTACCAATCAATATAAAATGAGCTAAAATGATGACGATGACTTGAAAGCCGAAACCAATCCGTCAAAAGTATAATAAATGTGTTTTTGCACGAAATATAACACTCCTTCAACACCTGCTGGATGTCCGAAAATGATGTTAACAGCACTTAACGAGGTGATTCTGCAGCAAAAATGAGTGACAAATTCCTAAAAGACTTTTTCTGAAAGCTCAAAAATCACGGATGTACAGAACGTTAAAGTTAGATATTAAAATTTACTTTTTTTAAGTAACTTTTTTGTCAATTATCCAATTGTACAGAGATTTGGCTTACTTATTACTCATGGTCTTTTCCATTTCCATTATTGGCCAACAGTTGACATTTATCCCTTACTGCTAAGGGGTTGAACTCACCATTTGTCGTCTACTTAAATATCTATAAGTTTTTTTTGTTTTTCGCTTTCTGCTACGTGTGATTTCAAAAAATACAAAAGCACGCAAAATTACGTAAAAAAGGTTTACGTGTCACATCTCTCAAAAACCAGTGGTTTTCGAGACAATCTACTTTTAAAATTTTATTGCATGGTGTGGATAACAACGCACGAATTATTTTCAACTTTTTCCACCATTCTATAGTCGAAAGCACATCAGATTTTATAATACAGTTTTCATAATTCAGGCTTTTCAAAAAATTGCGAAAAACCCTTAAAAAATATTCCATTCTTTTGTTTATTTCTTCCCACTTGTCAATAATTCTCTGCCTCAATCCGGGAGGGTTGCGTACAAGCTTGCGATATACTAGGAGGATAATACTGAGTTTATGCATAATAAATGAAACGTGGGCGAAGAGGGAATGGTACAATTTCCACCCATTTTCCCAATCCGTCAAATCAACCATACATTTTAAGGTCTCTGGGACGCTATCTCTTATACCTAACCATAAAACGTTTAATTATATCAGTACCTCAAAACTGGATATACAGTGTGGAACAACCAAATGGAATAAATTCGATAAAGAATAAATGAAGGCGTGTTGGAAACAAGTTGGTCAGCAGAAATCTTGAGTTGTTCCAACCAAATTTTTCCAAATCGGTGGATAGGGAGTCGCGGATCGATAGAATGGCCAGCACGATCTCCTGATCTGACGGCATTGGACTTTTTTTTATGGGGATATGTGAAAAGTATTGTATACAAAACTGAACCCCATCAAATTAGATGACTCAAAAAGACGAATCACGCTTGCTTTACACGCCACAGATAGATTTTGAGAGTCATCTGCTTTCAAAATATTAAGTACAATCTGAATTGTGAGTATTTAACTGTGTGTATTTTAAAGTGGCCTTTGTTTCGTCCCCCCTTTTTAACTGTATTGTTCTATTTATATATATGATTTTAAAGAATTTTATAACAACTTTTAGTGTCCTGAGGATGCTATAATATATGGCGAAACGTCGACAAGTTCTGATTAGATTGAATAACACCCCTGATCCCACAACCCAAAAATCAAAACAACATGTCAACAAATTGGATCAAAAATCAATAACAACAATTACTTTAGTGTAATGTAGCGAATTTGTGAAATATAATAATTGTCTTTTTTTAATGTTAGTTTTTGTAATAAATCAGAAAACATTTATTTTTTCCGAAACAGTTGAAGATAGGTATAGGACATTGTACATGAAATATGTCTAGAATTTTCTGAAGAATCCAAGTGATAAATAATATACAGGGGGTTACATTTAAAATAAGAAAGTTGGTATTGGCCACTGTATTTTTTTTTAATAAATGCGCATTTAAAAATACAAATCGACGTGTCCAAGCGTTTATCCCAACTCGTCCTCATTTATTCGTTATCGAATTTTTCCTGCTTGGCTGTTCCACATATACACCACTGTATATACTCTTAACATTGAGAAATCACTTACCTTTTCTCCACTGTCAGAAGGTAAGTAGAATGTAAGAACCGTAAGGAAGGAGATACCCATACAAGGTATAATGATGTTGACGGTGTAAAACAGCGTTTTTCTCCTCATCGTGATGTTGAAAGTTATATCCAAGTAGGGCTCATCACAGCACGTGTAAAATTTTTCATTTCTGAAACAAAATTGAGATTGAATAGACGCTCAAAGTGCAGAGTGAAAATAGCAAAAAATTTCCAAAGTTCTTGCAAATAATACAGTATTTCCACTTTACAAAACACTACTTTTACAAAATTTCAATAAGCTGTTTCAGACTTTCTTTCCCAATTTTTAAATTTGACCCCCTGTAAATTTAGAACGATTGGACCGATTGTAATGAATCCAACAGTGTTTTGCTCTCCTTGATGTCTCCTTTACCTACCCATCAACGGAATTTCCGTTGGAGCAATATTTTCCGATCTACACTCCTTCAATTGTTGAATTGTAGGTTCTTTGACATTTTTTTTTAAATTCGCTATTAAAACAAATTCTATTCAAATTAAATCTGTTCTAAGGAAGTTACAAAAGTCCCAAGCCGATCAAAGACATTAAAAAAAAAATAAAAGTTTTTTCCAACTTGATCAAAGGGGGTTATATGTTTTTTTTCTCAATTTTCAGGTTTGACAGCCTGCATCTTCAGAACGATTGGACCAATTGGAGTAAGCCTAACTGTTTTTTCCCTCCTCTTTCACGTCTCATGAACGGAATTCTCGTAAGAGCAATATTTTTGACTCAGATCGTCGAATTGTAGGCCCTTATACAATCAACCTTTTTGTCATAAAAAAAAACGGTTTTGAAGGCAATTGTACACAAATTAAGTTTGTAACATTCTCTGGAGATTTCAAACGTTCCATTCCGATCAAAAACAAAAAAAAACAATGTTTTTTTCTAAACTGAGTAAAGGGGGGGGGGGGCGGAGGGGGAGGAGTGTTACGCCTTTCTTCTCAATTTTCAATTTTGACCGCCTGTAACATCAGAACGATTATACCGATTGAGGTGGGTCCTATTGTTTTTTGTTCTCTTTGATGTCCTCTTTCATATCCATCAAAGAAACTTCCGTAGGAGCGATATTTTCGGATTGAGATTCTTTCGAGGGCTGAATCGTATACACTTAGCCATTTTCATTTATCTACTTTGCCATTTTTTTTTTGTAATTTGCTCTTGGAGCTAATTCTGTTTATGACTTATTAAGTTTGTGACGTTCTAAGGAGATTGCAGACGTCCCAAAAAAAGTGTAGAAAAAAAGTTTTTTGCAACTTGATCAACATGGGGGAGGTTTTATTTTTTTTCTCAATTTTCTAATTTGACCGCCTGTAACTTCAGAATGATTAGACCGATTGGCGTGAGTCTAATGTTTCTTGCTTTCTTTGTTGTCCTCTTCCACATTTCACAAACGGAGTTTTCGTAAGAGCAATATTTTTGACTTTATAAGTACTCCTTTGTTTATGCAATCAAATTATGTTTGTGACGTTCCCTGGAGATTGCAAACGTCAATATACGATCAAAAAAAGAAAAACAATCAAAGTTTTTTCTAAATTAATTTTAATTTTCTAATAAAAACAACGGAATTGTAGGAGCAATATTTTCGCATTTAAACTCCTTCGATGGTCGAATCGTAGGTATTTTTCTGTCATTTGTAAACAATTTAATTTTGAAGCTAACTTCATTCGAATAAATTTGTGACTTTTTTAAGGGATTCCACATTTTCTATCAGATTGAAATTGGAAAAAAAAACAGGAAGTTTTTGTCAGATTGGTAGCCCTTTTTATTTATTTTATTGTAAAAGTGTATAAATTTCTTGATGTGTTTCATATGATATTATGAATATTGATACTAAGCAGGATGACCGAAAATCATCGATATTCTTTTCGCCAGCGTTACTAATGCGTGAAACTCAAGTGTGGTCATAAGAATCTTGATGAAATTACCCAGTTTGATCAGTGATCATATGACTTGGGAACCTTGCGTATCGTACCTCGATGAGTTTTATATAAAAAAGCGATAAGTCGTTGGAGAAAGTATAGTTTTTATCGACAGTATGGTATGTTTTCCATCCCATCTTTTCTATCCAGTACTCTAACTACAAATTTAAACTTTCTTTCTAGTTAGAAGAAGCGAAGGACTTACGGTCTCAAAATGTATTCCTTTCAAGAGACAGGACAAGACCACAATCTAGTACAAAAAGAAGGAAAAGTAGTTTACGACTCTCATATCACAACAATGAAATATAAAACTTTCGAGTTCAAGAACAGAGAAGAGAGAAGCTTTTATAGCAATGAAGGTGGGCCATGATCAGTGGAAATTGGATCACCCTATAGAACTAGAGGGGTGGATTCCAAATATCGCTTTATAAGCGTATAATTTAATAGTTGAAACTTCGTTCTTTCTAATCAACCTTGTTCTTCAATATTCCATTGTAGACCATGGTCACATGGATACTGTGAGTTTCTGGAGTCGGGCACATCTTCAAAAAAGGAATACCTAAGGGATTATATTTACAAGTTTGACTTATTTATTTATTTTGACATCTCGCTACGATAAAATTTTCAAAATCAAATTTCCAACGCCTACTTGATATCAACATTAAGTGAAAGCTTATATTTGTCTAATACGTATTCCTAGATATATTCAGAAAAATGTCATGCTATGAGCAACTGATTAGTGAGACTGATACTAAAAATGTGATCACTTTTAAGGTAAAAAAAGATTCTTCGACAGGATAGTCTTGCGACATTAAAACCTCGAGTACTCCTCTGGCCTAAAGCTTAGTTTACCAAGGAAAAAAACTAGCCACCTAAATATTTTCACCTAAGATCGACACTTTCTGTCACACCTAATAGAAAAAAAACTGGCGAAGGAACGTTAGTAGTTAGTAGTGGGAACTCAGGGAGAAGGGAGGGGCAAAATTTTGTAATTAGACCTTAAAACGAACTTTTCACAAATTATTTCACCCCAATCCGTCCCGATCCACACTACCAAATGTCTTGGACAAATCTTCAAACACAGACGCTTATGCCTCCTTACTGTACATTCCAGTCAACACTTGGAGGGCTGGGAGGGTGAAGAAAGGCCTTACCTTACTTGATTCTTCATCCCCTTCACAATGACTTCAAGATTCTCCCCCTATGAGGAAAAGCGGTTATAAGTGACCCTAACCGCATCTGAAGATGTACCAACCAATTGAATAAAACGGATTGGTCCAGTAATTCTGGAACCACCTAAGGACCATCCTGCAACTGAAGCGATCTTGCTGATGAGCTTACTAAGGTAGTCAAATACCTTTAACGCCTTTAAGTTTGAACATTGGATTTGAGATATTCCTACTGGTCATAAATAGATACATGTTGGTTGATTGGTGGGTTATGACTCTCAGCAGCTATGAAATTATAAAGTGCTTTGAAACACACACCATTGGAATTTTTGATCCTTCACATAGGGAGATGTAAGTTAAATTGGGGATGTATTTCTAAGATTATCTGAAAACATAGCTGGGAAAAGCTAAATTTTTGTGTTCTATAGGGTGGATAGAATTTAAAGGAGTACAGTAGTCAGTCTAAGTAGGGGTACAATGAATGGAGAAGTGAAATTGATCTAGTTCTGTGATGGTCGGATCTATAAAATCTATTAGTGAGAAATTAAACTCCCTCCTCATCCTTACTTTATAATCTCCGTTGGCCAGAGTAACATGGTAATATCTTTATGATAACTTTCACTGCAGAGTAAGATAAAGTATAGGAAAATGATTCAAATTGATGCTTCTCCTCAATTCTCAGAAAACGTCATTGAGCTATTGACACTTCAGTTATACGATCTATTTTCTCGGAAGCAATTTCAACTAAGGACATTACTTGGGATAATGTTTTCACTGTCTTTTATAGCCATTTTACCGTTTGAAGCTCCTAGTATGATCACTCCAGATGGAGCATTTAAATCTAGTTGCCGGATGCATTAACCACTTAGGGGTAAGTTCAAAAGGGCTTCGAACAACTTGAATGTAAACTTTAGTATCTTAAGTAATGGAACACAGTGGGTTGCTGTTCTGTAGACGATCTGCTGAGACCATCGAGATAATCTGGAGACCCCCGCCTGGTTTTGAGTTTTGGCACCTCTTTTTAGCAGTGAAACCCTTTAAACTGGTGACGATATCCGCCGAAAGTGACGTCTCGGTGACGTCATGACATCTTACTTCAAATTATTGCAATACTGTTGTCACTGTCATTATTTTATTATTTCTTATTTCCAATCCAATCGAATATCGAATTTATATGTATCTCCTAGCTAGAGCGCCAGGGCTCTTAGCCCTTAGCTCACCTAGCTCCAAGGTTTTCTAAAACTTAACTTCCAATCTAGCAAAACCAAAAACAATCGACACTATCAATATCAGGTCCGGCATGGGTCCGGCTTTAAGTTGCTATGACGTTTGTATGACGTGCGCTGACAACATTACGTCATGGAAACGTTTTAAGAGTGTCGGTCTTTAGGGCCAAAAAACGGGACCAATATCGTTATTTGTTGGCTCTGCCCATATCTTTTTGGTCATTGGGTGGTATGGACACAAGTTCAAAAATTAAGAAATCTGTAGCTAAGGTGATTTATGGAAACAATGTTGTGTTTCCTTGGCAATGTCCTTACAAACGTCGATTTACCTTCAGATCTCCAGGCTTTACAGCAGTTCATTAATATAACAAAGCTCCTTTTGCTCTCAAAGTTTTACTTATTTGCTTGAAGTTTTTCTTAGAGCCCATGCCATTAATAGACCATCTCAAGAGCTATATGATGACCTCTATGAGCAAATCCAGCGCATTTCCGACTTGCCTTTAAAATCAATGAACAAGAAGTGCTCCACTGCCTTCACTGAACGAATGACCAGTTATTCTTCAGCCTGAGGTCTATCAGTCAAGACACTGGAGGGGAGTGACTACGGGACTTTGGTTTGCTTGTTGGTAGCCGGTAACTTGTCTCAACTCGTAAATTCAGCCTGGTCTGAGAAGGTGCACAAAGGTGGTTTAATCATATGTCTTCACATACTCAGGACTCATTTCTAGGTACCACAATGAAAAAAGTTGTGACACAAAAAACCAAACTTTAATAAGTATTAGTACAGGTTTGGATAAGCGAGTGTCAAGTGTATTTAGAAAGCTCCACTGGTTTAATATGGGTGTCTGGTTTGAGAAGCTTCGAAAGGCCTTAGATCCTGGATACCATGGAGTTACCTGGTAGAACCGACTGCCTTTCTTGAAGAAGATTATTTGTGATCCATAATTTAGAAAACGCAACTGCGAGGTTTGCAACTACTTGAACTCACCTGAACTAAATTGAACAACCACATAAAGATATAAAAATTCTTCATCAAATAATTTTACTCGTTAACTTACCTGACTGCTGGAACTTCTAATATATCCCATTCCACAGACATGTAAAACTCAGAGAGGTCCACTCCCACATCGACGATGTTGCTTCCGGCTTTCTCGTCCATGTGTCGCAGATCTACCTGGAAACGTATTCCTCTATAAATACCTTTCTAAGCCAAAACGATAAAGAAATCATCAAAAGTTTAACGAAATGCCAAAAACAGTCATAATACATCTGCCTAGCATATTACTAATGAAAGTAAGTAAAACGCAAACATATATACGTAACATTTATGTTTCGGTAGCCTATGTACAATTTTTACACATTTTATGTACAGATTAAACTAGGTTGTACTAAAAAGGTCAGACATAAAAAAAACTTTGAGGTAAATTTTAGCGTTAAGTGTGTCCAAAAGTATGTTTCTGGCATATTTTAAATGCAAAGTTAATTAGGAAAAACGCACTTTTGGATCAAGCTATAGAAAACATTCAACGGCCACAAATGTCGATTTTATGTACATTGCTTATATTTTAAAATGTTGACACTTAAATAAGTACTAATAGTGTACTCAAATTTGGAAAAAGTATTTTAATATTATTAAAATTTACCGAAATTTGTACGATTTAATGAAGTGCTTGATGACATAATACGAATGATGGGCTTTTATATAATGTATCCTCTACCCTTGAAATATAAATCCTTCTTTTATACCGTTTATGACAATTTCAAAAGGGAAAGGATGTCCAGAGATTTTTTTTTATTTGATGGTGAACATTAGGTCTTATTACGAAAAAAAGGCAGGACGTAGAAGAGATTTTCTTGCAAAAAGGGTCTAGATGATCTTGAATGTTATTGGACGTTATTTTGGGCAAATACCGATCGTATTTCATGGAATAGAGGATTTTATTGTTCGATTTCATTTTGCTCAATTGGCGATTTGTTGCCTTGACTGGATTTAGAAAATAACTCAATCGGATAGAAAATTCAAAGATGGACATGAAGTTATAAAGTACAGCAATGATTGATGTGGAAATGATATGCACAACTATGGACAACTAACTAAACTAGAGCGTAATAATGTTTTCATTCAACAATTTAATAGAACTGCTACTTTCATTCTGAAATAATTATGAACTCGCATGCCTATGTAAACAAATAAGAAAGACGATTTTGACCCATCAATAGAATAATGATTTGTAATAATGAGAGAGATAAACTAATTCTACAGGGCCCTTTTATCTTTCTTCTATACATAATAGTAATAATGTAAATCAGGCAGTTTAGATCACATCAGGCTTTGCTTGTATGTACAGCTGGTATTAGCTAAACTAAGCACTTATATATAGGTACCTAAAAATGCCACTTGTTAACTAACATTTAACAGTTATTCTAGTAAAACAACTCCCAAAGGGAAAAGGTATAAAATACAATATTTGGACTCACCGGAAATGAAACTGAAATTTGCCAAATATGGATGCATTATAGCAGATTCTGATTCAGCTAAGAATTGAAAAAAGAAGCAAAATAGGAGATCATTCGTGCTAATGTTACATTAATTAAAATTGAGCCCAGATACGTGCTAACTAAATCATGCTTGCTTATTAGCAACTCGAACTTTTACTTGAAACCTTAAATGCCTATTTTGTTTAAAGATTAGTTTTTGCTTATTAATTTTCTAGCCTTTACAGATCAGTAGAAGAAAATGTTTTTAACTCAAACATCAATCGTATATTTACGTACTAGCCATTTTTTAGGCTTTTTTAAGTATTTTACAGTGATTTTTATGTTAAAAGATAACTTTGGTTACTCTGGTCGACGTTTTTACCTTTGTTTTGGATCATTCTTAAGGCAATATTATCTTGTCAGAAGTTTTAATGAAATCGTGCTAAGCGTTTACATCTCTTCGGATTGCCAGCCTACAGACTTGCTATTTGGCAACTTAATATCATCTTATAATAAGGTGGTGGTCTTGTGAGGGGGTTTATAACAAAGCCGAGTATTTTATGTGAGTGAATGGAAAGGATTGTGTGAGTTGGATATTGGGAGAAAAGGGTCTCTCATAGGTTTGTGGTGGAGGAGGGGGAGTGTGTCTCACATTCATATCCAACTCACAACTCCATATCATCTTGTGAAAAGATAGTGATCTTGTGAGGTAGTATATTGCAAAGCCGTGTGTTCAAATGAGTTATTAGAAAAGGTCATTTGAGTTAGATATGTGAAAGAAGAAGGTCTCTCATAGTTTTGTAGAAGTATGGATGTCTCACATTCTCTCTACTAGGTTATTTGACAACTCAATATCACCTAATAATAAGATAGTGGTCTTGAGGGGGTGTATATTGCGACGCTGTTTGTTTAAATGAGGGGATAGAACTCTTGTAGGTTTGGGGTGGAGGACGAAGAGAAAGAGGAGGAGGTCTCATTCTCGCTACTAACCATAACAATTTTAGTAGCAGATTTATAGTGCAACTTGGACAGGGAAACATTTAATGTTTCTGTTCCAAGGCACTTGCATTCTATTTGTTGCTCAAGGGCTTTTAGTTGCCAAGAACTGTTCCTTTCTCTAATATTTGCTACTCGAACTAGCATAGTCTTTTTTTTTGTTAGCCAAAGTTTGCACTACCATGATTTTAGTCATCAGATCTAGTGTAAACAACTTTATAGTCCTCGTCTAACTCTATTTTTGGTTTAATCGTGTTACCAGCTTTCGGAGCCTATTTCTCAATGAATATAGATAGACTGATTGAGATTCTTCGTTCTGATACTTTGGTAGACCACAACTTAGAGGTTTTTGTTTGGTTTGACTAATACTCAAAATTAAACTTTCTACGTAGGGTGGTCTGAAGTATAACTTTAAAAAAATATGTCTGATTAAAATGCTGTAGTTGATTTGGCAGTTAACACTCTGGAGTAGGAAGGTGTTGGATAGCGGTTTTAGGATAAATAGCTACTTTAGTCACTTGAAATTGCCAGCGTGTCGAATTTTGTCGAAGACTTCCTCACAGCTTTTTCAGCCAAACGAGCTTTTCACAATCGTGGTCACAATAATGTATATGCACCATAAAACCATTTTCTAGCTTGCTTAATGATATTGCCATGGTGTGAAGTATTCTGATGGGTGTATATTTATTTTAACACGTTTGTAGATGGCTTCATTGTGACATGTTTCTCCGACTGACAAAACCCTGAGGAAGAGCTCGATAACAGTCAACACGTTGGGAATTCCAAAAAATTAAGAGGCTATTAGTAGAAGAGGTAAGGGGCTTCGGGTACAATTTTCCTTTTCCCTTCGTGCAAATTCCCATAAAAGAAAAACAACGTCTCTTTAGCAGAAAACCGTACCACAAGTATTGGCCCAATAGTGAATGAGACGCAGCCAAGTGCCTGGTTACTGGTCAAGGATATCTCTACGGGCCCTTGCTCTCTTAACCCTTGTCACATCCCATGACTGGTCATCTCATAACTGGTTATAGGGTGATCTGTCATGGAAGGTGATGAGTAGAGAGAGACGAGAGAATTGAGCTTGACCAGTTGTCAAGCACTTGACTGGCGCATTCACCATCTGGTCGAGAGTTGTGGCTACAAAATGAAGTATAAATTTTCTCTCGGGAATTTACATATAAAAATTGCCAAAATTGAGTCCGAAACCTCGTACTTCATCTATTGTTATTGGTCTTCCACCCACTATCCCATACGTTCTAATTCATTGAAAGACCAAAATTACTTAATGGACCGTTGCTGTTACTGTGGATACCTACAAATGGAATCTTTGTAAAAATAATCGCTAGTCTAGAAGGACTTGGGCAAGCAGTCAAGAAAGTAAAAGCAAAAACCTTGACTCTCTTACAAAAACTAAAAAGACAACAGTTCAAATAATTGCTCTTAGAGGGGATGTTTTGAAAGTTTTGAAAGCACTTTCTGAAGAAAATCTGAATTTCGAAGACACAAGTTCATTTTGAAATACGATTTGTTGAGATCAACATACAGATCAGGTGTGTCAAGCAAAGATAACTGGTAGATCCAAAGAGGTGAACGAAATATTCGGCGTAGACATCGATTTATCTACCGAGGTTACCAAAACAAACAGAACCGGAGACACTGAGTAGCAGAAGGTACTGAAGTTGTCTAAGGCTCTCGCAAAAATATCAAGAGTTACCTACAAGGCAACCACAAAAAGCACTGAGATGGATCAGTGGGAACTGGAAGGAAGGTAGAACTCCAAAACATCGGTGGGAATAAGAAATGAAAACTCTTTGAATGGAAATTAAAATGTCGGATATGAACAAGAAAAGGCAGGATACATGATCACATGCTGTTATTGTCGGGAAAGGACAAATTAATTAAGCTGCCAACGATTATCGGAAAATTATTATCTGCACTGGATACTACTAGAGTATAGTGAGGCCTTAGGTTGTACGGTAACGTAAATATTCCGTTATTAACTAATCATTCGCACTAGAAGATATAGGGTGATACACTTGATCAGGTGGGAACCTATAGCGTCCATTTCTCTATCCATAAGCTCAACTTATAGATGAGGGCTCAGAACAACATATGAAAAAACTCTAATATCAGCTAATCTACTTAATAAGTGAAGTGGGATGTTATTCGATTGGATGACGAAACAGAGACATGAATAGAGTAAATGGGTTGTCTGATTTTGAAGAAATTATTTTTGGTCATTAGTAGACTAGCCTAGAATAAAACGCCCTTCCCGAAGGTTGAAAATTTGTCTCATTCTTGGATAGTTACAGCTAAACAAGAGGCGTCAGTTTCAATACCTGATCAAGATAAACCAGATTTCTTCATTAATGAAGTTAGAACAAATCCTGAAAATAAGCCAAAACTAATACTAGTGGCCGACATCATGAAATAATATTAATCGAGCTCCACACAAAGATGGTACTCCGAGCAGTCATATGTGTCTGGATATTTACCCTGACTTGGACATTTGAACTCTGGCACCGAAGTGACTGTTGTTGAAGTGCTTGCATTAGACGAAGTTTTTGTACCCGATTCTGTAGTAATTGAACTGGTACTACTTGAATCAGTAGAGCCAGTTGAACTTTTGGTCGTTGGACTACTCTCGGAGGTCGTGTCGCTACTTTATTCCGAAGAACTACTATCAGTACCAATCTCAGTGGTTGCTTCTGTTCAAAGTTCGGTTGTAGATTCGTACTTAGTGCGGCCCACATTAGGTGTAGGGGGTGCTTCAAAAATGCACAATTATTCAGTAATGGAACCTTCTACCATTCTATATTTATCCCTCAGTGTTACTAATTAGTAAGAAAGACCGGAACAGCTGATTTTCTGCGTTCTATAGGAATGTGAAGTCATCTGATGTCACCAAGAAGGGTAGTCCTTGCCATCCAACAAATGCAAAATAGTTTGCCATCTTGCACCTTCAGAATAGATGGGAAGAAATTCAACTAATCACCCTCTACTTTTAATATTCTTTGGCTTAGCTGCTAATTTGTTGAGCACCTGTGGCAGCTCAAGGACATATTAGAGAAGTTCACATTGCTTCCCAAGAAACGAAAGTTGTTCCAACAAGACGTAGAGTAATTAATCTCTTCAGGTTGAGTAAGAGAGTTGAGTGAAGGCCGACTCCAAGAAATATAAAACTGCCCATAATCTGAAATCCACAGCTATAAAGCTTTTTTCTGGTTGTCGCTCTTTCTACAGCTGTTCTATGCCATACTTTGTCAACATATGACCCCAAGATTGACTGACAGATCATGCGCATCATTTTAAAAAGACGTAAAAAATTGTCGAAAGATTTCGATCGAAGATCTAATTTGTGAGCACCTTGTTGATTTACAGGGTACCAAACCAAGAGTTATTTTCCACTACTATACACGTAGCATGGAGATGGAGAAGCACCTTCCCAGAAGCAAGAGGGACAAGAACAAATGAAAACTTGATACATGAAAATATCGAAACATGAAAAAAAGTGGAAAAAAAGATAGCTTGAATCCTGACTTGTGCCCATCTAAATAGTCAACAACGCTGCAATGATACTACGAATATTTGGGGTTTTCTATCATAGTGTCACGAAATAATGTATAGTGAAATGATGGGGGTTTATGTTTAAAACTGATAGAGATTGGGACTATTTATTGTAGAATATTACTATATTTGACTGGGCGTTAATTTACGCTTTAAATCTCTAATCTTTAAATGGGTACCGGGTCGTCGTTACCTCCCCCGAAGGGTCCAATGCTGATTTTCTCACTGAATGGGGGCTTTCAAAAATATGGGGGGTTTATATTTAAAATAAGAAGATGAGATTCAAGTAAACTTCTATTTTCTGTGCCTTAAAATTACCCTAACTACTTAACTGAAATGACTAATATGAAAACAAACACCGTTATAACAAAAGGGTCTTACCTAGGTCAAGTGTAGAGGAGGACCGTATCGTGCCAACCAATTTAACGTACTTCAGGGGTACTCCTATGCGTACCCGTGGCTTCTCTTAGGACAACAAGGACTTCTAGGGCAACTTTCTTCCTTGTACTCGGACGATAACAAATTTTGGAAAACACTTAATTACTCTTCGACGGGTGGTCGTTCGTCTATCTGACATAACGCCCCCAAAAGGATCAACCCGAACTCCAAAAAATCTTGGGGTCTTGCCTACGTGCAAGCCCCCGAGCAAGTCCCCGTTGCTGGCTCAAAAATGCTCGAGCTTACTTCTCTTTTCGTCAGCACTTTTTTCCAATGCATTGCAACGTTCTTTTCCATGACGTCAATCAGCGGTTCGAAGTACCCAGTTGTTGAACAAATTTACGATCTATGATTTATAAATTTGGGTCAACTATTCCTTGGTTACTAAACCGGTCATCGGCCGACCATTTCTAAGGACGCTGCAATTTTATGTCTTTTTGCTTCTTTGTGACAATAGCGGAATCAAAATAAACGGCGCTTTGCTGAATACCATTAGATATGCGGATGACACTGTTGCCTTGAGTGATACCATGGATAACTTGCAGCAACTCTTGGACAGAATCAGTGTAGCTAGCCAAGAGTTCGGACTCAAAGTAAATGTTAAAAAAACCAAGCTTATGATTTTTAGTCGAAATAGCTACAAGAACGAACAGCTAAATCCCGAGGAAAAGGCAATAGAACTGTTTCAGCCAGTTTAAATATCTGGTAAGTATATTAACGGACACCTTAGACCCCGAGGTTGAGATAAGATGTCGCATCGAAATGGCAAGAACAACCTTCCAACGAATGAAAACACTTTTTAGCGACGATAACCTGAACCTTAAGTTATGCCAGCATATGGTGGGGTGTTTTATTTGGTTGGTTCTTATATAGGGAGTAGAATGCGGGACCTTAAAGGCTAACTCAATACATTGGCTGGAAGCATTTAAAATGTGGATCCATCGTAGAATGGTGCGTGTCCCGTGGACTGATCTGCTGACGAATGAGGAAGTATTGTGACGAGCAGGGGTGGAGAGACAAATATTGGTCACAGTGAAATGTCGTAAGATTACTTACTTTGGCAAAATCTTGCGCCAAGAAAAGTATCATCTTCTCCAGTTGATCATGAAAGAAAAAATAGAAGGCAGGCGGAGTGTCAGACGAAGGCAAATCTCTTGGCTCAGGAACATCATCAGGGAGTGGACAGGCATCCGGAGCGTCGTTGACCTGTTCAGATAGAGACGCACAGAAGATAGAGACGCAGTCTCTATAGTAATATAGTAATCGCTAACGTTTGGGAGACCGGAAATGGCACATAAGGAAGAAGAAGAAGAGCAGAACAATATCACTTTTACTCGTATTTTCCAGATTATCCTGAGCGAGTTGCTGAGAAACATATGTGCTGGAACTCGCCCCTCCTGCTGGTCAAAAACCAGTTTGGATGAGATCTATAACCAATTATACTCTACTCAGATTTGGTGCTGATGACGTCTTTAAGCCGAAACCGGTCAGCCTAAAGAATAATAATTTTACGCACGAAATATACGCCTTTTCTTTCCTGTAAAAATCCACTTATATGAAAATTGACTTTTGCTCAGAATATATCTTACACAGCTTGAGACGCTGGGTTTAGACAGTTGCTTGAATCGCCTCTCCAGAGTTACCAGCGGTAATCTTAATATGAGCTAAAGAAGGATATCCATATCATTTTTTTTTGTTCGTTAGCCGAACCTTGCATAATCAGCTAACTAAATCCTTTGAAGAAAACATCATCCTGGTAATCAAATCGCGCTGCTTTAATCTCCAGTTTAAGCACCACTTCTCTAACATCCATTCATGTTATCCTGATCCTTGGAACTCGATCTCTGTCAAACTTAATCGACAGATCGATAATTACGATAAATAACCCCCGGCTCGCTTACGACAAAGAAAAGTGTTTAATAACGAACTTCGCTCTACGTCTTTGGCATTTATAGGAGTCATTAATTAAGTTTTTCAATGCAGCAATCAGAACTTAAAACTTGAGGACAAACAGCTGCCATTCAAAAAATTACTGTGTATCGTTATGTGGAGTTCTCGCACCCCACAAATCCTTTATGTCCGGAGAACGGCCCCTGAAGGATTTCTTTCTCGTTTCTATTATTGCCTTGACGACACATAGCTTTTTCCGGAGACTGAAATAATTCAACGAAGACGTCCCGGATTTCCACAATATCAAAATCCCGGCTTAGCATCGGGGAAACGTCTGTTTTTGACGGGAATCTGCCGGGGAGATGGTATGAAAAGCACGTAGCGTCTCGCCTGACCGGAACAATGGCTACGGGAATGGTGGACATAGTTTTCAGGGAGCGCCGAAACCAAATTATGTCATTGAACGCCGATTTAATTGGATTTAATTAAGTTTGTGTGAGAAGACCTTTAGCGTAATGGCGTATCAGATGAGGCGATGCATCATCCAATACCGTTAGAGTGCATCATATAATAATTATTGTTAATTTTAATCTATGTTAATTTGTAGAATAGTGATTTACCTAACACGTGCGGAAAGTGGTTTTTTACCACACGCGTATGCAGCTGAATAAGGTATGCGAAGCGGTGTTCGGTTCGGATAGCAATGATGTGCGGTATAACCAATACTCCACGTTGAGGTACAAAATTTTTTCTACAGTAGTGTAGCATGTATCCTAACTTTGTAGTGCTCTGTAAGTTTAATATTAGCGTGTGGTAAAAAGCCCACGTGCGGTAATTTACTTTTCAAGTGTCAAAAAGGGGCTTTTTATCCCACGAAGTGCTAAGAACTTATTCTTTTACCGTAGTTTTAGAAAAATCTTAGTAAATGATTAACCTAAACTTTTAGTACAATTTACCTAAATCGAACGATACCATCGCACAATATAATAATGTGAATCAACAACTAACCTCCTGTACTACGTTAACTTAAAGGAGATTGAAATAATTCCAGAAGAGAAACACATTCTGAGAGTTTTCCTCCTCAAACTAATTTTTTAAGTACTAATTAGCCACGCCCTCTCTCATCCTATTGGTGGACGGCGGAGCTGTGCACAGTTGACCAGTCTCGCTTTGGCAATAAGCGATTACCAAATTGAGGCGATGTAGTAAATTTGATAAATGTAATTCCACTCATACCATCAAGGGATGCTTGGTGTCACTTATGTATCAATTACCACACTCATAGGAGATTTAGTATAGGCCTGCAATATTTTTGTTGTTTTTGTTTTTTTTTTTAGAAAATGTACTTCTAAACCCTCATAACTTAGTTTTCTATAGTTTATAATTTGCAAAAATAAAACAGATTAATCCTTCTTTTAATGCACAACAATAGTTTCGAATACAAATAAAGGCGACCAAAATAGACCCAAAATACAAAAAAAAATGCGTGACTTATATATACTTTGTAATAAAAACGTGAGTGAAATGACGAGATTAAACAAAAGTTCTGGGCATGATATTAGTAGTAGAGTTGCATAGAAACTTAGAAGTGAAATGTAGAGAATTGGTTGTAAAATGTAGAGAAATATTGTGGGATATGTTGAAGTTTTTCTCATGACTTACTACACCACAGCTCAAAGAAGAAAACTAAGTATTTAGGAAACAGCAAAAAGCCACATTGATCAAGATAAGATGACCAGATAAAGAAATTATCACCGTCCTCATAGATTCTGAAAATTAAGCTATAGGAAGAAAAAAATATATAAATTAATATTCAACAATCCCACTAAATTTTGTGAAAAACAAATCAACAGAGATATGAAGAGTTGTGAACGTCATATTCCAAAGAGTACCAGGTGGTTTCTCGCTGCCCACCATGATAAACCATGGCACCTTTTATGGATTACCTAAAATTCATAAAGTGAATATTGGGAGGTTACCAGGGCTATTATGCGTTTTCGAAAACTAAAGTATTGCATAGAGAACAGCATCAAAAAAATAAATGTATATTGGAAGCAATCCAAGCGTCTTCAGTAAACCCAGTGCGGGCTGCGCTTTTTCGCGTAGCGGGACTGGTCGACTGCGCACAGCTCCGCCCTCAGCCAATGAGGGGGAAGGGGGCGTGACTAAGTAGAATATGTATAAGTAAGTAGGCCCAGAACTATTCTTATTTTTTGCTTGTTAACGGATGTATGCATGTAAAGACAATGGATACCCAACTTTAATCTAGTAATAAAAAGCACTGTTGTTTACCACCTTCAAACAAAGGTAAAAGATCAACTTATTCAACCAATGATCATTCGACTTACCTCTTTACAACAAACTAAACATGCCACAAAAATCTAACATGATAAAAACACAAATAGATCAACAAAAGTCATGCAATGGCAGATGAATAAGAACATTAAAAAGATGTTGCTCTTAGAGCATAAAATGCCTTCTCAGCTTTAAGACTATTTTAAAATTTTATACCTTTCCCAAAATTGTGTACATTCAGTATATACAGGGGAGTACATAATTAGCTTTAAATTATTCTAGACATAAAAAAACTTTTGTTACATCCTTAAAATAAAAAACTAGCTACAACCAAAACAGAGACGCTTATAGAGATTAAAAAAACAGTTGTTTTCTAGGTAGGGGACTATATTTCTGTTTTGCTTGCAACCATAATTAAGCCCGGTTGCACACCACAAACGTAAGCTCTGGTTTGACACTTTGGACGAGCTTAAACCATGGGTATACAACCTATCGCTTGAGCAAAGATTTACAGCGTAATAAAAAACTGACAACGATCACGCACGTTTCAATTTACAAAGAACACCAGTCTGTGGTACTCAAATATCCGAACCTTAAACCCGTCGTACGTCCAGCTGCCCAGCTTAAGGACGCAGGTCTGAACGTCGTACGGAAAAAACTCGACGTCTATAGCGCACGAGCTCTTGTAGACCGCCGGTGGTTGCCAAACCACCAAGCCGCTGTTGTACACGGTGGCTTTGGTCATCAGGGTCACCTCGTAGTTCCCGTCGGCGCTGCAAAGAATACCATTTGGAAATAACAGTGAAAAGGTTTTTGGGTGCCGTTTTAGAGCGGGCCACGGGGCAATTGGTATACCTATAGTCGTTGAGAATATAATGGATAAAAATATGACTATAACTCTTTACTACCCGTGTTTTTATTAAATAGGTAGGTACATCTATACCCTAATAACAAACTGAAAAAACTCTAATAAATCTTCCGTAAAAAAAAACAATCACACCACTCCCAGTCACGAAAACCCACATTAGCTCCTAATCGCCAGGCATTAAGAGCGGAAACAACGATTCCATTTCTTTTCCGAAACTTTCCCGTTATTATTTACCAACGTCGATAGGTCCCTAATCCCGGTAAAATGTGTGTTTATGCCACGAAATTAATGGTGTTACCGTTAGATTTCATAAAACTTTCGCGGTAGCAATTTCATTCGAGTTATAATGCTTTTCACGTAACAGTGTTTCGAATTTCTAGCTATAAACTTACGGAAACTCGGATTTATTGAAATACGTTTCGGAGGGAAGTTTCGGTGCACGGTTCCAGTCAAGGACGGAGAAGTTGAAACTTAAATTCCGAGGCTCTTCTTTAAGTTTCCCGATAGTTTCAGTGAGGTAACCATAAATGCAATTTATCTGAAATACCAATTTAATGATAATTGGCAGAACTAATTGGACTTAGAAACATGAAACCTTTAAAGGCTGCTCAGAAGTGGCCGACTTTCCGACGTATAAAGCCTCTTTAAGGGAATTCTAATGAATTAGTAGAAGACTTTCCCCCAAGATATCCACGGAGGTCACGCTACTTTTACTAATTTAGCTAAAGTAGCGTTGAAGAAGACTAAGGAAGATAAATGTCAAAACGTCGACAACTATTTCGGTTTTTCAATGGCGCGAAACGTCTTGATATAGAATTAATAGATATAGAATTAATAGATATAGAATTAATAGATTAAAAAATCCTAGTTCTATAATTAGGTAAGTTGGAAGATCTTCCAAGTGTTTCAATAACCTACAATTTTTCTTATCAACAGAAACTATATTATTATACAGGGTGTCTCGCTATATATGCAAATAATTTATGATTTTGGTTTAAATATAATGTTTAGTACACATTGCACGCACTCTTGAAGTACAATGTAGACTTTGAGTCCAAAAATGTTGTTTTTCCTCCATAGAGATCACTGAGTTTTGCATTCATCACATTTGAAACGTAGTCACGATAGAAAACCAGTTTATAAATAATGTAAACTATTAGCCATACACCATGTTTGAAAAATCATAAAGACATCCGTAAATTATTTTCTCAGGTAGAGTTTAAACTTGAGGTAGAAAGTGATCGAAAATCGTTGAAACATAGGCCTTGATGGGAAGACTGGCAATGATGCTCAGTCCATCATATTATCAAGATACTCTCTTCTTCTTAATTTAACTTTGTGCCACTACGTAGCTGTTAAGGTCTGAACTCTTTACTTCTTCAGCATGCATGATCATCGCAGCATTTTTCATATTTAGAATAGAAAAAGAACTACAACTGATTTATCAAGTCGAGTCTTTGGTCCAAAAAGATGAAATGTGACAAAATCTTGTTTATTTGGTGTCGAGTCATGGATTTCGACTTGCTACGGTTGGAAAAGTTAGGGGCCAAACTGCAAAATGTCATTAGAGTAATCTGTGATAGCATGTCATCAAGATGATAGTGATAGATTTTCTGGTTTTGTGATTAATTACTGGATCAGGTCTAGGGACCAGAATTGAATAATATGATAAATACCACAAATTGTCAATTTCAAGAGAGGGTGAAGAAAAAGGTTCGTTAATATTACAGTCGGTCGGTTTATATGACTTCTAGTATAAACCTAAGGTCTCAACCCAGTTTCTTAAGTATAAGAGCAAAGGGTAGCAAAGCGTAGAACTTTAACAGTGACCGGTTTCTGTAAAGCAACCTAATCCTATTGAATCTGAATCTTGTTTCCAGGAAAAATATTTAGTACATTTAGTGTTAAGCTTAGATGCAAAGATGTCCAATGGAGGAGATCAGAGCTGCGAGCAGGCGGTCTTAAACACAATGTTGCTTAACTGGTATTCAGTTTGTGACAATCATGCTCCTTTTCTCACAATATTGCCAGATTTACTTCGTTAGTGAAACTAGTTTCTTGTACTTTACTCCCTTCATTTTGTCTATGAAGGAGATGGTGGTTGTGCTATCTATCTCCAGGCGGATTCATTAAGGATTGAAGAACACTGTAAGTTGATAATTGCTGCATATTTGTTTTGTTTCTATGGATAGCATAGTCCAAGAAGCATAAGTTAATTCTCGATTGAGGGTTATATATTTCTCTTTTTTTTCAATAGCTTTGATAAAAATCATGCCTGTGATATCTCAGGACATATAGCAACTAATTCTGCTAGCAATTAGTTCACGTATACTGCAACAAGAATTTTGCACAATATTTTACATATTATGACTTTTATCTGCCTAGTTTTTCCTCTGAAAGGATGTGTTCCATGGCTTCAAAAGTAGCTCTACTACCTTTGTGAATATGTAGGAGGCCAAGCTTAACCCAAATGAAAGACATTGGATTTATAAGCAGACGATTCTAATTTGAGAATACGAAGAAGGCGAAGGAGAAGGCATCCTTGTTGTTGGCATCCATGTTCACTAATTTAACTCCTATTTCCTCCACGGCTCGTCTCCTCTTTCCTATGAATCTTATGTGGAACTCTGAGAGGAAGGCGATGGCGTCTTGCAGAAGGATGGATTGCTGCAGCCAGTAGAAGGACACAGCGATGGAAAGGGGTCACACGCAGGTCGCCAGCCTCATTCAGTGGGACATCCCAATTGTCCTGTCGCAGGAGAGGCGCCCAGGCGATTAGCTGAAACTAAAACAGCCATTTGGGATAAACATCCCAACAAGGGACGAATTCAAGGAAGAGCTGCTTCAGGAACCTTCTGAGAATAATCAGGTATGGTATACGCACGTATCAAGAATGTCCCCTTGGGAAGCCACGCGACGGTTTTCCAGACGGAGGTGTTTGCAATCGAGGTGGCCACACGAACCGAAATCAGACAGGGAGCAGAGGAATACAACTACATCTACACCGACAGTCAGACTTCTTTGCGAGCTATCTGCAGAACCGAAACGAGTCCAAAGTTTATTCGTGACTGCAAGGATCCTCTATAGTCTCTGGTAGAAACAAAAAGGGTAACTCTGGGATAGGTTGCTGGTCATAGAAGCATCGAGGGGAACGGGCTTGCCGACAAATCGGCCAAGCGGGGTTCCCAGCATGCTTTACTGGACCGGAGCCATGTCTAGGAGTAAGTAAAAACTATGACTCTCATACTCTGAATGAGTGGACATGGGAGAGTACAAGGACAAACTGGACACAGTCAGGAATATGTAGCAGACCAAGGAAATCTACCCTATCCCGGATAGATCCAAGGCCTTGTGGCTTCTTGGAAGAAGCCGGCAGTGCCTGGGAGACCTTATAGGAATCCTTACTGGACACTCCAGATTAAGCAGGCACATACACCTCCTAGGAATGGCTGACAGTCCACTCTGCACTCACTGTGGGGCAGGGGAAGACCGCCATACCACTTTCTGGGAGTGTGCCATAGGCGTGACTGCGCCATAGGCCACTTGGAGCCGCTTTTCTTCATCCAGAGGAGCTTCCGACTCTGAAATGTAACGGGATGCTCGCCTTCATTAGAAGGACCGGTAGACTCGTGGAGGGAATGAGAGCCCTGGTGGAGTAGGGATGGGCGGACCGAGGGACTAGTCCACTAAGGCCTTGTCGCAAGGTTCGCCCCCCCCCCCCATTGTTTACTACTACTACTACTACTACTATGTAGAACTCTCATCTAAGTAGGAGGGATACTCAAGCTGTATTGTTAGTAATATTAACAGATGATGGGGAAAAGCACAACGAAACCATTTTCGAAAAACTATCTTCACGCCACTTGAGCCCTCATTTCTTCCAAGACTCGACTCGTCGTTGGAAAGAAGATTATGTAGGATTGTCCTCGAATCCTTAATCTGCTCCCAACTAAGAGTTAGAAGCTTGTTGTTTGAAGTTGACAGTAGCTGACTCCCAGAAAGCGGTATAAATACTTCTCCCCAATGTGTGCATAGGTGACTACCACTAATCTCAGAACGTGCATATGTCTATTTACTGTGTATTGGCTACGTAAGGATATCTACAAATCCTCCCAGACACGGTCGACTTTTCCAAAGTAGCCGCGAGGCCTTGGATCTGTTCGGGTTAAGAAAGACTTCCTCGGTGTAAATACAATTTCCTATCTGTATTCAGTTCGTCTTTCTAATTTCTGAAGCCTACTTGATCAGCATAAAAGGGAATTGACCTGAACACGGTGCAAGTCCATTAAACCCTGTTTGTGAGTCGACCTTGTAAGCCAATTTATCAGCCCGTTAGCTTCACTCCAGGATCGCCAGGGACCCATTCAAGGAGTTACCACTTTTGTTCCTGCTCACGCTGTCCTTGTAGATAGCCCCTATAGAACCACCTAATGGAGTAAATATAAACCTCGTGTTCAGTTCATTGTCTTACACCAGCCGTTTGACTACTTCGAGTATTGTAAACACCTCAGCCTGAAAGACCATTGCGCGTCCCCAGACTTCTTCTTGGCCTGCTTTGCATAATTCCGCACCTCACGAGTGTATATCAGCTATTCTTGATCCGTCCGCAGATGATATCTGTTTTTGTTGAAGTAGCTCTTTCCTGAATTGTTTTCTTGTTGGGACGTTAATCTCAAATAACTGCGCCTGACAGTGTACTGCGAGCACCATTACCTGTCAATCACTGACTCCCTCTCTCAACCAATGTTCCCGAACCACCCAATGTAAGAAAACCAAAAATTATCCAGAAGTAAGATCCAGTAAATCCAGAGTAAATTATCCGAAAATCTTCAAAATTGGATCTTATAGATTTAATATTCATAAAGAGAATGCTTGTCGTTTCCTCTCTCGCTTCGCCTCTTTCTAAAAACTGGTATCCCGATAATTTAGTAATCTACTCTCTTCAGGATTTGATGATTGTTCTTTAGCCATTTCCTCATGTTTAATTGCACTATCAGTCGATATGCTCAGATCTTCATCAAAATCTGGTTTATTTTCCAGTGTCTCGTTTTTACAGTATTCTGTAATGAGTTTGCTTGATGATAATGGAATGAACCTTCTCAGCAGAGAAAAACGAATCAAAATTCGTTTGGTTTTAAGCAGAGGTTTTAAGATTTGGTTTGGATTCCCAGATGGCGCCAATGGACAATAAGTATTTTTTCATGGAAATGATACCGGGAAGGTAAATTTTGTCGTTTTGAGCTGGTAAGACGTGCAATTAAAATTAATTTGCAACCCCTTTTGACTGACCGTTAAATTGGTCCATCATTCACCGTCCTCTTTGAGTTTCCCATTGCGCTATTCCTCTTACCGTGCGTGAGCTGACTTTTGTCTGTAATGTTGAGACTTTCCTTTGGTCTTCGAAGCTCTTGTATCTTTCTATTTGGTATCCACTTATTACAAACCTATCCCCATGTTGATAGGTAGTTGATGGGATGGCCGGCCATCTGTCACTAAGCGTATGGATCTAAATTACTGGCATCTCCTTCTTTATGTTGGTTAAACTTTTATGCTACCATGATTTTAGTTATCAAATCCAGCCTAGGTTCTGTAAATCCAGTGGACCACCCGAGATCATTTTCAAGAGGCACCGATATAATCTGTTCTAAGTTTGAAAAATGTTTCACATCTCGACGTTGCCGACCGTGGCCGCACGACCACATGTCCATTTGTTAATGCAAACTCTTCATGGCCAAATGTGAGAATATTTTGTTTATGATCATAGGCGAATCCATGGTTCCTGATGAGATCCAGTCCTAAAATAAATTTGTTCTTTATTTTAGCTACTAACACTTTATGCCGGTCCTCAAGTCTTTCTCCAATTACGAAGGCGACATCGGTCTCTCCGTCAAGATTCTCCAGTGACCGATAATAAAGTGATGATGTCTGAACCTACAAGTTTGACTGGCGTTAAAATGGTCACGTCTGCTCCTGTATCGATGGTGATCTGGAGGTTGACATAGCTCTTCTAGAAAAATTAGTGCATCTATCTCTTTGGCATATAATACTTTTTGTACGGGAACGAAACATTATAGTTCTACATGGGATTGATGCTTCCATCATAAAGAGAATTGCTTCAATGAAATTTTTGGAGTATCTCTATCAATTCTTATTCTTTAAGTGCCATATCAAGTCTCCCTGACGTTGGCAATTACTTGGGCAAGTTTTTCTCAATTCTGCGCCAATCGAAATAGTTCCTCTGCGCTGCGTATGCCGGTCCATTCACGGATGTTTCTCAGCCAGGAAGCCTGTTTTCTTCCTACTCCCTACGTTCTTCCACTTTTCCCATCATGATCAATTGTAGGATTCTGTATCGCTCTCCTCTGAAGACATGTCCAAAATCTGATATTTTCTTGCACTTAACTGTATTTAGTAGCAAACGTGTTGCGTCGGCCCTGTTTTGCACCATTTCGTTGGTCTGCATTGCTGTGCAGGGTATTCTCAGCATTCGCCAGTGTAATCTCATCTCAAACACTTCCAACCGATTAACTGTAGCGGCCTTAATGGTCCAGATCTCTGCCCCATCCAGCAACACCGACCATATGTAGGATTTTACCATTCTTTGCCGTAATTTTAGGTTCAGATTATCATTGCAGCACAACATCTTATTTCTCTATCTGGATTTAGATGTTCGGTGATATAACATCCAAGGTCGCGGTTACTCTGTCTATATTTTTTGTACCGATCTGTATTGCAGCATCAGGATGTGGTTGTCGATTGAAGACCATAAATTTTTTTTCTTGATATTTATGTTGAGCCCCATTTCTTGTCCTTCTGCGTTTAAACAGTTTAGTAGATGTTGCAGGTCTTCTAGTTTGTCATTCAGGATGAGAGTGTCGTCAGCATATCGTATCGTATTTATATATTCTCCATTGATTTGTACTCCCATTTATTGTTCTTGAGTAGCCCGTTTAAAGATTTTATCTAAATATGTGTTAAAAAGCAGTCGTAACACTATGCAGCCCTGTCTGACGCTTCGCAGAATTTGGCTTTCTTCTGTGAGCTTTCCGTTTAGTCGTGCTGCTGCTTTCTGTCTCCAGTATAAATTTTCAATAATTCTAAGATCCCTGCTGTCCTCCTCCATGTTCCTAAGAAGTCTATAAGTTTTCTGTGTTGCACTCTGTCGAAGGCCTTCTCGTAATCAACGACATGCAAAAACGTCTTTGCGCTGGTCACTGCATCTCTATCAATAATACATCTATTTCTAGCGACGTGTCAACGATGTCGGCTGAACGTCCTGGGGCCCAATTTTTGACTCTGAGAAAGAAATATCTTTCAGAGAGTCTTGCTTTCGATTCAAATACTGAATCTCCTGCGACAATATAAAGTACTAACAAATATACGTCATAATTGTGTCATTTTCGTTTCAAGAATCGTTTCAAGAATTTGGTCCCTCGTAAAGGTCGATGGCTTAGTAACAAATTGTGAAGTGTGTGAATAGTGAATTAATAATGTTGATAAGGAACTCTTAGGGAGCATTCTTCACCTGTCTTTTTATGTGCAAATTGGTTATTTAATTGCTAGAATGTACCAAATTTGACAAGACTAGACTTCTAGTTCCTTGCTGACCGATTGTTCTTTGACTCATTCTTCTTTGACGTCTTAGCATTCTCATACGCTTTTTCTCCGATTTTTTTTTGTTTTTTCATAATTTCCACACTTTCACTTGTACTTGTACTTGTACACTCTACCTACAAATGTCACAACCGAACTAATTATAATCGGTAGCGGGAAAAGGTGCGGGCTTGACGGAGAGAATTGGAATAGCTTTTCGTTTATTCCGAAGGGTAATAAAGCCGCAACATCGCTACGCAAAACCGTGGCAATTCGCATGTTAACCACTCTGTTTCGTCCATTTTTTTTTGGATAAAACGAAGCAAAACACTGATGGCTATCATCAGAATAGTTAAAGGGCAATCGTTATTCATTAGTTCCCGCGGGTTTTTTTCCACTTCCGAGGATTGAAATCGGATGAGGCTTTAAAACAGAAGTCGTTTTTAGGGTTGGCGCAAATTGAATTTTTGTGTTTCCACTGATTGCGTATTGATCTAAATCGAAGGAATATAAATATCTGGCTGTTTGGATAAAGACAAAGAAGTTAAAGATCTTTTTATTGCGGTGATTTTAAGTAATTTTAAAATTCCATTCGAGACCGAACTTAGTCTGCGTAATTTCAGTTTCATTCAGATTCCAATGATTTCCCGAGAAATCCGAGGAATACTTATGTACAGAACTTCCATAAAAGTCTTAAAAGTTAAAGTTTCTTACCGTCTTGAAGGCTATAATTACTTCAATGCATTAACTCTACGAAAAAGAAAAATCCCCATCAGCAACTTGAAACTTCATTCGGACATAATTTCAATGCCGCAGTGTTTCCTAATAATATCCGAACAACTTCAAGTCGGCGAACGTAAATTTCGCAAGAAAGAAGTTTCTAGGGTCGCGCTCTATGCTCGGGCCGATGATTTGCGAACGAACTTCTTTAGTTCCCTTACAGAAATCGGGAGTTGTTCGCCAAGCAAATGGAGAAAAATGGCAAAAACTATGGGAAATGTATGCGGGGAACGCTGCAGTAAAGCAGGGCATGTTGCATTTGAGTTCTGGATGAGAAAAAAGGACCACGAGTAAGGCGAATGATGGCCCTTTGGAATTTGTTTTGACTAGTTTAGGGCTGGTTTACTTAGGATGAAATAGGAACAAATGGGTATAGTAACGGCGCTAGAGTTCCCTTAAGGGAATTTTATAGACTCAATGCTAAAGCGTTGGATTATTTTTATATTTGATGTATCAAATTCTTAGGAATATCTCGAGGTAGGGCAGGCATAGTGGATTATTTTATTCATCATTGGGGTCTTTACAAAAAGTATCGAGTTGGCGGAATAAAATGTCTTGAAAGAAGATGAAATAACAAAAGTCTTACCAATTTACTTACTTTACTTTAATTATATCATCCTTTTCTGCAAAAAAGCCAACTTAATGACTTTTTACGATATTTTGAAGAAATTCTGGTTAGAATAAGATCTAAAAACGGTTTAAAATTACCCACTTTGACTAGAAATGTATATTTTGATGTTATTGCGAATGTTCTATTTAGGGACAAAATCAGGTAAATCTAATTCAAATCTTTTAATTTATTGTTTTTGATAAAATAAATCTTTGAGCTAAAATAAGGGAAATTGACTAAGAAAACAGCCCGAAATGCAAATTTGATGTTTTCGAGCAAGTTAGAATTAAGGCCAAAATTGGCGAAAAATGACTGATATTGTAAAATAATTCAAATTTGGAGTATTTCGAGAAGTTCAGGATTACGGCCCAAGCCGATTTAGAATGACTCAAAGCAGAAATGATTAAAAGCGGCATAGAGCGCTAAAAATTCAAGTTTAAGGTTTTCGTAGAAGTCCAGATTAGAACTAGGACCAAAATTGCCTAAAAAGTTACACAAAACCTCTAAAAATGCAAATCTGAAGTCTTTACATAAATCCAAGTTAGATTAGGGCTAACCGCTAAAAAATTATCTATCTCGTTTAAAAAGGCAAATTTTGATGCTTTTGGAGAAAGTCAATTTTAGAAAAAAATGGGGTAAAACTGGGGTTTAAATAAATTTATTGTTGTAATTAATATTAATATTAATATAATTTAAATAAATGATAAAATAAAATTTTTGAACCAATATATTGCAAATTTTACCTAAAAAAAATATAAAAAGTTTTTATAATCAAACTTTTATCCAAATAGCCCTCAAAACTAAAAATTGATTTTCTTCGAGAAAGTCAGGCTAGGATTAGGATCAAAATCAGTCAAATGTTACTTCAAAATGTCATAAAAAGGCAAATTAAAAGTTTTTGGAAAATACCGGGTTAGAATTAGGCCCAAAATCTATGGTGTATCTATGGTGTAATGAATGGTAAAATTTCATTTTTGAATAAAATAACTCAAAAGTTACTCAAAACGCCTCAGAATTATTTTCAGGAAGTCAGGCTAGGCTTAGGGACAAAATGGGTGAACTCAGAAGAAGTTGAGTAACTTTAATGTAAGTAAGGGTGCAAAAATAAAATTATGAAATGTTTGGAGAAACTCAGGCTAAGAATTTGACTAAACTCTTTTAACAATTATTCAAAACTGTTTAAAATGAAAATTAAAAAAATTTGGAAAGTTTCAGATTGATAAAGGGAGCCAAAATCGATAAAAAATTATGTACATACAGCGTATATAAAATTAAAATTTTGAATTTTTGGTAAATTTTGGGTCAAGATAAAAACGAAAAGTTTTGGATTGAAATAAGTTAAAGTTGACTAGAAGCATCCCAAAATCTAAATTTGGGGTTAATCGAGAAAGTCCTCTCCTGACTTTCTAAGAGTTAGGGTTAGGGGTCAAAAATCGTTCAAAATGGCTCAAATCGTGTAGAAACATAATGTTAGTTTTCAAAAAGTTAGATTGTAGGATGATTAGAACCAAAATCTGTTGAAAATGTAGACCACTTGAAAATTACTAAAAGCATGAAAAAATGAAAACATTAAAAATGCAGGTCGAAATTAAGAGCTAAAATTGATTACAAAAGTCCCACATCGTTTACAAAAAGCAAAGTTTTTAGAGATATTCAATTTTAGAACCAAAATCAAGCAAAACTGACTAAAATCTTCTAATTTTTGTAAAATTAAATTTTTTTAACGAAAGTACATGAAACGTAAGTTTTCGGGCTTTGAAGCCGTGGCCCCATGGAATTTCTTCCTGACGTTTTGTCTACAGCTGCGGCAGACATTATTAAATGCGATGAGGCAATGGGCAAAGTTATCTTCCGTGCTTCCCGACGTTGACTGTGGTATTTGTTACCCCCCCCCCCCCGCGCCATTGCGCTGCAAGGGAGAAACTGGGGTGGGAGTAGTAGCGGCGAAGTATATCGCAGAACTCGCGTCCAGTCTGCATTTAGAAAAGTAATTTTCTCCTTTCTGTTGAAACTGTTGTCTTATTTGAAGATCTCAATGGCCTCTCTCGTTAGTCTCGGATAGAAACGCTGCAATTGATATAAGATATCCAAGTCGTTGAAAAGGATGTCGTGACCTTCGGAGAGAGCGTGCTCTGCTACTGCTGACTTTTGTGTTTGTTGCAGCCTGCAACTCCTCTTGTGCTCCGTAATTCTCATGTTGACACTACCGAGCCACAACTGCATGGAACTCGGTAAACTCCGGGTGCCGATAGGGGGCTCTGCGGTTTTCGGCCGATCTCAAGCTCTGTTGTATGTGAGTTCAAAGACAGTTTTAACACTGAGCTTTTCCAGTAGCCTACCGATCCCGGCCATTACTTTTCGGATGTATGGTAGACTAGTCCATCCGCGCTTTTCTTTATCTTCTCCGGTTGTCCTTCCTGGCGCTCTACATTTCTTGCACGAATGGCTCTATCGAACTGGTGCTTGCTTTATCCATTCCAAAGGCTTTTTCCAGATGCTTCATTTCCCGTTCCAAATCAGCCGGCTCACCAATTCTCTTGGCTCTCACGGACAGAGTCTTTATGACTACCCTTTTCTGGCTCTGATGATGATTTGATCAGTTGGGGTATCGGTCAGTGTATGTTGGTTCTCTATAAGCGATGTGCGCGAGCTTCCCATTCGGCCTCCTTGATACTAAGACATCCAAAAACGGTAGGCGTCCTTCCTTTTCTATCTCCATATTGAATTCAATTTTAGGATTGATAGAGTTGAGGTGTAAGAGGAAGTTTTGATGTTCGCCCTCGCCATGGCTCCAAATAACAAAGGTGTCCACGTATCGGAACCAGCACTTTTGCTTCTTATTTGTTGTTGCCAACACCTTGGCCTCGAAAATGTCTATAAAATAGTTGGCTTTTACTGGACTAAGGGGACCCATAGCTACACTGAGGTAGTGGGATTTAACAGGGTCCTGATTTTTTCTTCGTAATCCGATGTTAACGTTACTACTGTTGAGTTTCCTTTATGTGCTGATAAAATGAGAATATATTTGTCTTCATTCAAAGCTCTCAAGACTTTCCTCTTCCGAGATTAATATTTGGTGATTTTTCGCGTTGTAGAATTCGTGACGTCTCCATCCTTATCTGTTACACGTTTGCTATGATGTCTTAAACTGGTATCCTGGATGGTGTAGTGGCAAAATTTCCTCCCTTGTTCAGAACGCTCAGCTCGTCTGTTGACAGTCCTTTGTCGGTCAAATTGACCACAACCTTGTGTTGACTCTCTTCGGATGTGAGGTTTAATGTGTCCTGCGAATTGTTGGTGGCACTGAGTGCGTCAAGTTTCTTCCTTTGTCGGTTCATCGCGACAGCTTGGGCTGCATTCTTCCGTTGATGTGTCAAACGATCAACCTTTTCCCAGTCACTCCAATGCAAGTTGTTAGCTAGTTCTAAATTGAAAAGAAGTTTTTTATCATCATATGCAATATCTCTACGGATCTCATGAATCCTTTCACGGAGGAGAAATTGTTCGGTCCTGTTGCAAATCCTGCTCACTTTTCTCCTCAGGAAGTTTGGGATGTTCCTGGTGTCACGTCATCTTAGTAGAAATGCCAGTGGACCCAGGAATTGTGCTTTGCTCTTGCCGAAGTTTTCCAGTCAGCCAGTTGTTTAATGAAATATATTATATAGGTTCAAAACGTGTCAATTAGTCAGGTTATAAATCAGAACAAAAATTGGCAAAAAAACAACTCAATGCGTATAAAAATTGCAAATCAAAGGTAAAATTGATTAGAAATTACTCTGACCGTTTAACAATTCAAACTAAACGTATTTGAAAAATTTAAAATTTTAATTAAGATTAGTTAAAACTAAAAACATTCAGGTTAGGATTAATGTCAAAATCGGTTAAAAATGAGTCAAAGCCACTAAAACTTTTAATCTAAAAAATTACATAAGCTTGTCTTGTCTTGACAAGACTAACATGTTAAAATATAGGCAAGACAATACAAGGTATGATACCTCAAGTCAAGACGTCTTGTTTTGCCTTGTCTTGCGGCATGGCAAATTTATAGAGTGTCTCAACAGTGTGCAAAAATTAAAAATCTCCTTACTATAAGATCTACGAGAAGAAGTTAAACACGAAACTTGCAAGATACTGTTCACTGCTCATTTCCAAATTTTAGACAAATATACTGGGTCGTCAAAAATGATTGCAGATATAATTAACATATTGCAAAAAAAAAACATACATATTTTTTAGTGTTTTCGATTAATAGTTTTTTTTAAACTGTAAAACATTTCCTATAACTATATTTTCCAACTTTGAGGGGTTCTATCTCAATATTGTTCGTTTCTGAACATATGAAAAGACGTAAAATTATTTATGGAATTTCTTTTAAGAATACGCAAATTAGCTTTGCTATGCTTTTTTATGTCGCCCAGTATATTTCTCTGCACTTTAGTGCGGTAATCCTGCAACTTTCGTATTTAGCTTCTTGCTCGTACTAACTTTTCGATTTTGACCAAGAAAATTTGAGACATCCCGAATATGGGAACTACATATTTTATTTGAAAAATCAGAGATATAAATAATTCCATAATAAATAACAACGTTTCTTGTTCAATCATCAATCATTATTAAAGTCGAAAAAAATTTATTTTTTGGGGGGTATGTTAGAGGTTTAAATGTTTAGCTTTTTTGCCGAATCTCTAGTCTAAATACGGAAATAGCAATATTTATAAAAAACATATATAATAAATATTTCTATTCTGCATATACAGGGTGTTTCATTAAGGGTGGCCACCGGCCATATCTTGGAAACTAATTGGTTTAGAAGCTAGAGAAAAAAATTTTGATTATTAAAGTGGACATTTTAATTGATTTTTGCCATAATCTTTATTTAAATTTGATCTCAATTTCCAAATTTAGAAACAAGTATTTTTACACACGTTGAGTCATTCCTTAAAATACATATTTTGACCTTAATCCTAACCTGACTGTTTAAAAAAAGCCAAAGTTGACATTTTTTTGGTGAAACGAGTTGCTTTTAAACAATTTTAGCCCTAATTCGTGAAAGTAAGCTTCTTGACACCAAATTTGCATTTTTAGACGCTCTGTGTAATTTGTTAAGCAGGTTTGATCGCAATCGTGACGTGAACTGGCCTAAAATCTTTTAATCGAAATTTTTTGACAGGTTGATTAATTTTTAAGTAATTGTAACTGTATTCTTAGTTTGAATTTTTTTAAAGCCTCTAAATTTGTATATTTACCATACCTGCATCATTTTTCACGTATTTTGGCTTTAATCCTAACCTGACCTTTTAAAAAATATATAAAAACTGTTATTTTTAGGTAAAATGAGTTTTTTTTTTCGAAAAATTTCAGTTCTAGTTCTAATCTAAATTTCTCCAAGACTTCAAAAACTAAACAAGAAAATCCTGGAAATTAATTTCAAGTTCCTAATTTTGCCACAACAGGGCGCAGTTAGAAACCAAATAATACAAATCAATTTTTTTTTCAAAATTGTAGTTTTAAGGTGTACCTTGGCCAATATTATTAGAAAGACTGGACAATCCTGAAACATTTTGAACTGACTCTCGTAGATGTACTGTGCTCAATAAGAGTGGGAGAAAGAATTGAAAGTAAAATAATCAAAATCCTTGTAACTTTCAAGCATCATATCCGATTTTAGTAAACTTGGTCTTGTTTGGAAGATAATTGCCATTACTTTTAACTGTGGTATCCAGTGCTAAACGATAGTTTTTAATAAACGTGCTAAAGGGCGCAATTTCAAATTAAAGTGGTTTTTTTGGGTTTACGCCAAAAAGTTACATCATTCGGTATAAGTTTGATATCATAATCGGAAAGTAGGTTAAATTTGCAACAAAAAAATGTTAAGATTCCAATAACATATTTTTTCTCCTTTCAGATCTATCACTTCAAAAATGATTTTTATTACTTATTTGAATAAATGATTGTTTTCATAATTCCATAATAAAACATTCCGTTACAATTATTGTTTTAAAACATGATGGTTTTGTAGGCTTGTCACTCAGTATAAAATATGTCACTATTTTATCGTAAACATATCTGATTATTGAAAACTTCTACCTAATTTAAGCATATTACCCATTCACTTATTTTTGTCATCTAGATACCTCTGAATCCTTCATTTTTTTTATACCCATCTCTTTTTAGCACATGTTGAGAAGATACGGTAAAAATGTCAAAGTCAAATTTCCAACGCCTACTTGATGACAATAATAAGTGAATGGCTTATACTTCTAATATAATGTTTTACAATATCAATCTAGACAGCTATGAAACAAAACCGGCAGGTATCCATGGAGACAAATAACATTGGTTGTCAGTTGATTGAATTTGGACAAGTTTCGTACTGCGTTGACAAAAAATTCATTCTTGTTGATTCCTTTTAAGTCTCTTTATAGCTAGGCTATTATTATCAAAACTTGCACTTTATCCTTCAAACATAACTTATACCAGTTCCGCGGTTTTCGAAAGCTTGCCGTATAATTCGAATGTTTGCAAAATGCACCTATTGCGGAACGTACATATGCTACTAGATATCCAGCACGAAGGCATCACAGCAGAAAGGTATTTCGCCGATTGGCAATACGTTTACGGCAAACGGGAAGTGTGCGACCCATTCCAGTTCCCTTCAGAAGACATCGAAGACGAAGCACAAGAGAAATTTCGGCAGACATGGGTACAAGTGCCACTTCGGTGTTTCGGATATTAAAAAACTTTAAGCTTCACCCTTACCATTTAGTACTACCCCAGGCCTTATCAGAATCAGATTATAAGAGACGGCTAGATTTCTGTTATTGGCTAAGACAGGTGTGTTACGAAAATCCTCAGTGTCTCTCCTTGGTTTTGTGGGGTGACGAAGCTACTTATACAAGCTGTGGCACAGCTAACTTGCACAAAATGCACTACTGGTCAGTTACAAATCCTCACTGGATGCATGAAGTGGATCAGCAAAATAGATGGAGTGTAAACGTGTGGTGCGGAGTTTTAGGAGGCAAAATTATCGGACAATTTATTTTGAATGGAAATCTAAATGGCGAAGCGTACCTACTTAAGCTTCCTACAGAATCAATTGCCTACCCTTCTAGAAGATATTCCTCTCAATGTTAGAGCTTCAATGTGGTATCAACATGATGGCTGCCCGGCACATTTTGCTCAGAGAGTTCGCAATTTTTTAAATCTAGCTTATCCTGATCGCTGGATTGGAAGGGGTAGTGTGTTTCCGTGACCGCCTAGATCTCCGGATCTAACTGTTCTGGACTTTTACTTGTGGGGAAGAATAAAAGACATTGTTTAAACAACGCGACCGACCACACGAGAAGACATGATAGAGCGAATTACAAACGCTGTTAATTCGATTTCACGAGCTGAAATTGAAACGGCTGTACTCAGTACCAGAGGGAGAATAAATAGTTATATTTGAGAAAACGGGGGTCATTTTGAACATTTATGAAGTTTCTTAGTATTATTCTGTAATAATTGGGATTTTACATTCTTTTGTTGCAAATTTAATCTACTTTCGAATTATGATATCAAAATTATACCGAATGATTTAATTTTTTGGTGTAAAACCAAAAAAAACACTTTAATTTGTAATTGGGTCCTCTAGCACGTTTATTAACGTTTATTCCAAACAAGACCCAGTTTACTAAAATCGGATATGAGGCTTGAAAGTTACAAGGATTTTGATTATTTCACTTTCAATTGTTTCCCTCACTTTTATTAGGCACAGTACATCTACGAGGGTTAGATCAAAATGTTGCAGGATTGTCCCATCTTTCCAATAATGTTGCCCAAGATACACCTTAAAACGACAATTTTCGGAAAAAAATTGATTTGTAATCTTTGGTTTCTAATTGCGCCCTCTTGTGGCAAAATAAGGAACTTGCAAATAATTTCCAGGATTTTCTCGTGTTAACTTTAATAATCAAAACTTTTTTCTCTAGCTTCTGAGCCATTTTGTTTCCAAGATATGGCCGGTGGCCACCCTTAACGAAACACCCTGTATAACTTAAGTTTCTGCGAAAAAGCTAAAAATGCAAACCTTCAATCATAATGTTGTCAGACCAGTCGAGCCAGGAAACACCCGAGAACCGGGGAACAAGATACTTAATTAGGAACAAATTCCAAATTAAGTATCTTTTAGCAAATAAATAAATAAATAACGATATCTTTTCTTTCACCAGTTCGGAACAAGTCCACAATTTATTTGAACTATTTTCAGTAAATTTCCAATACTCAAAATTTTCGCCTAGTAATGGTTATTTAATTACGTATTATTATCTGCCTCTGAAAGCGTAGTAAAGTACCTCTAATATAAAATTAATGGTTTGTAATAATGGCATTTTATATTACGTATTCAACGGGGTATTGTATCATTTGCATGCCTATGATTATATTATTTACGAGCAAGTTTTAGGGTAAACGCACGTTCATATGAGATATTAATTTTAATAAAGCTTATAAAGATATTTTAATATGCCTAACATTGGTTAATGTGCCAGATTGCAATACTTTTTAAAATTACAAAAAAAGTACTATAGAGCATTATATTCGCGTTTAATAGTAGATTATGTCACTAGGAGTAAAAGTGGGTCTTTTCGTGCTGAGCCCAGAGATTGACGGCCGAAGCGAAGCTGAGGCCTGCAACTGGGCGAAGCACAAAAAGACCTTTTACTCCGAGTAACATATACTATTTTTTTTTCAAGCATGCAAGAAATAAGAAATCTATTTAAAAGTGGTTCAGTTTTGCAATTTTCTCTCATCCTCTTTAAGCGGGTCTAGGTACTTACCCAATTAGGGGTGTATATTATTTGTAAAATACATAGAATATGTTAGAATGGTGGTTTTCAATGTTCAATGGTTTTAATGTATTAAATAATAACCAATGATTATGGTAAACTAAGAATTTGTAGCATTATTTTCAATACTAAATTAATAAATGTCACATTGACAGATAAATATGATGACGCGCATGACATTTAACAGACGAATTCAGAATTCGAGAACCTATGCGATTTCGACTAATAACGGTTTCGGATGGTGCTCTTGAGTGCTCTGTGAGTATTTCTGTCCTTTGTTTTTTCAACAAGAATGTAAAGATGGCAATACACTCAGATCGGTTTATCTGGTGTCATCTATTATTAAAATAATTTTGGTGAATGAAAATCGTTTATATATGCGCCACCATGACACTAGCGGTGACTTTTGACTTTACTTTTACTGCCTAGGACTTTTTTGCTACTTTTTTGGTCTCAGGATTTGAAAGCCCACTTTAGGTGTGCGTATGGAGAAAACAAATAACGTACTTTTAGTCCGCTTGAAAAAAAAATTACTTTTGTTTAAAGCAAAGAAAGTGTTGTAGATATAAACAGTTCAATGGCTTGGGACTTTTGACTAAATAGAATTAAATAAAACATTTTAGAAGGTAAATTATACTTCTTTTAAATACAAATTTTTGTATTTTTGTGTGTGCATGTGACTAAAAATGTTGGTGTTATTTTTGGGATGCCGATCACGCAATTTTGAGACGCTCTGTATAATAATACACCTCAACTCTTATTGTACCTGCAAAACTTACTATTGACATGGTCAAATGACGCCACCTGTCTAACCAAAAATTATATCAATTCGCTTTAATTTGTACCTATACCCTGTACCTAAAACCATTAATATTCTACAATATTTAATTGGACTTTTGTTTTCTTTTCTAAATTGGTAAAATGTGGATATTTAGTTCTTGGTCTAAAATTAAGACGAAGATATAGATAATCGTTAACAGACAACACACCAAATGCAGTCTGTATATATTCTAGGTCCCTATATTTGCAGCTGAATATTTCTCACCTAAATCCTACAGGAAATTCATACATTACAAAACTACATCGCATACTCTATATCCAAGATGACCAATGCTTAGAAACTAAAGCCTGGAAAAAAAATGACTCAAAAACAGTCATCATCGTCATTATCATTATCATTATCATCATCACCCATCAAAGGACGCCGCTGTCTTACCTTAAACCCGTCATACGTCCAACTGCCGAACTTCAGTACGCACGTCTGTTCATCGAACGGAAAATACTCGACGTCTATTTCGCAGGACGACTTGTAGATGGCGGGCGGCTTCCATTCGACCAATCCCTGGTGATAAATCGTGGCTTTCGTCGCCAGGGTGACCTCGAAATTTCCGTCAGCGCTAAAAGTGGGACACTGTAACCTCCCGGCTAAGATAGATTAACTGATGGATAGAGAGTCGCTAACTGGAGGTTTAGAAAATCGCAGCCTTAAGCCACAGAGAAGCGTGAGAAAAGGTGAGGCGGTGGTGAATGGGGCAGCTGATGGGCGGGTGACGTGTGCGCTAGTGGGCGGGCATTTGAAATGTTGCTTTTACAACACAAGTTTTAATCTTTCACTTGTGGAGCTTAAATTTGACATGTAAAAATTTGCGTTAACATAATATAACTTTTGAACAAAAATATTGCAGCTTTGAAAACGATTCCTTTAGTTGCTAGTAGTTACAGTAGCGACGATAATGGAGTTTCAAAATTCTAAATTCAAACTTTACACAGATATGATGATTTCGCGATATTCTTTGATTGTTCGATGAATGTAAAGGTTTATAAATTTTAGGTATAAAAGGCAGGGACCGCTGCGGGTCTAGTTAGCCTAATTCTTAATCGAGTCTAAGTAAGCTAAAAGAACAAAGCGATAATAGAGAGCTTTAGTAAAGTGTTAGTAGCTAATAGTGGATTATGAGTAGACGAATTATAAAGCGTGTTCATTAAAAAAAATCGTGGCATGCCATGAAATTAAAATTCTTGTCTGAGATAAGTTCATAAAAAAAATGAAATTCGGAACATTTTATAACATTCTCGACTTTCAATTTTTTTCTCAGACATTCCTTGAGGTTTTTTTTAAATGAACGCATAATACTTGTGTTTGTTATTCAAGTAAAAAGTAATTTTTTTTAATAATTCAGGTAGAGTGGAACCATTCGAACCCCAAATTTGCAACAAAATTTTACATAAGGAAATACATCATCCATTGAGTTTTATACGCATCATGGTAATGATTGCATTATTGTTGAAGATAGACATTGAAACTTATTCTAAACTTATGAATCAATCAATTGTCAGGGTCATTTATTAGTACCTGTCATTTATTCCCGACTGGGGCATTAAGGCTTACCAATTGTTACGATTCACAGCGAAGCTGCACCGGAGGGGGGGCAACGCGTGTGGTTGGTGGACCTTCGAGACCAATCCGCGCTGCGTCATGGGTGACACAGGTGATTTATTGCTCTGTGTGACAGCAGTGATTTATTGCTCTGCTTATCTAGAAGGCAGTTGTTTACAACTTTTTTTTATGTGATATAATTCAAGAATTCTTATCAAGAACTTTATAGGTTTTTCTGTAATTTTAGGATTGTTTATAAAAAGCGAGTAGCGCGCGCGGTTAAGAGTAGTCTTATTTTAATCGGGCTATAAGTTAGCTAAAGTACCAAGCGATAATAAAAGGCTATAAAGTATTAAGTAGTGAGTTATTTAGTAGTCGAATTGTACCTGTGTGTATTTGTGGAGTAAATAAATAGTGTTTTCGTGTTAAATCGTTACACTGGAATTATTGAACCCTGAGTTCGCAACACAATCTTTAGGTAATCGTGTAATGTTTTATAGCCTTTTTCAGTGCTTCAGCTAATATGCTTCAGATTAAAGATTAATGTGGTCATGTCTATATAGGTAGCACTAGACATGAAGAAAGAGGGAGGAAAGGGGAGGTGGTGTGTTTGCAAATAATTTTGCCAAAAACTAAACAGGAAAAAAGTAAAAAAAAATATAATCTAACATTTGAACGTTTGGATAGCAGGTGTAGGACAAGAAGCTACTTCACTTTTTTTAAATTGCCAACGTTTCGACCTTTATTTGAGGTCTTCCTCAGATATGGTACTTTGTTTTAATTTTAATGACAAACTTCTGTGATTGAAAAAGCCTTGAGGAAAACCTCAAATAACGGTCGAAACGTTGGCAAATTCAAAAAAGTGAAGCAGCTTCTTGTCCTACACCTGCTATTCAAACGTTCAAATTAATAAATAAAGGGCGCTAAGCACAGATGATAATCTAATATAAAACATTTATTCTCATGTGTTTTTTCTGAGATTTTTCACTCTTTATCTCCGACTAATGAGATTAACTCACACCTTCTTTTTGCGTCTCTTTTAAGTTTCTTGAAACTCATTCCGATGAGAAGTTCTTTCTTATATTTATGATATGGTTTGTTTATTGCAAGTAATATAACTGAGTAGTTTCTGAGATCCCATCAGATTAATACCCTAAGAATCATTTGTCAAAAGGAGTACACCATTATATTAACGAAGGATTGTTTTAATATAAAATTCATGGTGTAGGCAATAACGCAAAAATAAACTTTTTCTACAAACGCATTAAAAATTCAACTTTTTAAGTTTTAAGGCACTAATGTTAAAAGTAATGTTACTTTTAAAAACATAAATGTTTTTAAAAGTAAATCATACAACCTAAATTCTCAAAAAATAATTTTTAATACGTTTGTAGAAAAAACATTGTATGGTAATCGTGTTAAAAGTGAGTCTGCAGAACTCGCTTCGCTCGTCCTGCAAACTTTCACTTGCGAGCCTTAATGTTGCACTTTTAACACTTACATCATAAATAGTTATTATGTTTTTGAATTATTTTCTATTTGACTCTGACGCTTTCACGGCCGGCCGCTCAAGATACAATCTAAAGTGTTTTCCGGGCTTTGAAGTCGTGGTCCAATGAAATTTCTTCCTGAGGTTTCGTCTTCAGCTGCGGCAGACATTATCAAAGGCGATGAGCCAATGGGTGAAGTGATCTCCCAGGGTCCCGACGTTGACTGTTTCGACTATGGTGAGCTCCGTGGTATTTATTGCTCTGCAGCGCCGTCGCACTGCAGTGGAGGGACTGGGGTGGGTGTAGAGGTGGCGCGGGGTTTCTGCGCACTTAAAGTACGGGGTGTTCATTATAAAACTTCATCTAGAAGGATATGAAATTTTGACAGTAAAGGATGACATAATCAAAATAAATGAACTTTTGTGTCTCCATTTCTGTTGACATTTCACAACCAACTAGATGAAGTTTTATAATGAACACCCCGCATTTCGTAGAACTCGCTTCCAGTCTTCATTTAGAAACGTAATTTCCTCCTTCCCTTTGAAATTGTTGTCGTGTTTAAAGCTTTCAATGTCGGCCCGTTAGTCTCATCCGGGGCGAGGTCATCGAGATTTGCATAAGATATCCACCTCGTTGAAAACGATGTCGTGACCTTCGGAGAGAGCGTGCTCTGCTACTGCTAACTTTTGTGTTTGTTCCAGTCTGCAACTCCTCTTGTGTTTCGTAATCCTCGTGTTGACACTGCGTTTTGTGGTGCCAATGTATACCGAGGCACAGGTGCATGGAACTTGGTAAACCCCGGGTGATGATAAGGGATCTCTGCAGTGTTTGGCCGATCTCAAGCTCTGTTGCATTGTACTGTAAGACTGACTTTAAACTCACTCGTACAATAACGCAGAGCTTGAGATCGGTCAAAGACCGCAGAGATTCCCTATCGCCACCCAGAGGTTCCATGTAGGTGGCTCGGTATACATTGGCACAACAAAACGCAGTGAAAATACGAGGATTATGGAACATAAGATGAGTTTAGAGAGAAGCTTGGCAAGGAGTTGGGACAAACACAAAAATTAGCAGTAGCAGAGCACGCTCTCTCCGAAGATCACAACATCCTTTTCAACGAGGTGGATATCTTATATCAATCGCAATGTTTCTATCGGAGACTCGAGAGAGGCCATTGAGATCTTTAATCAAGATAACAATTTCAAGAGGAATAAGGAATTTCGTTTCTAAATACAAACTGGAAGCGAGTTCTACGACACACATCAAGTGCGCAAGAACCCTGCGCCACCTCTATCCCCACCCCAGTCTCGCCACCGCAACGCGACTGCGCCGGCGTGGGAATAAATACTACGGAGCTCACCACAGTCGAATCAGTCAACTTCGGAAAGCACGGGAGATCACTTTGCCCATTGCCTCATCGCCTTTGATAATGTCTGCCGTAGCTATAGACGGAACGTCAGGAAGAAATTCCCTTGGGCCACGGCTTCAAAGCCTAAATAAACCTTTAGATTGTAGTTTCTATTTGTTTTATATTTATTTGAATGTGTATGTTTATTTGAATGCATTTACTTTTATAGTAATATTATTTTTATATCGTAAAATTTAAACCGACCTTAACAACCTCTCTAAAGCATCATTCACAACCTCATAATTAGTTTTAAAATTAGTAATACAAATTAACCGCGAGAGATTGGCATAGGCTTGCACTGTAGATTACTCACAAACTCTAAAATTAGAACTTAAACGTACACTTGAATTAGTACTTAACGTAGAAGCTTGCAACCGCCAAAGTGTCGCGTTAATTTACGTACTAATTCAAAACACTGTAATAAATGACTTAATGTGTGACATAGAATTGACCTAAAATATCATGTATTGGGGGGCATGACCAAGTTCAGATACTTGCATTATCGATTTCGGTAGCTTTCGAAGGTTTTTCCCGAGGTGGCACCAAATAAACTTAGATAGAAAATTAGGATATTGTGAATGAGCAAAATTTACAACTTTATAATTTCCGGAATTGTGTAAGAAGTGTAATTAAACTGACTAATTTGGCTGCTTTATGGTTTTACTTTTGGATATACAGTGTGTGAGAGCTTCACCCAAGGGAATAAGGGATAATAATATATTAATAAACTGTTGAGTGCTCTTTAGTGTTGAGCAAGTATGATCAGAAGTTTGAATTAGTTTAAGTAATCCTGACAGCAATAGTACCAAGAATTATAACCTATAAAGACATATGTATAACACAAATGATATGTGTACAGTGTGAAGGGGACAAAATGTTAACTTTCCATGACCTATTGCGCAAGTAAAGTTAGTGTACGCACCATGCATATGGACCTAGAAATACTTCACAAATTCCAATATTTCCAAGAAATTGGTCGTAAGTCCGCACTTCGACGTAAAACGATTATTAAGTGACGTCGCGTATATCGTCGCCATTTTTGTGGGACCCACTGCTAAAAGGGGGGGGGGGCCTAAACTGTGAAGCAGAGTCTCTCTCTCCATATACAGGACGTCCCAACATTGTGTCAAAGTCAAAAATCTTGTTATCAGATTTAGAGCAATAATCAATACAGTGTGGTCCAAATTGGTGATGCATGCATGGGGATTTTACTTATCTTAATAGATAATAGATCCCGTGGGATCGGTTAAATGGGGGAAGTTGTAGAGAATTTAATGACAAACTCGTACCCGGTTTCCAAATTGGAGTATCTCTTACCGTTTTCTGGAAAAATTTGTAAATGTGCAACACTGCATTTTAACTTTGCGCTCTAGTGTCTAAACCAAACCAAAGGTAGTTTTGAAAATAAACCATTATTAAGGTACTTTTTTACGTAGAATACAATGACGTATTCAGGAAAAATCTATCGTCAACTGTTCTCGAGTTATATTTAATAACTTCGTTAATTCTTATGGACGCCATCTTGTTTTTTTTTGCATCATAGGAAAGGGCTTTAATGTTCCTTTTATATTTGTTTCCATTCATTTCCTAACATGTTTTCAAGGTGTAAAAATGGAGTTTCTTTATTTCTTCGCAAAGTAGGCCTTGGAAGGTTTCGTTGCAATCACGAAAAACAAAAGACAATGGTTGTGGTAAGTGTCAGAGTTATTGTAAATACCGTATCTATAGTTATTTACGTGGATTGAAAGAAGACTACGCCTGCAGCCGGCAACATTTAATCGGGCCAAGCAAAAACTCGTCGCGCAGAAGCCACTGTAGTACAACAAATCTTACATAGCGGTATCCTTACCTGTAAATAGATACTAGAACAAAGTCAAGAATACCGGAATCATTTAATTCTGAAAAACTCAGAGCGAGTTTAAGTAGCATTAAAGCAATAAAAATATTACTCTCGTAAATCGTTTTACAGAAACAATCTCTTACAATTTATTCGTTCCTAAAAAAGATTTACTTTTAGGTATTTATTGTAACTTTTATTACCATATCATTAACAAATTGCATATCAACACTTAGCTATTATATTAAATAGGTACAACACCAATAAAAGATTAAACATAAAAAAGAAAAAGGTCATCTTTCAAAATGCTGCCCATTTCTGTCTATACATTTCTGCCACCTTTGAGATACGCTGTTAGTAACACGCCTAATTATATTTCTGTTAACTCTATTTAATAATTCTCTGGCTCGCGTTTCCAAAATTACCAAGTTCTGGGGAACTTCAAGCTCATACAATTTATTTTTTTAAGTCTCCCCAGAGACAAAAATCCAAAGGTATAATATCCGGGGACCGCGCAGGCCAAGATATAGGGCCGCCATTTGAAATTAAACGGTCCCCAAAACTTTCCCTTAAAAATTACCCTACCGAAGTTGTGAGCGGGTCAACCATTTTGCTGAAACCATTTTCGGTTGTGGAAATCGTTTTCGGGTACAACTTCTCTAATTGCAGGAAGAATTAAATTTCTTAGTATATCCAATATCTCCGGCCGTTCAGGGATTGTTGATAAAAAAATGGACCTATTAATGTATTCCCTGAAAAACAAAATAACATATCAGCAATCTCAACAGCAGTTGATAGGAAAAGAAAGACCTGCGCGTGTGCACCTGTGTAAATGAATATGTAGTTATTGAGGAAAAAAAATTACCATAAATTCCACATCAAATATTAGTGCCAAATCGTGTCTGTAACCTGCGCAGGGCACGTAACACAAGATTTTCGGTAGCCCAGTAGTGATAATTGTGCTTATTAAATGCACCGCAGTTGCTTATAAATATTTCTTCGGTCCATACGATTTTACCGCTGAAGTTCTCATCTTCTCGACATTTGGCAATGTACCAATTGCAAAATTCAACTCTTCTTGGAAAATCACCTTCGCGAAGCCCTTGCACAATAGTTGCTTTATAAGGATTTTTGACTTCTTAACATCTTTAAGACGCTGGTTCTAGGAACATGGAGCTCACGGCTGCATTTTCGTGTGAAAAATTTCAATTCAATTTGTTGGTTACGGTTTACATGGTCCTTTTCGTAATTTTTACGTCGGGAAGCTTCAAAACTGCCATGCATATTGTTGCGAACTCGGGGTTCAATAATTCCAGTGTAACGATTTAACATGAAAACACTATTTATTCATTCCACAAATACACACAGGTACAATTCGACTAGTAAATAACTCACTACTTAACACTTTATAGCCTTGTATTATCGCTTCGTACTTTAGCTTACTTATAGCTCGCTTAAAATTAGACTATTCTCTAACCGCCGCTCTATGCGCCTTTATATACAATCTTAAAATTACAGAAAAACCTAGAAAGTTCTTTATAAGAATTCTTGAATAATCTCACATAAAAAAAAACGGTTGTAAACAACTGCCTTCTAGATTAAACCAGCCGAGCAATAAATCACTCGTGTCAGCCATGACGCAGCGCGGATAGGTCGCGAAGCTCCACCAACCAACACGCTCCCATGCGTTGCCCCGCCTCCCATGCGGCGTTGCTGCGAATCGTAACAATATAAAGCTTTTCATTATATTTTTCGGAAAAGTAGGTCATGGAAAGTTGACAGATTGCCCCCCGTATAATATTTGAACTATGTCAGTTTTATTGGTTATATCGACATAATTTAAAGGTTATAAAATGCTGCCATTACAAAAAATGTTGTTGCCAGAACTTACCAAAATTCGTAGTTGTATAACTTTTTTTAGACTAGAGCTGGGACATCGAGTTCTGCTCACCCTATGCAACATAATATATATTAAGAGAAGGTTTGTTAACACAGAACCACTAAAATGTCTTACGTAAATGGCTCTTATTCCTGGAACCATAAAATCTTTCTATTAAAAGTATCTTTGCAGTTATCTACTCACTGTATATGAGCTCTTTTACAAAACGTCAACAGTTCTTCACTGTAGAAATCTACAAAAAGGGAGGGAGATACTAATGCTATCAAACAAGGTGCACATAAAATGCATTCATACCGCCCTCAAAATTTGACCAGGAACAGTGTTTATCTGCACTTCGGATATGGTAAGTACAACGCTCTGCCTCAGAACACTAGGCTTCTTTCCAAGGGGTAGTTCCAAGGGGGATTTTGAGAAAATGTATAAGCTGATAAAAACTTTTTTTAATATAATGCGAGCAACATCTAGGAAATTAATTTGATTTACTCAAAGTCAAACTGATGACAGATATTAAAGTAAAACTACATTAAACCATCATAACAACTTGTGGAGAAGTTGCTATTGGCATCTACCTTCACCTGATTTTAATTTATTGGTTAAAATCTCGTCAATCACATTTTTGGCAAATCAGTTTATGGATAACTAATATGTCGCGTTTTTGGCGGACACTTTCCTTTACGGTTTTTATAACATAACCATTAACATTGACACAGTTCAAAAATTATATAGGGGTCATTCAAATAATAACCTTTGGAAAAACTTTATTTAACGCTTTATACGTACATAATAATATGTAACAAGTTTGGAGAAGTACCTTTTATTGGGTTGTCTCCTTTATGGATAATTTCCATGATGAGTATGTAAGGCAAGATCAGGATTTCGCTTACTTTTAATAAAGCACTCTAACATGTCAAACTTTTCCATATTGTCGTAGTTTACAGCCATTTTTTGCAAGATTAAAAGGAAATACGATGCAATCAAAAATGTGTTATATTTAATAGCACGTAGGGCATCAGTTTGATTTTGACGCGTAGCGCTAGCATTATTTTTGGTTTTTCATGATGGCGACGAAACTTTCCAAGGCCTTCTTTAAAAAGGATTAAAAAACTCAATTTTTACACCTAGGAATATGTTAATCATATAAATGGAGATATCGTTGAAAAGGGATTTTTAAGCTCTTTCCTATGATAAAAAAACAAGATAGCGTCCATAAAAATTTACGAAGTTATTATACTTAACTCGAAACAAGATGACGATAAACTACTTTTGGCTCGGTTTAGAAACTACAGGGCAAAGTTAAAAATGCATTGTTGCACATTTTTCCATTTTTCCAGAAAACGGTAAGAGATACTCCAATATGGAAACCGAGTGCGTGTTTCTCATTAAATTCTCTACAACTTTTCCCATTTAACCGATCCCGTATCTATTAAGATAAGTAAAATCCCCATGCATGCATCACCAATTTGGCCCACTCTGTATATGAAAGTTCCAATGCAGGATTTACCGCACAATAAAATTGTAGACAAATATGGAGGGTGATCTAATGTTTATTTATTTTCGTTCTGTGGTTGTTTCTAAATATTGTTTGTAAATAATTTTCTATATTTATCTTCATTTGTTTTCCTATTAAACAGTATCAAAACTTCGACCTTTTTCAAGTTTGAAGAGTTCTGTGTCCAAACGGTTTAAGATAAAACAAAACGGTTTGCACTTTTCTATTTATTTTTGAGGATCTATCCAATATTGTCCTGTTAGGTATAATCAAATTGTCAAAAAATTGTATAAAAATACCATAAAACGCCAAAGCGCAAACTTTTTTTTTAGATTACTCCTAAATCTTTGAGGCGGATTATTCGGTTTTTACTACTTACGTGGGCATTTCGCCTCAATCTAATTTCTTTGCGTTTCTTTTTTAGCTTAAAAAAAATAAAGTAATTTTGTCGCGCGCCGAGCAAGAAAGTCGTTTTTGCGCACGCTCACCTTCTTTAATACAAACGTAATGACTGGTATTTAGTTGATGAGTTGCTCTGTTCGTTTCTGACTTCTCATATATTTGACATTGTCAATAAAAGTGTTATGGAATGTGTCATGAATGTATTTTGTAGGCATGATTTGTATAAGAAATTATACGTGTAATTCGAGCGCAAAGTGCCTTTGTCGCTCGATGAGAAAAGTTAGACGCGCGATGCAAAGTGGAACGCGGATAGTTACTCGAGAGCGACAAAAACACTTTGCGCTCTTAATGCACAAATAACTATTTTCTTCGCAACTAAGCAACAAAGTTGTTTTTGCGCGGGCGCCCCAGCATTAATCCAAACTTAATTACTGGTATTGAGTTGTTGAGTTGCTCTGTTTGTTTTTGACATCTCATATATTTGACGTTGCTATTTAAAAGTATTATGGAATGCGTCATGAGTGTATTTTATATGCATGATTTGTAGAAAAAATTACATGTGTAACTCTCGAGTATGTGTGCTCTCGAGTAACTATCCGCGCTCCGCTTTGCGTCGCGCGTCTAACATTTCTCATCGAGCGACAAAATATCCCTTTGCGCTCTTAATACACAAGTAACTAGTTTTGACAATCAAGCGTAAAACAGCATTTTGCGCTTCCAAATGAAAGCACAAAAAAATGTTTTTCTACTCGCGTGCGCAAAAGTTTACTTTTCCGCACGCATTTGAGTGCGGGAAGTTGTACTTTTCCGCACTAGTGCGGAAACCCTCAAATGGCTACTAATTTGCTTCGTAATTTTTCTTGAACTCGCTATATTCATAAATGTTAACAATAATATAACCCGCTAGTCAAAAATCATTACCATACCAACGAAGGGAATAATATCCGTGGCAAAGTCATCCTCATGTCCACTTTAATTCCAACTCAAGTCTTTCTACTTTTTATGGTTTTTCTTTTTGTACATCATAACTACCTTGCTGCAGCACAAAACCAAATTCCACTTCAACCTCCACCATAACTTCCCACCAAAAGTACAATAATGGGGAAGCAAATCAGTTGGCTTCCGTGGTTAATTTACAAAAGGCGAAAAACTGTTCTCTTGCGTTTGTTATAAATCAGAAGTAGATAATATTATGTTCCGTTTTGTGATTAAAAGTAATTATAATTTTGATTTAACATTTCGTAAGTTCACTCATAGAAAAAATATTGTTCCTAACTTTTGCGAAAAGTCTCTTTTTCGCACTTGACTGCTTGCCCCAAATCCGCTTCGCGTCGTTCGTGAAACTGCCGTCGCGTGCGGAAAAGTGTCACTTTCCGCACTTGTTAGGAAATTAGGAAAAAACAAAAAGAATTTATGAGGTGTAATTTTGTATTTTGTCACGCGGCGAATAACAAGTCATTTTTACGCGCGCGCCAGCTTTAATACAAACGGAATGACTGGTATTTAGTTGTTGCTTTGCTCTGTTTGTTTTTGACTTCTCATATATTTCACATCGTAATTTATAGTTATTTTTTCTACTCGCGTGCGCGATAGTTTACTTTTCCGCACCATTTGAGTGCGGAAAGTTGTACTTTTAGTGCGGAAAAGTAAAAAAACCTCAAGTGGCTGCTATTTTGCTTTAAATAACCTTGGTAACTATGGTTGGTATGGAAGAACGTAATAAGAACCAGTAAAACTACCATAATTTATAGTTGTCAGGAATGGTGGCATTAGGTGCCTGGTATACATTCTTACTTATACATGTACTGCATCTTTAATTTGTTGCAAAAAAGGCAGGATATCGATCTTAACATTTTTTAATTGGAAAGGTTGATTTATTTATTTATTGCTATGTGCGATAAAAGTAAGCAAAAATCATTCATCGCGCAGTTGAGGCAATAAGTACCAATATATTGACAGAGTTTTAGGGCGACTTTTACGACTATCAGTAAAACTTCAATTTGAAGTTAAGATACCAGATATGACGTACATTGCATTGTTTACCTGACAGATAAACAACGCCATGTTTGGTATGTAAGTGGCGCCATCTGACGACGGAGGGTGCTTCCACTAGGGCATGCGAGATGATTGTGAAGCGATCCAAAAACCAGTTTTCTGCAATATTGTCACTTCCCACAGACAAATGGCCGAGATTTCGTACCTATATTGTCTGGGGGCGACGTTTAGCAGAGTATCAGACTCATTTCTCTATCAGGCAGAGGAACCATAGACTAGTTTCGCTCTTATTAGAGCTCATCAGTACGGTATACCTCGAACCTGATAGAAAAATAAGTCTGAACGGCAATTGGATCTAAATCTTGCTTAGACGCCTGTACGTATATGTAAGTGGCGCCATCTGACGACGGCGGGTGCTTCCACTAGGGCATGCGAGATGATTGTGAAGCGATCCAAAAACCAGTTTTCTGCAATATTGTCACTTCCCACAGACAAATGGCCGAGATTTCGTACCTATATTGTCTGGGGGCGACGTTTAGCAGAGTATCAGACTCATTTCTCTATCAAGCAGAGGAACCATAGACTAGTTTCGCTCTTATTAGAGCTCATCAGTACGGTATACCTCGAACCTGATAGAAAAATAAGTCTGAACGGCAATTGGATCTAAATCTTGCTTAGACGCCTGTACGTATATGTAAGTGGCGCCATCTGACGACGGCGGGTGCTTCCACTAGGGCATGCGAGATGATTGTGAAGCGATCCAAAAACCAGTTTTCTGCAATATTGTCACTTCCCACAGACAAATGGCCGAGATTTCGTACCTATATTGTCTGGGGGCGACGTTTAGCAGAGTATCAGACTCATTTCTCTATCAGGCAGAGGAACCATAGACTAGTTTCGCTCTTATTAGAGCTCATCAGTACGGTATACCTCGAACCTGATAGAAAAATAAGTCTGAACGGCAATTGGATCTAAATCTTGCTTAGACGCCTGTACGTATATGTAAGTGGCGCCATCTGACGACGGCGGGTGCTTCCACTAGGGCATGCGAGATGATTGTGAAGCGATCCAAAAACCAGTTTTCTGCAATATTGTCACTTCCCACAGACAAATGGCCGAGATTTCGTACCTATATTGTCTGGGGGCGACGTTTAGCAGAGTATCAGACTCATTTCTCTATCAGGCAGAGGAACCATAGACTAGTTTCGCTCTTATTAGAGCTCATCAGTACGGTATACCTCGAACCTGATAGAAAAATAAGTCTGAACGGCAATTGGATCTAAATCTTGCTTAGACGCCTGTACGTATATGTAAGTGGCGCCATCTGACGACGGCGGGTGCTTCCACTAGGGCATGCGAGATGATTGTGAAGCGATCCAAAAACCAGTTTTCTGCAATATTGTCACTTCCCACAGACAAATGGCCGAGATTTCGTACCTATATTGTCTGGGGGGGGGGGGGATCCCGCCGTTGCCGGTCCCAAGCCCGGATGAAAAAGGAGGAGGGGGAGGAGTATCAACCTCGTTAAAAAACCATGGTTCAGCTGGCCCGGCTGATAGTACCATGTGAGGGCTCCTGGCGAGGATACACGTGAAACCCGGTCAACGGCTTTGGAAGCGGAAGAGTATTGTTTATTTACATACCAACGGTGAAGAAGGCGGAAGAACCAACACTGTTTGCCAAGTTGCAAATATGCAGCGTCTGACCCAGAGTGGGCGGCTGCAAACAGCGTCTGTTTCTCCATGTTAGGAGCGGCTGAACAAAACACTCGCCAACCCGCAAGGCCAGCGTGGCGTTTGAATGCCAAAACCTTCCAAAATGTACTAATGTCGAACTACAAAACGAAAATACCCCAGGCAAGTAGAGCGAATAGCTCAGAATCTGGCACTGAATTACCAGTCAGCCTCACGGATTCTGGGGGAGGCAAAATTTCGACCGAGAGGCTTAGGGAACAGCAACAACGAAGCACAAAAATCTGGATTGCGTCATATAATATCAGAACGATGAGATCGGAAGAACAAATGGAGAGACTCAATGAAGAACTCACGAATATAAAATGGGACATCCTGGGTCTAAATGAGACAAGAAGGAAAGGAGAACTGGCCACACATCTAAAAACCGGACACCTGCTATACCAAAATAACTCAGAAACCAACGACCATGAAGGCGGAGTAGCAATACTAATAAATAAACGCCTAAAACACCGAGTGATACAGATGAAAGCCATATCAGACAGAGTTATATACGTGACGCTGAAGATTAACAGTAGATACAATCTACAAATAATCCAAATCTACGCCCCAACCAGCACGGCTGATGACGAAATGATAGAACAACTTTATGAGGATATAACTACGGCGAAAACAAGCGAAAACGCCAAGTATGTAGTGGTCATGGGAGACTTTAATGCCAAAATAGGGCAAGAAACAGAAGAGAACAAACCATGCTTGGGCAAATACGGTCTGGGAAATAGAAATACACGAGGAGAAAGACTGATAAATTACTGTAATAACGAGCAACTATTCATAATGAACTCCTTTTTTAAGAAACCCCCACAGAGAAGGTGGACTTGGAAAAGCCCTAATGGTAATATCAAAAACGAAATAGATTACATCATAACAAACAAAAAAGAAATTTGTCAAGACGTTACAGTCCTGAACAAATTCGACACGAATAGTGATCATAGACTCATCAGAGCAAACATAGTCATCAACACAAAGATAGAGAGAAATAAACTGATATCGAAGAAACACCGATACCCCACAACAGAAGCGATCAATAGAAATAAAGACCGATTCCAGGACATACTCAACAAAAAGATGAGGGATAAAACTAGAATGAGAGAGATGGGACTGGACGAACTTGCAGAGACCATAAAAAACAATATACAGACAGCAACAAAGGCAATTTGCGCTAAACAAAAAACAAACAACAATAAAATAAGCCAGGAAACTAAAAACTTAATCAGACAGAGAACACAAACAGACAGAAAATCAGAGACGTACAAACAACTGAATAAGGAAATAAATAAAAACATCAGAAAAGATGTAAGACGATACAACACAAATCTGGTAAAGAGTACAATAGAAGAAAACAAGAACATGAAAGTTTTGAGATCGAAATTATCACAAGGTAGGAGGAAAATACACAAACTAAGGAATGAACAGGGCACACTGGTCAACAACCGAGAAGAAATCACAGCCGTTGTACAAAACTTCTACAAAAACTTATATAGGTCAAAACATCGAAACCACCAATACCACAAAAGAGAGATCCAAAACATAGGATCCGAAGAAATTCCAGACATAACCACGAGCGAGTTAAAAAATGCACTGAGCCAGATAGACGGAAAATGCCCGGGTGAAGACAGAATCACGAGTGAAATGTTGAAGGCGGGAGGAGACGACCTACTAGAAATCGTGAGAATACTGCTAAATAAATGTATAGATGAGGGAGGGATCCCAGTAAAATGGCAAACAGCGGAAGTCATATTACTTTATAAAAAAGGAGATATCAATAACATAGAGAACTACCGTCCTATTAATCTGCTATCCCACCTATATAAGCTGCTCACGAAAATCATAACCAACAGACTTACCAATAAACTCGACTCCTACCAACCAGTGGAACAAGCTGCTTTTCGAAAGGGATTTGGCACAACCGACCATCTACAGACAATAAGAACACTGATAGAAAAGAGCACGGAATATAACCTACCAATACACTTGGCCTTCATAGATTACCGGAAAGCCTTTGACTCTGTCGAAACCTGGTCAATCCTGAAAGCTCTGGATAACGCGAGGGTGGACTCTAGATATTCAAATCTCATCAAACATATCTGCGAGAATGCCTTTATCCAAATCAAGATAGACGAAGAAACAACAACAAATAAAATGCCAGTCGAAAGAGGAATAAAACAAGGAGATACAATCTCCCCTAAATTATTCACATTAGCCCTAGAAGATATGTTTAAGAACTTAAACTGGCATAACAAGGGCATTAACATAGATGGAGTGTATCTGAGTCACCTGCGGTTTGCAGACGATATAGTCATCATAGGCAGCTCAGCGGACGAACTCAAAACCATGGTAGAAGAACTACAGAGAGAATCCCTGAACATAGGACTCGAAATGAATCTGGACAAAACAAAAATAATGAGCCCTGAAAACATCAGAATAAAAATAGACGACAAACTTCTAGAAAACGTGTCTAACTACGTATACCTGGGCCATAAAATTCAATTGGGCAAAGAAAACCAAGGGGCTGAAATATCTAGAAGAGTAGGACTTGGTTGGGCGGCATTTGGGAAACTGGGATTCATACTCAAATCTAGAGAAATACCAATTAATCTGAAGCGAAAGGTCTATGACTCGTCCATATCACCGGTTCTCACATACGGTCTTGAAACAATGGCTATTACACGCAAGATGGCGAACAGGCTCCAGATCACGCAACGAGCCATGGAAAGATCCATGCTTGGAATCAGCATAAGAGACAAAGTACGAAATGAAGACATACGGAGAAGAACCCAAGTAATGGACGTACTAAAAAGAACAGCCCAACTTAAATGGCAATGGGCAGGGCACATAGCAAGACAAACCCCAGATAGATGGACGCACAAAATACAAACTTGGCGACCAAGAGAAACAAGAAGAAGCGCGGGAAGACCCCAGAAGAGATGGCGAGACGATATCCAAAGGATAGCAGGGAGAAACTGGATGAAAACAGCGGAAAACAGAGAGACATGGAGAAATTTGGAAGAGGACTACATCCAGGAGTGGATGAATGCAGTCTGAGGAAGAAGAAGAGAGATTGTCTGGGGGCGACGTTTAGCAGAGTATCAGACTCATTTCTCTATCAGGCAGAGGAACCATAGACTAGTTTCGCTCTTATTAGAGCTCATCAGTACGGTATACCTCGAACCTGATAGAAAAATATGTTTGGTGTTTTAACTTCAAACATAAGTTTTGCTGATATTTGTAAAAGTATCTTTTCCGCACCCGACTTCATGGCCGAACGACGTGCCGAACTGCAGTCGCGTGCGGAAAAGTATCACTTTCCGCACTTATTAGGAATAGTTATTTTCCTAACAAGCCGAGTAAGGACGACTTTTACAATTATCAGTAAAACTTCAGTTTGAAGTTAAAACACCAGACATGACGTACATTGCATTTCATACATTGCACCTGACAAACTGAAACAATGTACGTCATATCTGGTATTTTAACTTCAAAGTGAAATTTTACTGATAGTTGTAAGAGTCGGCCTAAAACTCTGCCAATATATTGGTATTTATTGCCTTAGCTGCACGATGAATGATGTTTGCTTAATTTTATCGCACATAGCAATAATTTAAGAAATCAACCTTTTCATTTAATAAATGTGAGATCGATATCCTGCTTTTTTGCAAAACTAAAATTATAGATGCGGTACAGGTGAGTATACCAGCGGTACAAGATGGTATACCAGGCACCTAATGCCATCATTCCTGACAACTATAAATCATGGTAGTTTTACTGGTTCTTATTAAGTTCTTCCATACCAACCATAGTAAACAAAGTTATATAAAGCAAAGTAGCAACCATTTTAATTTTTTATTTTTCCGCACTAGTGCGAGAAAGTACAACTTTCCGCACTCAAATTGGTGCGGAAAAGTGAACTTTCGCGTACGCGAGTAGAAAAAAACTATTATGGAATGCATCTTGAGTGTATTTTATTGGAATGATTAGTAGAAAAAATTATATGTATATCGAGCGCAAAGTATTTTTGTCGCAAAAATATCCCTTTGCGCTCTTAATACACAAATATCTATAGTCTCAATGCAAACTAGCTACTTTGCAGATTACTTTGTGGTAAAATGTTTTTACAAAAACCTACATATTTTACAACTTGCCTCAGTTTTAAATTGAGGGCTTCTTTCAATGGGTAGCCCCGTTTTGATAACGCGAACTACTTTAAAGCAGGTTATTCAACCCTTAATTGCGACAAATTGAAAGGCCGTAATCGGGCGACAGTAATTAAGCCCTAAAAGCAATGGTCGACCACTATATCATGTTTTTCAGCTGTACCAATTAATTTCCAAACATGCAAGCTCCATTTTTCATATTTATACTTTCAAGCGCGCCCCTAGTTTACCGCTTTTTTTTAATGATTTATTCAGAATTTCGTATTCTCCTCGATGATAAACGTTTACAAAAAGAGAAAAAGTAAACCAAAAACGTTCATAGGAAATAATAATTTCGTGAACCCGATTTCTCGATTCATCTGATTTAATTGGAGCCAAAAGTGATTTTTCCATCGCTGGAGAATTCCGTTTTTTTGTTTTCTGCACTGATTCGCTTTAATGAAAAATTCGGTTTTGGCATTAAAAGATTACCACTCGCGCATAGGTTTCAAACGTCCTAACAATAATTCAAATCCCGACTAGCCTCGAATCATTTTGTAAATCTCGTTCCATTGAAACTGTCACCGACATTATTAATTAAAACTTTATGTGCAAAAAACATAAGCTTTGAAAACCATTACGCGGTTTGCGATATCAGCATGATAATGCTGATGGCAGAATTAAAGATACATTTATACATAGAGAATTCGTGCTTGGCTGGTTATATTCATATTCCGCAGTTATCACAAAAGGAAATTAGAGCGTAACATTAAAACCTCACAATAGTTTGCAACTAAAATACATGTTAAGTGCTATGTATGTAGGTATAATACCATTATTAATAAAAACATGAACGGGGTGTTTTTATTTTACCACATTGCTGCTATCGTGATAGTATTAACTTTAAATGGAAAGCTTTTCGAAATACCTACCTAAAATCAAGCACGGGGCTTAAAATGGCAGATAAAAGCGAAAAACTAAAATTGCCGCAAAATGGAAATGAAAGATAAAAGTGAATTTTCACGCTTTTAGCAAGAAAAAGATCCAAACTCGTTTTAAACTCCATTTTCAGTCAGGTTTGAATTAGGTATAGCATACTGGTGAGCTCCAATAAGACCGAAACCGGTAGAAAACAGCATAGTACGTACTTCTTTAAGTGCCATATCAGGTCCCCCTGACGTTGGCAATTACTTGGGCAAGTTTTTCTCGATTCTGCGCCAATCTAAATAGTTCCTCTGCGCTGCGTATACCGGTCCATTCATGGATGCTACGTCCTTCCACTTTTCCCATCATGATCAGTTGTAGGAATCTGTATCGCTCTCTTCTGAAGACATGTCCAAGATATGATATTTTCCTGCACTTAACTTCATTTTGTAGCAAACCTGTTGCGTCGGCGCTGTTTAGTACCATTTCGTTGGTCTGCATAGCTGTCCAGGATACTCTCAGCATTCGCCGGTGTAACCACATCTCAAAGGCTTTTAATCGAAACAGTAGCGGCCTTAATGGTCCAGATCTCTGCCCCGTACAGCAACACCGACCATATCTGAGATTTTACCATTCTATGCCGTAATTTTAGGTCCAGATTATCATTACAGAATAGTGATTTAATTCTCCGAAATGTTGTTCGGGCTGTGTATTCTACATCTTATTTCTCTATCTGGATTTAGTTGTTCGGTGATATAACATCCAAGGTATTTAAAGTGGGTTACTCTGTCTATATTTTTCGTACCGATCTGTAGTGCAGCAACAGGATGTTCATAAATAAAAATCATACATTTTTTTCTGGCTGATATTTATGTCGACCCCATTTCTTGTCCTTGAATTTTCACAGTTTAGTAGATGTTGCAGGCCTTCTAGCTTGTCACTCAGGATGACAGCGTCGTCAGCATATCGTATCGTATTTATATATTCTCCATTGATTTGTCCTAGCATTTCTTGTTCTTCCGTTTTAGGATTTCATCTGATTATATGTTAAAAAGCAGTGGTGACAGTATGCAGCCTTGTCTGACGCCTCGTAGAATCTAGCTTTCTTCTTTGAGCTTTCCTTTTAGTACTGCTACTTTCTGTCTCCAGTAAAAATTTTCGATAATTCTAACATCCCTGCAGTCCACCACCATATTCCTTTAGATGTCTATAAGTTTTCTGTGTTGCACTCTGTCGAAGGCCTTCTCGTAATCAACGAAATACACAAAAACGTCTTTGCGCTGGTCACGGCATTTTTGTAGTAGTATGTTCAGAGCAAACAGTGCCTCTCTAGTTCCTAAAGCGTTTCTAAATCCAATCTGGGCCTCATCCAAATCTGCTTCACATTTGGATCTTATCCTCCCGTGAATAATCCTGAGAAAGACCTTCAAGGTTTGGCTCATAAAGCTTATTATTCTATATTCACTGCATCGTTTTGCTCGTACTGCACGTACAGTTAATAGTAGATTATGTCACTAGGAGTAAAAGTGGGTCTGTTCGTGCTGAGCCCAGAGATTGACGGCCGAAGCGAAGCTGAGTCCTGCAACTGGGAGAAGCACAAAAAGGCCTCTTTCTACAACTGTCAAAATATGACACGGTTCGCGCATTACTGACAGTATGCAAACTGATACATATTTTCATGGTTATCTTTCGCGCACGCCGTCAATACAGGGGTAGCAGAAAAGAACTGTGAAGTTTAATCATTTATAAAATCGTTAAAGATGCCCCATATTAGTGGCAGGTGGACTTTTATACGGTTGTAGAAAAAATGTTGTTCCTAATTATTGCGCAAAGTGTCTTTCGCGCACTTGGCTGCAAGGGCAGTCGCGTGCGCGAAAGTGTTACTTTGAGCACTTGTTAGGAAAATAACTATTTCCGAGTAACATATACAATTTTTTTTTCAAACATGCAGGAAATAAGTCTATTTCAGAGAGATTCAGTTTTACAATTTTCTCTCATCCTCTTTAAGCGGGTCTAGGTACTTACCCAATTAGTAGTGTATATTATTTGTAAAATAAATAGAATGTCTTAGAACGGTGGTTTTCAATGTTCAATGGTTTTAATGGTATTAAATCATAACCAATGCTTTAGGTGGTTTAGGTAAAATATGGTAAACTAAAAACTTGTAGCATTATTATCAATACTGAAATAATAAAAGTCACATTGACCAATAACAATAACAACAACCAATAACATTTAACAGAATTCGAGAACCTATGCGATTTCGACTAATAACGGTTTCGGTCTGAGAGTATTACTATCCTTTGTTTTTCTCAATAAGAATGTAAAGATGGCAATGCACTCAGATCTGGTGTCATCTAGTGTTCAAATAATTTTGGTGAATGAAAATCGTTTATATATGCGCCACCATGACAGTAGCGGTGACTTTTGACTTTACTTTTACTGCCTAGGACTTTTTTGCAACTTTTTTGGTCTCAGGATTAGAAACCCCACTTTAGGTGTGCGTATTTAGAAAACAAATGACGTACTTTTAGTTAGTTTATATATGCGCCACCATGGCAGTAGCGGTGACTTTTGACTTTACTTTTACTGCCTAGGACTTTTTTGCTACTTTTTTGGTCTCAGGATTAGAAACCCCAATTTAGGTGTGCGTACTTAGAAAACAAATGGCGTACTTTTAGTCCGCTTGAAAAAAAAAATTTTTTATGCCTCAAGGGTCCCAAGAATATGTACGTTTTCCGTACCTGCAAGTGACGTACCCTTTTATCTATCTCTTTTCGGCACATGTTGAGATGATACATATATTTTATATCGCATGTAATCAAATTACAAATAAAAACGGGGTTCCCTTCCCCTTTGATTATTGCAGATTGTCTTACGAGATTTTTAATATTGTTTTCCTGTGGTAGTACAAGAAGTACAAGAGGAGTAGGATAGTAGAACGATACTATAAAATAAACGATACTAGTTTGGACCAATAGAGTTTGCTATAAAACCACAAATTCACAAGTACCAATTCGTGTTTTTTACATGTGATGACCACCATGTCGAAGGTTTCCAAGCATATTTCCAAAACATCACGTGTGATGCGTCAAAAACACGACATTTTACGAGTGCCAATTGATTGATGTCGTTTGTAGTTTATTATACGTCAAAATTGTCAAAAATTCTTTGCAATGTTGGAATTAACTAAATTGGGCTATTTAATTTTTCCCGGTTTTTAGTTTAAGTTCATGCTGTTTTTCTGTCGTTTTCGGTTGTATAATTGTGTATCAATGATAATAATGAATTACTGATAACAGCTCTTTGTTTTTGGTTCATGGCCAGTGCATTTTTAGGCATTGAACAGCTTGTTGTGGCACGTGGAATGTGGAGATTGGTGACCAGTAACCACGTAGTTTATGTGTATTTTGTACTCAGGTACTTTTACAGAGTACACATTAGACAAACGTTCTAATCAGTAATTATATAGTAATTATAATAAGATTCATAAATATTATACGTCTATAATCATCTATCTTTACCCAATTTACACTAATCCCATAAAAGGTTAACAAGAATGGCCTCTCATAATTATAGTTTCAATCTAAAGTTTGAAGTTTATTTTCGTTTATAATAATTATGTGTCTGTGAAGGCTTTCACGGTCGATCAAAATACATTCTAAAGTGCTTTCCGGGCTTTGAAGTCGTGGTCCAATGGAATTCGTTCCTGACGTTTCGTCTACAGCTGCACCAGACATTATGAAAAGTGACGAAGCAATGGGCGAAGCGATTCCCGACATTGACTGATTCGACTGTGGTGAGCTCCGAAGTATTTATTACGACGCCGGCGACGCCGGCGCCGTCGCGCTGCAGTGGAAGGACTGGTGTGGGGGTAGTGGTGATGAAGTGAAATCATAGAAAAGTCCATTTTTTCTCTAAGAGACCGGTAGAAATTCAAGTTCGAAATTAGCAAACTCCAAGTCAACAGTCTGAAATTTATTTTCAAGTTCTTTGGCTACATGTTTCGCCTAAAAAGACATCATCAGGCCTAAAATATAATATATAAAACAATTAGAAAGGTGTTGGATCGCAGGTGTAGGACAAACTTCACTTTTTCAGGGCTTTTTCAGTCAGTGAAGAACTTCACCAAAGTATATACACACCGTCACGTTAACGTTTTCACATAAAACTGGTTTATGTACTGCCATGAGTATATACTTTGGTGACGTTCTTCACTGACTGAAAAAGCCCTGGCAAAGACCTAAAAATAAAGGTCGAAACGTTGGCGATTTCGAGGAAGTGAAGTAGCTATTTGTCCTTCACCTGCGATCCAACACCTTTCTAATTATTGATAGGACGCAAAGCGCGACATGACGGTATAAAACAATTGCAACACAAGTACAGAACAAAATAAACTCACCGCAACCAAAATACACGTTAAAATTGTTAAAAGGAATTGTTAAAAGAATAAAATAAGTTTACATTTTTACATATTGTCCAGCACTAGACAGTTGCAAATACCCGAAGGTGAGTCGTCGAGCAAAGTATGAGAACGCCGGTGGGGGCAGGGACGCTGATACGCAAATCATTTTAGAATATTAAAAATCAAAGTCGGTTTGAAATTGAACACATCATTGATGCACTCCAGTATTGGGTTCTTTTTTGCTTTCTTTATCTCTATTTTTTCAAAAAGGTTAAGCTTGTTCGATTTATCACATACATGAAGGATTTTGAGATTACCTAGAACTGAGGCTTTATGGCGATTATTAGTAATCCTCAGTTATTAGTAATTGGCTCCACCGAATCTAGAAGAAAATAAACTAGAAACCATACAAATCAATTAAGTCCTCAGTAATTTTACCAGCACTTAGATAAATTGGGTTTTAGAAAAATCATCAATTGCAATTGCAAACGTGTAACGGTGTTAACATGTGTTTTCCGGCCTCCGCCCTACGTTATCATTGAGATTTCTATTAATATTAGTGCAGATAAAACATCTAGTACATTTTCTTGTGGTCTAGTGCAATCATATATCAATTTTAGTTCAAGATGCCTCAACCAAAAACCCAACACTGCATTCGAATGTCGAATCAGTCAACGTCAGGAAGCACAGGAGATCACTTCGTCCATTTCCTCATGGCCTATGAAAATATCTGCTGTCTGGCGCAGCTATAGACGAAATGTCAGGAAGAAATTCCATTGGACCACGGCTTCAAAGCCCGAATAGCACTTTAGTATTTGTGTTGTTATATACATGGTCTTCATTTCAAAATGAAATAATATAAAATGAAATTAAAAAAAAAACCTCAATTTAGGTTTGAAGGGGGAAACTTTACTACCCAAGTTACATCGCTTTTATACTCACCCCCACTCATCCAGCTAACCTCACTTTGAAATATCATCATACAATGATGTCTAAAAAAATTAAATTCGATAACGCGTTGCTAAATTACAAACAAAAGTAGCTGTCAAAAACATTAAAATTTAATCACGTAAAAAAATATTTTTAGTTCATATTAACTAACGTATTATATATTCCAATTGGGCGCCGTTGTTTCCGAGACGGTAATGAAGTCTATTTTCAACTTCCTGACAAACTTTGGCAAGGGAATCTTTACCTACCTAATTTAATCGAAGAATATCAGAACAATGTGGTTCACCAAGGAGTTTCTTTGTTGATTCGCTTACATCCTGTTATCGTCAAAGCCATTATTAGTTTCCTTAATTTGGTAGTAAGGTTTTTTGAAAAAGTTAAATTGAAATTACAAGCTTGAATATGATATACACGTCTGCCGAAAGAATTGAACTAATATTATGATATACTATATCTATATATACGACATCCGGAAAAAAAAGTAGGACGTGCTAAAAGGTATGTGCTAGAATTGGTGCGTTAATTTGAAGCAACACGATCAGTATCTAACAAGAAGGTCAGCCAGCCAAGAGTACTCAACGAAACCAGCCAACTTGAAGTGATTGGTCAATTTGCTCTTGATCAAAATTTATCCATTTCAAAAGCTTCTAAGTTAACCTGAATTTCTACTGGAGCCATACACAAAGTTCTGAAAATGCACAAGTTCTTTCCATACAAAATACAGAATGTACACGAATTGAACGAAAATGACTTTGAACGACGGATAGAATTTTGTGAACTAATGACGCAAAGAATTCATGAAGACGGGTCCTTAATAAAAAAATATTTGTTTAGTGATGAATCGTCGTTTGTTTTGAATGGCTTTGTGAATAAACACAATTGTAGGTACTGGGACAATGAAAATCCCCACGTGTTCAGGGAGAGCCATACACAATTCCCACAAAAAAATGAACGTCTGGGCAGGAATTTTAGGAAACAAAGTTATAGGGCCAATTTTTCTTCAGGAAACATTAACTGGTGAGTTGTACTTGGACCTTTTAGAGAATGTGATTGACCCACTGATCGTTGAGGCCTTGGAAACTGACACTGACGAAAACGGGGATCCGGTACTTGATGAAGAAAATCTGCATTTTCAACAAGACGGCGCTCCTCCAAAATACAAATGGATTTTCAGGGGACGCGTCATAGAATGGCCAGCAAGATCTCCAGACTTAACACCTCTAGATTTTTTTTCTTTGGGGCCACTTAAAATCTGTTGTGTACAAAACTTCTCCTGGAAGCATTGAACACTTAAAAAACCGGACAACACAGGAATGCAGGCGACTTAATAAAGACATTTTTAGCCAAAGTTCGTCAAGAATTTGAAAATATACTTTACTACTGTCTCGGAAATAACGGTGCCCAATTTGAACATTTAATACGCTAGTTGATTAAATTTAAAGTATTTTTTTACGTGATTAAATTTTAATGTTTTTGACAGCTATTTTTCTTTGTAAGTTAGTTAATTTTTTTAGACACCGTTGGATAGATAATTTTATGCTCTCTTTGAATGGTGTATCATTAGATGGGGGTTGCTATTTGATATTTAAATGTGAGCTTAGCTGGATGAGTGGGGGTGAGTATAAAATCTATGTCACTTGGGTAATAAAGTTTCCCCCTTCAAACCTAAATTGACGTGTTTTTTTTTAATTTCATTTTATACAGGGTTAGAAGATATTTGGGGTGGTTCGTTTTGAAATGAAGACCCTGTATAATAGATGTTTGTACCTATTTATTAACATTTAAATTGAATTTAACATAACAATAAAGATCATTAATGTACTAAAATGTACCTACAAATTCTGTATGTTTAGTACGCCTCTAGTACATACATCAATACCTAAAGCGTATATATTTCTGGCACGTACTACAGACGTAAAGTTCTGTGGACATCGTGCGAATACTATACCTACTTTGCACGTACTGCCACAGGATTGTACATACATTGTGTGAATGCTACCTACATTAGTCGTACTCGGTATCTAATTATGATGATTAGGGGTTCCTCTGCCTGATAGAGAATTTAATTTGTGAAACAAACTCTGCTAAACATCACCCCCACAATACAAATAAGTACCTACCAAAATCTGTCTGTGGAAAGTGACAAATTTAGTGGAAATATATTTTAGTTCACTTTACGATATACAACAAATATATGCAACTGTTACATCCCTGGTGACTTTATACATGCCCTAAGGCTTCAAAGTAAACTTTTCCCATTTGTTCATTTTACGTAGTATGTTGTCTAATAATAACTAGAAACAGGTGAGTGCCTCGCCATATTTCTCCAGTTTACTCACACCATATCCTTCCGGAAAATATTTCTCTCGCATAAACGTAAAAGGGCATATTTTTAACCTGGATCAGAACAAGAAAACGTCCTAAACAAAGAAGCGTTGCTCGCTATTTTCTCCTTGAATATAAAGTTTCTCTCATTCTCAATTTTCCACAACTTTATCAAGAGTTTTCGGGCGCTGCGCTTCGTGCAACTCCAAGATCGAGATATATTTCCTTTCGGAGAATAAGGGCGTCTAAGGTTTCTAGAAACACTTAACGTTATCTTGCTGTTACAGGAAATTGAGGGGTAAATTATCGTGATTTTCCTTGTCAGATTTTCAATCTATGGGTCTTTTTATTTAGGGTTAGAAACATGTTTGAGGACAAAGCATAAAATTTCGAAAGGAACTTGATATTCATGCAGAAAGGAGTCAACATGTCTTGTCGCCTTTGTTCGCTTTGCCTTTACAGTCAATTGACGTCGACGAAGGAGCACAATAACCAAGCTTCGCACTACATATTAAATATGTCTTTATAGTCATGTTTCATATTCAATAAGTAACTGGAATTTGATTATACTAGTTCACTATTGTTGCCATAATGGCTTAGACCGCTTAATCACGACACCAACAGGAAACGAGGAAAAGCCTCACCTTCCGGTCAATAAGGACCTAAAAAAGCAGACATGAAGCAAGGAAGTAATCGGGGAACCTTTTTGGGAATTACGTGAGGGTCCAATTGATTTAAAAGTATTTAGCAATTACTTACTGCTTACTTAAAGATAGCAACTGTTAAGCAACTCAGAACTTATGGTCAAAGGAAGTTTTTTTTTATTTTTTATTTTAAAAGAACCTCATAACCAGAAATGTTGGAGATTTCCGGACACCTTGTATAAGAGAACTCAATTCACTGACTTATTAAAACGTTTTTCAAATATCTAGTTTGTTTTGTAACCTTGAACGTTTCAAAAACGTTTTAAAGATGTCAAATTGCGCCTTTAGATGTTTTTAAGATTTTTAACTCTCCATTATGTGGCGTCCCTGGTATGCCCTGATATTCTTTTGATACATTTAAGTTGTCTTTAAGATGTACTTGTGCTGTGGAAAAAAACTGTTCCAAAGTAGCTGTCTTTCATGGAGCGAATAGAGTTTTACAAATTAAGATGTTTTTCCTGTGGCGCTTTTTCAAAATATTTTACAAGGAGGAATTACAAGGAGTCAAGATCACCGGAGTCAAAATTTTATTTAAAAAATTCCAGTTTATTAATAACTGTCAAACCACCGGAGATAAAACTTTGAAAGTGTTAAAAGCTACATGGGAGGAAAATTTTTCAATAAATAAAATATTTGGGGTTTACCAGTGGCGCGCATATAAAAAAAATATTATTTAAAAATAAACGCCACTGATTTTTCTAAAAATAAAGAATTATTACTGAGTTAAAATAATTAAAACCTATTTAACGTTTTTTACAATTTTACTTAATTTTGTCAAATTTCAGTCAAAAACAAAATGGCTAAAAAAACGAAATATCTCCCCCCCCCCCCCCTTTAAAGAAAATTTTTAGATTTTTTTTATGCTTCTTTATCTGCATAGGACGATTTCAATCCTCGCTGAACGTTGCAAACCGAATTTGAGTGAGAGTTGAGCAAAACTACTGAATCGCTGGGACCGTTATTTGCGATTTATCTAAAAGACGCCCTCATTGTTTTCCATGAAGACTGCTTCCTTAAATTTTCGTTTCTTCCACTGCCTTGATATTCATGGTGTTCGGACCATAGGAATGGAGGGCGTGGTTAGCTGTGTTAGTATATAAGCAAGTAGCCTCGAGCATAATGCTCAGTTTCACTTGAAAACGAGCAGAGACTCCACTGCTCGAAACGTCATGTAAAGAACTCAATAAAGACAATGGAAGTCCAAGATGTTTCGCTTAATATGTAGTACATCATTGTCGACCACCTTTAAGCAAACGTTTAGGAACATACTTAGATGCACATAACTACCATAAGTAAACGAATGAATAAAAACAGAAATGGAAACCCACTTTCCTTGGACGCAAGTTAACTTTGTTACCTAGCGATACGACACGAACAAGAAAAAGCTTAAAACAGCAGTTTCTACAAAAAAAAAATTAACTAATTCTATTACAAAATATATTATTAAATTTATTCTTTAACAAAATTGCATTCTTCACTAAAAAGGCTGGGAATTCCGGTTTTATTATTATTTTTTTTTTGAAAACTCAAATTCGACCAGATATAAAATTTAACATCACTACAGAAGTCCTACTCTTATAACGTAGAACAATTAATCCATCAAAAGATGCCTCTTAATGATGAAAGTCTTAATATCCCAGTACAAATATGTAGATAAAACCTCTGAAGCGTTATGAGAAATTGCAAGACTCGAGTTCTAGAAACTTTCCTCCTAGATGGAAATTCCTGTCTAGTTTGGTATCAAACTTTATACAGAGAAAATAAACAATGTAGCGGCAAGTTTCCTATTCTAGTTATGTATGTTAATCTTTATGAGATCTTTACCTCAAATTGAGAAGGTACAGTAACAACTATTACAACCGGTCATCAACTAGCCTAACGAGGCTCTTTGCAACTTTATCGCCTACACTAAACTCCTTAAAAGTTTCCACAATTTCCAGCTGACGTGCATTCGCACTAACTAACTGATGCAGCTTCACCTTCCTGCTGCCATTCAACTTACTTCGCTCGTGCTGCATCCGATATTGCGGTGTCAGCAGGAGCATTACCAGAAGCAGGGCTTAATTTGTGCTGCCTTAAGTATCGCCCTGTGTAATAAAACGCGACACACGGACGCAAGATATTTGCATGCGGCCTCGTATCTCCATGTAACAAAGTTAACTTGCGTCAAAGGAAAGTGGGTTTCCACTGTAATATTCCTGGGGTAGATATTCGTTTACTTATTGTAGTTGTGTGCATCTAAATAAGTTCCTAAAGTTCTCCATCGATAGCAGCAAATACATATATTAGAGATTGACTGAACTACAAGTTTTTAAAGTTTAAACCCGATACACGTAAATTTCTTAAAGAAAAATAATATTGTAAGACTTTTCTTTTTTTGGTCCTGATGAGAATTACTTTTAACTACAGAGAGATCAGTCGTTGTTAGTACTGTGGATTAGTAATAGAAAAAGCTATTTTTTTAGAATAAATAAGGAATTATTCACTGCAATATAAAAAATATCGAAAAATATAAAAAAAAAAAATAAAAACATTTCTTGTGCCACCAAACTTTGCAAAATATTTCATCCGTTCTACTAGTAGCTTTATTTGTGAATAACAGTTTTTTTAGAAAAATTTGAAAAATGTGAATAAAAAAAAGCAAACGCCATGTTGTCCAAGCACAAAACAGATTTTATAACAATAAAAATTACTGTTTTTAGCAAAAATTTTCTTGATAAAATTAGAAAACTCCAACAAAGATGTGGGAAATGGGAAAGTTTACTAACAAGAATAAAGACAAGACGAGATGGCCGCTAATAACGTTGCAGCACTCAAAACTGATCGGACAGTGGTAATGACCAACCTGTTTTGATGGCGAGTGCAATTACGATGTCTTTTATAACTCTCTTTCTCTGTATTGTATTATGGTAATCTTAACGGGTAGAATTTGGTTTAAGAACCGATTATTTCCAATTTGTTATCAAATAAAAAGAAAGCAAAATTAAAATGTTTGTACAAATAAAGGAAATGGTGATTTGTTAGAAAACACATGAGAAAGGTAAAATTCGAAGAAAATGAAAAAAATAAATATATTGTTAATCAAAAACAAGGAAAACGAGAAGCAGTAATCGCGTTTGAAGAAGTAAACTTATAAAACTAAATGTGAGCTTGATAAAAGTCAAAACCAAACATTTTTATAAATTTTTGCTAAACAAACCTTAATGCAGAAATGCCAAGAACAACTACAGTGCTAACAGAAAGGTACAGAAACAAAAATAAATGATAAACAAACGAGAAAACTGAAAGTGAAAATATAGTCGCATTTGCTCAAGTATTAACATAAGAAGGGAAACACAAGAATCATTTTGGGAGAATTTTGAATTTTAGTAATATTTGACAACGTCGTGAAGAGGACCTTAAATTGCACAGTTTTGTATACCCTTTTAGCACAGGAACACTGAAAAATTGTGACGAACACTGCCAAGAGTGATTTGATGTCTCGTTACTGGCAATCATAATTTTCGAATCGATTTTCTCGGAAAATGGTAGTGTTTTCTTCTTGAACACTGATAAAAAATCAAAAAAGAGATTTAGAACAGTTGGTTTAAGTTTACTTATGAGAGGAGCTAATTATAATAATCTTTCGTTTATCCAATGTGTTTAGTTCTGCAGTTTACGCATTGCCATTGAGTGTACTACTGTATAGCAAATAATAACAGCAAATCGAAACTAAAATTAAAAAACATGACAAACAATAACAATAAAAATTCAAAGCTGACAAATCTGGCAACATCGAAGATGTGACAGTGTGATGCAGAATGCTTCTCTCTAATACTAAACTTCATCCAGCTAGTACAGCTAGTATAATTACCTGAGATAATTGCAACGTTTACGGACACCCCTGTATGCATGTTGCATCTCATGCAGTTTCAGAAGCAGTTAAGTTTTGTTAAGTCTGACTTCACCTGTTATTATTTTTTTTTTTTTTTTGGAGTGTACCAATTCCGGAAGAGCCTCCATATCATCTCTGATATGTGACGTCACTCCACCTTTGGAGTTCTGCTTTAATCATGAGTAATGCCGCATCCTCCATTTTGTTGAAGTGCCTAAGTTTTTGGATATCTAATTTAAAAGAGCTGTGCCCTCTTGTAGAGCAACTGCAACTCGGAGGTATGTTCTATTCAGTTTTAGAAGCACTTGTGTTCTGTTGATGACTTCTCACGTCATATATTTTTTTGGGTGTATCAATCCCGGAAGAACCGCCTTAATATCCCTTGCATGTGGCTTCACTCCATCTTTGGAATTCCGCTTTATTCATGAGAAATTTTGGATCCTCAATTTTGTTCAAGAGTCTAAGTGTTTTGACATCCAATGTAAGATAACTGTGCAATAGTGGAGAGCAATTGCAACTCGGAGATATACTCTATGCAGTTTCAGAAGCAGTTAAGTTTTGTTAAGTCTTAGTTCTCCTGTTATGATTTTTTTTGGAGTGTACTAATTCCGGAAGAGCCTCCATACCATCCTTGACATGTGGCGTCACTCCATCTTTGGAGGTCTGCTTTAACCATGAATCATGCAGCATCTTCCATTTTGTTGAAGTGCCTAACTTTGTGGATATCCAATTTAAGATAACTGTGCCCTGTTGGAGAGCAATAGCAACTCAGAGGTACGTTCTATTCAGTTTCAGAAGCAGTTGTGTTCTGTAGTTGACTTCTCCTGTTATATGATTTTTTTTGGAGTGTACCAATCCCGGAAGAACTTCAATACCATCCTTTAAATGTGGCGTTACTCCATCTTTGGAGTTCTGCTTTGTTCATGACTAATGCAGGGGACTCAATTTTGTTCAAGAGCCTAAGTTGGTTGACATCCAATTTAAGATAACTGTGCAATATTGGAGAGCAATTGCATTTTGGAGATATGTTCTATGCAGTTTCTGAAGCAGTTAAGTTTTCTTAAGTCTGACTTCACCTGTTATGAACTTTTTTTTGGAGTGTACCAATTCCGGAAGAGCCTCCATATCATCCCTGACATGTGGCATCACACCATCTTTGGAGGTCTGCTTTAACAATGAGTAATGCAGCATTCTGCATTTTGTTGAAGTGGCTCAGTTTGTGGATATCAATTTAAGATAACTGTGCCCTGCAGGAGAGCAATTGCAACTCGGAGGTATATGTTCTATTCAGTTTCAGAAGCAGTTGTGTTCTGTTGTTTACTTATCCTGTTATATATTTTTTTGGAGTGTATCAATTCCGGAAGAATCTCCATAGCATCCCTTACATGTGGCTTCACTCCATTTTTGGAATTCCGCTTTATTCATGACTAATGCAGGAGATTCAATTTTGTTCAAGAGCCTAAGTTTGTTGACATCCAACGTAAGATAACTGTGCAATATTGGAGGGCAATTGCAACTCAGAAGCAGTTAAGTTTTGTTAAGTCTGACTTCTCCTGTTATGAATTTTTATTGGAGTGTACCAATTCCGGCAGAGCCTCCTTACTATCCCTGAGATGTGGCGTCACTCCATCTTTGGAGTTCTGCGTTAACCATGTGTAATGCAGCATCCTCCATTTTGTTGAATTGCGTCAGTTTCTGGATATCCAATTTAAGATAACTGTGCCCTGTTGGAGAGCAATTGCAACTCGGAGGATTGTTCTATTTAGTTTCAGAAGCAGTTGTGTTCTGTTGTTTACTTCTCCTATTATATACTTTTTTTGGGAGTGTAGCAATCCCGGAAGAACCTCCATAGCATCCCTTATATATGGCTTCACACCATCTTCGGAATTCCGCTTTATTCATGAGTAATGCAGGATCCTCAATTTTGTTCAAGAGCTTAAGTTTGTTGACATCCAATTTAAGATAACTGTGCAATGTTGGAGAGCAATTGCAACTCGGAGATATGCTCTATGCAGAGCCAGAAGCAATTAAGTTTGATTAGGTCTGACTTCTCCTGTTATGAATTTTTTTTGGAGTGTACCAATTCAAGAAAAGCCTCCATACCATCCCTAAAATGTGGTTTGACTCCATCTTTGGAGGTCTGTTTTAACCATGAGTAATGCAGCATTATCCATTTTGTTGAAGTGCCTAAGTTTGTGGATATCCAATTTAAGATAACTGTGCCCTGTTGGAGAGTAATTGCAACTCGGAGATATGCTCTATGCAGTTAAGTTTTGTTAAGTCTGACTTCACGTGTTATGAATTTTTTTTCGAGTGTACCAATTTCGGAAGAGCCTCCATACCATTCCTGATATGTGACGTCACTCCACCTTTGGAGTTCTGCTTTAATCATGAGTAATGCCGCATCCTCTATTTTGTTGAAGTGCCTAAGTTTTTGGATTAAGATAGCACTTGTGTTCTGTTGATGACTTCTCACGTCATTTTTTTTTGGGGTGTGTCAATCCCGGAAGAACCTCCTTAATATCCCTTACATGTGGCTCCATTCCATCTTTGGAATTCAGCTTTATTCATGAGAAATTTAGGATCCTCAATTTTGTTCATGAGTCTAAGTTTGTTGACTTCCAATTTAAGATAACTGTGCAATATTGGAGAGCAATTGCTACTTGGAGATATGCTCTATGAAGTTTCAGAAACAGTCAAGTTTTGTTAAGTCTGACTTCTCCTGTTATGAATTTTTTTGGAGTGTATCAATTCCGGAAGAGCCTTCATGCATTCCCTGATATGTGGCATCAATCCATCTTTGGAGTTTCACGTTATCCATGAGTAATGCGTGATAGTCCACTTTCTTGAAAAGCTTAAGTTCGTGGTCATCAAATTTAGAGTCTGTCCCTGTTGGAGAGCAATTGCATCTCGGGAATATATTATATTCAGTTTCAGAAGCAGTTAGGTTCTGTTTCTGATTTCTCCTGTTATGAACTTTTTTTGGAGTCTACCAATACCTTCCCTGACATGTGGAATCACTCCATCTTTGGAGTCTGCTTTATCCATGAGTAATGCAGGTTCCTTCATTTTTTTGAAGAGATTAAGTTTATGGATATCCAATTTAAGGTAACTGTGCTCTCTTGGAGAGCAACTTTAATTCGAAAATATGTTCTATTCACTTTCAGAAGCAGTTGAGTTTTGAACCTTTTGACTTCTCCTGTTATAAATTTCTTTTTGAGTGTACAGCTCTTCAAGAGCCTCCATACCACCCACGACATGGGGCTCCACTCCATCCTTGGAGTTCAACTTTATCAATGCAGTGTGAGATTCACTGTATTTGCTCCGCCTTTCTCTTCCTCCTACATGCAGAGTCGAAAGTCTATTACCTTAGACAGCACAAGTTTGGTGCATATTACATCAAAGGTGATTGTGCTCTACAAAGAGAGCAATTGCAACTTGAAATCCCTCTTTCAGTATCAGGAGCAGTTCAATTGTGTTTCTTACTTCTCTTGTTATCAGTTTTTTTGTAGTGAAATAGCCCCGGAAGACCCTTTCGCCCTTTCTCCGTGTTTCCATCTCTAGAATTTCGCTATAACCACGCAAAGTCTGCTGGTCTCCTTGAGTCAACATTTTCGTTGCCCTAGTGGCTCAGTATCCACGATGACTTGATTTACCTCAGAAAGAGTATTATGAACCACGTGACAGTCCTGTATAATTTTGAATTTGTTCTGATCATTTCTTTATATACAGGGGCATAGAACATATCTCCGAGTTGCAATTGCTCTCCAATATTCCACAGTTATCTTAAGTTGGATGTCAACAAACTTAGGCTCTTGAACAAAACTGAGGATCCTGCATTATTCATGAAAAAAGCGGAATTCCAAAGATGGTGTGAAGCCACATATAAGGGATGCTATGGAGGTTCTTCCGGGATTGCTACACTCCCAAAAAAAGTATATAATAGGAGAAGTAAACAAGAGAACACAACTGCTTCTGAAACTAAATAGAACATACCTCCGAGCTGCAATTGCTCTCCAACAGGGCACAGTTATCTTAAATTGGATGTCCAGAAACTGACGCAATTCAACAAAATGGAGGATGTTGCATTACACATGGTTAACGCTGAACTCCAAAGATGAAGTGACGCCACATGTCAGGGATAGTGAGGAAGCTCTGCCGGAATTGGTACACTCCAATAAAAATTCATAATAGGAGAAGTCAGACTTAACAAAACTTAACTGCTTCTGAAACCGCATAGAGCATGTCTCAGAGTTGCAATTGCTCTCCAATATTGCACAGTTGTCTTACATTGGATGTCAACAAACTTAGGCTCTTGAACAAATTGAATCTCCTGCATTAGTCATGAATAAAGCGGAATTCCAAAAATGGAGTGAAGCCACATGTAAGGGATGCTATGGAGATTCTTCCGGAATTGGTACACTCCACAAAATTATATAGCAGGAGAAGTTAACAACAGAACACAACTGCTTCTGAAACTCAATAGAACATATCTCCGAGTTGCAATTGCTCTCCAACAGGGCAGAGTTATCTCAAATTGGATATCCACAAACTGAGGCACTTCAATAAAATGGAGAATGCTGCATTACTCATGGTTAAAGCAGAACTCCAAAGATGGAATGGCGCCTCATGTCAAAGAATGCATGGACGCTCTTCCGGAATTGGTACACCCCAAAAGAAATCATAACTGGAAATGTCGGAAACAAAGCGTAACTGATTCTGAAACTGCATAGAGCATATCTCCGAATTGCAATTGTTCTCCAACATTGCACAGTTATCTTAAATTGGATGTCAACAAACTTAGGCTCTTGAACAAAATTGAATATCCTGCATAACTCATGTACAAAGCGGAACTCCAAAGATGGAGCGAAGCCATATGTAAGAAACGGTATAGATGTTCTTCCGGGATTGGTACACTCCAAAAAAAATATAACAGAAGAAGTCAACAACACAACACATCTGCTTCTGAAATTGACGAGAACATACCTCCGACTGGCAATTGCTCTTCAACCAGGCACAGTTATCTTAAATTGGATATCCACAAACTGAGGCACTTTAACAAAATGGAGGATGCTGCATTAATCATGGTTAAAGCAGACCTCCAAAAATGGAGTGACGCCCCATGTCAATGATGGTATGGAGGCTCTTCAGGAATTGGTACACTCCAAAAAAAATTATTACAGGAGAATTCAGAGTTAACAAAACTTAACTGCTTTTGAAACTGCATAGAGCATATCTTCACCATTGCTCTCCAATATTGCGCATTCATCTTAAATTGGATGTCAACAAACTTAGGCTTTTGAACAAAATTGAGGATCCTGCATTACTCGTGAATAAAGCGGAACTTGTCAGGGGCAGTATGGACTCCATTCCAGGATTGGTACACTCCAAAAAAAAATAACCGGCAAAGTCATGAACAGAACTCAACATCTTCTGAAACTGAATAGAACATCTCCGAGTTGCAGTTGCTCTCTAACAGGGCACAGCTACCTTAAATTGGATGCAAGTGCTGGAATTCTTGGGTAATCGATCTTTAGATTACCCGAGACTTTTACGATTACCCAAGAATTTCAGCAGTTATGTACCTTGGCGGTCAAGATTATTCTCTCCATTAAATTGGATTTCCACAAACTTAGACTCTTCAAGAAAATGAAAGATCCTGCATTAACTGCGGATAAAGAGGAACTCCAAAGATGGAGTGACGCCACAGGTCAGGGATTGTATGAGGGCTCTTCCGGAATTGGTACACTCAAAAAAAAATCACAACAGGAGAATTCAAAAGCAGAACTTAACTACCTCTGAATCTGAATAAAACATACCATCGAGTTGCAATTGCTCTCCAATAGGGCACAGTTATCATAAATTGGATATGCACAGACTTGGGCTCCTCAAAAGCGACTGTCCGGCAGTTTTATAAAATCAAGTTTTTGGATAAGCCATAAGTGCTCCTGAAGATCTTAACTTGGGGTTCAATATCAAATTCGTTAGAATTCTGAATCTGAGGAGCGGTAATTAGAGTGACATGCTTTAGAACAGCTGGACCAAAATAGATGTGTGTCGCTGTGGACCACTGCAAACGTCCACTAACTCCTGATACAATACAGGACAGTGCTAAAAACTTTTACCAATGGCAAGCCGTACTAATTGATTCCTTGACTGTTAAATAGAAATATTCGCAAAAAATATGAGGAGACCGTGACTCGGCGTAACGGCCGCATAACAATCTCTTTTTGTGCAGGGGGATCCATAAAACGGAATCCATAGAAACTTGTTTAGGAGAAAAAGCCAAAATAGAAACTTTATCTGATATTTCGTCAGATAATTAATCAATCTCGGGCATCAATGTCTGGCCGATGACATCGCATTCATCATTCTTACGTTCCAGTTTTACGCGAGGTGGCCCTTGCATCTGGACGTGTAGGCCACATTCATAAATTAATACCATCCAGCATAATGGGCCCTTTATACTTAGGGCAGGAGATAATTGCGGCGAAGCGCTTCGCCAGAATAGCTGATTCAACAATGGAAGCGCTGCTCTGGAACTTTGAAATATAATGGTTTCGAAACTCTTTTCTTTCCAAATTTGAGTGTTATTTTAGCAATTATTCGGCTAATTTACTAACGAAAAGAGCCTCTCGCACCTTTTTAATTTAATGAGTTGTTTTTGAGGGGCTTGAGTAAATAACCGACGTAAAGGAAAAGGAAAATCGCGGAGTGTTAATATTTTACCACTCGCAAACGTTAGCAATTAGTGAGACCTTGAAATAAAATGGTTTTGATGGTAAGAAATTATTTTGCATATGAAACACCTGACTAAAAACAACTGTTTAAAAGCAATTTTAAAAGTTGGAGTTTACTTAGAATATAGAATTTTTGATAAATGATACTGCAGTTATTGAAAACAAAATAAAAATGGCATTTCACAGTCGATTCGTCAGCATTTTCTATTGTAGTGCAAATATTGAAGTTAATTTAAATTTTAATTAAACCATCAATTATGTAAGCTCTAGATTAATATGCAATTTATCCTATTTAAACTAAGAGACAAAGATCAACAGCAAATCGAAGCATTGGATGTGCGGCATTGACAAATTAATCATCAAATGCGCCATCAGAGAAATGGGATTAGCGAAAATCAATAGAAAATAATTAAATAATATTATCAAAGTGACTAGCAGATAATTAGTGAGGGTTTGCACTATAAACAATTTTGATCTGAATTTGTGGTTTAATTTTACGCGACGTTCCTACCAACTGCAAACAAACGTAATAAAAAAGAAAACTATTAAACTTACATATGGAAGATATGTGGATACACGTTGACATCAGTTTACTGTTGGGAGGTAAAATTTTTTTAAGTACTTCTAGATAAACCTCCCCTTCAGGAAAGATCCTCAAAAGATTCATGCTACCAACATGAACAAACCTAAAACAGGTAAATAATTCCGAACATTGCACAACAAAACTTAAATGATACAAAATATAAAAATTTAACATTCAATGAATATAATTATTTTTCACTTCGGTCTCCTTTTTTGACTTTACTCTTAGGTTTATCCATTTTATGTGCAAATTTTACGACTCCCTTCCCCCTCGATAATGCTCTTTACAACTTTTTGAGAAATGCTATACAGGACCCGTTAAATGGGTCATAAAAGTGCTTAGAACGTGCTCCAAACTGTTTTCTGGGGTTAAAGTATTAGAACAATGGCCGCAGCTGGGCGTGTAGGTAACTAAATTCGTTAGCACAAGATTAATCGGCTTTCAAATTTATACCATTAAAGGCGTGTAATTAGTTTTATTTAGGTGGTATCAAGTTACTGATAAATGGACGATGGAGGTGGCACATAATAATAACAGGAAGAAATTTACCAGGGTAGCAACAAAATTTAAATTTGCTCCTACTTCTTTTCTATTTCATTTTACTGCTACACTCTTGCGTGGGTTGGCAAATACGGAAGACTCGGAATTAACTTCATTTTCCAGATAAAAAATAATATACAATAATACGCGAACACAAATATAACCAATAACGACACTTTCAATCGCTATTATTTACTATTCTTACTATTCAAAACTTGCCGCTTATAAATCCTCGTCCTCTTTATCAATGTGTAACAGGAAATTAATAACTTTTTGTTTATTTTCGGTGGTTGTTTACAAATTAAAAAAAAAACTTCGTGACCACATTGAAATTTATGGACGTTCATTGATTTTCATGCAAATGTACATCTGATCCTTAAAATGTCGTCGAACATTTGTGGTGTTATGGACATATTCGTGTATGATTCTGACACGTAACTCACTGAGGGAATCAAGTTTCATAACCTAAACTTGGGACTTAAAATGTCGCGATAAAAAGAATCTAATGGAGTTAGTGAGAAACATTCCACTGAAACTTTCTTACCAATCAATTTTCTAAAAAATTCTTGGGCCAAAAAGTTTTGATAGGAACAGAGCAGTACTTCCATACCTCCATCCTGTTGAAAGGACTAATTTTTCTTACGATATAGGGATCTTTTTCAAGTATTTTAGTCTTGAGAGTTATGGCATCTTGTTTAAGTTATAGATAATTTTGTTCATTTAAGGACCCATTGATAAAAAATTTGACCAAACATGTTATCACTCAAAATCTCCGCTCAAACTACAGTGGTGTCCATTAACTTCATCATGGAAATAGAATAATCATTTGTTAGAATAATTAATGTTGTGCAATAAATTCTTGCTTAGAAATATCATGTTACAAAAGGAAACGTAGAAAGTGACTATCGAACTCATCCTAATTTAGCTCCTGTGCTAATTTGATGACCTAAGGATGAAAAGGTACTTAAGCATAGAAATGTAAGAAAAACGCTTGAGCTTTAACTTCTCTTTTATTTTTTTGTAAACAATCCTTAATATTATCACAAAGGAGCAAAAAGACATAAAAATTGCAGCATTCTTAGAAGTGGTCGGCCGATGACCGGTTTAGTACCAAGCACTAAGTGGCCCAAATTTAAAAATCAAACCTTGCAAATTTGTTCAATATGTGGGTACATCGAACCGCTCATTGACGTCATGGAAAAGAAGGTTACAATCAAATAAGGAAAATTTGCTGACAATGAAAAAAAGTTAGCACGAGCGTTTCTTGAAAGAGAAATAGGAGTGTTACTCTGGCTGCTCACGAAGATAGTCCGGTTTTGGGTGGACTCACGAGGAGTCGGTGCGGGAAGCCGCGTTGAGGCTGGTTGCAGGACAACATTACGCCGGAAGGACGAACGACCACCATCAGATACCAGCCCACTGTCTAAAAGTAGAAAAAAAGTCTTAGTCGGGGGGCTCATCAAGGGAGTCTAGTTTTGAGGACTCGCGAAAGCAGTCTTTAGCCTGGGCACTCGCGAGAAGGGTCGCTTTTGGGGAATTGGTGTATAGGGGTGGCGAAAGGAGCATCGTTACGCCGAAACGAAGAACGATCACCAGTCAAAGTCACCAGTGGAAGCCTACAATCAAGTTTCCTTGTCAAAGTACAGAGAAGGGCGGAAGCACCCCTTGGTACCCATAAGGCCGATCGGAGCTACGAGGTTCGTTTACTTGAGTCGCAATATATGGTCCTGGTCTACCTAAAATTTTAGTAAGAACTACTGTGCCTTCTATTTACTTTATTTCTGCTTTTCCATGTAAAAGACGTATGAAAACTTTATCATCTGGTATCTGACAAACAAGGTCTTCGAGGAATTTTATTTCACAAACATTTTTTAGTTTAACTTTTTCCTGGTTCCTTTCTCTTCTAGAGCCCTTTCTGGTATCCTTTTCAATTTCACCGGTTCCTCTTCTTCTTTCTCAATTAACGTTTTCTCCTTTCCGCTTTTAATCTCTACAGAAAATATTTCTTCTTCTTCTTCTTCTTTGGTTCTCATTCATATTCACCGCTTGTTCAATTTTTTTCAGGTGCCTATTTTTAAGATCATTTCAACTCAAGGTTTAGCTTCTCCGAAGATTGAACGTTGATTGTCGACGTCTTTAAGCTTCAATTAATTCTGCTCTTGAGACGCAGCTTTAGAAGCACCATATGGAAACACCAGTTAATTTTCGCAAAGTTGATCTAAGGAATCAAGTCGATTACTTTATATTTTTGTTTCAGGTGTTCGATGATGATAGCCTTCACATAAATTATTTTTTTCTATTCCTCTTTTTGAACCCTTCATCGACCCTCCTTCTCCTCTTCCTTAAGATCTTCGAATTTTTTAACCAGATTCTTCTTCTTCAGCCTTGTCTGATTTTCTGGATAAAACACCGTTGTCTCTATCACGGCTTTTTTTTGAAAGATAAATGGCAGTGTTAGTCTGGGTGTTTACGGAGGAAGTCCGGTTTTGGGTGGACTCACGAGGAGTCGGTGCGGGAAGCTGCGTTGAGGCTGGTCGCAGGTCGATATTACGCCGGAAGGACGAACGACCGACATCAGATAACAGCCCACTATTTCAAAGTATAAAAAATATATCTTATCAGGGGGGTCTACCAAGGGAGTCTAGTTTTGGGGACTCGCAAAAGCAGTCTTTAGCCTGGGGACTCGCGAGAAGGGTCATTTCTGGGGAATTGGTGTATAGGGGTTGAGAAGGAGCATCGTTACGCCGAACGGACGAACGATCACCAGCCGAGATCACCAATGGAAGCTTAGAGCGAAGTTTTGTTGTCAAAGTACAGAGATGGGCGAAAGCACCGCTTGGTACCCATAAGTCTTTTTGCATACATAAGGCCGATCCGAGCTACAAGGTCAGTTTACTTGAGTCGCAATATATGGTCCTGGTCTGCTTAAAATTTTGGTAAGAACTACTGTGCACTCTATTTGCTTTATTCTGCTTTTCCATGTAAGAGACCTCACAAGGTCTTCGAAGACTCTATATTTCACATCCAGTTCTTTAGTTTAACTTTTTCCTGGTTCCTTTCTCTTCTGAAGCCTTTCCTGGTATCTTTTTCAATTTCACCGGTTCCTCTTCTTCTTCCTCAATCGGCATTTTTTCCTTTCCGCTTTTAACCTCGACAGAGATTATTTCTTCTTCTTCTGACTACTTCTTTGGTTCTCGTTCATACTCGTAGGCTTGATCAACTTTATCAGGTGTATATTTTTAAGATCATCAAATTGAAAGTCTAGCTTCTCCGAAGTGTTAACGTTGATTTTCAACGTCTTTAAGCTTCCTGCGATTAGGTTTTTTGTTCTTCACTGCCTCTTCGATGTTCCTAGATACGATTCCGTTATATTTAACTGCACCAATATGAGTGAAGTTTAGACCGTGAATAGTCCTTTCGCTGCATTTTGTCGAAAAATCTGAACACACACTGATTTATGGTCCTGTTATAATACGTCTCGCCCATTCCATCAGACTGGGGATGCAGGTGCGTTGCCCTCTTTTTTTCTTTTTCCCAGGACATCCAATAGGTGTTTCCAAAGATCTCATTGGTCCGTATGGAGTTCTATAGATGGAGTGCTTTGAAGTTAGGCTGTTCAACAACATTTCAGCCACAGTATTCGTCACTTTTTAGAATTGTTCTATATTCTTGGCCATGCTCAACGTATCTAACGTTGTCATTTGTTATTTGTACATAAATAATTTTATTTAATTGGTTCTTATTATGTTGCTTCCACTTTCCATTTCTTCACATATCTTGCTGTAGGTTGAGTTGCTGCAGTTTGGCTAATGATAAAACATATAAATCAAACACCTAGCTCATTATTTACTAGTAGGACAGTGTATGGAAGACCTCAATGAAGGTCGAAACCTTCACATTTTCACCAAGGTGAAGTGTGTCATCAGTCATGATATTACTTTCCCACAGTCGCTACTTGTGACCTCGAAACAAGAACATTTGCACTGTGTAGCACGCAAAATCCTTTGTTATGTCAAATTTTTACAGATTAAAAGTATATCATATCTACGAAAATTATGTTAAAACTTCGAAAATAATGTAAACTAGCAACGTTGGTTATAAACAACTTTGGCTACAAAAGCAACATTGATCCAAATATTCGACGTGGAATGGGTCTGGGAGACAAACGGAGTATGGGTGGCGGGCAAAACCATCTAACAGGGTTGCACGGAGATAAATAACCAAATCCACAAGAGCTAAAACAACCTACTGCAAGAGGGTAGGTCCGATCTCACAGAGGCGCCATCTCACAGAGAAAATTGAATAGCAAGAGTCGAGTGAGTGACTAGATGTATAGCAAAAAATTAAACATAGATGCTACAAAAGAAAATTGTAGATAGATAGCGAAGGCAGCGGTGGGTGGGTGGAAGTGATTGCAATTATATCACCAGTTTAGATCGAGCAGAGTGGACGTATGGCGTAAGAGAAAATTGTATGGGCATAGCACGAGTTGAATGAGCGCGAGGATGCAATTGCAGGTCCATTAACAAATTCGATCTAGAAGCTAACGAAAAGAGTGGATATAGATGGTGCAAGAGAAAACTGTGAGTGCATAACAAGGGTCCAGTGGGTGGTAAGTTGTGGTTGCATTACCATATTCAATCTAGAGGCTATTGATGGTGTGGGAGAAGTATATAGGTGGATGGCAAGGTTAGAGTGGGTGGGCGGATGGGTTTGCAGGTCTACCAAAAAATCAGATTTTCAAAACTAAAGCTATCGAAAAGTGTGGAGGTATGCTGTAAGAGAAAATGGTAGGTGGATAGCAAGGATGCACCTTGCAAGCTTATCATTAAATTAATTAAGTTAATTTTAACAATTTAATTCTACAGGTTAACGAAGAGAGTGGACGTAGATGGTGCGAGAGAAAATTGTAGGTGGATAGCAAGAGTCCAGTGGATCAAAGGAGGTGATTGCAGGACTACAACCAAACTAGATTTACAAGCTAACGAAAATATTGGGCATTGATGATGCAAGAAATAATTGTAGGTAGATAGCAAGAGTCGAGTGGGTTCTTGGTATCCAGCAGTCGCTCAATCACGATATTACTTGAGCACGGTCGGTATTTGAAATAAGAGCATTTGCACTGTATAGGACGCAAAATGAAAGGTGTATCATATCTCCAAAGATTATGTGAAAGCCTAAAAAATTATGTAAAATGACTAGCTTCGTTGATCCAAAACACTAAACTTGTTCAATTGCGATATAGACATCCACCCAAGTTTTACAAAAATGTTATTTATTTATATGATATTTTATTTATTTGGTTCCGATAAGCAGTTAAAATATCGCCCGTTATGTTTGTAATTTTGCCTAAACAATTCAGGATAGTCTACAATTTTTGGACATAAATATTGAAGAAGGGCTGTGATATCAGTATAGTTGCAATCAATCAAAATAACCATTTAGAAAAATTTTGCTAGTTTTGTCTAACCTAAACTAACCTTTTCAGACTGGGAGCCAGCGACCGTTTAGTTTTAGTCATTTTAGAAAAGCTGAAAATGTTCTCCTACGCTTAATTTGGTATCACTGGTAAGGGAATGGATCTCCAGCTGGCGCACTTCCGGCGGGTGTAGCTGCGGCAGCCTCTTCGACACGTAAAAAATATTAAAAAGAAACTAATATTACAAAAGCTGAAACTTTGTTGACATGTTTATTATGTTGCAAACAAATAGAAAAACGTATCCAGCTGACCTGAGAGTGGGGGATTATGCCCCAGCTAGTCACGTAAACAAGTCAAAACTATACGTTTGGTGAAATTTTATTCGAATTGGGTTTGTTACCTTCTTAGGAGATTGCAAGCGTGCCATTTCGATCAAAATCAGCAGAAAACATTTTCAGACATTTTTTTGAAAATGTCCAAAGGGGGACAGGGTACGACTTTTTTCACATTTCTCAACTTTGACCGCCTATAACTTGACAACGCCTGGATCGATTAGAGTGAATCCTACTGTTTTGTCCTTTTCTTGATGCCCTCTTTCACCCTGCCACCACCGGAAGATCCATAAGTGCAATATTTTCGGAAATTGATTTTTAGGCACTTTTAGAATCGCGTTTTTGGACTATTTTTAAAAAACCTCTGTAGATGGTAATTTTATTCGAATTGAGTTTGTTACGTTCGTAGGGCATTGCAAACGAACCATTGCGATCAAAAACAGCAAAATAAATTCCGTAATTTGTTTGAAAATATTCCAAGGGGGGGGGGAGGGGGGGTATTAAGACTTTTTCACATTTCTCAACTTTGACCCCCTGTAATTTGAGAACTCCTGGACCGATCGAAGTGAATCCAACTGTCCTCTTGTTGATGACTTTGCCCTCTGCAATTTTAGGACGCCTAGACCGATCGGAGTGAATCCAAGTATCTAGCTGATCCGACACAGCGTTGTCTCTTTGATGGCAACAGCTGGACACTTTTCCCCCACTAAATGTAAAGCTGGATATTGTTTTGTTTCATTTATTAAGTTAACTACTAGTTTACCTAATTTTATATTCAGTTCACTAATATTCACTAAATGTATATGAGCAGCTGGGGCATAATCCACCAATTTCAAGTCAGCTTGATATATTTTTCTATTTGTTTGCCACATAATAAACATGTCAACAAAGTTTCAGCTTCTGTAATATTAGGTTTTTTTTATTATTTTTTTACGTGTTGAAGAGGCTGCCGCAGCTACACCCCCGGAACTGCGCCAGCTGGAGATCCATTCCCTTATTAGTGATACCAAATTAAGTCGAGGAGAACATTTTCAGTTTTTCTAAAATGACTAACACTAAACGGTCGCTGGCTCCCAGTCTATTTGTACAGCTCTGACTTTTGCGAATTTTTAGAAGATGTCTGTCGCCATTTTGTTTTTTAACTTTGAGTTCTTTCTCGTAAATTCTTTTGTTGCAAGCCTTTTTTTTTGCCTTTATTCACAGAAGCATAAATAAGAATGTTTTATTTCACAATGATGACAAAAGACATGAAAATTATTATTAAAAATATCAGTTTACCCCAATGTGACGCCTATGATAGCAACTAAAAGATCATTTTACAGAACATAACCTATGTTTGGTTTTTCTACATAAGCAAATAATCTAAAAAATCATTAAAAAAAAACATTCCGAATGGCAATATTCAAAGCGCTCTACATCCTTTAGGAGACATTTTTGGATAAAACGATTTACCTCAAATAGACATGAAAACATCTCCGAAAGATGCTGTCCTCGTTTGTCGGTTTAGTGTCCGGACACCCTGTATAATTTGCATTTGAAAACCTCAATTTTTTGACCCAAAAGCGGGAAAACAGGTATCAGGATCACAGATGTGCGAAGTGGTTAATTTTTCTGTGAGATTGACGGAGGCATCAGAAAAGACCGCAATTTTTAAAATATGAGTTTTCGAATGAAGTTCGCAATTTTTCAAGCAATATCAGGAAATCAGGTATCAAGATTACCTACAAAAGTGGCGGGAGGTAAATTTTTCTATGAAAATGGAGGAGGCGCTAGAATAATCTGCAATTTTTAAATATAATTTTGAGTTTTAAAACTGTAATTTTCCGAGCAAAATCAGGACATCTGGTAGCAAGATGAAGCAAGTGCCAAGAAGTAAATTTTTCTGTGAGAATGGAGAAGGCGTAAGAATAGTATGGTATTTTTAAAATATAAGTTTTCGGTTGTAAGGTTGAAATCCACAATTGTTCGACCCAAATCAGGAATTCTGTGATCCTGATACATGTTCAGGATGAGAATGTCACAGAATTCTTCTACTACTATAGTGGGGGGGGGAGCAGAATATCTTGCTCTTTGAAAGATTCAACTATTTGTTTGAAGAATTAATTGCACTAATTGTAATTTTTTTCAAGAGAAAACGGTTATTTTTTTCTTAATTACTCGAAACCTACTACCCACTCCTACAGAGAAGAAGGCCTAAAGAAGACCTCAAGAAAGGTCGAAACGTTGACAATTTCACAAACGTGAATTGTTTATGTGAAACGTGAAACATCATATTAAATTAATGTGAAACATCTCTTGCGACTTGACTAAAGGACGCAAAACATATATGAAAATGTATTCTAGTTGTTATTTGTGGTACTTCTGAATTATTGGTACTGCTAATTGGACCATCTGCAAGATTATTGAATCTTGCCATACATACAGAAGTACTCTACCACACCATCAAAACATTAGGCAATGTGAGTCATTCACCTAGACCATCACCTACAACACCATATCATTATTCATCAATACCATATGGTAAACTACTCTAGAATTAGCCAAGTGAGTCTATTCCATATCACATTCTACATCACATATTAAAACACGGTAGAACTTTTTACTGGATAGTTACAACTCTGATTTAGTATCATTTTCATCGTAATATTGTAACTTTCCTACTTTTGTTCACGCCTAGTTATCAATCGTAATGGGTCTTGAGTTTCTGAAGAGGAGCTTATTATTAATCATTTTGTATAGATTTCTGCAAACTTCTACCCCACGACCACTATCCAGCTGAAAATCAATTTTAAGTCTTAAGTAGTCAGTTAATTTCCAGTCTAAACTATCACCCACTGTGTTTTGTTTAAGGCAGTAAAACAGGTGACAATGCGTTAGCTCGGAACCAATTTTCTAATAAAACTTTTTCTTTTTTAAGTCGCCTTAAAGCTGAGCCCAAGATTGGCGTCAAAAATTGCTTTTTAGTATAAAACAGAAGTCAGGAAACTTTCGATATGGAAAAAATAAATACTAATGTAGTAATAATGTACCAAGTCATAATGAAACCATTACGAACAATCGCTTTCGATTCTCTTTTTTCTTCATCCTCCCTGGTTCCAATTAGAAAAATAGAGACACAATAAAGCAGAGTGCAATAACATTTAATTAAACCGGAAATGAATTGTTTGCTGATGGAGACAAGAACAAAGGGAACGACGATCAGGACCCAAAATCCCGAAAGTGTTATCGTATGAGGGCGAGAAATTGGGTTATTATTTGCAGTTTAAAAGGTAACGAACGAAAAGAGAACCCCGGAAAATATGCGCGCCGCGAGGGTGAGTTATTATGATTCAAATTTCGACCGAGAACGGAGTATTTATCAATTTCCCAGAATTTCCCTCCTGGATTAACGAATCCGAATCTTCTCAAATGAACGCAGCCACAAAGGCTACAGATGTAGAGTAACAAAAATTCTTTACTTGCTATTCAATTTTATATTTTTTATACTCCAAACATTTAGCCACATAAAACTGTCATTACTTATCGAATTCACTTACTATCACAGTGTATGAATTTTCTATAAATCGTGAGGTTATTGGCGTAGAAGTAACGAAAATGGGCTATAACGTGGACCATTACGGCAAATAGCAATTCACAATTCGGACATTTCCGTCTATCTGAAATAGATTTTAGCACTTATGTACGCAAACATATTCTCCAGTCGTCGACAAATAATGGCGTGGTAGTATTGTAATGGAGACCGCGAAGCTCCAGCTATAAAAACTCGTCAGTAGGAAGCAGTTTTTTTTTGCTCCTTCTAGACGGGAAAAATTCTGGCTATTGCTATTTTCCAAAGGGAAAATACCTACGAAACTGTACGAGCCAACAATTGATTCCATTCTAGAGTGTTTTCTATTCATACAGAGATATTTTCGGTTTTCTTAACAGTTTACAAAATGGTTAAGTAGGTGTTGGCAAAAATAAAGTATGACGTAGACTAATCGTATTATGGACAATTGATCTGTGTGATATGAAATAGCCCAATGAAAGGAGATTCTATCTGTGCGACATGAACACGCTCTCCATTTTGTTAAAAAAATCAACGTCAACTAAATGTCCAACTAAATTAAACATAAGTATGTATAAGAAAAACAATGATTTATTACTTTTGAACATCTTAGAAAATACATATGCAAATACCCATCCACCCTCGGGTGGAGTATCCATATGGCAGTCCCCCTTTGGCGTCGTGCTCGAAGCTACGTCCTCGTGCGATATGGCTATCACGTCCACCCATGTTGTACAATATACTACCTCCGGGCTTTAAAGAGCTGTGGTCTAATTCAATCTTTTTCTGACGTTTTGTTCACAGCTACGGTGGACATTTTCAAAGGCGACGAGGCAATGCACGAAATTGTCAGAGCTCGTTTTAAATTGAATTTAGGACAGTGATTTTCTTTCTTTGCCCTAACTTGTTTGGTTAGTTCAGGTTAATATATACAGAGCCACAGCTGCATGGAACTCTACAAACTCCGAGAGCTGATTCTCTTCGAGAGGAAATTTGTCTGGCCTTTCTTTTTCTTATTCAGCCAGCCTGCTGAGGTATCGGTTAGTGTGGACTTCTATACGTCTACACGGTATGATGGCATTTTTCAAAACTTTTTTTTCTACTTACTTATTCAATTCTCCAATTTTTAGATTTATGGATTTATGGTGTAGAACAAAGTTTTAAAGTTCACACTGGCCTTGATTTCACATATTGAAAACAGTATCTTGGACTCATTTAACTGTAGCCAGAGCCTTTTGTTATTCTTGTTATTCCATGAAATAAGTTAGTAGATATGCAGCAACAGTTCTAGCGCAATCTGGCTCTTTTTTTCACACGTAAATCTCCGTAAGAAAATCTAAGGTCCATTTTGCAATTTTTCGTACACCTGCATAGCGATCCGACTTCTTACGAGATTTACGTGTAAAAAAGAGCCAAATTGCGTTAGAACTGTTGCTGCATATCTACTTGAGTTGGTCAACAAAAAGTCCGGCACTCACAATGTTTTTGTCATATTCAATAAGCCGTAACTTTTTACTCAATTAATTGTTATAAATGCGATTTGCACTGTCTGAAACCCGACATCCGCATGCAACTTTTTTTTTAAGTCTGACATTACTTTTATTATATAAGGTGTAAATCAAAGTGGTGAAAAAATGGGAAATATTGATGATTTGCCGGAGTGAGCCGTCATCCATACCTTGAGACTTTTTATTTTTATTAAAAAACTCAGAATTTTTTTACACAGCGAAAGACAAACTGTGAACAAATTCTGATATATTGTGATATTTTTAAATCGTCGTAATTCGGAAGAATTTTGATGAGTTTTCTATCGATTGTCGACGTATTGCCTGCGAATTGTCTCTCATTCAATAAAATTTAGAACAAATTTCTTTTTCACTTTTTCTAGTATATGGTATGCCTTATTAACAAGAAAGGCAAGTTTCCTTTTTGTTATAAGTATTGGTTCAATGTCGAGATCGTTGGTTTCTTCATCTCATGTGCCTGTGTGGTCCAGCCATCATTCAATCCTACTGTTGTTTCCCTTACAGGTCCCAATCACGATGATGTTCTGCAACCATGTCTGGTAGATATTGTTGCATGATTCGATTAAATCTATCTATCATCCCATTCAACCTTGAATGCAGAGCAGTCCTCCTAGTTTTGCAATTTTAGAAAAGTTTCATAACATTCTGGCCGATTCAGAGTTTTGGTCTTGAACAGAATTAAGTTCGAGACGGACTACAAATCTGCAGAACGTTTCATTTAGTTGCATTGTTGCTACAGTTGTCGCTTTCAGGCCATTTGATGAAATAATCCATGGTGGTCAAGATGTATTTTTTGCTTTCTTCAATCTCCGGAAATATACCGCTTTCAACTCAATTACTACCATCTTGATTGGGCACGAACAATTTTCTGCCCATTTGATCGTCTGATCTTGTTCGAGATCCTTTTGCACAAGACACTTTACATTTTCGGCACCGAGACCCGACACGTTTATGATAATTGACCAGTGGAACCGCTTTTTAATTTTTGTCAGAGTTTTATTAACTCCAATGCATCTGATATCTCGCTGTCAACAACAACAAATTGACTGCTTACTGTCCTATCGACCAGACTCTCCTATATTCTCCTAGGTACAGTGGCGGATCTAGGGATTTCCCCCCCCCCCCTCTAGATCCACCGATCAGTGTTATCACAAATACCACTGAGTAATGATGTTAAATTCTTGGTACTAACCCTAGACACCAAGGTCACAACCAGAGGGCTATGGGCCTGCAGAAACATGATAGGTAAGAGTTGAGAATTGAGGCCTTTAATGGTGCACTGACTCTATACCAGAGCAATAATTCCAATCATATCCGTAATATGGTGGCATAAAGGCAATAGAGGAGAGTCCAGATATGAACTGGGCAAGCTACAGAAAAGGACTTGCCTATGCATTCTAAGATCGATGCAAACAACGTCCACTGGAGGCATGGATGCTGCTCGATTTTGCTTCCAAGCATCAAAGATTAACAACAACGACGAGGTTTTATCAGTACAGTGCGACAAAATGAGCAGAACATTGAAATTTCTTAAACCTCATTGGGTAATCCGCCCTATTAAGAGCAATATCTCGCCACTCTGGTCTCTCATCGCCAATTTTTGCTACAAGTATTGGTTCAATGTCTATAGAGCGTTCAATGTCTATCAGCGTTCATAGGGGTCTAATTGACCTTGGTCACTTGCCGATCTGACATTGACAAGAATACGATTTTCCTGGGTAGTGTTCGGTTCCGATCGCAACTTGATCTTAAAAGATTTTGTTTTGATCGTACCTTCCTCTCCACTAGGGTTTAGATGTTGGTTGACGTATTCTTCGAACTTTCCATTCATGTGTCCTCCCATCATTGCAAGTTGCCTATTCTTTCAGGTTAAGAAGCACTAGATATCATTAGTGATCTCGAGGCCCCGAATTAGTGCCCTTACAAGAAGTAAGGGGTGTCTCATATCACTATCCGGATCTCCCTCAATGAATCTATTGGCGACTAACTATTTCTGGAAATTCTCAATAGCTGAGTGGTGTGCCAGGTGAATAAGCCTGTCTATGTCAGCCTCGTTTTCTTGCAAAAAATCACCTGACTTTTGCTTCTTCACCCTTAGCCTGAAACAAGGTTTCTTTATTCCCATTCCCAAATCGTACGGGCAGAGGGTGTACCAAAGCTGTATAATTACTTTGATATTCGGTCGAAAGTGAAGTACGATCATAATTAGATGGTTTAGTTTTGGTGGTGGATGTGCCAGAACTCTCCGAAGACAAATATCGTCCTCAAGTTGTTGTTCCTGCAATTTTCTTTCCAGCTACAGAACTTTCTGGTTCACAGCCTCTAGGAGCCAATTAATAATTTGTACGTCGATACTGACAGAATGTAGTCCTTCGTTAACTAATTGTATTATTCTTTTTCTAGCTGCTCCTCTCTTATTGCTTGAGACCTTACTAATTCCCAATGTTCTTCTTTTGTATCTTGATACCTTTTTTTCCTGTTTTTCCTTTCGTTTATTATACCGTCTTTCCTGTTCTTTATTTTCGTCTTTCTAACGTCTTTCTCGTTCTTCGTTTTGTTGTTGCATAAGGTATTTACTGGTTTTTTACAGTTTACTTGTTACTGGTATAAACACACAATGTCAAACGAATAATCACTCAGCTACATTTCAACACTATTAAGTCTTCAAATTCCAGTGAAGAGGGCGCTGAGTTATCTTAGTTTTTCATAAATTTTCATTTTATCCCATTTCATTTTAAAGTCACCTAATAAACATTATGAACCAAATTTCTTCTGATATTGTGAATATCATTATCACGTTCTTGTGAGATAAACATGTATTAGTAGATAGTTTTTTTCTAACAAGAATCTGAGATGCACCCAAAAGTAATTTTGTTCAAATCCGGAAACTCAGTTTGGTGTTAACTGTCGATGGCTTCCTGAAATGACCATTTTCAACGTATTACCAAGAGAGCTGTGATAAATACGATGCGCTTTCATCAAATGGCGTTGTAACCTTTATCCGATTTGCGCCCGATAGAAGTAGTTATCGTAACTGCTCGTTTCGTCCCTGACACTACGGATGGGATCCGTTCAATTCCCGCTTTCTGTGACCAAATTTACAATTTAGGTTTTGAAATCGAATGGTGTGATTTTTTGTTTAAAAGACACTTACGGCTTTCGGATGACTGATCTGAGAGCGAGCGAGAGCAATCTCGAAATCTAACCGCTCTTTTTAAGATCTGTCCAGAGCAGTTTTCAAATCGAATACGATTTTTTCATTTTGGAGCAGAATCAGAATTTGCAAAAGTCGCAAAATATCTAATCAGAATCAGCTTTCTATTCTACAATTATTATTTATTATTGAGGGAAAAACAGTTTAAAAGACTCTGATGTGTTCAAAAATGTCTCTTGGGATTTCTTCTCAGGAAAATTCAAATTGGACGTGGCTTAAAAGAATAGGTGATATAAAAACTCATTTCATTAAAAATAATCACAAGCAGGCCATAGAATTAGAACAGTAGGTCTGATAAGGTGACTTCATAAAAACAACTGAAAGTCGAGAATGTCATAAAGTGTTCCGATTTTCATTTTTTTTTAACTTATCTCAGACCAGATTTTTAATTCCATGGCTTTCTGCGAGTTTTTTTTATGAACAACCATTAGTTGAAGGAAAGTTACAAAATAGGTACCATAGCCTAGATCACTTGCTATACTGCTTAGCATTACGTGTCACTACCCAGCTTTTAAACAGAATCTTTCACTTAATGGTAAACTAAAAATGCATGTTTATTACAGGCAGAGATATACATAGGCTACTGGTATATACTCTACGCACGGTGTGTTCATCATAAAACTTCATCTAGAAGGCTATGAAATTTTGACAGAAAAGGATGACATAATCAAAGTAAGTGGACTTTTGTTTCTCCATCCTTTTCTTTTAACATTTCACAGACAACTAGATGAAGTTTTATAATGAAAACCACGTATATCTTGTAAAGGTAAGCATCTTGTATATCCTTGTAGTGATTAACTACAAAATTAAAACCCGATTGGAAGTCATCTCCTGTATTCTACTGCTGATGGATCTTCATATTTTAGAAAAACAAATGGGTACCTATATAAGTACCTATATATCATGTGTTCATTTAGGGCCCTTTGGGGCCGCTGCTTTTTAAAGGCCTGTTGTTTGCTGCACATAAGCGTGGGCTCTGTTGGTGAAGTTAGTTCAGTTTTACTTTGTTTGGTCCTGTTGCGTTTTTTTCGCTGTTTGTTCATGTTTCGCTGTTTCACAGTTCAGTTAAGTTTTTCCTTTGGCTTGGTTAGTTCAGTTTTACTTGTCCTTTACGGCGGCCCTTGAGAGCCACTTCTATATCTTGTCGCAGCGGCCCTTTAGGTTAGTTCAGTTTTACTTTGCTTTTGGTTAATTCAGTTCAGTTTTTCCTTTAGTTAGGTTAGTTCAGTTATGATTTTATGATTGATTAGTTCAGTTTTACTTGTCCTCTACGGCGACCCGTGAGAGCCGGTACCCTTCAAAAGCTTGTTAGTAGTTATAACGACGGGGTTCTTGAACACTTTGACCTTGAAGTCTACGTGAGCCCTAGTGTAAAAGGGAGCCCTCGGAACCAAAATGCTGTCATTCTTGTCAAATCTGACAGACTTGACAGAGGACATATGACAGTATGAAGATGAAGTGTGACATATGACAGTTGTGTGACATAGTAGGAAAAATACAAAAACTCAATTGCCTCGATTTGAATCGTTTTGTGCAATATTGGGGAATAAATTTAAAACATTTTTTTGTCTTATTTAGCATCGCAAACAGCACCGTTGTGTAAAAGATTTTTTTTTATTTAAGTTAGAAAAAACTAACTTAAATAAAAAAAATTCTTAAATTATTAGTTTCATTTTCCACTGAGGGACACTTGGAGTTACTCTATCTGCAGTGCCTGCCCTGTCTGCCCTGCCTGTCTAACCTATCTTGCCTCACGTAGACTTCAAGGTCAAAGTGTTCCAGAACCCCGTCGTTATAACTACTCCTGTTGATTGCCGCACATAAGGGTGGGCTCTGTTGATTAGGTTAGTTTAGTTTTACTTTGATTTTGGGGTTAGGTCAGGTTAGTTCAGTTTTTTTTTTGGTTAGGTTAGTTCGTTTATGTTTTTCCTTCGTTTGGTTAGTTTAGTTTGACTTGTCCTTTATGGCTTATGTATCCTTACTTTTGGACCTTGTCGCGTCTGTTTCAGAGCGCCAGAGATCAGGCTTCCCGAACATACATGTCACCTCTAAGAGCGCTCCAGGTCAATCACCGGAATTCGCTATTACTTAGGATTAAATAACCCTATAAAAAAGTGAAAACTTCCGGCCATTGCATTCATTTCTAATCAATATATACCAATTCATACATTTCTATAAAAAAAAATCACTCTTATTATTCATCCCATTGTCTCTGTTCCAATTCTTTAAGAAATTTCGTCTAGGAGCTTAAATAGAGCACCCTCTAATAAAAATTCAAATTAGGAACTTTGAAGTAGTTCAACACGATGATATTCCGGGGCAATAACTCGGCGTCCGCTGAGGATATTGCATTTTCTGATATAATTAAAGACGTCACGACTTTATAAGAGCCTCCAGCTTCAAGCGGTTACACTTTTAAGCAAAGAATTTCGTTTAAAATTAAAATTATCGCAAGGGCTTATAATTAGTTAGCGCATAAAGTAAAACCTATAGTAACTTTAACCCTAACAGCCCATATCCCTTATGTGATGGCCTGATTAAACATTTACAGAAGGAAAAAGGCCCCGTTAAGCCGCATTCCGGACGTTTTTCCTGTCCCCGAAATTTGAACGTAGTGGACCAATTACGGGTCGTATGAACCCAATTTGCGTGCCCAAGAAAGTATTTTGGGCCGCGGGGTACGCTGTACGTGCCTAGCCAAACATAATCAAGGGTGAGGGTGAGCACCCTTCAGAGCTACCTCCTAATGTGGATTCTATGTAATTGGGACGGCCCGAGGGCGTTACTAAATTAATCGCGGACCGATATTAATTTGGGGGCATTCCCGGAATATTATGCGGTTTAGATTTGTTTATGTGAGCTGCCTCGTAATTTCCTCTTTGATGGCCTGGATATCGTATATTTGGCAGATTAACATTTAATTTGGGAATGCTGATTGGATCATTTATATGCATAGAGTGAATATGATATTGGTTTCTAGTTTTAGAGACCTCATGGAGGGACGTGTGCCCGCATTTATGTATCCAATTTTAAACAGGAAAAATAGGGAATTTTGACGCCCAATTTGGTTCGTTAGAGAAATATAAATTAATCTTACGTAACTTGTAAACTTAACACCTAACTTTAGGATATTCATTAAAACCTAAAAAAAAAAGTAAATTTTTAGATGATCTTTTAGAGAATATTGACGCAGCTTCTCGGCTTTAATTTTTTGCCGCCCAAAATGGGACTCACTTAAAACTGATTATGAAATATCAATCAGTTTGCAAAATTATGTTTTGAAATCTTAGTCATCGTGGAATTTAAACAAAAAATTGTTGCAGGTTGGGACAAACGCAAAAGTCAGCAGTAGGAGAGCATGCTCTCTCCGAAGGTCACGCCCTCCTTTTCAACGAGGTGGATATCTTAAATCAATTTCCGCGTTTCTATCCGAGACTAACGAGAAAGGCCATTATCTGCCGTGCCTTTCAAGCCTGTCTAGCCTATCTAGCCTCACCTAGGTGTCACAAGTGTCAAGTCTATCATATGTCACACTTTACCTGTACTATGGCACACAACTGTCATGTCACACGTCATCTGTCATATGTCATCTGTCAAGTCTGTCACATTTGACGAGAATGACAGCATTTTGGGGCCCCGGGCTCCCTTTTACACTAGGGCTCACGTCAACTTCAAGGTCAAAGTGTCGCAGAAACCCGTCGTAATAACTACTCCTGTTGATTTCTGCACATAAATCTGGGCTCTTTTGGTTAGGTTAGTTTAGTTTTACTTTGCTTTTGGTTAGTTCAGGTCAGTTCAACACGACAACAATTTAAACCGGAATGAGGAAATTACATTTCTAAATGCAGGCTGGAAGCGAGTTTTAGGATATACTTCAAGTGCGCCCAAATCCCGCGCCACTACAATCCCCCCCCCTCCTCCCCCCTCCCCCCCCAGTCCCTGTACTGCAGCGCGACGGCGGGGGATAAATACCACGGAGCTCACCCCAGTCGAATCAGTCCATATCGGGAAGCAGGGGAGATCACTTCGCCCATCCCTCATTGCCCTCATCACACCGCGGCAGACATTGATAATGTCTGCCGCATTTGTCAGCCGTAGCTACCTGCCGCAGCTGTCAGGAAGAAATTTCATTTGACTTCGGCTTCAAAGCCCGGAGAACACTTGATAGATTGTATTTTGACCGCCCGTGAAATCCATCACAGTCTTATTTAACCATTATACTTTATTCATTCAAAAAGTTCATTTTTGAATCACAATTACCTGTAAAGAATGAAACCCAATAGAGAGTAAAATTAAAATTGATTAAAAGTAACATTACAATATGATATATAAAAAACGAATAGGTACAAAAATAAAAAAATAACAGTTTTAAATGAAAATTGACTAAAAATACCGAAAGGTAAAAAATTAAAAATTGGCAAAAATTATAGAAAAACTATGACCAAAGGAGGTGAATAGTGAGAAGTTAAATAAATTAGAATTTAGAAGTTTAAGTATTTTAAGCAAAAATTAAAAAAAAGGATTTACTTTGACTCGTGTTGGATTCTGTTTCGGGACTAAACCTTAGAAAAAACTATTTTGATCCATAAAAAAAGACTGACGTTTTAACTGTCTTTTCACAAATTCAATTAACATTACTTAATTATTGATTTAACTGATCAAAATTACCTGAAACGAATAAAAACCTTATAAAAAACTATTTAGATCAATGAAAAAAAATTCACAGAACAAAAAGTTGAACCAAACATGAAAAAAAGTAGAAGGACATTTTTAAAAACTAAAAAAATACTGAAATAATGAAAGAGAAAAATAATAAATTAAAAACTAGAAAGGCAGCGATTTAAGAAACCTAAAAAGATCAGGAAACTATAGAAAAAAAAATAAGTCCAAAGGAGTTAGGTAGAAGCACAAATTTAAATTTATTTCTGATTTTAGAACAAAATAATCGAAAAACTTTCAAAAATGTACCAAGAAAAATCCTTTTTGAACCCAAAAATTCCTTTTAAGCAACTCTTTGTTATAAAAGTTTAATTTCCAGCAAAGCCGTATAAAAAACTTGAAAAATCAAAAATTATTGATTTAACAAACACCGGTTTGAATAAAAGATGTTTCAATGCAAATCAATTTACATTACAATTATAGTTTAATCGTTAAAAAACTTCAATTGTGGATCAATATTACCTCTAAAGAATGAAAACTAAATAAAAAGTCCACTTCAGATCAATAAAAAAATGTGAAAAGCAAAAATTGCAAGAAAAGAAAATTATAGAAATGCACAAAAAATAAAAATGTTTAATAAAACACGAAGAAAAACACCGAAAAAAACTGATATAGGTGGAAAACATAGAAAAAATATGTCCAAAAGGGTTAGATAATTAGAAGCACACACAAAACTTTTAAACATTGCAAGAATAGATCTTTTTGGGACAAACATTGTTTTAAAAAAATAGAACAGGACTTTGACTCACGCTGCTCTATTCTACTTCGGGCTAAAACGATATAAAAAAAAAACAGAAATTATTAATGATTAAAACACGCACAGTTTTCGGTACAAAACTGTCATATTATAAAATCAATTTACATTACAATTTTTCACTCAATTCTAAATCTAAATTACCTCAAACGAATACCCTCTAAAAATACTATTAAGATCGATAAACAAATTTTGAAAGAACAAAAAGTTGAACAAAACATGACAAAGATTTTTTAATAGGAAAAAATAAAAAACAATGGAAGAGAAATCACTTGAAAAAAGAAGAAGGAAGACTTAAGTACAGTAAATGAAGGAACCAAACAACTCCTAACAGTAAATTTTGTTTTGGTATTTAGTTTGTTACTTACAGGAAGAAGAAATACCTAATTCAATGGAAATTCTTGCAAATAGTGATAACGAATTTAATAGGAGGGGTACCTAAAAAAAAGCTAGTAATAAAGAAATACAAAGGCGGTAAAGAGGAAAAAATAAAAAGGAGAAAAACTAGAGGAAAAAGTAAAAAACCTCAGGTTAAAGTTGAAGAAGTTTTCAAGACATTAAAATATGCTCCTGAGAAAATGCAAGAAAATGTTATTATTGAGGAAGTTGTACAAAAGCAATTAAAAAACGATTGCTAAAAAAAAAGCCATTAAATAAGAACGAACTTAAGTTTTTACAGTGGAGGGAGCTGGAAGAGTGCCACACAATATTGACATTTTTGAAAAAAAACTTGAAGAATTAGAGATTACCCAAAGATGTGGAAGAAATAATACGTATTTGAACACGAAGTGTCTAAAAAGGTAGTGGTAAAGAGGAGGGTAATTATTAAAAAGAAAAGTGACAAAAAGAAAAAAAAATTGTGAGTGTAGAGGAAGAAGACTAAAACCTCAGAGTTTTTACCACTGTGGAAGAAAGTCCTACTAATATTATTGAAAAACTAACAGAAGAAGAACTTTGAAATACGTTTCTCTAGATCACAATTCTAGAGAAAGGTATTTAAAAAAAAACTTTGAAAAAACCCTGTCAACTAAAAAAGAAAAAGTAGTAAAAACTGAAATTGTACCTGCTGAAAAGCGTTTAGCAGAATTCTCTGTGACTGTAAAAGAAATTGAAAAAGAACCAGAGGAAATTATGAAAATTAATAAAAATAATTTTGTTCATGCTGCCGGGATAAAAATAAGGAAATGAATGATTTTACCTTAAATCTAAAGCGTTTTGCACGGGCTTTGAAGCCGTGGTCTAATGAAATTTCTTCCTGACGTTTCGTCTACAGCTGCGGGGCGAACTTTAGATTGTATTTTGACCGACCGTGAAAGCCTTCACTGTTTTACCTTCATGCATTTTGTCAAATCTAGTGGTAATTTAACGATATTTCGAAAAATAAATAATTGGTTATATTCGGTGCTAAAGTGACTTTTATGGCTCGCTTCCTTTTGCAAGAGAACTGCTCTTGTTTCTCAAAAAAGTAATAATGTCACTCCTTATGAATCAATATACTATTATGTTCTCCTTTGGCTGTCTTGAATAAGAAAAATTTTAAACTATTGCCTTGACAGAAATGTGACCAGGACTGCCGAGCGACGTAAAACTTGCATAGAGTAAATTGTATGAAAAGAAGTTTTAAGAGATGTTAAGGGAAATTAAACTCTTGAGGTTAATGGCGGAACAAAAATGAGAGCAGCTTTGTTCTTCTGCTTCCTGACAAGCCAATTTAAAATACTAATCAGTTCTCCGTACTCCATTCTCCTGTTTACCCAGTTATAAACCGTTATGGTGCATGCAATATTAGGTTTTGCTCTTCTAAAAGACAGTGACTAATTTAGTTTTTTTTTAATTAAACAACTTAGAAACTTAAGTGACTTGCAAGAAAAAAATATTTCACCTACTTTGATGTCCTGATAAGCTTCTAGAGTTACTTAAACAAAACACAATTTTCAAGAAAAGGAGCTGCTCAACCCTAATCTATCTGACAAGCCACGTATTTGACTTCAAGACGCTCCAATTTTAAATATAAATTAGACTCCAAAACCCAGTTATACTTCCCCTGCCTCTGTTTCGCTACCTCATGATATAAAAGGCGGATATTCACACAACATCGAATTGATGGTAACTAATTTTGGTCGGGAATAATTCAGTCGCCCAAAATGGTCAAAACCGCATACATGGGCCTAACACAATGTGTCTGGTCGTTTATCGTATTGTCTGCAAACTACGGTAACCCAACAAAAAAAAATTCGTGTTGTTGCTCTGACAGGTCTATGTGTATTCGGGCCCTAATTGCCATATGTATGACACTGTGTCCGTTTTTGGAATTCTGCGAAATTCATTAAGTGAATAGGATAATGATAAGCCCGCGGCTTTGTCCAGTTTTAGGTTTAATCTATCATTTTCAGGGCTAAACCGCAAAATTGTGGATATATTCCTATGGAGAAATCATAGCAATCAAATCCACGTTTTGCATGCAAATTTTTATTCACTGCACAAGGTAATTGGGACCAAAATGTCGACAAAACTTCTAAGTTGCTTAGTACAGGTTGCTATCGACATAAAATACTTTGCCTCTCGGCTGGAGCCTCGGAACGGACATTTTCGGCATTTCTTTGTCGCCCTCGGTATTTGCCGAATTATTGAATTTCTCCATTTCCCTCATTTTTATCCTGCGGGGAAGAAGACGTCAAAGCAAACACAGAAAATATAGTACTTTTTTTTCATATACTGCCGCGTATACAAGCCTTCCGACATTTTTCGTAAATTTTGGCAATCGATAAGGCATAAAAGTCACTTACCACGAGCACCTCAGCTGATTTACGTTATGGATATAGTCGTTAAGTTTCTGCAATTCCGTGTCGCATTTTTTTTCTATATCTTTTAGGTAGGTTTTGTTCAATGAGATCGAGCATTGGGATTCGGTGTCAGGTTGCAATTTGTTTTTCCATGGAATCTATTAAACCATAAATAAATTACAGATACCTACTCAGCGGTTTTGAATGTAAAAGTTTGTGACTAAATTCAGAATGAATGACACATTGCAGTTGTGTCTTCGCAAATCCTCCTCTTTAATCATATTTTTTCCTTTACGATTTATAATATTTACATATTTCTTCATAATAGTCATTATTAATTATTATACTAATTTATTTATATTATTTTTTTTTCACATTTTTTTGACACATCGATTATCAGTAGAGGGTTTATGGGAGCCGCTCCTCCTCATTTGCGCCCTATGAGAGAGCACACTCCTCCTCAGAAATACCCAAGCGGAAACTCCACACACTTCCATTGCCCCACCACCATTACGACCTCCATCAATACTCCATTATACTTATATGAGCGTTCAATTGCAAGACCAGTTTGATTTACAAAGTATAAGCAGGGGGATATTATTAAAATTACTATGAGTGAATTAGTTCAGTTGACACCAATAGTTGATGAAGATGAACTCATCAACTCAATTTATGGAAATGACACCATTAATTGATTTAGATTTGGACCAAATAATGAGATAGTTAATTTGAACAATGAAGACTTAAAGAGTTTTTTGTCTACAAGCAAGAGTCTACACGATCCAAGTGTAGACTTACCAAGGCCAAATCATTTTATCAGTTTGATCACTACAGATATGAGCATCTTTTCCTCTCCACCTTACCCAAGTGAAGAAGACAGAAATTATTAAGACGCAAAGGTAATAAAGTGTATGTAAAGTGGTTGGGGTTCGATAAATCCCATAATTCATGGATTGATAAAACTAATGTTTTGTAATATGTTATAATAAAATATCATATAAAGTCGTTAAGAATAATAGTTTTCTTACCTTATTTCGTATTACATAAGCTTAGGTATATTTTATTTCTATGCTCTACACTTAGTATAGGATTAATTATGTAACTACAGCTAGCAATTCTTTTTTTGAATCGAAGTTTGTCACAATATAATTGAAGATATTCACTTTTTCGTGCTTGTCTATATGCAAAGTCCCACGTCCTTAGCACATGTAGTTTATTACTATCTTCACTAAGAGTCATATTTCTTTATAATATTTCCTTTTTGTTCCATGCTTCTGCAGTCGGTTTTCTAACTCTTCTGGATATAATAATAGAAACTCCAACATGGTGCTGACATTCTCACTATTTGAATTTTCACTTTGATTTAAAACATTATAAACATTGGTGAGCAAGTCGCCAATTTGATTTACAGTTGTTGTTTTGTAAACATTAAAGTAATTTTCAAAGTTTCTTTTATAATAGAAATTCTATATGCTAACAAATCTTTTAGTTTCCACAAACTGTCAATGGATTCTTGACCAAGATATACATAATTAGAATCTGGCTTGCTAATTTTTAGAACTGGAAAGTCATTAATTTTGTCAAAACTTAAAGTAATGTTTCCACATTGAATCGTAGACAGTATCACGAGTATCAACACCAGGATAGTAGAAGTAATTTGCAATTACACCTTCATACTTGCAAATATGTATCCACTCATCTTCACTCAGAGTCATGTAGAATCCATTTCTGCCACCAATTACTAATTTGGATAAAAAGTCGTTTACACTAATTCCAGTTAAAACAAATTTTGTGTAAGAGATGTCAAGATAAAAAAAACTTTGGTATTCACGATATTCAAAACTTTGTTGGTTGTTCCACTCACACTATTTTTTTGACTAGCAAATTTAGAGAATGACATTTTTGTAAATAAAACTTTTCCACAACTCTAAAATATTTCTTGTAGTTTGTACGGCAACTTGCATTTCAACATTTATATAAGTAAATAATGATGATGGAGGGGGATCGATGGGTGTGTGGAGTTTGCGCTTGGGCATTTCGGAGGAGGATGCTCTCTCATAGGGTGCAATGAGGAGGAGGCTCTCCCATAAACTCTCTACTCATATCGCATATCCCATGCGAAGAGTTCTACCAAAACGTCTACGTAGGAGAATATCAAACATTTCTAAAAACCTTAAATAAAAAGCTTCAGGAAATTTGACGTTTGCAAACTATACTCTGAAAGAAATATACAGGGTGTCCCACATCAAAGTAAAATTATTTTATCCGTATATTCTGCTAATTATATTAGAAAACAAGTATTTTTTCTTTTTGTCCAAAAGTACGCCGTTTAAGATAAATCAAAGAAAACATACAAAAAAATAAATTAATGTCAATTGACGTTAAGAAATCGAAAAAAAAACAAATTAATAATCCAAATAAATCTAAAATAATTGAAAAATAAACAGACAAATAGAATAACTATGATGGGTTATGCGGGAATAGTATCACGAAATGACGAAGACAACTATTTGAATTAGTCTAAGTTTCACAGATATATTTCTGCATCCTCAGGACGAATTAGGTTTTGCCTTCCTTATTCCTAAATTTACACAGCACTTTACTACAACAGAATCTGGAGTAACCATATTTTGGAGTAGGTAGTAAGTAAGCATTAGAAGTGACAATTATAAACACTTTAAAATTGGGTTTAAAATAGTGAGACTACACAGTTAACACACACAAAAAGACAGACAACGCTAACAATACGTAGACTAATTCAAATAGTTGTCATCATCAAATAGTTTTCGTCAACTCGTGATCTTGTTCCCGCATAACCCATCATAGTTTTGAACTTGAGGATCGATAACAACTACCAAAAATAGAATAACGACTATCTTAAAAGCGACAATAAATGTTGAAAACCCTGAAATATTCGTTGGGAATCAAAGATGTTTCAGACTTTAAGGACTTTAACTTTTAAGATTAAAACAAATTTAACGCATCTCAAACCTTCGATTACGAATAATGCAACAAAGAAGAGTTGTAAGTAAGAGTGTAAGGAAAAATGTACATAAAGATACTGATAGAATAACCGTAAAACAAAATTTCAAATAACATTTTATTCATTTAACCAGATAAGTTATAACTCTTTAAATTGAACAATAACCAAAAGTATAGAAAATAAAATAGAAAATTGGAACTAATTGAAAAATAACGATTTGTAGGAAAAAGAACATTAGAAAACATAATCGATAGGTACACCACAAAGACAATTTTGGAAAGACCTCCCATAAATGGGACGTGATAGAGGGAATGAAGACCCTGGGGAGTAGGACCGATAGGGTGAACAGGGGGACTGTGACAAAGACCTCTAAGGCCTAGTCGTATGGCTCTCCCCATTATTTACTTCTGCTTAAAAATTTGAGAAAACGTAAAGTATAAGATCTTATATACGAATAAGTGTAAGAAAATAAATCGATAATAACATTATCAATCGCATTACATGAGGGAGGGGAAAAAAGACATGCAAAGAAAAATTAAATAAGCAAAAACTGAGAAAAGCAAGAAAATCAACACAAAAATGAAAAAAAATATAGGAAGAACAAGGCTAACTCAATAGGATTAATATAAAAAAAACCTGCACAAACTAAAAATAGTAACTTACATAGGAGATTGTAGTTAAATAACGCAATTAACATACAGAATTGAGAAAAAGATTAAATTGAAAAATAAAAAATGTAAAAAACATATGAATATTGCAAAAAGAAAATGATATGAACAAAGCAAAAAAAGAAGTCAAATCTACAAATAGAACAACATAATTGTAAATTAATAGAATTCACAATGTAGTCAAGAAATCGTGAGTTAAAATCAGTTAAAAAAGCTTAGGAATAAATAAAGAATTCAGGAATACATTGCAAAATTAAATAGTAGAAAAAAATTCCGCAGACACCAAAAAATTAATATCAGGTAATGTTAAGAAAAAGAAGAAAATAATTTTAATTTTTGAATAAGAAGACACAGAAAAATGGTCTAAATCTAAAATAGCTAAAATACATCAAAACACTTATTTTAGAAAAAGCTTAACGTAATAACTCTAGATTAAAATCATGCGACGAAAAAAGAATAAAACTAACAGTACGAAGTAGAAATGTAAATAATGGTCATAAAAAAACTGTACAACAATAGCGATAAAAAAACTGTATAAGAAAGAAAAGGAAAAAACGAAAGGTATAACCAAATTTAGAATAAATATTGATTGTTTGAACCAGAGTGATAACTGTTAAAATTTATCAGGAACTACATATAAGAAAGAAACAGAGGAAACTAATGTGAAGAAGAAATATCAAGTTGGCAAATTTATTTCAAAAACAAGAGAAAATATGAAAAATTGCAAATAATTAAATGGAGAAGTGACGAAATGGATATGAAAAGCGAAAGCGTAAAGATACAAAAGAAAAAAGGATAATGAAACGAAACATGTAAAAACATAGAATATAAAATAAATTAAGATGTCTAAAAATATAAAAAAAATAGTATAATAACAAAAGTTTCAAAAAATAAAGCGAACACTATAGACATCATGGTTGAAAAAATAAGTACAACAAAGACTATCAAAAACTAAAAAAAAAATAATAAAAGATTAAAGAAACAAATCAAATTACATAAAAATATCCGGGATAGATTAAAGCAAAATTATAATACCAATAATTGAGAAAAGAAAAGGAAACGAAAAGATTAAAATATAAAAATTGTGAATTGATCAAGAAAACCAAAATTAAAATTTGGAAAAAAATCGTAAGTTAGGATGGAAAGCCAGAAAATAAGGAAAAGTAAAATAATCGTAAGTACTTTGGAGTGAATGTGGGTAAAAATTGCAATTGCAGATTCAACTAAGACTAAAAGAAGAGAATTAAATTCAGTTCAGGACAAAATGAACAAAGTTAAAGCTTAAGAGTAAATTAAGAGTTTATGGATGTATTGTAAATTTGGACAGGGAGTAAACTAGAAACAAGCAGACAAAAAGACAAGTGAGTTTATACGATAATATTTGAAAGACTAAGATACACATTCAAAACAGATAGCTAAACATAAAAAATATACCAACAAACTAAGACTAAGCACGAATTACGGATTTGCGTGGAGGTAACCATAAATTTGCAATCTTGATAAAAATGTGTTTTACTGAAAAAAAATGTTAATTGAAGCACAATCAAAAAGGGGTGTAAAAACAAACAGAAAAAAAATAAAAATTTAAGAAAAATTATGTAGTAATTGCTTCTATTAAAGTTGTTGGATAGCAGTTTAACTAACTGAAAATGCTTTGACAAGAACCTCAATAAAGGTGAAAACGTAGGGAATTTTTAACACTATTGTTAAAAAATATTCTTATAATTTAACATATATACGAAATCAACAAACAGAAGATGCAGCTACCAATCGACAGGCAAAAAAAATGAAATATAAGAAAGAAAAACAGACAATAGTTTAATTAAGGTCAAAATATCGAATTAAAAGGGGAGATTACGTGCATCTCTACAATAAATTAAATAATTAAACTAATAAATAAGTAATAAACGTCAATACATTAAAATGTTAAGGATATTCTTTCATATAGGGTCGTTTATAAAGTACAATTATTTAACAAAAATGTACAGTTAACAATGAAGATCAGTTAACAATGAGTATGAAAAATTTTAAGAAAAGTTAAATAAGGGCTAATGAAAAAGAATTATCAAAATAAGAATTTGCATTTTACATTAATAAATAAAAAAAAATACTAATTAGAAGTTTGAAAGGGGAATAATGACGATAAAAGTTTAAAAAAGAAAAAGAAAGTAGATATTTAAAGAACAAAAATATGCTAAAAATTTATAAACCATGGAACAGTATCGGAGTAAGCGTACACAGTATACAGGTTTGCATAGAACTATTGAACATCCGCACTTAGAAAGGTCAGCTCTATAGTCTTTAATTAGAGATCTTTATTTTTTTTCAACATTGCATAAATGTGTTTCAACGGAGAGAGAGAGAGAGTGAAAGAGAGAGAGAGTTAGAGACATAGAATGATTTATATATTTTAATACCCTAAGACATAACACCTCTTCAGAAGTTAAAAAAACTTTTCCTCTGTCTTTAAATGTGTTCAAACCAGCGTTGATTGAGAGCTATGCGGACCTTGATAGAGCCTCTACCTCCTCAAAGAACAGTAACGCATTACACATGCGGTAATAAATGTGTCCTGAACAAACGTGAGGCAATCCGAAGGATTAACCGAATAAATCTTCTGCCTGCGTCTGAAACAACCCTCAGGAAAGGATGTAAGTACTTTATATATCAAATAGGCGTCTTTAGCGTCGGGTTCGGTTGGGTTAATGAAATTGTTTTAGGTCTCACAAGGAATTGTGACATATTATTTTTCCTCATAACTTATTACGGGATTTAAGAAGGAAAATATTACCTTATAGTTTTTCTCCTTGGAATATAGACCTTCCCCTATATGAATCTCTTGCCTCTGCTTCTTGAGAAGTGATTTCTCCAGGCAGAGGCGGTCTTTGAGGGCGATCAAATCCTGCTTCATATTGTGCAACTTGTGCTGCAAGTGAGTGCCTTGGCAGTTATGCTGATTGGTTGTAAAATCCATTTTAACACAGAAATTTCGAAAATTTTATCTGAAATAATATCTGTTTTTCAGTGGATATTGCGTGACAATGACAGTGAGTTTTACTGACGTTAGGACAATGATGTCCGTGCAACACCTTGAACTAAATATTTTTTGACAGTAAGGAGGTATTCTTTGTTGCTTAGGGCATTAGTAATATGTAAATGAATTAAGAGATTGCAGAGTGACCAAACTACCATCATCCATAAACCGGTTATTTTAGCTTATCAGTATGGTCCGCCTCGAAATGCCTTCAAGCTACGTTTCTATATTCACGTTTTTTTGTTTGAATTTATTTTTCATAAAGTTTAGTTACTTTAATTAAGTAATAAGTTTCGTTTTGTTAGTTATCTTCGTCTTTGTTATTTACTGTTATTTACAATTATTTTCTCTCTTAAACTCCCTCGTCTACCGTTTTGCTATCCAATAATTTGTCTGGTAGTTTAATTACTATTTTCTTCTCCTTCAATATTTAATTATTGTGTTTTATTTACCAATATACTTCCTGCATTTGGTTAGTTTTTTATTTCATTAGTTTGCTCTTCAATGTTCTATCAATTTTTGCAGTAGTTTATTGCCTAATTAATTATTTGCTTTGCAGCCTGCTAAGCGAAATCAATGTTATTTGCTATATAGATTTATTAATGATTCACATTTATTTTTTGTTTAATTTGATTAATTTTCAGTTGTTTTTTTAATATTTATTCGATAAGTGCTTATTCCACTTATTTTTTACTTTATATTTTTTATGCTTATTACGCTACTTAAAGTATTTTTAAATTATGTTTTCTATTTGTTTCCTTTGTTTTCTTTACGTCGGGTGTATTTTCAAACAGATTTATTCTGGTTTATAATATCCTATCATGTTAAATTTTGTATTTGATTCTTATTTTATTGATTTTTTTTTTAATTTTTTTAATTCTAGATGTTTTAGCATAAATTTGTCCATATCTAGCAACTAAACTTAAATCATTTAAGTTTCCCTTTGCAGCACACATATAATTTCCTTATTTGACTTTTTTACTTTGACATCTTGCTGTCTGTTTTATATGTATGGTGAATTCTTTCTTTATTTTTTATCTTGCTTAAATTATATTGTCTTATTTAATCTACTAATTATCATGCAATATTCAGCTATGCAATCGTAAAAAATTTGTATTACTGTTTTTATTTTTACGTGTTGTTCTGTTTCCTCGTGTATAATTTGCTCCTTCGTGCATTGGTTTGTAGAATAAATCTTTATTGACCGCCTTTAGAAAAAGCTTTAAAAATGAAAAGTGTTAATTGATGTGTTTTAAGCAAGCTTTGTGCTCAATTCAGTTTTAAGCATGACAGATGACGATTAAAAGAAAAATGCTCACAGTTAAATGACAGTCAACGTACGCTTTTTTACCCACAAATTTAGTTCTCTTTCTTTAAAAATAAAAAAAAAATATCTACATCTAATCTGTTTAAAACTATTTAAAACTGCTGCACCAAAAAAGTACTGTATATAAAAAGTATTATAGTTTTTTGTGAACTTCCTGAACACTTTGTTTACCCTGTAAACTAACGTTTAAGCAAAAACTCAATTTTGGTTTGTTAGGGAGGTTCATTAATCTATCACGTGTCAATTAGAGGGAGCAAAAGGGCTTTAGAGCGTAACCTTGGCAAACTTTCCCCAAAGTCCCGTGTCTCGTTTCGCACGGTATAACTTATTTTCCTGTTTCCCTGCTGAATATAATCGGGCCTAAATATTGATCAAGCTTGGAAGTTGGCAGGACCTCCACTAATCTTTCCAACATTCTAACGTAAGGATGCAGATGGACCGATTTATTATTTATGTAATTTGAATAACCGGAGGGGGCTTTGGGACTTTTAAGCCAGGGGATTTATGCAAAATGACGCATAATTTAATTAAAAGATTTACTCGAAGTGTTCATTATAAAAGTGTAAGATGGAGCAAGTGCTTTGTTCTTGTCTTTGGCTCAGTAGTAAGCCTTTAACTAATTTCCTTTGCTTCCGAGTATCTACCCTTAATGATGCAAAATAATTGATGTGTATCAATACCTCAGAAACTCCGTAAAGTGGTAGCAGTAAAACAATAACTCCTTCAGTAATTAATACTTTCTATTTAATGATTTCGGCAAACCTTAATTACGATTTATGCATTTAATCTTATCCAGTTTAATTTGAATTTCGACAACAATAAAACTGATTTTAGTATTAAATCTGGTGAATTTTTCTTGCTAAACCTGCAGCATGTTAAACCCATTTCTATTTAAAACATATCATAGAGATATAACTTACGGAATTGAAATTAAATATCTTCCATTAGCCGAAAAGCCCCGTATCTCCTGGAGATTGACGTGAAGGAAGTTTGTTAATGAAATTTCGGTTTCCATTAGTAGCCATCTCGTCTGGAAAACGTCCCTTAGCACCGCTTTTCTAATATTTAGGATCAGGAAAATTCACGCTGTTTTTGGGCAAATTAAAACCAATCGCCCTGATTAAGGCTGAAATTGGAGAAACCCAACAAAATCTTTTGAGTTTTAAATAAGAATTTGTTCAATTTGCTGGTCCCGCTCAAAAAGCGCATCAGGAAAAAAGTCGTTTTTATTTTACGGTTCGCAGGATGTAAGGAATGCTCGGGAATTTATTTTAGATAATTTAATCCTTAAGTGTAAAATGAGAATTTCCAGTCGGCAGCCAATATCCAAGGAATTGAATGGCGCGGATTTAGCATTTTTCTTTGCAGTGAGGGGTGACGTTTAATTTAAGTTAGGAATTTTGGAAGCACTGGGACAAAAATTATTTATTGATAGAAAAAACCATCCGATGCTTTTAGATAGTGTAAAAAACACGTAGACACATCTAACGACGTTCTTTGCCTACTTATCTAGGTTAGGTAATAAACATAAGTAATAAATATTGTTTTGGAAGGGTGGAGCTTAGCAAAGAAGGCGCAGAAGCCGCTTTGTAACTCTACTTGTAGGTTAAAAAGGTAGGAGCTTAGTATAGTAGGGAAACCTTGAGGCAGAAGCCGCTTTATTACACTACTCTATTTAACTCAAACAATAAAAAAACTTATTTAATTGCCCACATTGATTTAAATTCTGTCTGCTGCTTGAAAATAAACGTTCGACGCTTCTCTTTTATTTGCCCTTCGTGTCGACGACAAAATTACTTCTCGCTTTGCATACTGCTCTAATTCCTGCGCTCCATACAATCCAAGATTAGATCTGTTTAATATAAACAAACTGGTATAGTTTCCCTGCAAGCACAATTTAACCATTAAGAGCTGAAGTCATAGTAGCTGAAAAGCTAGCTGCTGATATTGAATAAGTTTCGCAATAATGCCTGCCAATCTTCGTCCGCACTTCCCGATCGATTCCTATACGACCTCTGTTTGGAATCTGGATCGGAAACAAAAATTTGAAATGAAAAATTTAAGAACACTCATGTAGCTATAGGCGCCATAAAGTGCTGGATAAAGTTTAAAAGCCTTAGAGATGGATTGGGAAAGCCCAGGTGGATCCATTCCCATCCAGGAAGGATAAAGCAGACTGTAAAAAAGTTATTATTTTTGAATGTCAGGAAAAAATCCTGCAATAGTGAGGAAAATTCCATTTAAGGAATCCTAATTGTGTCAATATTTCTGAAGACTCTTGTCTGGAACAAGAGGCAAACTTGAAATTGTCTTTATAAACACTTAAGTGGACACTGCAGCTCGGAGAGTCTTTGAGTGGTCAAAGGCTCCTCTTGTCTCGCATTAGCCGCAAAATCAACAGAGCAAGCTGAATACTTACTCTTTCCTTTTACGACCCTTTGCCGCAATGTTGGTAGGCACTTAAAAATAATCCTACCATCATGTCAAGTTCACAGTGTAATTACGTCGGTCTCAGATTTTAAAGTACCATTGACCAAAAAAACCCAAAGAAAGCCATTCGACACGAGCTGTTTATTTCCCTTGAGGGCTATTTAGAAAATTGGGTGTCGTATCCACTTCCTTTTCCTCAATACCTTCATTAAACTAGATTTATTACCTGCGAAAGAGGATTTATTCACCGGTTATTTTGAAAAATTGTTGAAAGGGTCGTCATTCTAAAATGATTCTTTTATTCAAATGCGATTACGTTTATTCCTTTTGTTTTTCTTCCGCGACATAAATTCTCTCCCTCGACAAATCTTATTGTAAATGCCTAAATTTATGACGTAATAACTTATAGCGTTACGTCGTCTTGACTATCTTCAATAGCAAATTAAAAATTCTTGAGCGAAATTGCGCTTGCATAGCGAATCGATATTGAAGTCATATTGAGTAGGTACCTCGCATATCCATTCTTGTGATGCGAGAATTTCCCTATGGCCTAGTTCTCATTTGCTCTGATATGGCTCTATTGATTCAGGATTCCCTGAATATTTAATGCATGTTTTGATTATATTTGCCTGCTCTTGTCGCGTTGGGACATTAATAGATTTTTGAACGTTTTGATTGCAATTACAAAGGATTTAGTATGGTTGATATGATTGGTTTAAAATTTTCATGGCTTTTTTTTTTTCACAATTTTGGTCCGATAAAATGGTCGATTGGAATGTGGTCCAATCAGTGACTTTGTACTACTAGACTCAGGCATGGCGACACCACTTGTTGTAAATATAGCATCGACATGTTTATTTATATAAGCCCGTCTTTTTCGTCGTAACAAAACTCCCAATATTTTGTCATTGTCGTGGAACCGGCACAATTACTGTGACACCAATGGTGGCATACGAAGTTAAAAATTGACTATTCCCATCCTTTCGTTTCTTAATAAGAATGTAAGGATAGCAATACTCTCAAAGCGGTCTCCCCAAAACGTTATTTATTATAATAAAAAAAAAAGTCAGAAAATCAGGAAACGTCCTGCATACGTCATTGCTTGGATTGTTGTTTTGACAATGTAGGGTGCCACAAGAGAGATAAGCTTAACGCAGGTACCGTAATGTAGAAAGAAATGATAAAAAAAAAGAACGTTGGAGGTCTTGGAAACAACGTGAATTTCGGCGACGTGTAGCCATACTTGGGTCTAGTAGTACAAAGTCACTGGGTTCAATGGAATAGTCTAACTACCTAAAATAGGAAATACTGACAGCTTTATAAAACACTCCACTAATGGGAGAAAATGAAGGAAAGTGCGGATGAACTAGTCTACCTTACATTCACAAAGTAATGGACAGGATCAGCAGGCTACTGGAAAAGCACAATGTTAACTGTCTTTAAACCCACTCCTACAATACAACAGACCGCAGATATCCCGTATCGACACCCGGAGTTTACCGAGTTTCATGCAGCTGCGGCTCGGTATAAATTGGTACCACAAAACGCAGTGTCAACACGAGCATTTCGGAACACATGAGGGGTTGTAGGCTGGGACAAACACAAAAGTCAGCAGAGCACGCTCTCTCCGAAGGTCGCGACATCCTTTGAACGAGGTGGATATCTTATATCAATCGCAGCGTTTCTACCGAGATTAACGAGAGATCTTTATACACGACAACAATTTCAATACGAAGGAGGAAATTACGTTTCCAAATGTAGACTGGAAGCGAGTTCTACGACATACTTCAAGTGCGCGAAAACCCCGCGCCACCACCACCCCAGTCCCTCCGCTGCTGCGCCGGTAGGGGAATAAATACCACGGAGCTCACCACAGTCGAATCAGTCAACGTCGGGAAGCACGGGAAATCACTTCGCCCATTGCTTCATCGCCTAGAAAAAAATTCCATTGGACCACGGCTTCAAAGCCCGGAAAACACTTTAGATTGTAACTCTGAAATATGCAGAATAATAGAACAGCTGGTCAAAGTATGGTCGACACGAATCATTTTTGTATTTCCAAACAATGTAATAACGGTTCCTGTAAACATAAAATTGCAGATAAAAAAAATCTAATACGTTTAACAAAAAAAAATATATGAAATCTCACTTAAACCAAATAACTCTAATTATGGTGTTAATAATAATTTTCTAAAGTGGCATAAAAGGGGGCATATTGATGGGGGCTCATTGACAAAAAAAATATCAAAAAAAAGAATAAAACAAAAAAAATTGATAAGGCATAATTATTCGTCATTTTTAAACCGTAGTATCTCAGTGATCTTAGAATCATTGCTAAAAAAGCTCTAAAAGACCATTATGTAAAATTTTAACCCACTTCATTTGATATGTACGGTAAACCTTATTTTTCGTTGTTATGTCATTTAAAAGGGTTGGTTGATATCTCGGGACATAGATGAAAATAAATTAATAATACTACTGTGAAATCATCATTATGAATTGTTTGTTAGCTCAGCTGCACTCAGTTAGCACAATATTGTGAATAGCTCAGCACAGCTATTCACAATATTGTCATTTAATAGCCACTTGCATATATGCACAGTGCCTTAAGCAATAGAGGAAACCAAGTCATCCTCGAACTCGTATTTTTATCAGGTTTGACGTATACCATACTAATGAGCTCCAATAGGAGAGAAATCGGTCTATGATCCCTCTGCCTCATAGAGAAATGAGTTTGATACTCTACTGAGTGTCGTCCCCAGACAGTATAGGTAAGAAATCTCGGCCATCTGTCCGTGGGAAGCGGCAACTTCGGCAGAAAACTCTCTTGGTTTCACTTCACATATATCTCGCATGTCCTAGTGGAAGCACCTACCGTCGTGCGATGGCGCCACTTCCATATATGTACAGTGACTTGAGCAATAGAGGAAACCAAGTCATCCTCAAACTCGTATTTCTATCAGGTTTGAGGTATACCATACTGATGAGCTATAATAAGAGCGAAATTGGTCTATGGTCCCTCTGCCTGATAGAGAAATGAGTTTGATATTCTGCTGAACGTCGTCCCCAGACAGTATAGGTACGAAATCTTGGCCATCTGTCTGTGGGAAGCGACAAATTCGACTATCTCGCATGCCCTAGTGGAACCACCTGCCGACGTCCGATGTCGCCACTTGCATATATGTCAAAGATATTTTGTTAACTTTGTCTATGGTTTTGCAAACTTTACTGTAGTTTATTTAATAAAAACAGATGTGAAGTTTGTGATCGATTTGAGGAATTTGTCGTTAGGGTTGAATAGTTTAACTCAATTCCAATTGAGGAAAACATATTTTTTATGGTTTTTCAATTTTTTGTAGGGACAAGAATATTATTTTGGATTATTGATATTTAAGATGATATGGATTTCATATCATCATCATCACATCACAGCAAAATGAAAAAGCAAAGAATAAAAACCATAGTTTAGTTGAAAAGAGTAAGGAAATAAATAATTGATTCTGAGGTACCAAAGAATGTCTGGGATGAGATAATAGGGACCGTAAACTATTATTCCTATTTGCGTGCTATAAAATTTCTTTACCGCACGCGAATAGGACAATGTGCGGGATAAGGTTGTCCGCACGTGATAGGTAGGTACACGAACCTGATAGGTAAGTACACAACTAAAAAAGTAACACTTTACTCAGTTAAAAAGAGTCATTTTTTTAACCACCCTGTAAACTAACGAAATGAAAAAAATATAATAAACAGGTTATTCCGTTTGAAAAATGACAAGCATTTGGAAGTTTATACTCACAAGGTACAAAATATAAAAAAAATAGTAGATTATGTCACTAGGAGTAAAAGTGGGCCTTTTCGTGCTGAGCCCAAAGATTGACGGCCGAAGCGAAGCTGAGGCCTGCAACTGGGCAAAGCACAGAAAGACCTTTTACTCCGAGTAACATATACTATTTTTTTTTCAAGCATGCAGGAAATAAGTCTATTTCAGAATGATTCAGTTTTGCAATTTTCTCTCATCCTCTTTAAGCGGGTCTAGGTACTTACCCAAATATAGTGGTGTATATTATTTATAAAATAAATAGAATTTGTTAGAATTGGAGGTTTTCAATATTCAATGGTTTTAATGGTATTAAATCATAACCAATGATTTAGATGGTTTAGGTAAATTATGGTAAATTAAAAATTTGTAGCATTATTATCAATACTGAATTAATAAAAGTCACATTGACAGACAAATATGTTGACGCGCATGACATTTGACAGACGAACTCAGAAATCGAGAACATATGCGATTTCGACTTAAGCCAAGTTCGGTAATTCCATCCGAGCACTCCGGACACAGATCATCTCCTAAAATCTTAACAAGCTAGAGTGAGATAGACTGATATTCCGAGCGCTCGGGATGTAATTACCGAACTCAACTTAATAACGGTTTTTTTGGTGGTTTTTGGGTGGTGCTCTCAAGCGCTGTGAGAGTATTCCCATCCTTTGTTTTTTCAATAAGAATGTAAAGATGGCAATACACTCAGCTCGGTCTATCTGGTGTAAATAATTTTGATGAATGAAAATCGTTTATATATGCACCACCATGACAGCACCGGTGACTTTTGACTTTACTTTTACTGCCTAGGACTTTTTTGCTACTTTTTTGGTCTCAGGATTAGAAAGCCCACTTTAGGTGTGCATATGGAGAAAACAAATGGCGTACTTTTAGTCCGCTTGAAAAAAAAATATTTTTTTTTAACAATTAGGCATCTAGGCATACTAGGCATCTACTGTATCCCTCTGAATAAAAAGTTTTTAAATTATCTTTTCGCACTTTTCTTGCAAACTAAGCAAGCTTTTTTACAAGAAATGGGCAGAATTTTTGAACCTCACGATGCAAACTGTTGAAATGCAATCTTTTCGAAATCAAAAAGACAAGATGCTTCCGAATAAGCAATAGTATATTGTTTAACGAGGGACGAAAATAGCATTTTCTCTCGCATGAGAACAGTTTACCAACCGAGGCGAAGCCGAGTTCGGTAATGTTCTCGAGCGATAGAAAATGCTTTTTTGACGAGTAAAACATTATACTTTGTCTTCGACCATGCTAACATTAAGTCTTCATTAACTTTAAAAACAATCTCTATAGAGTAAGTGCGAATTCCAAAATTCACCGGGTCATCTACCGGTTAAGCTGGTCATGTGATGGCCAGCTAGCAATTTAATGGACCAAGCAGGTGACTGATCTACCCGGTAGTTGATCTGGTGAGTTTTGGAATTCGCCTTATTTCTTTCAAAAATTAAGGCGCGTCATTGTCAACATGACACCTCGACTGTCAATGAGTTCAGTTTGATGAAATTTCAACGGATTGATTCACTTTTCTGAGGGCGGAGCAGGCAAAATGTACATGTTTTTGTATGATATCATCATTTTCCATGGTGTTTTATAAGATCAGACCAGCTAAATCGCATTTAATTGGCGATATACAGGCGAAATTGGAACAACTTACCTTCGTTGGTGAACGAAATTTTTAGCTTTTTCGCAGGAAACTCTAGTTTAAAATATGCAAAAAGGCAATATTTACTAATGGGAAATTGAAAACTTAGCTGCTTTTAATATTTCCAAACATATTGCTTTAAGAAGGAAACAAACAGAAACAACTACTCCGAAGGCTAATACCCCTACCGGCATTGAATTACACTGTTTGTTTCAAAGCTCATTTTATAGAAAATATTAAAATGAATTAATAAACTAAAAAAAAATCAATGCTAAAAAGCAAAAAAATATTAAGTTTTTGCGATTAAGATATGCGAAAAATGCACATGTATAATTACAATTTGGAAATTTGAAAACTTGTCTGCTTTCGGCATTTCCAAAAACTTTGTAGTTATACATAAAAAAGGAAACAAATAGAAACAACTACTTCGAGGGCTAATACCCTCGAATTAATAACGCTTTTATGTACGTTTTCTATAATATTTAAGCTTTGAAACAAATAGTATAATTCAATGTCGGTAGGGGTATTAGCCCTCGAAGTAGTTGTTTCTATTTGCTTCCTTCTTTATGTATAACTACAAAGTTTTTGGAAATGCCGAAAGCAAACAAGTTTTCAAATTTCCACATTGTAATTATACATGTGCATTTTTCCCATATCTTTATTAAACTCTGGCTCTATATTCTTTGCAAAAAGCTTAATATTTTTTGGCTTTTTAGCATTGATTTTTTTTATTACTTTATTAATTCATTTTAATATCTTTTTTTGCTTTATAAAATGAGCTTTGAAACAAACAGTGTAGTTCAATGCCGGTAGGAGTATTAGCACTGGGAATAGCTGTTTCTGTTTGTTTCCTTCTTAAACGCTGCAATATTTTTGGAAATATTGAAAGCAGATAGGTTTTCAATTTCCAATTAGTAAATATTGCGTTTTTGCATATTTTAAACAAGAGTTTCCTGCGAAAAAGCTAAAAATTTCGTTCACTAACATATTTCGCAGAAACTAACTTTCTTTTAACTTTCATCACTTACTTTCGTCACTAGAGACGAAAGATAACGTTATGGGATCTTCTCTCACTAGAGACGAAAGTTACGTTTTCGTCTTGGGCAATGTATTACGAAAATTGTTTATTTCTACATGGTCGTAGAAAAAAATATAATGAGTATTCTATTTGAAAATATACGACCGTCTTTGTTGATTTTAAAAAGTGCCCTAGATAGCCCATACATACGCTGAAAATGTTTTTTTTTCTATTAGATGACGAACAAATCGGTACGCTTTTGAGTTTTTAGGCTCACTCTAACATGACGTTAATGTTTGTTAAACTAATCAAGACACGTATCCCGAGTGGTTGATAATAAACATGTTTTTTGTGAACGAAATTTTTAGCTTTTTCGCAGGAAACTCTAGTTTAAAATATGCAAAAAGGCAATATTGACTAATTGGAAATTGAAAACTTATCTGCTTTCAATATTTCCAAACATATTGCAGCGTTTAAGAAAGAAACAAACAGAAACAAGTACTCCGAGGGCTAATACCCCTACCGGCACTGAATTACACTATTTGTTTCAAATCTCATTTTATAAAGCAAAAAAATATTAAAATGAATTAATAAAGTAATAAAAAAATCAATGCTAAAAAGCCAAAAAATATTAAGCTTTTTGCAAAGAATATAAAACCAGAGTTTAATTAAGATATGCGAAAAATGCACATGTATAATTACAATTTGGAAATTTGAAATTTCGGCATTTCCAAAACCTTGTAGTTATACATGAAGAAAGAACAAATTCAAACAGTTTATTATTCAACCAGTAAAGGTATCATAGAAAATCGGAAAAAGTCCTTAGAAGAGTATGGTCTGCGATGAAAGTCATATCTGAAGGATGGTCTGTCGTGGCGTCAAAGTCACTAATTCTCTGTTGACTTAACACGGTAAGCAAGTTCTATCAATTTTCGACTTCTCGCACGCGATGTATATCTAAATAACTCCCGAGCAGTATCTAGTGCATGTACAGCTCGCCATAAGTCTACTGCATAGACTCATCAGGAAAACTGCTATAAAATTCTCGACCAGGCTACATATCAGCGGAAAGTTTAGGAGAAAGTCAGGATTTTCGAGAAAACGATATTTCGGTTGAACCGCATAGTATATCGAAAATCGGCCAAACATGTCCCGAGACCTCATCTAGACATTTTTATGTTAGAATGAACCTAAAAAATTTTGTTTCGTATTGGCGCTAACTAGAAATTTCATTTTTTTTTGCACACGTTACTTTCCCTCACTGTATAACACTATTGGAAAACACTCAAGTTAAAGCTCGATTTCATCAATAAACTTAACTAAATGAGCTTCAAAACGGCGCAATTGTCAGTTAAATCCATTCGTCCGTTTGTAAATTACGAGACTTTAAGTATTACTCAAAAAATTGCTTGTCCCGGTTGATCTGACGAGCAGTTTATTATGAAAAATGTAAAAATTGCCAAAAACTTCAATGTTTTCTATTTCGAAAACTAAATGTGATACAAAAAAGGTTGAAATTATAATAATATATTATCCAACAAGCATATAATGGAGGCAATCATTATCGAAGGTGAAGTGGCGCACTCGCCTGAAATAATGATGCCTATTACATGCAAGTTGGATACTATACTTTGTTCATGGCTTAATTTACAATTTCTATCACTAACATATTTCGCAGAAAATAAATTTCTTTCAACTTTCTTAATTTACAATTCTTACGTAATAATCAATTAGATAATTCGGTCTTCAGCACGCGTTTTGTTTTGATTTTCAGAGTCAAAGTGACGTTAAAACCATTATGGCGAGCCATCAGGGTTGCCATAATAATTGGAACCTTCAATTGTTTAGTTTGTAATTTCCAACATGGTGGTGTCTGCATGCAATTTCTATGAAGTGTTTATTGAAAAAACTAGAGACGCAGCATGAATAATGAATATTATTCACGCTGTGCCAGTCCACCATATTATATGCTTACAAGCTGACAAATGATAACCATATTATTGTACAGCGGTGGAAAAAGTTTTATCATAATCTAATCTGTCCAATATGACCTCTCGATTAGCTTTGTGCGACACTTGTCAACCGAATTACCCACTGTAAAATTATTTTTTTTTTTTAAATAAGGACCTAGAAATTTTATTTCATAATTTCAGAGCTCCTTTTATTTCTACTACAATGGGATATTACAAAAATTACAAAACGTTGCAACCAATTAAATCCGTCAATAAAATTTGGACCGGTTAAATGCTTGTGCTGTGTTTCTTTAGTAATTAGATCTGCCTACTTTTCCTACATTGTGTATAGTTTTTTTTAAGAAACAACCCAATATAATTCCTAAAAATGTTTAAATAAAATGTAAAATACAAGGTTTTACAACATTATATTTGCCACTTACCAACTGAGTTCTCACTATAAATTTGTCTTTTTTAAATAGGTGCCTACATATTTTATTTCATAGTAAAAGAAGTATTGATTAAAAAATTCGGTCCAGAGTTCATCTAACATTGTAATATAAAATTGTGGTAACTTCAGTATGTAAAAATAGATAACCGTATTCCTTTTTAGTAGAAAATCTAGACGTACTGTCTTAAAAAAAATAAAACACAGTCAAAGCCTTCAAAACTGCATAAAAACGACCAATCTCTAACAGAATACCTTAATAATCAATCGCATAGGCCGAAACGTCAATTCTTGGCAAGCCGTAATAATAAGAATAAAAAAATACATCAAAATTATTCCAGGTCTGCATTAAAAAAAAATAACTTAAAACCGGTAATTTGGTAGATAAGTGTCAAATGTAGCAAATCGATATATTATATTGGAGACACTAGAGTGTAATAAAACTTTGAAATTTAAACTTTTCTTGTATCATAATTAGTTTTCGAAGTTGTTGACAAATTGTAATTTTTTTTAAAAATGTTTCGAGACCTCTGAAAATTTGGCGACAACGATAAGGTTTTCAAAAAAAGGCTCGACAAAAGGCAACTTTCTGGACAAATTTTCTGGTCTATTTTTTCTGTAAAATATACAGTGTGTCCCTAAATAGACTTTAAGAAATTAAACAAATATGGTCTTAAGCAATCATCAAAATCTTGGAGATATAATCAATCACTCAAAAAGTCAAATCAAATCAAAGAATCAATAGTCAATAGTTTCAAGTTTGAATTGATATAACTGTTAATGTAACGATTTTAAGGCGTGCTTTAAAACGATTTTTATTTCTTTACTTGAAAATGACGCTTCGAGCGAAGAAAATTTAAGAGAGTTTTTTTGTTTAGAATTTAACAGAGAAAGGTATAATTTATTTTTTTATGGACCAGTGGCGTACCATTGTTTTCTTCAAAAAAATGGAGTGTCATTTCAGTACGCGCGCCACTGGTGGAACAAAAAAAAAATTTCGTTTAATACAATACATTTTCACACGCGAATGACATCTGGAAAATTTTATTAAGACCTTTCAAGCGGTTTCGGAAATATTAATTTATTTTTTATTTTTAAATAAAACTTTAACACACTGTATCATCTCTTAAGGACTCTCCTCTATTAAAAATTTCCTTCTAAAAATAATACCAGCAATCACCTCCTTAAGTTTGTCAAAGTACTTTTGCATCACCCTGTATATGTGTTAATTGTATTGCATTAATATGTATGTATTGGTTACTTTATCTTAAATCCTTGAAAAATATGAATGGGTGAACTTGTGCAGATATAGGTTCTTGTTAATATATTGTGATATCATTCTTTGAGGACAAGGTTTAGATAGATAAAAAATATAAAAGAAAAATAATTGACTAAATTTTGACTGAAGGATAAAGTAAACTAAAACATATTTTAGGACTTAAAATAATTTGTGACAGAAAAAAAGATATTTTAATAATTGCCTGCTCCAGATACAAGAAGAACATTTTTTTAAAATTTTATATGACAGACAAAATCCTTTAGATCCAATTGGGTTCTTTACTGGTCCACAAACTTGGATTCACGGGGAATTGAATTCAGAAACAAGGATTCATTTTTCTTGTCTGCCACTATTTTTTGAGGAAAAAAAATTATTTGATGTAATTACCAAAACTAAACGTCTAAATTAATATTCACATTCTGTATCATGGCATATTGTAGTCATGTGCGTATAAAGAAGGGCTTATCTTGACCCCAAGAATACGCCCTTAAAATATGTACATCAAATTTTGAATCGCCCTTTAAAAGGGTAACCAGATTCAAAGACTTCGAGAAATTCTAGGTTTGAAAGATTACAGCATAAAAGGGTGTTGAGATATGACTTAAAATCTTTTGCCCTTCAATTTACATAATCCAGCTTTATAAAGAAGTCTTGAAAAGAACTATCTATTCTATCTCTAAATAATCATCGCTTTTCAGTTATTTATTCAAATGGCAGCCTTTTTAAAATGAATGTCTTGTCGTCCTTGTCGTGCCGTACTGACCGAAGTCACGTATGTAGCTTTGCCTAGTTCGTTGGACCAAAGATCGCAACAGTGATTATTGTTACATAGTTACACAGTAGAAGGCTGTAAACACACGGTTCTTACTGCATTTTGGTACCTTAGTTCCAATTGCAAACTTTTATCCTAGACAAATATTAATGTAAATCCTAGGCTATGTTAAAATATCACAACGCAGCAACGTTAAAAAAATATAACTCAACATTATATTTGCGTTTCGTGCTGTATTTACTGTTTCAATTTCCCCCTCAGCAATTTAATAAAAGCGTCAAAATTAGGCAATTCACACAACATCGAGGTGTGACAACCAATTTTTGCGCAACGAAACAATAAAAAAAATCATAAAAACAAGAAGCTTCTGCCTGAATATTAAAAATATTACCGGATAACGAGGGTACAAAAGTCATTCTCTATGCGAAGTTTGAATAGGGCTTTTAGTTTATATGTGCTTCTGCAATTTTGAAAGCGTTTCGTTGTCGTGTTTCGGTTCCGTAGTGAAACTTTAGTAGGTACCTATTATTTAGCAGCCCCATTATAGTCCGTTTTAACTACGATTAGGACTCGCTATTATAAATTTCAAAAGGTATACCGAGAGTTGGGTTATTTATTCAGAAACGTAGAAGGTTATTTATGATAATAATTAAAGTTAAAACACGTTCAGCTCGTTTAGGAAAAGACGTACCTATAGTTATGTTTAGGGATCAAAAACTTTTAAATTAATTTTTAGTAATTTTAGTTGGAAAAACATTTTTGTGGAAAAGCTTGTAGGGAAAAAAAATTCAAAGAATTGTGCAAAAATATATGTCAATGAGGTAAAATTAAAGACCTCACATTCTGAGTGCCTGGGCAAAGTTCTAAGATTACGTTTTTTATTCGGTAAAAAAATGGAATGAATATAAGAGGAGAAAGACAACCCTAATGCCATAATAAATATGTGTGCAGATACCAAATTAACGGAAGCAGATTCACTATATCTATAAACTCATATGTTAGACCAATCCTAGGGCAATGTTGTTATCATTGCTAATTCCCAAAACAACCAACAGACCCAAAGTTTCTTGGCAATCTAGGGATGCGCGTTCGTAATACGCCCGGTAAGTTGCACTTAACATCAAAACTGCCGTAACTTTCGTGATATAATATACAAGTTTCGCCAAGAAGAAGGAAGGCCGGGTCTTTAATCGATAGTGACTGTACAGGATCCAGAGGGCCGACACAGGGAAGTAGGATATAGGTGTTGCGAAACTTTCAGAGTTAGATGGAATCCGGGTAAAGGCCGTGATTTTATTGGAGCGGCTTTTACGACTTTTTGAGGTGAATTGACGTATGTTTAAAATGAAGTTTGCGTTTGATTTTACGACGTGAGCAAAGCACCTTGAGAATGGGATTGCATGCCCTGTTTATGGTGCGACTTAATTTAAGAATTTAACGACGATCTATAAAATAAATTCGTATAAACGATAAGGAGAAATGTCTCGTATCAGAATTGGGGATCATAAAATCAAACTATTCGAAACCTCGATATTTTGGATTTGAGTCGACATTTGCTGAATAAAAGTCTCTCTCGGGATTAAATATTAGATGAAACGATAATAAAAACGATATAACCGACCACATGCGTGTTTATTAATTTTTATTTTTGACATCCGATCTTTGATCCTCTCACATGACATAATTATTTCTTTTCTCGTAATGATGACTTCTAGGGCTGTAAAATTCGCAATCAATTTTATTTCTTCTCTCCTCTTCTCAATGAAAACGATCAAGAACTTCACAAAGGAAATTTCCAATTTCTTAACATTCCTACACTTTCTACAAACTTTACTCTTGAAAACGGTTCCGTAAAGCTTTCAGCCAACTAATATTCTGAACTTACTTTTAAAATTTTTACCAAATCATCATCACTTTTTCCTTAACAAAAAAAAATGTTATGTCTAAAGTTAATTGCCGAATGATTGTCCTCATCCACTGGTATAAGTTGCTGAAGAATAGCTATGTCTTCGTCATGTATGAGTCAAAGCAATGTATTCGGATTTGCTACAGAATACTCTGCATCAGTTGCAATTTCCGTCCTAAAAATAAACTTTAAATTTGGTACAACCAATATGGAGATTGTGTCTCAAGAAGTAGCAAGATGTGTAGTAAATTGGCGGATTGGGACAAGAAGTCAAAAAACTACTATTTCGGCATAACTCAAGGTGAGATTTGTGAGATACATTTCCCTTGTACTCTAATTTGTGCAATTTTTATACAGCCCTGATGAAGTTTAAGTTCAATGAAACGAAACGTCGGCGATGAATTCGTAGTTTTTTGATTTCTTGTCCCAATCCGCCAATTTACCACCTACACATATTTAAAGTTAGTGTTCCTCCAAATAACGAAGGACTTTTTTCATAGCAGCTTTAAACTCTTCAGTATTTGCTTTATTCTGAAATCGACTCAAAATTGTGAAACTGTTACAAAAATCTTGAGTTGCTGCATACAAAACAACGATAATTTGTCTACATTTCTTAACTAACTTCTTATCAGGATTTCAACAACCTAACATACTAAAGTTAAAATTCCAGTTATTGAATATTCAATTACAATTTTGCATGCCAAACCTTTAGTTTTTTTTTTTTTTTTGATAAACGCCCTGAATATAAGTTGTAAATCGTTATTCAAAATGCTGCACTGCATTTACAGCTAAATAATTAGTGATAATTCCAATGTCTTTCATCAAAAAAATTTTTTTATAACAAGTTTTAACTAAAAAAGCTCTTTACTATCTGTGCTCAAAACTAAAAGATTATCAACACACATTCAAGCCACTATAGGAAAGAGTGAAAGTGAAAGTGAGAATTGCTGGCCAATGGAATTCGTCAACAGAATTTTTTGACCAATCAAGGTTGTCAAAATTCTCACTTTCATTTTCACTCTTTTCTATAAAATAAGCGTCCTGGTCTGAAATTTTTCTATAGAGACAAGGATCATTTTCGGACCTTTTAAACCTCATTTGAATTATCAAAAAAATCAATTTGAACCTCCAGCATTTATCCTGCGGCAGACATTATCAAAGGCGATGAGGAAATCGGCGAAGTGATCTCCCGTGCTTCCGGACGTTGACTATTCGACTGTGGTGAGCTCCGTGGTATTTATTCCCCCATCGACGCCGCCGCGCTGCAGTGGAGGGGGTAGTGGTGGCGCGGGGTTTCGGCGCACTTGAAGTATGACGTAGAACTCGCTTCCAGTCTGCATTTAGAAACGTAAATTCCTCCTTCCTGTTGAAATCGTTGTCGCCTCAATGGCCTCTCTCGTTAGTATCGGATGTCTGCGATTGATATAAGATATCCACCTCGTTGAAAAAGAATGTCGTTAACTTCGGAGAGAACTGCTGACTTTTGTGTTTGTCTCAACCTGCAACTTCTCTTGTGTTCCATAATCCTCGTGTTGACACTGCAGTTTGGGGTGCCAATGTATATCGAACCACAGTGCCGATAGGGGATCTCTGCGCTCTTTGGCCGATCTCAAGCTCTGTGGTATTCAACGAGTGGGTTTAAAGACAGTTTTAACATTGTGCTTTTCCAGTAGCCTGTCGATCCTGTCCGTTACTTTGTGGAGGTATTGTAAACTAGTCCATCCGCGCTTTTCTTCATCTTTTCCCGTTGTTCCTTCCTGGCACTCTTCATTACTTGGACGGACGGCCGCATTGAACTCGTGCTTGCTGTATCCATTCCAACCAAAGGCTCTTTCCAGATGCTTCATTTCGCGTTCCAATTCAGCTTGTTCACAAATTATCTTGGCTTTCACAGACAGAGTTTTCATGACTCTTCTTTTCTGTTTGAAATGATGATTTGATCCGTTATTGACATATCGGTCAGTGTGTGTTGGTTTTCTATAAACGGTGTGCGCAAGCTTCCCATTCAGCTTCCTTGATACCAAAACATCCAAAAAACGGCAGGCATTCTTCCTTTGCTATCTCCATAGTGAATTGAATTTTTGGGTTGATAGAATTGAGGTGTAAGAGAAAGTTTTGAAGTTCACCCTGGCCATTGGCCCCTTATTTGGCTTTGCCAACGCCTTGACCTTGAAAATTTCCATAAAATAGTTGGCTATTACTGGACTAAGGAGGCTGCCCATAACTACACCATCAGTTTGTTCGTAGAAATCTTGTTTCCATTGAAAATATGTAGTGGTTAGGCAGTGTTGAAACAACTTTGCAATATCTTGTGGAAATTCCTGGTTAATATGTTCCATGGCTTCTTTAATGGATACCATCGTGAAGAGCGAAACAACGTCGAAGCTAACAAAAATGTCTCCTGGAGAAAGAGTCAAAGAATATAATTTTTCGACGAAAACTACACTCAGTACATACAGTTTTGCTGTTATTAACGAGTAAAGACTTGTACACTTTATCAGTGATATTACCATACAAAAATGCGCAATTGATACACTGATAATCTCAATCCGTTTGCTACAACTATTAACATTCTAATAGTGGCAAGTTTAGCCACGTGCGCGTAAACGTCATTAGTTCTCGTTGAACCTACACAAGACCTATTCCTTGGTCAGCACCTCTGGTAGATATAGCTTCTTGCAAAGTCAATGGTTCTTCAGCCTCTGTAAAGAAACTTATAGAATAAGCCTTTAACAAGTGAACTGTGTTTCCACTTTACACAGTTACTGTTGTTTCCACATCTTCGAATATCACACTCCCCCCCCCCCCCCCCAAAGGTAATGCCTACTAACTCTCAGGCTACATTTATGCCGGGTTCTTCAGCTGTTCTCTTTTTTTCATCCAAGAGGACAATATTCCTTACGAGAAGGTACTGATTCAAGAAAACCATGAGTTAAGAAGCCCAAATCTTTGCGAAACTCAAGTTGATTTGAATCAGATAATACTTTATATCTTTTACTCTCGTCACTACAACCCACTCAAATTCTCATCTCGCTTTTTTTATTCAATTTTAACCTCTTTTCTTTGGGTATGTGGTAAGCTATTTGTGCTTCAAATTCTTTCAAGAAAGAAATTGTAAAACTCTTTCAATGACACATTTGTGGATTCTTTATATTACTTCTGCTTTCGACCACTCCGTTTAGCACAAAAGGGAATTTAATTTTATACCTGAATAGACTGCTAGAAGTTTCCTGTCGTAAGTACTGCATTTTCTCTCAGTAGTGCCAAGTTTTCTTGAGAACAAACCTATGGGTTCCCAAGAGCCATTGGCCTACTGTTCCAGTGCTTCCCTAGTTTATGTGTCTGAGCCGCCTGTAGAGAGTGCTAATAATTTTTTGGTATGCCAAGAGTGCCTCTCCTGCTAGTTCCTCTTCGCTGCCAAGGGATGCTCAAAAAACTTCTAAATTAATCCTTGGATTGCTGTTACCTTCTGAGGCGAAGGTTGTAGCCTTTACTGCTAATTAGGTATAGGTACTCAATGTTTTTGGGATACCTAATTAACAGAATTTTTTTTATGGGTTCGGTAAAGCGTCGACAATATCGTCAATGTAACAGTAGACGAAGTCTAAGCTTGAAATACCTATTCCCGAAATCTTTGTAAGGTCTGAACTGCGTTAAACAGACCTAATGTCCTTACATTAAATTCAAAAAGACCGAAAAGTTGTAATAGCTGATTTAACTCTGACCTCCGCACAGTGGTCTAAATGTAGAAATTACGGGGACACTCATTTTTTTTTTTTTTTTTTAATAAAGTAATTGATTTTTTTTATATTATTTTTACGTAAAATTATTCTGATCGCAATAGTTATTTACGTTATAATTCTCGTAAATACATTTTTACAGTAGGATGAAGATGTTGCCGGACGAAGCGATAGCCAACTATTGTAAAAAACGTTACCGGATATATGACGTACAACATTTTATTACATACGTTTTAAAGCCAAGAAAAATTTATGAAAAATGAGAATAGGTATGCACGGCGAATATGAATATTTTTGAAAAAATCGGTATAATTTCATTACGGTCCTGAGTACCGTAATGAAACTTCGCTACGGTACTCAGTATAGTAATTCATTGTGGTACTCAACTCAATACTGAAAAATTTCATTACGGTACTCAATACCGTAAAAATCTATTTACTTCATACTGTATCATTTAGGACATTTTTACGTACTTGATTTTAGTTTGGTAAATAGCTATTTACAGGACTGGATATCGTAAAGAAATTTTACAGTATGGCTATCGCCTCGTCCGGAAACATCTTACTCCTACTGTAAACCTATATTTACCGGACTAATAACATAAATATCTATTACCCTACTAAAATCAGGTACGTAGTGTGTTTTACGGGGCAGTATGAAATGTGTTTAACTAAAAGCGTAATATAGGTACCCACCAAAATAGGCAACACAGCAGTTAAGGGTTCAAGTAATAATTTTGTTATGCAGCAGTATATTTGACGAGAAATGCCAATTCTTTAGTAGAACACTAAAGTAGTGCTAGTTCTTTAGTAGACTATATAAAAAAAAATGTTTAATTTTTCAATTTTTACAATTTTTACCTATAAAATGTGTACCATTATACCATCAACAAAACATAAAAGTACGGGCCTATATGCTAAAAAAATAATTTGTAAATACACATTTTTTGGGAAATTATATTAATCAATTAAACCATAAAGTGTGATACATGGTTGAATGTAGAATAATAAGCTCGTATTTGAAAAACCAAAATTGACGATGGTTACTCAAAAACGAAACGTCGGATTTAAATCTTCTCCATTCCATGGGAAAGACTGTTAAAAAGTGCCTCTACGAGGTGTTCTTACTTTTTATGTAAAGTTAACCATAAAGCTACTATTTGTTAAAAATAAAATCGTTAAAATTTGCTTTTTTTTCGCATAACTTCGGAACGACTCAAGTAACGCAAGTTTTAAAACATGATCTTACTAAGCTACAAATGCCAAATTTTTCTTTCATTTGACCGAAATCGTGTCTCTTATTGTTTACGAAGTCCCTATGTTGGTCATCTTTATCTTGGACAACCTGTATAAGTATTTTTTTTTTCATTTCTTTTAGGCAGTTTACTAAAGAACTGGCACTTCTTAAGTAGTCTACTAAAGAATTGACCCTTCTCATCCAGTCATTTTCATTTAGAAGCCCAAATAATTATTTTAGAGTCGCGCACGAAATAGTATTTAAATAAAAAAAATAAGAAAAATCTCACAAGACTGCACTTATCTGCAGCTCAATATGCTGTATCAAGTTACGAAAAAGTACCACCTTTAAAATAGATTGAGTTTCACGGTGAAGAAACGTGTCGTTTTTTTTTCTGGGTCTTCCATTCTTGAAACTTTAATAAAAGTGGGAAGACTACTTTGACTATTAATTATATCAAAATTAGTGGTACGAAGGAAATAACTAAACCTATGTAACGAATGAGCAGACACGTTTGAATACTATAAAAAAAACACGACATTATAAACTCAACACACCTACCGAAACGAACTCCAATAGTATCGAGAACAATTCCTATATAAATAAACATTTTAATTTTTGTTTACTTTGTCCTCGATTTTCTCGCATTCTGATCCATAAAACAAAAAACTTTTATACGCACTTAAGGTGGACTCTATTCTGATTATAAAACCATACATAATATTCAAATTCTTTGAAGACACGTTTGTCACTTAATATCCCCGTAATTATTACATTTAGACCACTGTGCTCCGGTGCTATGAGAGTTTGATGATACGCTCGCTCTAAATCCAATGTAAAAAATAAGATGCACCGATCAAGGTTGTAAGTACAGTCTTATATGGGCTATAGAGTATCTACCTATCTGTCTGAAACTATCACACTATTTAACGACGATGCTCACTACATGGCCCCTAGTCGCCTGTTTTCTTAAGAAATATGAGCAGAAGGATTGCCCAAGGGCTGTTGGATGGACTACAGCTGCCTAGTTTTACCATGTAATTGAATTCGTTGTTAACTACCTTCAATATTTCAGGTGGAAATCTACGTGGACATCACCTATATGTGGTGGTCCAGTGGTTATGATGTGATGCATAAATTGGTGTTTTCCTAGCTTCCCAGGAGCAGAAGTCTACAAATTCCTTCAATGGGCTGGTAACAGGTGAGTCATGTGAAGAAGTGAACGCGCCTTCACCTCTAACATTGTAGCCAGTCGAGCTTAAATTAGAAAGGTCATCAACTATTTGTTTTTATTCTAAGATCAATCAAAAGTCACAAATGAATATATCGAGAAAAATTGCCAATTGTAAAAGGCCATTGAAAGGAGCGACTTAGTTCCAGAAGACGCTCTCCAAAAGTGTCAATTGTCGAGCTGGTAGCTGCAAAGAGCTTAAAGTTAAAAGTTTATTATTGTGATTAAATAGAGAAATGAGACATCCATTGTCCACCAAAAAGGTTATTAACATGCCACAAGGAAATGAGCTAATTTTTCTAAATCTTGCTCAACACTAGTCACTAAAAGGGCTTTAATTTCTTCTGACATCTGCTCATGAAAGAGCAAAGAATTGTATCACTACATTGTTTTGCTGCCAGGTTTCGCAGATGCTGCATAAAATGGAATGATTTCTGATCACCAAGTAGTGGGCTCTTTAAGGCTCTACGCTGTTGGGTTACAGAAACATCATAAGAAGCTGTTAAAATGCGTGCTGTTACTATTTGAGACTTATCTGCTGCTTATTGATTCAGCAATATATCAGTAGCGAATGGTAGTCTGGCAGGATCCAGAGTTGTTAACAAATCTTACATACCTGGTTATTTGGGCCACACCAAACGCTACCTCTAACTGCATAAACCAAATGTCGGGCTTATCTCTTCAAAGCGGTGGAAACTTGGGTATTTGGGTAGAAAAAGCGTATGTTGGAGTACTAGAGGGCACATCGTGACCATTGAAAGGGCTATTTGAATTGCTTGTTGCTACTTTTGTGCTATTCGCAGCGAACTTTGTCTGTGTTGCTGCTATGGGATCAGTCATATTTGCGGTGTAATGGCACTTCCAATGTATCGATTTTTTCCATAAGCAGTTCAGTTCAAACGGCCACCATGGTTTGCAATGCCACAGCAAACATCAACGTTATTACGTAGGTAATCTAGAAACTGTCGCACCATTGCAATTGGACGTTGGAAAATCTTAGCCATTCTCTTTTAATGTCGTTCTTTCACCTCAGCATAGGACTCTATATCTCGCCACTTAGTGCTGATTTGTAGATATAAATGAAAACAAAAGAAACACAATACGGGAGGTTGTTAATATTCAAGGTCTTTAAATACACCCGGTTACTACATACAAATACCGGATTACCTCATTGAAAGAAAGAGAAGTGTTGGGATGTCGTTGAAAGCCATAGATTGAACCAACAGCAAACTTCTGAGAGGGATCTTTGTTCTCTGCAAGGTCCCATTTTGCAGACTCTGTAACATGTAACTATAAAGGAGTCAAGCAACCTTTGAGGATCCCCGTATTTAATACCAAACACGCAAACACCAAAAAAGTTTCGTTACACAGAAACAGGGTGTCAAACTTGAAAATTCTATCAGACTGTGAAGATTTCCACGGTCTGTCACCATATATTCTAAAGCGTTTGTCAGGAATTTACTCCTGACGTTTACGTTTTAAATAAGAGGTGGGGGGGGGGGCTTTGAGTATAAAAAGCTAAGGTTTCTTAGTATTGCATAATTAACTCCAAACTGTTTATAATTATAGATTTCAGGCGCCTTCTATGGGTTTTACGTGGTAGAGGGTCCACAAAAATGCAGTGAAGAAGGTTGTCCTGGAATTCCGTCTTTTTATTTGCAATTTAGAAGAAAGATATGTAGCAGAATCAACATAATAAAACATTTTTTCGAAGATGAAGTTTTAACAAGTGTACAACGGTGAACTTAACAGTGAAAAGTGTTCTTGTACTTGGGGCTCAACGAACGCTATGACCGATGTGTCATGTATGAGTGAATCAAAGTGGCCCAATAAATGCTATGACATATGTGTGTTTGAAAATGAGGCCCAACAATCCCTATGACTCGCGGTTACGTGCATGAAAAGAGGTCCTAAGATTCGCTACAATTCGTATGAATATGTATGAAGTCATTTGGTGAAATGGAGTTTACAAGATTTGGAGATTTCGGTTTCTTTCTGATTCTGATTCTAGATTAGGCGATGCTTATCGCCTAAGAGCTCAGAAGCAAAATTTGCTTCTGAGCTATTTTATATGAAAACAACAATGCAAACAAAACTGCATCTGAGATCCAAGGTCTGGTGCGGTAAAAAGATTGTCAGATTACATTCAACAGAATTTGGATGAAACTTGCAACTTTTAAAGCTGGCAAACATGCCCTAAGTTATTCTCTCTATTAACAAGATACTAATGAACTAACTAATTGCGCGTACCTTTTATCTAAATTTAGTAATTACGTTTCGTCCACAACTGCGGCGGACGTTATCAAAAACGATGAGGCAATGGGCGAACTGATTGATTTGACACCATTGAACGCTCTATCGCATTTGCATTCTCGCCTCCATGCTAGAGTGGAGGGGTCGAGCGGGATTTTGTCGCACATAAAGTATAATGCAGAGCTCGCTTCCAGTCTGAATTTAAGAACGTAATTCTAATTTTTCTATTGAAATTACTGTCGTGCTTCAAGAACTCAATGGCATCTCAGGCTTTTGTGTTGCAGAGGAGAACTGTACAATATGTTTCCGGCTTTAGGAACCACTGACTAATTCTCGAAATGTAAGCTTCACCCCTTGCTTGCATCCGGAGATTCCTTCTCTCTTGCTCCGTAAAAATTCCAGTCATATAGGTGCAATATATTTTCAATGCATCATTTTAGGTCTGCTAAGTGCCATCAATTATATGGGCAAGAAGCCCAACTTACATACTCCACCACAAGCGGTATATTATGTTAATATGAGCAACCTACATAACTTAGAACTTAGGCTGTGTAATGATTGGTCCATCTTGTCTCATAGGGTTAAGATTTTCCACAGCTTTACCGTACTTTGTGGGGGTGATGCATATAAACTTCCCAATATCATCTTATCAAGACTTTTACTCTCGAGCACCCCATTTCTTAGAGTTACGATTATCCATCCTGATCCTTCGGTCACCACTTATGCATCCTAACGTTCTTTTTTACCCCCGAGTAACTGCACTTACCCGCTAAAATAACCCAAAAAAAAACTCTTTCTCTTAGAGTGCAACCCCTTGAAGTTGTAAAAAAGAAGATAAGAAGACATCATATATAGGAGTATAAAAAAAATATCATAACATCGCAATGGTTAACCGTAAAATTGTGGATCTTTTTCCCCGAATGTGGCTTTCTCCTAGTAATTTGAATATATGGCTAAGTGCTCGTCTTTCTGTCACTTTCGGCCTTCTGGAAAACCCGGCAGAATAAAAATTTTATTTACATTTTGCGCCGATCTGGCAGAGAAGACGGTCGGCAGGGTGGATAAAGTGTATTCTTTGTCGATATACGACCGTCGATCATTTGGGTTAATGTAATGAAAAGCGATATTTATAGGCGGCGATAGAAATTGCTCTGACGTCGCGCTTTTGATGGCTGAATTCTGGAAAATGACGGGGATTTAACGCCGCACAAAAACTTTGTAAAAACCTAGTTACACGAAGTTAGGAAAGTTCACTTTGTTTCCCTAAACAAGTCCCTATTTAAATTCATTGCCATGGCGGAATAAACTTTGCCAGTCGGCTCTTTCCTAACACATTTTTCACGTTTTGGATGACAGACGAGCTCGGGAACATTATTTTTTGCCGGGTCTGAAGTTGCTGATTACGTTCGAAATGTCGCGAATTTTAACGGAGGAGGGTTTTCCGGTTATAGCAAACATAAATTTGCGCTTAACATTGATATATGACAGCCGCAAATGAATTAATTATGAGCAGAAATATCCTGAAAAATATTGATAAATAATACCTTTTTTTTTCCTTTTGGTTATCCAATTCCCAAATCCATTATTGCCTGCATTATTCGGGGAATGTTGTAGCAGCATTCAGTGACTCTATTGCTGTAGCTTTTGTACGATCAAAATTGATGAAGCTATCACCGAAACCATCAAGTGACTTTCCTAGTTTTCCGAGGCAATATTTTTGTTCAATTTATATGTATGTGAGGAAATTATGTGCTTTTCTGGAAGATGTCATTTCAAATACCCGCCACTAAAAAGGTAAAGTGTGTTTAAGCAAGATGTACATCTCTGTAAAGGCAAAGTTAGTTCAGGGTGATTGCTCTAACACTCATGGCGCCATGACTGAAATAAAAAGGCTTAGTACTGGAATTACTTGAGCACAGTGAAACTAGTTATAGAGATGAGACAGTTTTTCAACCGAGTTATCAATAAAGGAAGAGTTGGTACTTACTTATTGTAAAGCACGATGTCCGGACGCCAGATGTGGTCCGACGGCACGTGCAGCATGTGCACCCCACCGTATTCCTTGGGTTCCCATCGCAGCTTGTAGTCGTACCAAGACTGAAACATTAATAGTGATTGTATCAGTAAAGTTCAATAGACTAGAGTAGTTAAGCTGTGTTTGTTCTAGCTCACTTTAAGTGGGCTAGAACAAACGTATCTATAGTTTTCATTTGAGTACCAAAATCTCTTTGTGACTTGTTTGGGTGTTAATATGGAAACAGGGTGATTCGGAAAAGCTTTGACAAACTTTAAGGGGTTATTGAAGACGTCAAGTCATCTAAGTTTTACGTATAACTAACCGTTTTTGAAATACAGCGAGATTTTTGAGTCAAGGAAATACTTTTTGTCTACGGCCATGTAAAAACAGGCAACTTTCATCATATATTGCCTCTGGTGACAAAAATCCCATAACGTTAACTTGTAGAAGAGAAGATGAAGTAAGTGTTTCAATGTCACGTGTATATCGCCAAATAAATACGATTGAACTGATCTAGTCTTGTAGAACACCATGGAATATAGTAATAACACACAAAATCTTCATAGTACCGACGGCTAAAAATTGATTTCTGTATTTTACTAAAATCTGCATTAATTGCATTTTTCTTTCATTAACTTTCACTTAACATAAGAAAAACGACTTAAAAACAATATTTAACAAATTAAAAAATATACAGGGTGTTTCAAAATCGACCTGGAAATTTGTGGCGTGTGGCAACAAGTGGCGATTCTACATGATCAGTCAATAACGGTAAGTTACAAAAGCTTCTTCGACAGGTTTTGTAGCTCCGATTGTCTTTAGAAGAACAAATTTTTATTTTATTCCTTTTTGTACTGGGCGGTCATTTCAAGCAACTAGTATATTATGCTACTACGGTCAATTGTGTAAATGACTTTCGGATGAGGATAGTACAGGGGTACCAAACAATGAGAGAATCACCGTGTATTTTTCAACAAGACGACATTTTTGGAAATTATTGTGTTTAAGAAAATTTAGGTCACATGTGTCAAACTTGACGTATATAGGAAAGGAGCAATTTGGGTGAGACTCTTACAATGATGCCGCTATACATTTATATTGACGGGAAGCGAAATTATTTATTGTAAAGTAGTTTAAAAATTAAAAAAAAATAATTTTCTGGTACTCTTTTCCTTATAAAATTTTTGCAAAAAAAATGTCTTAAATGTGGTAAAACCAAACACGAACTGCACATGCCCGTTTATTCAGCTTTAACATTTTCATAAAAATAAATATTTAAATAATTTGTATCTACATTTAAAAATTTAGGAAAAAATTCCGGCACAGGCTGGAATTTGTCCTAAATTGTTATTGTTATTGTATAATGTATAAATTGTTATTGAGAAGCAATATTATAAATAGGTGAATAATGGTACGTTTTGGGGTATGAGACGGAATAAAACCAGCTCTTGTTAAAAAAAATGCCAACGTTTTTAGTGTACATTGCAATCTTCCTCAGGGCGTTTTTACGTTAAGTATATAATTATGTCAATAAAGTGTAGTGCGTGCTGGTGCACATGCAATGACCATGGAGATATGAATAGAGCCAAAAAATGCCGATATTTTCATCGTCAGAGCATCAATGGTGAATCACAACTTCAAACGATTTGACGTAGGACGTCCAGTGACCTCACTTTAAGTGGATATCGCCTCCATTTCTTAAAATACCAAACTGTAAAACAGGAGCTTCTCTCCAGATGTTGTAACGGTTAAAAACTGTCGCTAGAATAAGTCTTGCAAATGCGGATATTTGTCGTTTATTTAGGGCAGAAACGTTTATTGTTCTGCTCGAGTGTAAAGATTTGAGGTTGTTTATTTACCTTTTTTTTTGCTAACCTGAGGAAGGTGGATAGGGTTTGCGTTTTCTCTTGTCAGGGGTCTCAGGACTGTGCTGGCAGTGAGTTGCGCCCATTTTCCTTTCCTAACAGCGTAGGATTTTTCCAAATTAATTGATTAAAATTGGTGGCGCCCCGAACTCACTTTACCGGCCGGTTTTGTAGCACTTTTTGTTCCTAACCTGATACTTTTCCCTGAGCACTTTTTGGAATATTCTAAGATACCTTCACTGAAATTAAAGTGTTATAATGTAATACACTAGCTCGTTGACCAGAACATAATGGAAAGTGGAAACACCAAACAGACACTGCCGTCTCGAATTAAATTGCTTTTGTTATTATTTTTATTTTTACTTTTTTTATATTGATGGAGGAAATGGGCTCTTGCTTCAATGGAGCCTCGTCTTCTAGACGAGGTTTTTTTTGTGGTTTGGTAGTATTCCATTACTAGGAAACTAAATTTTAAGCCACAAAACAACCACTCTGGACTCCTTCCAATTATTTAGTTAAGAAAATATGGAAACATTTTTACAATGCCAAAAATTAATTAAAGATCGAGTAGATTTTTCTTATTCAAAAATCGAAAACTTTTCTAAAATGCTGTAAATTAGACGACACAGATAAATACCAAAGGTCAGGCAAAACAACTTTTGGATTTCAAAAAGACACTAAACCAGCCGTGGCAATCACTCTATCTCTCAAATCTCAGACGTAAACTGGCAAACTCAGGTAATACAAATAGTAGATAGCACAAAGCCTTAGAAAGGGATAAATTGAAAAAAACCCAAGCAGGATATTGACAAGTAGTGTGGCATAATTTGGGTCAATAGGCCTCATAGGTTCGATGGAAAAGTTCTTCAAAAATTCTGCTAAATAAGCGAATATTGATACAAAAAAAAATAACAAAAAGAACTACACATTTTTCGAAAATAAATTTGTGTTTGGAAGAGAAGAACACTCGACCATAATAGACGCAATCCGCAAAGTGAAGGATACCTCTGAAGACTTATCAACGAAAACAGCTAAAAATAGAAGTTTCTGTGCATGAATTCTAATAGACATTGGGAATGTCTTTAAGAAATCTGAATGGAATTTAAGAAAACATTGAGGAAGAAACGTGTATCGCAATATTAAGTGAAATTGATAAGGTCTTAGTTCAAAAAACGTGCATTGATATATCCACTAAGTTATTTCAGTTAAGGTATAAAAAGTAAAGTTCGAGGGATGGTTTTGGCAGGAGGAGGAAAAGTGAAAAATTTAGTGAATAGTAGTAGTAGTAGTAGTAGTATCACCGTTCATTAATAGAAATAGTTCGAGCACCATTTTATATTTACCATTTACCTGTAATTTTTTATAACGACAAAAAAATTGAGGGACTGCAATCACGACAAATTATTTATTACAAAGTATTGCATACCGATAAACATTTCCAAATAAAATTGTTTGCTGGGAAATTTTTCGTCAAAAAATACAATTTTTGTCCTGGTTTCTATAGCTTCCAAGATTCCAGTATAATATCAATACATAAAACTTTTCGAAGCAAAACAATGAATTGGATATTATAAAAGTCAATAAAAACAGAAATAAATCAAAGAAATAAAGATTTAAGAGAAACAACCTATCATACGCAAACGAGTTATGGAGCACTAGTAAAAAGAATGTATCATGTAGCTACAAGTTATGCGACAGTAATTTTGAATATTACTAATAATGGAAATTCTGTCCGTTAAACCGAGGTCGAAGAAGAATGATTAGAATTTCGTAATGAATGCCAACAAAAATCCTATTTCTGTTCTGCCTTGGGACCACCGCCCATATTAGAATAAATGTCTTTTTATCTTTCCTATGGCACAAAAGTTGAAAAATAATGGCTAAAGGTTTTGGACTATAATAAACGTCATTCTACTGGTTTTTGCATCTAAAAATAGTCACCCATCTTCAACGAAAATACTTCCTTTTAAGTCCAATTCCCAACTAACATTCCCAGCAACTCAACGAGTCGTTTTAAATTCGCATTTCCAGATATTTCCAATACAAAGACCCGTCGAACGTGAACTAATTCTGCAAATAGATCCGATGGATGCACACTTGTCTCTTATTTAGAACAATCGGATTGTTCAAAACGTGGCCCTAAATGTAAAGAAAATGCGGAGCACGTATTTTTGTAAATTGTGTGGTTACATTTGTTTGGCAACATACTCTGCGCCCAAAAAAATAATGATAAACGTGTCGACAATATATAAACGTAAAACTATCTGGAACAGTATAAATAAATATCCTCAAAGGAACTTAATGTATTAAAAAAATCATTCTGACTACTTCGTTCCTCGTGCGCATTATGTATTAAAATACCATTCCAACCAAAAACGCTCAGAAAATGCAAAGTTTTAATTATTAAAAGGTAATAAGACCGTAGGATAGCAAAAACTTTATAAGAGGTTTTCCCTACTTGCTCGGCAGTATTTCGTGGAATAATGAGCCGCAACGCAAAAGTTTTTTGATAAAGTAATAAAGCACATTATTAGTAGTTTTTGTTGTGTTTGAGCACCTGTCTTCCGCCAAAACATTATAAAATTAGCAGATGTAGGCACATATTTAAAATGTTTGTAGTTGTGAGCCTAAATCACCAAAAAACTCTCTTAATTGCTAAAAAGAGGACCCTTCACGGACCACGATTCTCTCAACGCACATCAATTTTTGCCTCGTTGTAGAACTTCCATTTCGAGCCAAAACTATATAAAATTTAACATCGAAATCAGGAATCATCAACGGTTAAACAACGCAGCTTTGTGCCAAAATTGTCCCAATGACAATCAATTTACATTTCAAATGTTTTCTTGTTGAAAAAATTTCAATTCTAAATAAAAAAAATTGAAGGAATCAAAACACCATAATAGTTGTATTATGATTAATTTAATTAAACACCCTAATTTACGTCGTTAAAGATAAAAAAAAAACAAAATATTCAACGAAACGTAACAGAGAAATATAAACGAACATTAAGAAAATAGAAAAAATAGTAACTGGAGTTTAGAATTACTTTATTTCTAATTTTGGGGCCAATTCATTCGAAAACTTTGTTTAAAGGATTTGTTCTAACTAAAATGTTCTCAATAATAACAGATTTTTTGCTTGTTGTAGAAGTTCCATTTCAAGCCATAATTCTATAAAAATTAGGTAAAATTGGGGAAAATTTGGTATCATTCATTTAAAAAACACAGTTTACAGCGAAAAATTTCTCGTGCTTTAAAAGTGTTTTGTGCTCTTATTGTGATGAGGGCACAAACTCGTGCCGAAACGTCGTACCAATAAGTAAGACCAAAGTTTACAGTACTTCTTGTAATGTATTTTAAAGGACCCAAGAAACCCTCTATCAGAAATAAATAAATTTTAAAGAATAGAAAAATTAAATACAAGTTGACCAAAAGCATCGAAAGTAAAAACAATCTGTAGTAATTAGGAAATTGAAGAAAACTTTTGTCCATAAAGGGCAGATAGTAAGAGGCTTAAATTTAAAAATATTTCTAATTTTAGGCCAAAATCGATTCAAATTTTCAAATATTTGTTACAGGAGGTTCGGGCCATAATTTTTTCAAGAAAAATTGATTTTTGATTTGTTCAATCTGCAAATGTGAATCAATATCGCAAATATAATAACTCATAAATCATTAATCGTAAAAAACATAGTACTGTGCCAAAATCGTCTTAATAGAAATCAGTATACATTACGAGTCCAATATTGGGTCAAAGTTAACTCGAAAACAATGCAAAGTGCGATTTAAATTGCGATGCAAAAAAATATGAAAAAACATAAATTTAACAAAGCAACTGAAAAGGAAGAAAGGAATAACGACTACAAAAGCACAAATTAAAAAAAGTACAAAAGTTAAGAACTCGTTTACAAATTTACCATATTTTGAATATTTTGCCAAAATCGTTCGAACGTCAAAAATTAGAAAGAGAAGCTACTTTTCGAATCAAAATCACTACTACTCTCAAACCAAAACTTATTTTTGAATTGATGTAAGAGTTTTATTTTGGGCCAAACCAACAATGTATAAAACTTGACAAATCAAGGTGTTAGTTTAAAAAGCACAATTTTGAGCCAAAATCTCCTCCAGGCAAGTCAGTTAATATGACTAATGTTTACACGTTAAAAAGCTCAATTTTGGGTCAAAATCGCATCAATAAAATAAAAATCTAATAAAAAGGCGAATTTAGATCGGTGAAACAATTATATAAAAGAATACTACTTTGCATAAAATAAGCCTAATAAATAGAAAAATTTAATAAAAAAGTACAGCATCGAAGGTTAAAGTATAATTAGAAATTTATAGGAAACCCAGTTCAAAATTGGCAAAGTTTGAGGCATAGATTTAAACATATTTCTAATTTTAAGCCAAAATCGTTTAAAAGCTTTCAAAAATTTTCTAAAAACGGTCAATTTTCGGACCATAATTTTTTCCATAAAAACTGATTTTTTACTTGTTAGAGAAGTTCTATTTGGGAACAATATCATATAAGAAATTGATAAATTAGGATGCAGTAATGGTAAAAAACACAGTTTTGTGTCAAAATTGTATTAATAAAAGTAAGTTAAATTACAAATCTAATATTGGGTCAAAATTATCTCGAAAGCGAAAACAATGCAAATTGCAGTTTTGATCGATGAAAAAAAAATACGAAATACAAAAAATCAACAAAAAATGGCAGACAGTGAGAATTTAGAGATATAAAGAATAAAAAACAATAAGAAAAGAAAAAATAAAAATTATAAATGCGCAACTTCTAACTCAAAAGAATGAACCCATTGAAAAGTCCAATTGATCAAAGAAAACAAAGAACCAAAGCTGTATGCTACGTTAAAAAAAACAGAGTAAAGAAAAACTTTTAAAAAAATTGAAAAATGCGACAAAGAAAGGAAGACGAGTTTATTTACAGTAGAAGATAAACACGAACAACAAATCGCTAGAGTTTGTTGTTGAAAAAATACCCCAGCAAAGAAACAACAATTGTAATAGAAACGAGTAACTAAAAAGAAAGTTGGCAAAAAACTAGTAGGTAATAAAAAAATAGAAGGGCGATAAAGAGGAAAAAACTGAAGTTGTTAGTGTAGAGGAAAACAGAAAAAAAGCCTCAAACAACATTGCAGTTGAAAAGGCGATAAGGAGGACAAAATTGATTGAAATGTAAAGTGTTTTCCGGGCTTTGAAACCGTGGTACAACGGAATTTTTTCCTGACGTATCGTCTACAGCTGCGGCAGACCTTATCAAAGGTGAGGAGGTAATGGGCGAAGTGATATCCTGTGCTTCCCTACGTTGACTGATTCGACTGTGGTAAGCTCCGTGGTATTTATTTCCTCACCGTCCACGCGTTGCAGTGGAAGGACTGGGGGGGGGGGGGGGGGGGTAGTGGTGGAGCGGGGTTTTGGAGCACTTGTCGTAGAACTCGCTTCTAGTCTGTACTTAGAAACGTAATCTCCTCCTTCCTGTTGAAATTGTTGTCGAGTTTAACGATCTCAATTGCCTCTCTCGTTAATCTCGGATAGAAACATTGCGACTGATATAAGATACCCACCTCGGTGAAAAGGGTGTCGTGACTTTCGGAGAGAGCGTACTCTGCTGACTTTGCTGACTACTGCTGACTTTTGTATTTGTGCCAATCTGCAACTCCTCTTGTGTTCCGTACCGAGCCACAACTGCATAGAGCTCGGTAAACTTCGGGTGCCGATAGGAGATCTCTGCGGTCATTGGCCGATCTCAAGCTCTGTTGTATTGTGTGTTGTAGAGATACCCTATCGGCACCAAGAATTAACCGAGTTCCGTGCAGCTGTGGATCGGTATATATTGGCACCACAATACTCAATGTCAACACAAGGATTTCCGAACACAAGAGGAGTTGCTGGCTGAGACAAATACAAAAGTCAGCAGTAGCAGAGCAGGCTTTCTCCGAAGGTCACGACATCCTTTACAACGAGGTGGATATCTTATATCAATCGCAGCGTTTCTATCCGGTGACATATATCAATCGTACCGTTTCTGTCTGAGACTAACGATAAATGCCATTGAGATCTTTAAACACGACCACAATTTCAACAAGAAGGAGGAAATTAAGTTTCTAAATGGAGACTGGATGCGAGTTCCACGGCATACTCCAAGTGTGCCGAAACCCCGCGCCACGAACACCCCCCCCCCCCCCCCCAGTTCCTCTACTTCAGCGCGACAGCGGGGGAATAAATACCACGACGAAGCTCATCACAGTCAAATTAGAAAACGTCGGGAAGCATGGGAGATAGATCACTTCGCCCATTGCCTCATCGCCTTTGATAATGTCTGCTCAGCTGTAGACGAAAAGTCAGGAAGAAACTCCATTGGACCACCGCTTTAAAGCCCGAAAAACACTTTAGAGTGTAACTAGACCTGCCATTAAAGCCTTCACGGTCTTAAAAAACTGATTGTTAGTGTAGGAGTAAAAGTAAAAAACCCCAAATAACGGTTGCAGTTGTAGAGGTTCCCAACACATTAGAATATGCTCATGAGGAAATCCTTGACCCAATACATAGATTGTTACTATTGAGGAAGTTGATCCTACGAAAGCAATTAAAAAATTACACAAGGACGTCAAAGAGGAAGCACAAGTTGTTACAGCAAAGGGAGCTGAAAAAGAACCACTCAGTAGAGTTATTGCAAGTACATTATGAGTGGGAATATAAAATTAAAAAAATAACCCGGGATGTTCAAGAAATAATACTCTTTGAGCACGAAGTAACTATGCAGCCGGTTGTGAAGAGGAGGATGATTATTAAAAACTGGATAGGTGACAAAGAGGAGAAGAGGAGAAAACCGAAAGCGTGACTGTAGAGAAAAAGAACTCCAACCACGATCGCTGTAGAAGAGTGTCGAATTTATACTATTAAGGAGCTACCAGAAGTACAGTAGACCACAGAGGAAGGTATTTCAAAGATAAAACCCTGGCATCAAGAAAAAGAAGAATGAAGGAGAAGAAAAAACTAAAATTCTAACTGTTGAGGACGAGGGTAAGTGACTAGTGTAGCTTGAAAAAGAACCTGACGTAATTATAAATATAAAAAAAAAACACCAGAATTGACTTTTTTGTTTAAAGTTATCATCAAACCCTAAAGGCGAAAAAAATCACCAAATTCGGTGAATATTTACCAGACCTGGTGACACCGGTCAGAAGAGTCTAGAACCGCTGCAGCTACACTACTACACTCGACATATATTAGAAGTAAAAAATATTAAAAAATTTGTTATATACAGAGTGTTCTAGAAAAAACTGTGTGAGGTATAAAAAATCCCTTTATATTCCAATAATTTTTTTTTGACGTAAGACTCACTTGTAAAATGGGTCTTACAAACTTTCTTGCTGGTTGAATGCTATCTCGAGTTTAATTTGGAACACTTTCAGCATCGTTATTGAGTCTAGTAGACAGTTGCCGTAAGTTGTCTGCTTTGAAGTTGCAAAATGGAAAAATTATTATAATAGAAATACTTACCTTAAAACTATTGTCTATGTACTTCTAAGTTATCAGTAATTCTAGTCCTTCTAGGCTTTTTGAAGGCGTAATGAAAAAGAAAATTTTGAAATGTATTAGCTACTTGCATAGCAAATAGTTGTTGAAGACATGCTAATATTTGATAAGCCGGCTCAAATATCATTAAGTTGTTCTTATTGCTTTTAAGCCTTTGTTTATAACCTCTCACATTAAAATGTGTAATAATCCTATGAAACTAATTACCAAGAGACGCTGTGTAGACGTGTAATCTATGTTTTAATTAAATAGGAAAATAGCTCAGCACTACGAATGTCATTGCGTTTTAATGAAAATTTATTTTCCTTGCACCTAAGCAAATTATGCAGTTGTTTCTCTAAGATAATTCAAATTGCGTCGTAATTAGAATGGTAAATTACGAGCCCACGAGCTGTTTTACTGTGGTAGTAAATATTAACAGTAAAACCAGAATTATTAAAAAATGTAATTGGCAATTATGGCAGTTTTTTTTTATTTTGCAAAGATATTTAGAACTTAAAGTAAAAGCTTTAAAATTTAATATAATCTTACCTGCTCCACCCAGAGATTCGTTGTCATTATCTGGTTTTTCAGATTCTGAAACAAAAATTAGCTTTAGTAAAATTTATGCAACAGAGAAAACATTTCACACAGTTAAACTTTGTATAATAACCCGTTTTCTTCAAGCTCCAAGTTGGGCGCCAAAACAAAATTTAATACTAGATAAACTATCAACGTTTTAACTTTCGGCTTATTTTGCAAAAATTGGTGTTCTGTTAGTAGTAAAACCAAACAGAACTTCTGGCACCCTAATTGAGGTCAAAAGGTGATAGAAAGACATGCCACTTTTGAATAAAAATGTCTAAAAACTTATTTGTTCAATTAAAGTTTAATTGTGAAATGTGCTTTTTTTTTAAACTTGATAAACCCTTGTTCTTCGATCGTTAAACTCACTCTGTTCACTCAAAATATGTCAGGTAAATGCTAGGTAAATATGTGTTGCTTTAGCAGAAAGCCTTAGCCTCCAAAGCAGAAAAATATAAAATAGGGCACCAAAACTGTAAAACAGGAAGGTGCCTCTAGGTGTAATATACTAGCCCGTTGGAAAGACCACATATATCAATATTAGACACATCTCCTAACCATCATTAGCTCTACAATAATGTTGATTCAATGGAAAGCTTGGTGTCGAACTGAATCGCTTTAAACCTTTATATGTACTTTTGGCAGCACTAAGACGTGCTGCCAAGTGGGTAAACCTCAAGTTCTCCCCATAAAACAATCTTTACTGCCAACCTGCCAACAGCAGTCATGTTAAGATATGAGGCATTGCTCACTCTTATGAAACAATCTGCATCCGTGTTTTCCATTTACTTGCCTTCTCGAACATCCGTTTCATTTTCCCTCTGAAGTGAAATTGGCTTGCATCTGTTGGGGATTTATTGCGAGGGGAAACGAATAAATTTTGTTTTAGGCTGATGGTATTTAATTCGCTTAAAAGAACAAAAAGGGATTGGAGTATCTCTTACGTGATGATAGTAAATGTGTTACGAAACTGGGTCTCGTTTTTGTGCCTCTGGATCGAACAAAATTCTACCAGTTTAGCGGGAATAGTCGAAAACAAACAGAAGGCCCTTTGTGCGAATCGTCGAAACTAATTTAAAGTATCTTCAACTCAGAAATGAACGGGAAATTAAAGTTCATCTGAGAACAATGTGTTTATTTCGGAGTGAATAACCCGCCTCTAGCAGACTGAACCTATTGTCCCACTTTATGGAGGAGTGGTAGTGTATTAACGCTATTACCGACTGAGAGACGAATATTTCTGATGTTTATACATGACTACGCTCCGATGGGGTAAATTCAGTGTGTAAAGCGATGTCGAGTGCAGCCATCCAAAGAGCTGGTTAATTAAATATTAGTGCATGTTCATTCTTAATTAAGGAGCTATTTAGCCCATTCACTAAGAACTCAAGCTAGCAAACTTTATCTAATAACGATTTCGGTTCATTGGGAATTGCTGTATCCTAATTTTAACTAAGGTGTATTTAGCGCCGAAGCTGAGACCGAGCAGAGCTCGTCATGATTATTGTAGATGGAGTCAAATAGAGTTAGAACGTGCTAAATCTTATTTTTGAACCCCGAGTTGGGCGCAAAATTTCTGTTTATATAATAATACGATGGTAATTTTTTGGAAAAAAAAAACGTTTTTTCTTTAAGGTAAATCGATGTCCGGTAGGTATTTTTCGGTCTCAAGATGGGGCTGAAACGATAAACCCATAAAAGGCAACTAGATGTTCAGTTTAAATAGTTTTGGATTAATATTTTGTGACGAGGACCTCTCACAAGTCTCCATGTGTTGAAAATGGAAGTGATCGATTGACTTCTCAGTTGCACCAGAAGTCAGACGGTGTTCCTTTTGGAGAAATAAGACAAATTATAAGCAATAATATGATTTATTAATAGGGGTTCTTAATTGAAAACGGTGATATAAGGAAAAATATTGATGAAGAAGAGCGTTTTCTTTCTGGAAACGTGTTTGAGATTCTTTCCATAATCAAGACGCATCATCCATCTCTTGCAATGTAGGGGCCCCCCCAAATCCGTCTCTATGAATTAATCCACACTAGCCAGGCTTCATGGTCTAAAAAAATTTCACAACACAGATATCCCCATCGGACCAGTGATTACAAACAAATTCTGGTCATAAATAGTTATTTATTTCCCTTCGTCGGTCTTCAGGGTCTATCTGGATATCACTTTTATTCTGTTGAGTAAAAACATGGCAATTCTTTAGTCATCCTCCAGGTTTTTGTATACTTGATACGAATGCAGAGGGGGGGGGGATTGGATTACCTTTGAAAAAGCTTAATCATAATTATGTGGACTCCAAAAAGTTATGTACATGTGATGCTCAGAGATGATGTTGTCGATTCTGTCAATATTATGTTCGATTTCTAAATGGTAAGTTTCGTCAGATATCCTTCATCCATAAAAGTTGATTCCCAGCCTCCATTTGATATTGTTAATTTCTTCTTCGGCATCAGCAATTCAGAGGTTGCTGAAAAACCACTGAAGCAGCGTCTCATGTTCAGGATTGGGACTCAGGTTTATTTATTGTCAAGATACTTCGTTGATATCGATGTAGATGTCATATGTGGCGTCAATTTTTGCTGATTTAGTTCCAAATCGCTGGACATTGGAACTATCCTTCACGTACAAAAGATATAGCAGAGGATGTAGCTGAGAGATGATGTTGACGAATCCAAAGTCAGAATTTTGTTTGATCAGTTCGTTTTCTGATTGATTTACCTATTGCTCCAGGTATTATTTATAAATAGTGCTCCAGATATTATTTATAAAATTTTATTATTATTATTTATAAAAGATGATTCCCAGCCGCTTAATATTGGTAATTTCGTCGCTATTATCACCTGAGGAAGTTGCTGGAGAACTACTGGAGCTGTGTCTCGTATTGCTCAGGATTGGGACTCAAGTCTAGGTATTGCTCAGGACTACTTAGTACTATTAATGTTGATGATAAACGAACAATCATGAGCATGTTGTAAATATGTAGCTGAGACAATATGATAGTCGTTCAATTTGAGCTGCTCTGGTTGCATATCACAGAATTTTTATTTCAAAGTTTATTTACGTACGTAAGCTACAGTAGAGGATGCAGGTGGTGTGAAGATCGAAAATGATGCGGCGGGTTCAAAGTCACAATTTCGTTCGATAAGTTATTTTTCTGATTGGCACATTATCTCAGGATTTTTTTCTTGATTCACAAAAGTTGATTCCCAGCTGCTTAATATTGGTAAATTCTTCTCCATCATCACTTAATTTGTTGAAGAACCACTAAAGCTGGGCCTCGTATTGCTCAGCATTAGGTCTTCGTTTCAAGTATTGTTTAGGACTATTTAATACTATTGAAGTTGATGGTAAACGAGAGTACTGGTTTGAAGCTAAGAGATGATGTTGACGGATTCAAAGTTAAAATTTTCTTCAGAAAGTTCTATTTCTGATTGGTACATTTCTCCAGGTATCCTTCAGACGCAAAATTTGATTCTTAGCTTCCTAGCCGTTTAATATTAGGAATTTCTTTTCTATCATTACCTACGGAGATTACTGAAGAACTACTGAGGCTGAGTCTCCTATTTTTCAAAATTGGGATTCAGTTTAGTATTGTTAAGAACTACTTTGTATTGTTGATGTTGGTGATAAACGGACAATCATGAGCAAATTGTAATTTTTGTTGCTAAAGTCATATGTTGTGTTAATTTGAGCTGCTTTAACTCCAAAACTTCGTGACATTTTGTTGATTGAAAAGTCAGAATTTTGTTCAAAAAGTTCTTTTTCTGATTGGTAAATTTTCCCAGGTATTCTTTGTCCAGAGAAGCTGATTCCCAGGCTCGTAGCGGTTTACTATCGATAATTTCCTCTCCAGTATCAGCTAGATAAAAAAGTTGCTGAAGAACCACTGAAACTGTATCTGGTATGGTTTAGAATTGGAACTTAGGTTCACGTATTGAACAGGACTACTTTGTCGTGGTCAACAAATGAAGTCGTATTGTTAATGTCGATGTTAAACAAACGATCATAAGCATATTGTAGAGATTTTTTGCTAAGATCATATGTTGTGTAAATTTGAGCTGCTTTGTTTCTAAATCACGGAACATTTTGTTTATTATTCATAGTTTCTTCACGTACAAAACATGCAATAGAGAATGCAGCCGGTTTGAAGCTCAAGGATAATGTGGCGAATCCAAAGTTAGAATTTTGTTCGAAAAGTTCGTTTTCTGATTAATACATTGCTCCAGCTATGCTTTATTTACAAAAATTGATTCCCAGCCTCCTAACCGCCTAATATTGGTAAGTTCTTCTCCGTTACCACCTAAGGAAGTTGCCGAAGAACCACTGGAGCTGTGTCGAATTGTTCAGGATTAGGTCTCAGGTTCAATGTACTGTTCCGGTTTACTTAGTAACTTAGTAACTTAGTAAACGAACCATCAAGAGCATTTTGTATATTTTTTGTTGATGTCCACGTTGTGTCAATTTGAGCAGCTTTGATTCCTGAACACACAGGATATCTTGTTGAATATTCAAAGTATAAAGGATAGAGTAGAAGGTGTAGGTGGTTTGAAGCTTAGAGATGATGTTGACCAATCCAGAGTCAAAATTTTATTAGAAAAGTGTTCTCATTGGTATAGTCCTCCAGGCATTTTTCATCCTTAGAAGTTCCAGGCTATTAGCCGCTCAATATTGGCAACTTCTTTTCCAGCATTAGCCAACCATTTTGCTGAAGAATAACTGAAAGTAAGTCTCGAATTGTTCTTTTCTGTTACTCGGATCCAAGTATTGGATCAGGACTACTTACTATTATTAGTGTTGGTGGTAAACGAACAATCATGAGCATGTTGTAAATTTTTTGCTGAAATCACATATTGAGTCAATTTGAACCGGTTTGATTCCAAATCATGGGGTATCTTGTTGATTATTCAAAGTTTCGTCACGTACAAAGAATACTGTAAAGCATGCAGTTAGTTTGAAGGCCAGAGACGATGTTGATGCTTGAGACTCAGAATTTTGTTCCATAAGTTCCTTTTTTGTTCAGTACGTTCCTCCAAGTATCCTTCCTTCATCCACAAAAGTTGAATCCCAGATTATTAGCCGCTTAATATTGGTAATTTTTTTCCAGGATCAGCTAAGGAGTTTACTGAAGAATCACCGAAATTATGTTTCGTATTGTTCAGGACAGGGACTCGGCTTCAGGTATTGTTCAGGGCTAGTTAGTATTATTAATGTTGAGTCAGTTTGAGCTCGTTTGATTCTAAATCATAAGATATTTTGTTGATCATTCAAAGTTGCTTCAGGTACAAAGGATACAGAGAGCCGTATGCAGTTGGTTTGAAGGTCAGAGATGATGTTGACGGACTCACACTCAAAATTTTGTTCGAAAAGTTCTTTTACTGATTGCTAGATTCCTCCAGGTATCTTTCATTCACAAAAGTTGATTCCCAGCCTCCTAGTAAACGAGCGATAGTAAACGTACAATCATGAGCTTGTTGTAACTTTTTTGCTGAAGTCACATGTTGAGCCAATTTAAGCTGCTTTGATTCCAAATCATGGAATAATTTGTTGATTATTCCAAAGTTTCTTTACGTACAAAGGATACATTAGCGGATGGGAGTGGTTTGAAGTTTAGAGAAGTTGTTGACGCATCCTACATCACAATTTTTTTTCGAAAAGTTCCTTTTCTGGTTGATACATTTTTCCACAAAAGTTGATTCCCAGCCTCCTAGCCATTTAATATAGTTCCTGAAGAACAACTGAAGTTTTGTCGCCTATTGTTCAGAATTGGAAATCTTGAACTAGACTGCTGTCGTAGGAATTTTCCTAAAATTATTGACACCTAAATTTCTCTTTTTAAAGGGTGTCTACAATCTGCGTCTTTGTAGTAGAGCATCAAAAAGTATCCATAATTTCAATTTTCGATAATGACAAAAGATCTTGTAGATTGGTTCTTAGAATATGTGATTTTTATAAATGTATGATTAGTTCTGGTAACAACTTGCCGCCCAATAAATTAAAAAATAACTTAAATATCCTCTCAGTTCATAAGTCCATGATTTTTCCACGGTTCATTTAAAAATATTATGGAAAAGGATGCACCATCAGGAACCCTGGACCTACTCGCACAATGGAAAATGAGAGTTATTTCTAAAAGTGATAAAACACATTTAGGCAGTTCAATGAATAAGCCGAGCCTCTAAATAAACAATCACCTCCTGAAGATTTTCAAAGTACTTTTGCATCACCCTGTATAAACGCCTAAATGCCACAATGATTCACTTACTACAAAATTTAATCAGGAAAAAAGGTCTCTTTACAAATTGTGGAAAAATAAGTATGTTTGTGGAAGAAAAAGTAATCGTGACGTCACGTCGGTCATTTTAAAAAAAATTTAATTTTTTTATAAAAATATTGCTGGCGTGGCATCATTTGAGAGCCCTCAATCAAACTTTGAATACCAATTTTGGTTTATTCATAGGAGATGTGAGCCGGAAAGCTTGAAATTCCCTGCACCACACTTAGTGCATAATGAAAGAAAGCTGATGTAAAATTATTTTTGAAATAATAAACTAAACATTAGTTTATTGACTCTCTTTTTTTGCTCAATTACTTGCTTCTAATAAGCAAAGTGTGAACAATGTACCGAAAATAAAAGATATGCATAAATTTAATATCTTATAGGCGGACCGGTTTCGGCTTAAAGCCACCATCAGCGCCAAATCTGAGTCGATCAAGGCATGTTTTTAACTTCAAATTAAAGTGTAAAAATTAAAGTAACCTACTGGCACTACTACTGGGAGAACCTCGGCATTTATGAACGAAATGGATAAATTTGACTTGATCTGTTGCTTCTCAGTTTTGGGTAATTGCGGCTTTGCGGAACCATTTTTACGTTTTAGTTCCCTCTAGGCACATACCGGTAGTAGCGGTTACTCCATATCTTTAGAGTAAATCTCTATAAATCATAGGTTATGATCCCTGTATAGAGCTTCATGACTAATTGGCAGGGGATACACTACAGCACGTTACCAAACAAAAGTGACGGGACAAGTACGGCCATAAAAACAGTCATCAACCTGGAGTGCTTATATATAGAGCCATTCGTAGTTTAACAACTCTGGGTCAGGCTTAGTGGTCTATTCTTGCGGTTTGATTGCTAGGCACACAAACTAGGGCAAGTGCCATTACGATGATGGCTGTAGCCAATTTTTTAGCGCAACTCTAGCATTGTAATGCGCGGAGAGGAAATGGATGACTCCTATTATAATTACCGTCGTTCTGTAGATTAAACCTTTCCTTCCTCTATAATCTCAATTTGGCAGTTAATGCATTCCATTTGGAATCCTTTAAGAGAGAAACGTACAATGTAATAGCTCACTTATATAAGATGAATGATAGTAAACACAGCCCTTTGCTGAGCGATTATATTCAGAGGGAAATGACAAAACGGCCCTAAAGCAGTAGCGAGCTTCCCCGGCATTCAAAACGGTGGAAAATAATGAAATCTAATCTTCCATAATTTAGCAAATATAAGTACTTAACCGCCTTGGAATTTAAAACTGAGCGAGTTCCGAGTCCGTCTATTAATATGGAGGATTGCCAGGATTTAAATTGAAATTTTTCCCGGATTAATCCTGGCCGATTTGCCTCTGAAATGTTGGAGGTTTTAAGAAAATTTATTTCGAAGGGCATAGGTTAAACTTGTAAAAATATTTACTAAAGACATGGGTGAGCATACTTGTGATTTTTTGTGAAAGAAAACGTATTTTTGTTTCAGCAAATTGCGGTATTTGCGCGCTTAAAGCAGGCGCTATGTCTCGTATAAGAATGCCCACCTATACTAGCTAAGGCCTCACACGTCTTGGCAAGATGCCAAAAGCATCGAGTCAAAGCTTAGTCCTCGTTATTTATCTAAATAAAATATATTCCGCTCCAAAATTTACATTAAACGGTCACACTCCCTGTCATAATAATTAATCAAATTTTTTTGACAAATAAGCAGTGTTTCCATAAAATAAAGCAAAACCTAAGAAAAATGAAACTCAAAAGCGTAAACACGACCTTGCATAAATCACGACATCCGTAATCTAAATAAATTATTAACGGCTGTCTGTTTTAATAATTACACCACTTCGACTGCTTCCATACCTTATCCAGGCGTCATAAATCATCTACCAAACATGGCATTTATAGGTAAGTAGTGAAGGGTAAGAACGGCGCCGGAGTTCTGCTTTATTTCTTTTTCCTTTTGCATCAGGATTACGCTTAGCTCGGAAATAATTACTTTCTTTAAGAGATCAGGACGTTTCCGGATCGATAGTCGTGAGCTTCTAATTAATAAATGAACGAAAGGCTAATCAGCAAGCTCTCCTCATCTGCAAAACAGTAAATTTCTTCATAAAGTATTCATTAGAGATGGGTATCAATCAAGCCAATAATCAATTTGTTTGGGAAAAAACTGGTTATTCATGAACCAACAGAGTCTAGATAAATGCTACTTTAGAAAAGTTACCAGAACGAGAAGTAGTTATAACGACGGGGTTTTGGGACACTTTGACCTTGAAGTCTACGTGAGCCCTAGTATAAAAGAAGGCCCGGGGACCTAAAATGGTGTCATTCTTGTCAAATGTGATAGACTTGACAGATGACGTATGACACATGACTTGTGACATATGATAGTAGTGTGACATATGACAGACTTGACACTTGTTACACTTAGGTGAGGCTAGACAGGCTTGACAGGCAGGGCAGACAGGGCAGGCAGTGTAGATGGAGTAACTTCAAGTGCCCCTAAGGGGAAAATGAAACAGTTTAAGAAAAAAATGTTTATTTAAGTTAGGAAAAAAGTTTTACACAACGGTGCTGTTATTTTCGGGTTTTTTATTTTTCCTATAAGAGGCCAAATGTTTTACAAGGTGATCCTTTTGACCGTGTAATATTTCCTCGCGATCTATGCAAGCATTAAGGTTTCCAAGGAGGTAAGTGTTATCTTTAAAAATTTTATGGTATCCATTATGACGACGAGCCAGAGTTGCTTCAACGTCAGCTTTTGAGAGCTTGCAAAAGTTAGGTTCGATTTAAGCTGTTCTACTTCTTCCTTCTCCATCAGTAACTTATAAACTTTAGATTTCCTGTCTTCACACTATTTACACTTACATGGGTCGAAATTTTTTAGTCGTAAATCAATAATAATCTTACATTTGGTTATTGCATATGAACTCACAGATATGTTTTTTTAATGATTACTTCAACGATAACTACTGCTTATTTGGTTAAATTTGTTGTTTAGTTTTAGTTTAGTTTAATATCTATGCAGTTGCTTGAATATCAAGTAAACTTGTTAGTATAAATAGTCACTCAGACAGTCTATCGATTAGAAGTTATAACTGACTCATTACGTCTAGTACATTTTGGTTTATACTACTATGAAGTTTTATGTTTAAACATTTTTGACAGTTACTTTTGGACATGGAAGTTTATAGACGTGTAATGGCAGAGTATTGGAGGGAGCTCCAAGAGTCGGTAGCTCTAATGTATTCCATACAAATGAGAAGGATGTGGATCCTCAAGTAAGTTTTTTTTTATGTTTTGTTTTTGAATTGAAACTTTTACTACTCTGAAGAAAATTTGTTTAAAAAAAATTGGGCCTGAGTTTTTTCATTCGATTCATGCACAGCAGAACGGTAGGAAACAAGAAATGCCGGCAGATCTTATTTTTTACTGACAGAAAGCTTGAAATTTTTTTATTGAAACGGCCAATCCTGTCGCCTGGCTGTGGATGAAGTGGTGTTCCTCTAGTCTCTTCAATTTCCAGAAAATAGCACATCAACTCAAAGCTATATACTCCACTTCAGTTGATGAAAGGGCAACCGAAGACTGTTTTCGTGACATCCATAATACTACATTTACAAAAACTTTAAAAACAGTTGATCTTCTGTCAACCCGATTACAAGCCCAATCCGAATATGAGTATCCTTCAATACTACTTACACTTGCATTATATACAAAAATCAAAGAGAAATGTAAGGTATCCTGCAAATATCGCAAAACTCTTTTAAGATGTCAGGTCTAGTACATATCACAGCATACATCAAGTTTCCTACCAATGATCTACACTTATTTTTAATATCACTACTTTCTGATTTATCTCGTTTAAAAACATCATGTCTACGGTTTAAGTCCATGGGAGTTTTGGAGGTATTACAATTATTTTCCATTCCAAATTTCTTTAAAACATTTTTCAGGTAACTACTCTGGTTTACTGTTAATTTATCATTTGTCAACCTACCCAAAAAATGCTTTATACGACCCAAATCCTTCATTTTGAAATTAATGTTCAAAAGGTCTGTAACCCTTTGCACCTCTTTATCATCAGTACCTGCTATTAAAACGTCATCAACATATAGCAAAATATAAATCCTGTAATGATCAGTTACCTTTGTATATTAACAATATTCATGCTTGGACCGCTTAAAAGACATATTCGTCATTAAAGAATCAAATTTATCATTCCAATTTTTAGGTGAACCTCTAAGCCCATATAAGGATTTTATAATTTCCGTGATAGTTATTATTGATTGTTGTAATTAGCGTCCTTAAGTTATAAGTTGTTGGTGAAGTTAGCGGGATTAGGACAAATAATGCACCTCTTCTTTATTTGAAAATGGCCGACGTTTCGACTATTTATTTAGTCTTCATCAGGGCTATTCTCACTTAGAGAGGGTAGTCAGTTAAAGTACGATTTAAGATAGTTACGGTAGCAAACTCCATTCGATTGTTCGGTGACCCTGGTATCCTAGGCTCGACAAAACACACATCCGCTGCCCAAGGAAAAATTTGCGAATAATTGCGATTATTGTGCTGTCTAGGCCACTAGTCAAACTCCTCTCTTGGACACTGGTCAAAGTCTTCCTTTCTAGTCCATGGCCAATTCCTGCTATTTTACCTTGTGCTGTGGTCAAAGTTACTCCTGTGTCGACCATGGCCAGTGGTCAACATCATCTCTACTGGTTCATCTCATTCTTTCTGTCTCACCTCTCGTTAAGACAGTTGAAAACCAATTGAAGAACGGTCCTCTTGAGCCATTCGTTCTACTTTTATGTGTTAATGATTACATATTTATTTTGTTTTATAACAGCATAAAGAAACTTAATTATACCAATACTAAAGTAAAAATAAAAGTTTTGAGACGGTACCTTTACCCTAGACTTTCGTCTTAAGCCATTAGTTTCACTTTCCTAGTATTGTTCAGTCTACTAAATACTCTTTGTGGCTGGGTACCACAATAAAGATAAAATTTGTTTATAACGAAAGAGATAAGCTTTGTGATGAAGCAGCAGCTTTGCAAAAGTCTAAATTTGTCAAATTCACTAGGTATTGGAGTTGAAGTATGTAGAACAGAGTTGCAACTCTAACTGACCGTCTTCGCTTTTTCAAAGATTAAATCTAAGTTTAGGTTAATTTTAGCAGATTAACAAGAGATAGTTTTCCCACTACACTTCTCTCTTTGCTACCCTATATCCATGTGAAAGATTAATGTAACATTTATCTTTAATGTCATTGAATCTTTGTTAGCAGCTATCAGCCCTTTTCTAGGCAACTCGTTGTTGGTAATCTTCAGCTTCCCCTTTTTATTATGTGAACTTTAGTAGTGAATTGCACAGAAGTACTAAAAGTTGACGGGATAGTTTATGTGTGTTATAAACATTTGCTTCATTATTAAACGCGATCTGGGCAGATGCTAAATAACGTGGGTTGTAAAAGTCGCGATTAAGTTTCTTAACAAGATTTAAAAGTGGTTACTGCTTGGTAATTTGATTCCGCTTTATCGTCTTCATTTCCTCTATAAGACGTCACCTTCTAAAAACTTTGTCGTACTAGCAGACATTCCGGTACGTGATAACAAGTTGTAAATGTAAAAAAAAATTAACGAGTCTACAATTGATCGTTAAAACAGAGCTTTTACAACCTAAAAAGAGATGCAGTTGAGACATTAGCAGGATAAAATATGAATTTGGGTCGTTGCAGAGAACGTAACGAGACAAACTTCCGCCTGAAGTACAATCCCTGTAATTTTATTCCAGTAAATTAAATACTGAATTTGTATCACGAGCTATCACTAACAGGACATTAAGGTTTTTCTTCTCAAGTGTGAGTGTGCCGGAAAATAGGTTAATGAGCTCCATTTGTTAATAGACGGGTTTAATTAAAACTCTATCGACACTCAAATCCGATAGAACGCGCTTAAAAGCTGAGAGCCGTTTAAAACTTTATTGGCCAGTCACATCATTCTTTTACGTTCCATTATAAAGCAGCGCTAATAGTTCACTCAGGTATAAAATTGCTCTTCTCTGCTCTGCAAAACGCTCTGGACTTTCCTGGTAATACAAAAAACCTCATCAATCATTTCTGTTTAAGTATATTTTATCCTCGTAATGCCGAGAGAGCCTCCAGATTTTTGCAGAGCCCTTTTATGTAGACAATAAAAGAACACACAAGAACAATACCCTTCCGATAATACCTTGTTCAAACAAGCACGAGAGCCACGTTATTCGTCGCCGCTCAATTGAAAATTGCCTCTCCAGTGAACTATCGATTTTGGACTGCATCCCAAGGTGTCATTTTTCGAGGATGCTCAAAGAGAGAAAGAAATTTTATTTTTGGGCTGTCGGAGTCGTCCTTCGTCAACGGTTTTTAGCCCCGCGATGTCGGTGCCCGGCCAGCAATCCCTTTAAGACTCTTTGTTGAGTTGATATTGACTGCACAAGTAAACACAATAATTACAATTTGCCCACTAAGAACTCACAATTCACTACTCAATTCACAGTCATCACATACATTACATTCATTCACAATTACACACATATTAAAGTTTTTAACTGTAGATTTGTTTTTATGTTTATTTAAACTTGATTGAGAATCAGACTGTCTGACAACAGGGGCGCGTGCCTTTTATACCTATAACCTATAAACTAAGACATTTCTTAAAATTACTAAAATAATAAAAGAATGCCTGTGGAAATATAAAGATGGGCAGTGGGTTCATTCCAACTATTTAGGGCGCCTACTGAATATGGAGTAAGACCGTTCTTTCTACAGGAAGGTCTGGTCATACTTGTTCCAACACTAAGTACGATCTTTAGAGCAAGCTTGTCTTGGGGATACATTCCAGCCAGCTGAGCTAAAGTTAAACTGGTATATATACCAAAAGCGGGACGTAACGAACCACAACCTAAGGCTCTAAAACCTATAAGTTTAGAATCCTTTTTACTGAATCCTCCCTACTGAAAAGTCTGAAAAAGATGATAAATTTATATATTAGAGAGGTGCGTTGACCTAATGCCCTCTCTCTCAAGCCACATCAGTATGCTTATCAGAGAAGCAAATCGACCTATCTAGCACTGAACCACCTCGTCGGGAAGATCTCGCATGACCTCAAAGAGGCGAGCATAGCGATAGGGATATTCCTGGACATTGAAGAAGTTTTCAACAGTGCCCTCCCTGACTATCTCTGTACAGCGCTTGGTACTAAAAAAGTAGAGCACACAATTCAGGACTGGACGCGCAGCATGCTGAATAACAGACCAATCACCACACCCCTTTAAGACACAACAGTTTAGTTTTAGTTTAGTTTAGTTTATTTCGCTGTTGAATTACATTCATGATACACTAATGTCTCCAATTATGAGCACGTCAGTAAAAAATCCGTATGAATTGACAACAAATAATACAGAATTAAAATAATATAAACTGACACAGAAAACTTATATTAACAATAACAGATATAACGAACACAGTGTATATAACCAACAAACAACTTATGTGGGTTGCCAACGCTTCAGCGAGGAAGGGGACATGAAATCGTCCGTCGAATAATAGTTTGCCTCAGAGCCGCCAGGGGGTGTCTAGAGGGAGGAGTTCTATCACCCCTTCTGTGGTCCGTACTGGTAGATGACCTACTTGCTACGGTTGAACTGAGGATGTAGATGTTTAGGCGTTTGCAGAAGACCTTGTGATCCTGATTCGAGGTTATCATGAAGGACGCATAACAGCAATACTCCACGAGATTCTCAACACTATCTACGAGTGTCTTGGGAAGAAGATGTCTATCAACTCGGACAAAACCGTGGTGGTTACGTTCATAAGGAGGAGAAAATTGGACTCTTTGAAGGCACCCTCCTTGCTGGGCAAAACCATTCCATTTGCAGTGGGCGTAATACTAGATAAGACACTTAACTGGAATGTACATATGAAAAGAATAATCAGCAAGGCTAAGTTGTCCTTGTGGACATTCAAAAGGTACTGCGGAGAAAATTTGGGATTAAAACTAAAATTAATGCACAGACTGTATGTGACGGTCATTAGACAATGATCACGTATGGTGCCAATGTCTGGCGGACAAGGAAGTGAGAAATGCAAACTGAGTAACTTGCAGCGTCAAGCTACTCATCAGTGGGGCATTTGGCACCACTCCAAAATTGGCCATGGAAAGACTTCTCGGGCTAATCCCGCTCTACATTCTGGTGGAGAGGAAAACCCAGTGGAGTAAATACAGACTACAAACATACAGGGGAGGAGGTTACATTGGAACCAAATCCACTGCAGGCTGAATTAACCGGCCATGCTTTGTTGGGAATGCATTCGGACATGAAGCCTCCTGTTACCTACACTTACTGCGCCTACAAGGCAAACCTCCCTACCAAAGAGAAGTGGGACCAGAATAATCTAAGACTACTGAGTGGGCACCACTGCTGGCCCAGCAGGACCTGGAGAGTATGGCGGTGGACAGAGATACAGACTCCGGGAGAGTCTGGGAAAGCACGCAGCAATATTTCAGGCGGAGCTCCACGCCGTTGATATATCAACCAGGTCGATAAGCAATCAAAACTGGACAAGCAAAAATATCAAAATATATTCGACAGTCATCGGTCATACTTGGATCGACCAGAATCGCTTCGAGAACTCTCTGGAGTTCGAAACATACTGAACCACATTGGGGAGCATAATCGCCGATTCTCTTGCAAGAGTGTTACCTTCATAGGGCCTGAACTGGTCTTGGGTATCGCAAGAGAGGTATCGAGGAGGGTAATAACACACATGACGGAAGAACAGACAGATCGTTACTGGATAGATAGCCCAGGCCTCATCATTTAAGGAGCGTGTGAGAAAAGGACAAAAGACTTATTAAACCCTGACAGAGAACAGCTCAAAGTCGTTATCGGCTAAAGGTGGATTCTCACTTTCCTGCTCGGCCTAGTCAAGCCACAGACACGGCAAAATTTCTTTTATTATAAAATTATGAATTTTTCAGGTTATTCACACTACAGACGCAACATCTCCGCAATCGACAGTCTTTGCAGGCGCCGTTCTTCTCAAACAATATTTGCTGAGCATTTGTCTTGCCTGTTCTGACATGTGGGAATATTCTTCCGACAGCCAATCTGCAATCTTTACGTGGGTTCAGTGGGTTTTGAGTATATTTGGGTTTGTGAAAATGAAGCGACAACAGAGGACAACTTTCAATTAGCCCAAATAAATTGTTAAATTCACCAAATGACATTCGGAAATATTTAAAAACTTGATTTGATCATCTGAAAGTTCCGAGTGCAACGTTGCAAGCTCTACCTCTTCAATGCGTTTTCTTAGCATTTTATGCACCCAAAAACATCTTTTTCTCTTCTTGCTCATTCTATGTCGGAAACATAGTAAACACTAGCCTACACAAAACTAAAATTAAACAAAGATTTGTTTAACCCGTGGCAAGACCGTTGCAGTGTGAATTGCTTTAAAAAATCTTGCTCGTGCCGAGCGTGTGACTGGCGTTTACCAAGCACGAGCCTTGCAGAAAAGTGAGAGTCGATCTTTATACACTGGGCACTGTCGATTAAAAAGCCACATGCACAGGATTGGCCTGGCAAGCAATGCCGAATGCAGATTGTGCATGGAGAGTGACGAGACTGTAGAACACATTCTGAGTGAATGTCCTGCAGCTGAAAGACTTAAGGTCGATTCTCACTTTTCTGCAAGGCTTGTGCTCGGCAAAGGCAAGTCACACGCTCGGCACGAGCAAGATTTCAAAGCGATTCACACTGAACAATCTTGCCGCGGGTTAAACAAATTTTTGTTTAATTTCAGATGTATGTAGGCTAGTGTTTACTATGTTTCCGACATAGAATGAGCAAGAGAAGAAAAGCACTTTTTTGGGTGCATGAAATTCTAAAAGAAACGCAATGAAGAGGTAGAGCTTGCAACGTTGCACTCAGAAGTTTTAGAAGATCAAAGCAAAGTTTTTAAATATTATCGAATGTCATTCGATAAGTTTAACAATTTATTGGGGCAAATTGAAAATTTGCCTCTGTTGTCTCTTCATTTTCACAAACCCATACAGTGACTCACAGCTTAAATTATGCTTTTTGTTATTTACCAATTATTAGTTAATTTTTAAGCAAATTTTTTATTTTAGAAGGCGATAAATTGAGAATATGTCAAGGATGTGTGTTATCAACAATTACTAGTTTTTTGCTGCTAGAATAGTTCTCTTAATACTAAATAATTATTTTCCATAAATTATTGATAACTTAGGGTTCACAGCTTAAATGATGCAGTTCTCAAAATTAACAAATTCAACATGAATATTAAATTTTGTGAATCACCAATTAATGGTTAGTATTTTGTTGGGCCTCTGTCGTTATTAATTACAGCTCGTAGTCGTCTGGGCATTGATTCTACCAAGTTTCTAGTGTACTCTGGAGAGATATCGTTCCAAGCCTCCGCAATTCTCCTTCTCAATCCATTTCTGTTATGTATTGCGACAGTGTGTACCTTTTTATTTAATATTAACCACAAGTTCTCAATCACGTTTAAATCAGGTGACTGTGCTGGCGTTCTGATGGCATGCGGACAGTTATGAAGTAACCAATTACGAACCCGGTACGACGTCTGTTTTGGATCATTGTCATGATAAAACCAGTAATTGTTATTCATTCTCAATCTTTCAGCACTACCTGCTAGATGTTCTCTTAGTATGTCTAAATACGTGATTTGGTTCATATTCCCTTCAATACAATGAATGTCACCAAGCCCTCTATTCGCCATTGAACCCCATAACATAATGCCAACTCCACCATGTTTTACAGTCGCTTTCACATTTTTTATCTTTAATTCTTCATTAGGTTTTTACAACACTGAAATTTTTCCGTCTGACCCAGATAAATTTATTTTAGTTTGGTCAGCAAATATTACGGAATTCCAAAACTCAAGATCTTTATGAACATGTACTCTGGCAAACTCTAGCCTTACCCTCCTATTTCTTTGACTAATAAACGGTTTGTTTCTTGCAGTTCGACCATGCAAATTATTCTTCCGTAATATCCGTCGAATTGTTTCAGGGTTGCATCTTTTTCCAAAGGGTCTTTGAACCTCATTTCGCAACTTGAGAGCACTTTTTTTAGGATTTATCGCAATTTGTCGAAAGATCCATATTTCCTCACGGTCAATAAAAATCTTATTTGGGGCGACCCGCGACTTATTCTGGATTCTGTTTTCATTCCGGTAACGCTCAATGATGTGCTGAATAGTTGAAGAACTTTTATTCACCATTTTGGAAATGTCTCTTTGACTATAATCATTTCTGCAGTGAGTAAGGATTAAATTTCTTTCAGCAATTCTAGTTCTAAGAACCATGCTAAAAAAAAACTACTGTCACTGACATATAAGCAATTTTAGTATTTATCAGGCAAACTTTAGCTAAATGAAATAATAAAACAACTGCAACGCCTACTTCAAAAACTTTAGAGTGTTTGGTTTTGGGTCATTTTATTTTATTGCATCATTTAAGCTGTGAACCCTAAATGTGTCAATAATTAATGTAAATAATTAATTATATTATGTGAAATAGTTTTGTGATAAATAAACTGGTTTGTAAAAATGTTACTGTTACTGTGTTATGTTAAAATGGTTAAAGAACTTTTTTTTAACCTATTTTCAATTTTCCGTTTTCTGAAATTGAATATGGTACTTACAAAAACCCGTTATATTTACTAAATAAGTGCATCATTTAAGCTGTGAGTCACTGTATACTCAAAACCCAGTGAACTCAAGTAAAAAATTGCAGATTGGCTGTCGGAAGGATATTCACACTTGTCGGAACAGGCAAGGCTAATGCTCAGCAAATATTGTTTGAGAAGAACGTCGCCTTCAAAGAGTGTCGATTGCCGAGATGTTGGGCCTGTAATTAACACCAAAAAATTCATAATTTTTTGATGAAAGAAATTTTGCCGTGTCTGTTGCTTGACTGGGCCGAGCACGAAAGTGAGAATCCACTTTTAGATTTCAGATCATCGGAAGAATACACGACCGGACCGGACCGACCACCGAACTTGCACAAAATCTTCCTCAAGAAGACAATGGACTTTTTAAAAAGACTGAATCTTCTCAGTGAACTTTAATTGATATTGAAGCACAATAGGTCTTGTAGTTCGCGGTGCACGGGCCCCCCTCGTGAGACCTCTCATATAGAATCAATCAATCAATCAAATGTAAATAACACCTAAAGAACGTTAGCAAAGCAATAAATTATACTTCGCATCGATAGTTTCAACCAAGGCCTCACCAATTTTTAACAACCGTCGTCTCGACTTCTTCACAATGTTCTTTTGTTGTGAGCTCAACTGAGGTAACACTGCATCAAGTGAACTTAAATTTTATAAGCAGGAAAGGATTGTAAAGTAAACTAAATAATAAAGAACACGCTGTACACCTAAACTCAAAGAAATATTTTTTTTTTAGAAGATAAAATTACCACAATGATAATTAAGCCATACTCTTTACGCCCCGCTTTCCGCAATGACCTTAATTCATAATTTACACGTTAATGAGTTATCTGTATCTCCCCTAAGCACCGAGTTCTTTTTTAATGGCCATAATTATTTTCTGAACGAAGATCCACCTTTAATCTATTTTTCTCCGGGAAACGCAGTAGTTAACAGAGAAAAGGAGGAGTAATAATATTTATCATTTACATTGTCAGAGATTTAGCTGTTAATGCTCTCAATTGCTTTGTAGTGTTATAAACACTCAACAAGCTCAAATTTAATTTTTCTTTTCAGAAAAAAGGTGGACAAAATACAGAACAATTTCGTAGATGATTTTATATTACCTAGTCAACTAACCACATTCAGAATATGTAGTGACGTGGGAAGAGAAGTCTTCGACTTTGAGAATGCGTATCACTGAAAATACTCGCAAATATGCTGCATAGGATGAGAGTGGGGTTCTGATTTAACTTTTTTTGAGAGCAGATTTTGACGTCTTCGGAGATGAGCTATATGTTTTGCTTCATATAATGTTTTAATTTGTCTTATTGAATACAATATCAAAACAGAAGATTTCAGTTAAGCTAAACCCTGTTTTGTCTCATTCAGGAAAGTCGTCAGGATACTCGAGAAGAAAACTCATAGATCATAGATAGATATGATAACTTCCACTGTGAGTGCCATTTCCCAAATAATCCGTGGATCATATAAACCAGTCAGATTCTACGACGAGAAACCCAAGACGGCCTATGTTCAAAACTAACGATTAATCAAGCAGGCATTTAAGAAAGGTGGAATATTTGACTTGATCTACAGACCTGCAATCAAGTTTCTTTATTTATTAGCGACGCCGTAATCCTAATAGACCATCGCGTTTTATATGCATGTAAAAATGCTAGATATTACCCACCAGAGCCATAACAATAGTAAAATATGTCGCGCAGTCAGTTGGGTACCCTAGGTTGATGTATTCAGTGAAATAGGTAAAGAACCCCATTCTACCAGTACCTAATTACAAGGTACACTTATGTTATGCTCCTAGAATGCCTCAATCGAGGGGTTTAGCTGAAAGTATGGTGGAAATACATTAAGACCTCGCTAAGAATTTAGCATACTCATTGAGCGAGGTTATCTCTTCCTACAATAGACCTTCTCATAAGTTACTTGAAACAAGTGATCTTTGCCTGTCGATTTTGCACTCCTTGATACATCCTTAAGCCGCAACAATAGTTTGATTCGCCTTAAGAGCTGAGAATGAATGAGCCTTTTCACCAGCAATATGGCACGGAACACCGCCACTTCAACATGAACTTCAATTGGAATAATTTTGAAACGAGATAAGGCATTTTTGATCAAGTTTGACGTGTTTGAGTGAAACTAAATGTTTTAGGGTAGGTTTGAGAGTTAATAATTTGTTGTACGGTGGATAGTTTGGTAAGGATCAATAAAACGACTATGGAACTATAACCGACTATAAAACATATAAAATATAACGACTATAAAACGACTAACGAACTGGAAACGGATGTGAACCGTTATAATTGTCGACGTTTCGGCTCTAAAACAGAGCTATCCTCAGGGCACTAAAAATTGTGAAAAAGGCATTCCTTAAATGCACCGTATGACATTAAATTGAAATAACACATCACCACAATCAAATTTAAGAAGCATTAAAAAGTTTTCATAATACAAAAACAATCTAACAAAGAGTATCATTAACAAATTAAAACAAATATATTAAAAATACAAAAAACCAAAATCTATACTGACATATAACACTTGCCACTCCCTGTGCGTCAGACTCAAAATGGCTTTCCCAGGACATCGTATCTAAAGCGAATATATTATTATTATTATTACCACTATAGTGTGTTAATGTGCTTTTCATACAAAAACACAAAAGAATGCGATAGGCTAGCTAGGTGTAAGCATTTCCAAAGCGGTGGGATGTAGAAGGTCACCATAGCATACAGAGTTATTTATCTTTTTGGGCCGTGTATTAAAGGGATGTTGTTCCGTGTGGAGTGAACTAAACTTATACTCCAGTGTATAGAAGCATGAGCATTCGTTGAGCTATTATTGTTTCTTTATTATTTGTAAAATGTTAAAGTAGCTGTTACTAAGACCTTCAACATCTTGCTTTTTGTTAATGGTCTTTGGATTTTTCTTTATTTCGATCATCTCATGTATAAGCCTCTTTTGATAATTTTTTTGGCGAAGATCTTAACATTATCAAAATTAAATGAATGCATTTATTTATCAGAGTTAATAATTTGGTGTAAACTTATTTATTTGTTCAAACACAACCTTCACAAAATTTAGAAATGTTTGATTACTCCTGTCCATAATGAATCTCGTATTGGATTAATTTTAAAACGTAATAACGCATTTTTGATCAAGTTTAACGTGTTTGTGTGAAACTAAATGTTTTAGTGTAGGTTTGAGAGTTAATTATTTGGTTTTACTTTTTGGTTAATTACTAATTAACCAAGAGACGCGCCTTTGAACGTACACAGCAAAAACATCATTATCTTAATGCTATCATAATGCTGCTTTGACCGAAGCTCGCCGGTACCATACATATACTTATTTTTGCTGTCTACTGCCACCACCGACAGCAGAACCGCCTTTTGATATACTTGCCTTGTATCAAGTTCGACAAGGGTATTCACTTTCATAAATTATCGAATATTAAAATTATCTCTCGACCATAAGACTGAATAAGAAAGAATAACTAGTAAACTCAAAAAAAAACTAAAAGTTTGTAGTTCATACTGGCCTGAGGAAGTCCTCACATACTCCACAAAGTATTAACTATTTACGATTGACGGATGATATAGGTATTGTAACTACTATATAAAGGCTAAAGCAGGAGGAAAAAGCCAGTAAAACTTTGTCCTCTACTGTTATTGTAAGTTTATTAATTATAAGTAATTACTTGTTTTTACTAATTATAGATAATTTAGAAATGCTTGGATACCTCTCTGACTTATTAAACTATTTGTAATATGTAATGTAAATAAAATGAGTTAGTTTTATTCTCGCTACAAACAATGATATACAAACCCATAATATGTTTATTTCTAAAGAAAATCAAATCACCTAATCCTAATACTTAAGCAAGCCCAAAATATTTATTTCAATGTACAAAACATAAAATAAAAAGAATTATGAAGCAACAATGAAAAATATACAATCAAAACCGTTTATAATTTTGACAATAAGTACAGCAATGACTATTGGAAATGTTTATCCGCCACCTTGAAAGACCGTTCACAATGACTTTTTACAAGCTCGCCAATGACTAGCGGAAATGCAACCATCTTGAAGAACCTAGCTTATAAATACAACCTAAAAATCAAGTTTTGACAGAAAAGCACAATGTTCCTTCCTGTTATCTTTTAATTCAATAGTTCAAACACACCCTTCACAAAATTTAGAAATGTTTGATTACTCCTGTCCAATATCAATCTCGCAAGGGAATAATTTTAAAACGTGATAACTTATTTTTGATCAAGTTTGAACTGTTTGAGTGAAACTAAATGTCTTAGGGTAGGTTTGAGAGTTAATAATTTGGTTCAAACTTATTTATTTGTTCAATCACACCCTTCATAAAATTTAGGAATGTTTCATTAAACCTGTCCATATCAATCTTCTATTCGAATAATATTGAAACGTGATAACCCATTTTGGTCAAACTTGACGTGTTTGAGTGAAACTAAATGTTTTAGGGTAAGTTTTAGCGTTAATAATTTGGTTTTAAACTTATTTATTTGTTCAAACACACCCTTCACGAAATTTAGAAATGTTTGATTACTCCTGTCCATAACCGATCTTGTATTGGAATAATTTTGTAACGTGATAACGCATTTTTTTATCAAGTTTACGTGTTTCATTGAAACTAAACGTTTTAGGGTAGGTTTGAGTAGTAAATTAATTACTTGCTCATAATTACGTCTTTTGAATTTAATGGATTTTGATCATAGAGGAGAGGATTTACACTCAAAATAACATAAAAATCATAAACTATCTAAAAGAAATTTAGAACTACTAGTTAGAACTATTTACACTCAAAATAAAATAAAAATCATAAAGCATCTAAAAGAAACTACGAAGCAGATAGATCATCTTTAATGCAATTTAACTCTAAAGTGATTGACTAGTTGACTGGTAGACTTATACTGAAGGAAGAACTTCAGAAGAATTCAAGTCATCCCTACCCGGGCTGCCCTGGGGACGTTGGATCTAGTGCTTTTCTTGTGGTGCCACTCAATAAAAAACTCATTAATATTAATATCTCACATAATTAACTCTGAAGACATACGTATAAATTTCAAAAAATGATATTTATAAAGTTAAGTGCCACGATTAAAATGCCCCAAAAGTAGGGCGCAATTTTCGTTCCCATAATACTAGAATATCTTGAACATATCTACCTCATGTTTTGGGAATCATCTGAAAATAACAAAATCATACTTTCAAGGATAGTCACAAAGACTACATTACGTCAAATTAAAAAAATTTATTAGACTTTACTTCACAGAGGACTTTGATGTCAAGCTTAAACAGGACCTATCATATCATACAAGAATGCTTAATTTAACGACCGTAATATTGAACACTACTTTTTTGACGTAATCTACATAGCTGCAAGAACACTTGTGTCATCAATAAATCAACAAAAATTTCTAAAATTTGATTTTAAGTAGATTTTTTGATTGTGGTAAAGAAAACGCTTCAGTCCACGTTGAAGCTAATTGAAGTCCCTGATAATAAAAAGCCCTGATGAATATCCAATAAAGGATCGAAACGCTGACCATTTTCAAACTATGTAATGTCATCTAAAGTCCTACATCAGCTATGTAATTTACGTCCAGCAATAAGGACACGAAGTACCCTGATAAAAGAAAACCCTACAAATTATAATCATTCGAGCTATTTAGATTTTCTGTTACCCTGGTGTTGAGGAATTTAAATTTGCGACCAATATGTATATTGCAAAACTTTCAAATGGCTTCGAACAAGATCATGCCTACCTTAGGGCAGTCAGTTTGACTTACCCTCATCTGCAAAATGCGTTACCACTTTACAAAATTAATTCAATAATAGAGTGATTAGGGCCAGGAATATTCAAACATTTTAAAATTCTGTTAATATTAAAATCTCCTAATTTAGCCGCGAGTGATGTTCTCAAAACTTACTACTCATATTCTTTAATGTTTTAAGTTATTGTATCTAATTGTATCTAATGTATTATTGTATCTAAATTGGTCAAAAACCCTTTTATATACAAATCGCTTTCGGTCAGATAGAGCGCGAGTCCCGCCGGGCCGAGAAAGCTTACGTCCGTTCCTGTCCGGAGTCGGGTTTGGGACGGGCCCGACCTAATCTCGACTCCAGTCCAAACCGGAGTCAGTTTTGGACTGGGCCCAGCGTAAGGTTCGGCTTTTATTTTTTAACAGTTATGACTATACAGTGGTATCTTATGGGTTATGAGTTATGAGTATACAGTGATATATACCCCAAAGACTTCATTGTGTACTATTCAGTATATGTGTCTGAACAAATAAATTAGTTAGAACAAAATTGTTAACGGAAAAAACCTACCCAAAAGTAGTTGCTTTGACCCAAACACTTTAAACAGACTGAACACTTTTTTACCGCATCACAAAATTATTTTAAAACCATGGTGATTAGAAACATGAGTAGTCATATCTTTCTGAATTTGCTGAAGTGTGTGTTTAAACAACAAAATAAGTTTGAACCAACTTATTAACTCTCAAACCCACCCTAAAACATTTAGTTTCACTCAAACACGTCAAACTTGATCAAAAATGCGTTATCACGATTCAAAACTATTCCCATACAAGATTGATTATGGACAGGGGTAATCAAGCATTTCTAATTTTTATGAAGGGTGTGTTTGAACAAATTAATAAGTTTGAACAAAATTATTAACTCTCAACCCTACCCTATAACATTTAGTTCCACTCAGACGCGTCAAACATGATTAAAAATGCGTTATCTCATTTCAAAATTATTCCAATACAAGACTGATTAGTAACAGGAGTAATCAAACATTTCTAAATTTTGTAAAGGGTGTGTTTGAACAAATAAATAAGTTTGAACCACATTAGTAAGTCCCAAACTTACCCTAAAATGTTTTGTTTCACTCAAACACGTCAAACTTGATCAAAAATGCGTTATCTCCTTTCAAAATTATTCCAATACAAGACTGATTAGGGACAGGAGTAATCATACATTTCTAAATTTTATGAAGGGTGCCAACCAAATTTATTCCTCACAAACCTACCCTAAAATATTTAGTTTCTGAAGTCGTCAAACTTGATCAAAACTGCGTTATTTTGTTTCAAAATTATTCCAATACAAGATTGACTAGGGACAGGTGTAATCAAACATTTCTAAATTTTGCAAAGGGTGTGTTTGAACAAATAAGTAAGTTTGATCGAAATTATTAACTCTTAAACCTACCCCAAAACGTTTAGTTTCACTCAAATGCTCAAACTTGATCAAAAATGCGTTATCACCTTTCAAAATTATTCCAAAACCAAAATGATTACTGACAGGAGTAGTCAAGCATTTCTAAATTTTGTGAATGGTGTGTTTGAATAAATAAATAAGTTCGATCGAAATTATTAACTCTCAAACCTACCCTAAAACATTTAGTTTCACTCAAACACGTCAAATTTTATCAAAAATCCGTTATTACGTTTCAAAATCAATCAAATACAAGATTGATTATGGACAGGAGTAATCAAGCATTTCTAAATTTTGTGAATGGTGTGTTTTAAAAAATAAATAAGTTTGAACCAAATTATTAACTCACAAACCTACCCTAAAACATTTAGTTTCACTCAAAAACGTCATACTTGATGAAAAATGCGTGATCTCGTTTCAAAATTATTCCAATACAAAACTGATTATGGACAGAAGTAATCAAGCATTTCCAAATTTTGTGAAATAAATGTTTGAATAAATAAGTAAGTTTGAACCAAATTATTCACTCACAAACCTACCCTAAAACGTTTTGTTTCACTCAAACACGTCAAACTTGATCAAAAATGCGTTATCACGCTTCAAAACTATTCCCATACAAGATTGATTATGGACAGGAGTAATCAAACATCTCACAATTTTTTGAAGGGTGTGTTTGGACAAATAAATAAGTTTGAACTATGTTATTAAATCTCATCCTAAAATATTTATATAGTTTCACTCAAACACGTCAAACTTGATCAAAAACGCGTTATCTCGTTTCAAAATTATTCCAATACACGACTGAGACAAATCAAGAACAAATAAATAAGTTTGAAACAAATTGTTAACTCTCAAATCTATTCTAAAACATTTAGTTTCACTCGAATACGTCAAACTTGATCAAAAATGCGTTATGTTGTTTCACAATTATTGCAATACTAGATTGATTATGGATAGGAATAATCAAACGTTTCTAAATTTTGTGAAGGGTGTGTTTGAATAAATAAATAAGTGTAGATGTAAATTGGCGGATTGGGACAAGGCAGCAATAAGTACTACAACCTCTTCGCCGACGTTTGAATGGCATGGTATGCCATTCAAATTCAAATAATTTAATATTAGCTCCAATGTTCTTATTATTGTCATTCACAGCCGTGATGAAGTTTAATGTAAAATTAAACGAAACGTCGGGGAAGACGTTGTAGTCTTCCCTTGGAAAGACGTTGTAGTCTCCCGTTGCTGCCTTGTCCCAATCCGTCAATTTACATTCACAAATATTTCTCTGGGACGCAATTATATTCATCTTAAATAAATTTTGTTAGTTTGAACCAAATAATTAACTCTCAAACTTACCCTAAAACATTTAGTTTCACTCAAATACGTGAAACTTGATCAAAAAACGTTATCTCTTTTCAATATTAGTCCAATACAAAACTCATTAGGGACAAGAGTGATCAAACATTGCTAAATTTTGTGGAGGGTGTGTTTCAACAAATAAGTATGGTTGAACTAAATTATTAACTCTCAGACCTACTTTAAATCTTCTAGTTTCACTCAAATACGTCAAGCTTGATCAGAAATGCGTTATCAAGTTTCAAAATTATTCCAATACAAGATTAATTATAGACAGGAGTAATTGAATATTTCTAAATTTTTGTGAAGGGTGTATTTGAATAAGTAAATAAGGTTGAACCAAATTATTAACTTTCAGACCTACCCTAAAACATTTAGTTTCATTCAAACACGTCAAACTTGATCAAAAATGCGATTATCACGTTCCTCCATTAAGACTATTCCAATTCAAGATTGACTATGGACAGGAGTAACCCAACATTTCTAAATTTTGCTAAAGGTGTGTTTGAACAAATAAATAACTCTGAACCAAATTACTAACTCTCAAACCTACTCTATAACATTTAGTTCTATTCAAACACGTCAAACTTGAGAAAAGAAAATGCGTTATCTTATTTCAAATTTATTCCAGTACAAGAGTGATTACGGACAGGAGTAATCAAATATTTCTTAATTTTGTGAAGAATATGTTTGCACGAATAAATAAATTTGAACCAAATTATTAACTCTCAAGCATACCCTAAAACATATAATTTCAAAACATGTCAAACTTAATCAAAAATGCGCTATCACGTTTCAAAATTATTCGAATAGAAGATTGATTATCGACAGGTTTAATCAAATATTTCTAAATTTTATGAAGGGTGTGGTTGAACAAATAAATAAGTTTGAATCCAATTGTTAACTCTCAAACCTACCCTAAAACGTTTAGTTTCACTCAAACACGTCAAACTTGATCAAAAATGTGTTATCAATTTGCAAAATTATTCCAACACTTGTTTTGATTGTGGGCAGGAGTAATCAAAAATTTTTTAATTTTGTGATAGGTGTTTAAATAAATAAGTTTGAATAGACTATTAACGTTAAAATCTACCTTGAGACAGTTAGTTTTACTCAAGCCCGTCAGAGACTAAAAAATTTGTCGCCACATTCCAAAAATTAATTTATTATTAAAGTAATAAGAATCGGGCGTACTCAAACATTTTAAAATTTCGTGAAATGTGTATTTGAAAAAATAAATGTTTAAACAAAATTATTAAATTTAAAACCTAACTTCAAACAGTTAGTTTGACTAAAAACACATCACACTGACTGAAAAATTTGTTCTCACATTACAAAGTCATTTCAATAATACAATAAATTAGGGACAGGAGTATTCAAACATTTCTAAATTTTGTGAATACTAAAATTTTCTAATTTGGTCACGGGTGGTATTTTCAAAAATTAATACTCCCATTCTTTAGTGCTCTAACGACCTAAATCAGCGAAAGAACTAACAAATTACTCACCTGATCTCAATTTGTCAGAAAAACTTTTGGCTTTTCCGGAAAGGCGGGTTGGGTCATAGATTTTCGGTCTCGGTTTGGGTTGGGATAACACACATCCAGGATTGAGTCGGGCCGGGATTGAAAAATTACGCTCGACCACGTGTCTAGAGTCAGAAATTGTCAAGCTAAAAATGTTTATATTTCAACCAGAAGTAGTTCGTCAAGTTTAGTATTCCACTTTTCTTTGATCCTCAATTTCAAGTTCCTCCTACTAGATAGTGTATTATTATCAAGTAGCACTCTATCTATTGTTAAGAAGGTTTATTGCATAAAAGTACAATTTTATATTGAATCACCACCTACCACATATATAGTGTATTCATAAGAAAAGTCATTTAGAAGGCTATAAGTTTTTGACAGAAAAGGATATAGATACATATTCAAAGTAAATGGACCTTTGTTTCTTCATATTTATATTTTGATATTTCAGCGTCAAATAATACAAATGAACACCCTCCAAAATTATAGCAAACATGAGACCGTCCACCAGAAACTAATTTAACGTTTTCCTCAAAATTAGCAATTTGTGATTTTACCCAGCAGGGTCGCTGCTAATCCCGACTCCGAACCCCTTTCCCGTTCCCACCCTCTCCTATTTTCTAATTGTTTTCGTTCCTTGTCGAGATTGATAACCTGTCCTTTGTGTGTTTTAAAACGGAGCGCTCCGCCCCTGCGAAAGGAAAACAAATGAATCTAAGGGTCTGTTTACGATTTGTAACGAGTTGATCGCGAATCGGGGACGGTAAATCATCGGGAGTTCCGTGCAAAATGCGCTCGAACCCCGTTCGTAGAGCTGCACTTTCGGAAGTTGTTTGCGCCGAGTCGTTAATTGCTTGTTACAATGCAAAAGCGAAACTGGATTTTGGGAAAACTTGTTATTTTCTGAAATTTTAAACGAAACAGTGGCAGTAATTTCCAATAAGTAAACGTTCAGGGGATTTCAATTAGTTGTTCGCATTCACTTTACTGAAAAGAACATTTCGTAAACTACACTTCTACAGCTTTTCCTAGATAAGTTTTTCTCAAGCTTCTATTGGTTTAGGATAAATGGTCTTAATGACAGTGTCTCCAAAGACAGTCTAAAAGCCGCACAGGATGTAGCCTAAAATAAAAAAAAACTCCTTAAATATCACCTTTCACTCCCAAAGGTTTAATGGTCGTTACATAACCTAAACAATGCCGCCTGCAGGTTTCATTAAGCCCTAAGTTCAAGCTTATTTTTCATCAAAAGCTTTTATCGTCAGGTGCTTCTGCAATATGGAACATCAACTCTTCGAGTTTGGTTTTACAAGGAACTTTCGGTTTTAGCCGTCGTTCGGGCTTTTGTTTGTGTCTTTTATAAGCGCGATTAAGTGATGTTAAAGAGAAACTTGTACCTCAGGAAAGAGACATTCGAACAAAGTAATGTTTCAATCGTAAAACATTCAATGGCGATATTCCATTTCCCCGCTCCATAAAAATCTTCGATACATATGGAATACGAGCCTCCACAGTAACATCTTTCCATAAAGTGCTGAGGTGGCTCTAAAGTTTGAGTAACTTCAACAAACATTAAATCTTATGGGAAAATCCCTCACTCCCTCCCTTGCATTAACTCGTAATATGCAGTAAATTTTAGTACAATACACATTTATTAGGTGGGAGATAGGTCTGGAGATGGGAAGTGTAATGACATTAATATAATGACGTTTTATAGGGTAGTTATCCTTTTATTCTTATGTTTTGTGGAAAATTAATATTTGCGATTGTGAATGAAAAAAGTTTAATAGTTTGGATTACTCGGCTTTAAAAGCTAGTTTATCTGTAATAAAATCGTTAATTTTTAGGTAGCAGAAATGAATCATACATTGAAATTAAGTTTCCTTTATTGAAGAGAAACAAAACATTTTCACCCTCTTCATAGGTGAGAAACCTTCATGCCCTTGCTTATAGTTCAACGATAAGGACGACATGGAACTACAAGCGAATTGAAGTAGAGCCAGAAATTCAAAGAATGCATCACAAATTATCAAATATTAAAATGTCAATATTTCGGATATTATGGGGATTAAGAATTTTCCAATTTGTTTAACAATTATAAAGACCTCTTCTAACCTGTGCAGAACAATATCACATACAAACGACAGGAATGTGGAAAATATCGGTCAAAAGAGTGTTTTTAAATGCTCTCCATGCAGAGAAAAGGACCATAAATTTGAAAGTGCACTGGAACTGGGAATTTGGGTCAGAAGAATAAATCAGAGCTTACCGGCCACTGAACACAACGAATATCCCCGGCAGGGACGGCGAAACCTTTTCAGTATGAAGTTTGTTTTCGTTTTCACTGTTCAAGTTAGATTAGTTGCTTATTAGTGTTTCAATCATACAAACACACACACATTAATGATCACAAGTAAAATACCTTGTTCAAGTTGTTACTGGAGATTTAGAAGTGGACCTGGCAGGATATTTGGGACATGAAAAATTGTAAGGGATAACAAACCTTAAGTTAGTTTAAAAGAAGAAATGGTCTTCTGGAGTCTACTGGAAACGTATCCAGAGGATACATTATGTCTGGTTTGTGTCTATGATAAGTTTTCAAATTAAAAGTAAGTTTATTAAAAGCTGCTTTATTAAAAAGCATTCTATGAAGGAATATAGAGGGCCTGCTAAGATTTACCTGCGTATTGATAATAATCAAACCTAGGGTGACATCTCGGCTAGTTTTCAAACCTTTTGTTTTGATGTGTGGTTGTGAAATATTTTTATATCTGAGGGTTCAAAGCGATTTATATTCTTAATAAAATTTTAAGTAAGTATGACCAGTTTCAGTCAATCAAAATTAGATTTCTATATCTTAAATGCAACATGTAATAATGTGCAAACTTAAATTACCTATAACTCAATAAAAAATGAATCTAGCAACATTAGAGTTTGTCTTTCTGATTTCCATTCAAAAAAAGAGAAGATCTTTCTGAAAACGAAAAAGCTCAGGCAAGCCACTGTAATAGTTTGTTGAACCTGGGACAGATTTCGCCTCACAGCGATAACGGTTGGGAGTTTTGAAATAATTATTTTCCGTACCTGTATATTTCAATTTTACCAAAAGTAGCTTGCCCTCACTTTACTTCCCCAAGATCCTTCTTCTCCGGCGTGAGGTTGGTTTAGGATTCGAAAATACGAAACTACTAGTTAGTGCATAATATAAAATAAATCCACAAAGTTTACATTAAATTATAGATTGATGAGGGAGAGGAGTTTTTTAATAGTTATAGCGTCTGGGACCAAAAAGAGTTATTTCTCCATCTCATTAAGGCAATAAAAGTAAAAATGAAAGGCATTTAGAGATGGTAGGTTTAATAGCAGGAAACCGAAAAAATATCTGAAAGATTGAAAAAAACAGCTTGACTCACCTAAATCTCTCTCGATTTATCTAACTTAATTTATGAGAAAATATAAATTTTCGTAATATTTCCTAGGCCTGAAGATTAGTCAGTCGGTGTTTTTTTTTGGCATAAGTGACGACAACCCTTAAATGACTGAACCCTTGAAAGCTCGCTTTGAAGAAGAGGGCCTCCAACGTGAGGTACGGGTCAGAGAGTTGTTTAAATTTATATTATACATTACAGTTTCGTAGACAAGGTTAAATCTTCTTAGTTTATCTGATAAAATTAAGCTTTGTGCTGCTAAAATTCCAAGTACTGTTCCACCTTTTCGAATCATCTCTTCCCTAGCAATCCTTGCCCGTTTGGCAAAGAAGTTCTTTGTCAAACAACTCCATGGAAGCCTCTACAACTATATGCAACTTATGGAGATGTAGAAGCTATATGTAGTCACCTTCAGGTTTTCTAAATTGGAACACGTCAACTTAGCGCCTCACAGTATGAAGCAAAGCAGTCTGCCGCTAAAATAGAGATGTTGAAGACTTGGAAGTAAATGAACTTGTTAGGAAACGGGGTTTTGAAGTTTAAGCGGAGGAAAGTCAAGGACGTTCAGGTCAGATAATGTTTTATGTTTAGATTCAAGAGTTACTAATGGTCGCACCCAATACTCTTTCAGGTTGTCTGAGTTCGAATACGTCAACTTAGAGCCTCACATTACCAGCCAAGAGGTTCAGTCGCTAAAATAGTGATGCTGAAGACTTGGAAGTAAAGTCGGGATTTTGAAATATAAGCAGGTGTAGTTCGAGAACGTTCAGATTTAACAAGACAGATGGTGTATTACGTTCATATTCAAGAGTTACCAATGGTTACCTGTATTCCTTTAGGTTGCCTGAATTGGAATACGTCAACTTATGAGTCCCATATTACCCACTTACGAGTCTCACATCACTCAAGAATTTCAATCGCCAAAATAGAGATGCTGAAGAGTTGGAACTAAATTATTTTGGTAGGAGACGGGGTTTTATAGCGTAATATGGGGACATATAGTGTATTAGGTTCAGAGTCAAGGGTTACCAGTGAGTACACCCCATATTCCTTTAGGTTGCCTGAGTTGGAACACGTCAACTTACGAGTCTCACGTTACTCAAGAATCTCAATCGCTAAAATAGAGATGCTGAAGTCTTGGAGGTAAATGATTTTGGTATGAGACGGGGTTTTGAAATATAAGCAGGTGTGGGTTGAGAACGTTCAGATTTAACAAGACAAATAGTGTATTACGTTCAGATTCAAGAGTTATTAATGGTTACACCCAATCCCCTTTCAGGTCGTCTGGGTTGGAACACGTCAACTTACGAGTCTCACATTACTCAAGAATTTAAATCGCTAAAATAGAGATGCTGAAGACTTGGAGGTAAATGATTTTGGTAGGTGATGGGGTTTTGAAATTTAAGCAGCTGTAGTTCGAGAACTGTCCTATTTCCCAGTAAACACTCGAACGTTGTTTCAACGTAGAATCATCGTTTGGTCCGTTGATTTATAGTTGTCGCGTTGATTTTAACGTGTTGATTTTAGGTTGATATAAGCGATAGTGCACAATCATGATTTTCGACGTTAAATCGACGTTGTTAAAACGTGTTTTGATATTGGTTGAATTTATCTTGTTGATTAAACGTTGAAAGTAGGTGACAGTAATTAAACCGTCACAAATGCGCGATTGCGAAATGTCTTTTAAAACTTATCATCAATTGTTCGGTTGACTTATAGTTGTCTCTTTCATTTTAATCGGTTGATTTTTGGTCGATTTTTTCGATAATGAACAACCACGTTTTTCGACGTTAAATCAATGTTGTTAAAACGTGTGTTGAATGTTTAGATATTGGTTGAATTTATAATGTTGATTAAACGTTGAACATAGGTTTAGGTACATGTCATATACTTTGAGCGCTAGGTGGCGTTGGAGTAAACGGCAGACGACCCAAATTCCTATAACGAGGCTTAGAGGGGTAGGACGTATTACCCCGATCCCCGGTGTTTATCTTTCTCGCGGATGTCGGGCGTCGGCACTGTCGGCTGCTTGAGACTAGTTGAGACTTGAGATGTTATTGTCGGCCATGACACGACGTTCGTTGTTTGTTTCGTTTTGTTTGTTTACCGTCTTTTTAGGGTGAAGAATTTGAAATAGCTTAAAAGGTGAGTACTCATGAAAGAGTTGAGATTTTACTGATTTTCAAGATTAGAGACAAGATGGCTGTAATCTTACCACCAGTTAGTTTTTATGAGTGTGGCTATACTATTTTGCAGGCCAAATAATGTAAGTAGTAAAATAATGTAAGAAAATTAATGCTTGACAATCAAAGCTTTATTGCTTCTAGAATTACAGCCTCTTTGAGAAAGCATTCCAATCCATTAAATATAACTAAGTCAAAATGTGTGTACACCAAAATTCAGCAGTGATCTTTGCCTTGCTCTCACCCCAGGAGAAAATCATTTCCTAAAATGTGTATACCTACCAGATTCAATTTCCAAGAATATTATTTTAAATCCTATATACCTAATTTGCCTTGAGCTCCACTAAGTAAATATTTTGATATGAAATTGTCTTTTAAAAAAAAAAGTCAAAGTAGTTTTCAGAATCTCCAACATAAATATGTACTCATAAACGAACACACAAATAGGTAAGTATAATTTTTGTATTTCAACATTTCTAAGGTTTTTCACTTTAGGTAGTTCTGAAGAACGCAACAGAGAAGTTGCCGAAACGTTAACTAGGTGGATTCGTCCGAGCCCTTTCCAGGATAAATTATTATTAAGAGTATTTTTACTGTTAATTTTTTGCGAAATTCCTTTTCCAACAATGAACGAATCGTCCAAAAAAGTGTATGAGGTAGACATTACCCAAAAGTAAGTACTAAAAAATTTAATTCTTGTTTTAAATTATTCCTAGTTTACAGTCACCCCCAGTCAACCCCTAAGTGCTGTCCTTCCTTTGGTTTTAAGTTTTAACATATATATCATCAAAAACGATTCTGTAGAATATAACTATTTTACTAATGATTGTAATTAGCATCAGTATTATATTTCCAATAAAACATGTTTAAAATATGTAATGATTTTTTTAATAATAAAATGTAAAATTTGATATATTGAATACGTAGAGACGTAAATAAGTAGACGTCGGAAGACGTCTAAACGCAGACGTCCCACCGACGTCAACAAATGGACATCTTGTGGATGTGACATATAGCCGTCATTTGGACGTCCATACGACGTAGTGTGCTACTTGGGGTCAAACACTTTTTTGTATGTGCTTTTTAATTAAACATTAAAACTCTGTATTTTTTTAACATAGCATTTTTGATTTACACTTTTTGCCTTAAACTAAAATTAAAACTGATTAAACGGGTTCACTAATTTTTATCGAATAAGTTTTAACTGGGTTCAAAGTTCAGACCCTGGTAAAACTCATTTGATATAAATTATATTCATGTAAATGGAAAAAAATAGATTGAAAACGTTGATTTAACGTTTTAAGTAAGGTTGATAGATACGTTGAATAAACTTTTTAAGCAAGGTTGATAAAAACGTTGATTCAATGGACATAACTGCGTTGAAAAAACGATTGGTTACAGGTTTTTTTTTAACGTTGAAGCAACGTTCGACTGTATACTGGGTTAACAAGACAGATAGTGTATTACGTTCAGATTCAAGGGTTACCAATGATTACACCCAATATTCCTTTAGGTTGCCTGAGTTAGAACGCGTCAACTTAAGAGTCTCACATTACTCAAGAATTTCATTCGCTAAAGTAGAGATGCTGAAGACTTGGAGGTAATTGATTTTGGTAGGAGACGGGATTTTGAAGTATAAGCAGGTGTAGATCGGGAACGTTCAGATTTAACAAGACAGTGTATTATGTTCAGCTAAAATAGTTATGGTGAAGACTAGGAAATAAATGATTTTAGTAGAAGGCGGGATTTTTAAGTATAAGTAGGTGTAGATCGAGAACGTTCAGATTTAAAGTTCAATCGCTAAATTAGAGATGCTGAAGACTTGGAGGTAACTGATTTTGGTAAGAGACGGGGTTTTAAAATTTAAACACTCTAAGGTGTAGGTCAAGAACGTTCACATACATTATCAATTTATACAAATTTATACAAATTATACATTAACAAGACAGATAGTGTATTACGTTCAGATTCAAGGGTTACCAATGATTACACCCAATATTCCTTTCGGTTGTCCGAGTTGCTCATATTACAAGCTAAGAGGTTTAGTCGCTAAAATAGAGATGCTGAACACCTGGAGGTAAGTGATTTAGGTAGGTGGCGGGGTTTTGAAGTTTAAGCAGGTGTAGGTCGAAAACGTTCTATTTTAACACGACAGATACTTTTCTACTAGTTGCTACGTTCAGATTCAAATGTTACCAATAAGTACACCCAATACTGCTTCAGGTTGTGAGGAACCCGTCTCACATTACCAGCCAAAGAGCTCAGTTGCTAAAATAGAGATCCTGAAGACTTGGAGATAAATGATTTTGATAGGAGAGGGGATCTTAAAGCTTGAACAGGTGCAAGTCGAGAACGTTCCGATACTCCTTTATCTAAGTGAAATTTTGTTAAAGTCGAAATTGAAGAAAGTAGTTGTTCTATGGAGAAAAAAATACTACTTTTTGGCAAGTAAATTTGAACAGATCTTACTTGTTCCTTGATACAAGTATCCTTTATAAAGATTAGTTAATTAACCTCATAACAAACTATTGAAATCAATAGTACTTTCTTACAGCGTTACCAAATTTCCTATAGTATCACAAATATTTATTTTTACTTTAACTTTGTAAGTATTAAATTATGGATTTAATTTTAACACGACTTGTGCAGATATAGTTCATTACACAAAAATAAAATATCACGTCACTACTTCTCTTTCAGCTGTGGCGACGTTTCAACTGTACATTCAGTCTTATTCAGGACTATTTCACCGAAAAATGACGTCCGTCAAATATAAAAACGACAAGATGAAATTTGAGTTTGTTCTCTATGTTTACCCACCAAGCAGTTACTGGGTATGTTTTATTTTTTTTATATTTTATATTATACTTGATATTATAAAATGTCATGAACAACGCCAATTATTTAACATTGTAGCAAAACTAATTTTAAATATTTTCCTACACTCTTTCTACAAATATCGCCACTTAGGAAGGCCATTTTTGTCCAAACAACTTATTATCATAACACCGCACACCCAGTGCAGCAAACACCATATTTACTAAGTTTCAGTCTTTCAAATGAGCTAAAATATAACCGAGTAAATAATGCACTTTATTTAATTCCCAGCGGGACTAATAGTAAAAGATGATTAAAACAAAACAAAGCTCTGAGAGTCATCAGAAAGTAATTGATACATGGTTCATAACGCTATATATGCTAATCGATGATCACATTGCTATTTCGCTCTGATGACTCTCCAAAGCTTTGTTTTGTTCTAGTTTTTGATTATTTTTAGGCCGACTAAGATCTGAACGTACTACTGCGTACTAAATAGAAGATAACTTAGCAAAAGTGTACAGTACCGCTTTCGCTGATCAACAATTTGTTGGTCATCTTTGCATTTAAAATGGTGCTATATCGGTATCCAATTTGCCACTAAACCAAGGTTGTACTAATGAAGACTTGACTTCCAAAACTGATATACAGTGCATTGGCAAATTGATGACAACCACATTGCATGTTTTTGTTTCTGTACGACAAACCGATAATCCAGAGCTCTTTATTACTTGCAATGTTCATGATGGTTCAAACCACCGATAGATGACGAATTCTTTTGTACAATATCTCACTACTTTTTAAAATAAAAGTTCTCTTCATATCACTAGGCGTGGAATAGTGAGTAGAAGTATCAAAGAAAAGAATAGAAGTATCAAGGAAAGTGAGTCGTAACTCATAAACCCACACATTTCGCTACACAGCGATGGTGGGTACGAGTTTTCAAATAACGTTGCATTTGCAAGTTCAGAGTTTAAAAGGCGCAAAACTACTACTAACTTCAAAAAACACCTCTAGCATAATAAATCCACAAGGTGTACATTAACTTAGAGACGGTGAGGGAGAGGATATTTCAATAATAATTGTAGCGTCTATGACCAAATAAATATGGTAATCTAAAAACTTATTCCTCCATTTTATTGAGGCACTAAAAGTTAACATCAAAGGCCTTTAGGGATGGTACGCTTAAGAGTGCAGATAACCGACAAACATATCTGACAGATTTAAAACTCAACCAGATAACCTCTGCGCTCGACTCACCTAAATCCAATTATCGGAAAGTAATAAATCTTCATAAAATTCACTATCTAAAGGTAATTCAGATGTAACACGCTACGATTACACGTAATCCAGGCCTTGTAAGTTGGAACTTAACCTCGGGCCAAAACAGCTCCACATCTAATTTGCCTACAACGCAATCCTTGTCGGAGCATACAGGTGGGGGGGTGTTCGGCTAATTGACATTAGCTGTTGTGTCAATAAAGCTCTGCTCGTGTTTACCTCTTTATTTAATAGCACGACAGCACGGCTTGATATTAGGAACAGCATATATCGGTTTAGCAAGTTATGGTTTATCGACATATATAAATCTCCCTTAGGAAGTGGAAGGGATTTAGCACGGCAGGTCTCTTAAGAGAACCCATACGGCGGCAATACCGAGGTGCATAGGGATTTGAATTATATATGTTTACTTGCATTGGCGTAGATGTTATAAAGGAAGCCTAAAAATAAGTGTAATTTTGACTGCAGATGAGAGTGGTAAGTGATGTTTGAGTCAAAACAACATTTAAGAAAAACATGACAAAAACGGAAAAATTGGCGCCTATCGTTGTTGCTCTAGGTGGTTCAATATTGGGGTGAACAATAGAGTGCCTGTAGTAAGAGAATGTAGCCCCTTATGGCCACATTCTAAGGTGATGTCTAGTTGTGTTGCCATGTTTTTTTGAAAAGTGGCTGTGTTGGAGGTGAACTAGTTTCAAAAATGTCTCTACATCTATTTTATTCTTCATTTATTGAGCTAGGGTAGCTCTAGTGCAACCCAGTCGAAATAGTAGTATTGTTTTTGATGTCTCACTTTATCATCGACAAGGAGTTTGTTGTGGTAGTCTACTTTATTAGTTTAGTTGGGTTTAGAGACTTTTTGATTGAATTTTTAAATGCCTATTGAAAAGTTTTACCTAAGTGCCAAATCTAAAATAAGATGTCTAAATCTCCTTCCCCTGGCTTTTATATAGAGCCGTTTACAAATTTCCTGAGCAGTCAAATAAATGTAATGGAGTGAAAAGCAACCTGTTACTGGAAAACATTTATATGCCATTCGGCAGCAGCCCGCATAGGCCCAAGTCGAGGCCCGACGATTATCAATCCAAATAGCAAACGACATTTATGGGACTTTTTATGGCCGCTCCCGAACGTAACCGAGAATATTCAAGAGATCAGGAGTGTAACGTAAATAAAAAAAAATAGCGACGAGCAGATAACTATCAGACACGGATATTATTGGATTGGGAATGAGAGCCAACAATCCGGGTGATATACTGTGTGGAGCAATGATGATAAATGACGCACATTTAAATATAAAGGGGAAACCATATTCATGGATATATGAGTTAAGGATAAAGCGTAATGGTACGTTATGTAAATCGAGAGATGATTTAGAGATTACGGGCTTGATTGTTGGGATTTTGGAAACGTTTGTGTAGAATTTTCTGCGGCTGACATTATACAGTGAGCGGCAAATGTATAGCATATAATTATTTAAAAATAGGTGTTTATTTTTCGAAAAATCGCTCGAACTCGTCTAGATTTGTTTGTAATTGCGAATTTTCTGCACCAACTTTTATTTATACAGGGTGGCCCAAAACAAGTTGATTGATACATAGAAAATTATTGGAATTCCGTAGAGAACTAAATAAAATCACAAAAAAGAAAAGTTTCTATTTAAACAAGTTGACCTTGATATCATAACTTTTCTTCATAAATAAAAATTGGTTCAGGTAGGTGCAATTAAAAATAAAAATCGACGGATCCGAGCGACTTTTCGAAAAATAAACACCTAAGTTTTAAATAATTATATGCTATTCTTTTGCCGCTCACTGTATAGATACTGCAAGTCAGAATTGCTTGGTTTGTACCTTTTGTCCTTGGAGCACAAAATATTTTGTTCTCCTTAATGCCTTCTTTCGCCTCCCGCTAACGGATGTGGCGTAAGGGCAATATTTTTGGAGAAAAATATGCTAAGAACTAAAGAACGAAACTAAAAAAAAAATAAAAAACTCACATTGGAGGAAAATTTAATTTCAATTAACTTTGTTTCGTTCTTAGGGGATTGTCAATTCAGAAAAAAAAACAATGTTTTTCTAAGTTGACCAAAGTGAGGTATTTACGTCTTTTTTCCTAATTTTCAAATTTGACCGCAAGCAAATTCCAAACGATTGGACTGATTAGAGCCAATCCAACTGTTTTTTTGTTCCTCTTGATGTCCTTTTTCACTTTCCACCGACGGAGGTACCGTATGATTATTATTTTTGGAGATAGACCCCTTTGGTGTAGTATCTTGTATGTAGTTTTTAAAAAATTGACGTTTGGAATTAATTCCATTTGAATTAAGTTTGTAACCTTCTTAGGACATTGCACACGTCCCATTTCAATGGAAAACAGAAAAAACATTCGAAGTTTTTTTCCAAATTGACCAAAGGTATTAAGACTTCTTTCGCAACTTTCAACTTTGACCACATCTAACTTCAGAAGGAATGGACCTATTGGAATGTTTACAACTGCTTTTTGTTCATCTCGATATCCTCTTTCACTTCCGACTCATCGGAAATCCCGTAGGAAAAATATTTCCGAGAGACTATTTTAGTGGTGGAATTGAAGGCACCTGTAGAATAAAATTTAGAATTTTTAAAAAAGTTAATTTTGAAACTAATGGTTGTTAGGGGGATTGCAAACGTCCTATTCAGAGCAAAACAGAAAAACAAATATTTTTTTTTTCCAAATTTTTTTTTCAAATTGACGAGAGACGATATGTCTTTTTTCTAAAGTTTCAACTTTGACCGTGTGTAACTTTAGAGCGATTGAACCGATTGAAGTGAATGCAACTGCTTTTTGCTCTCTTTGATATCTTTTGTCACCTTCCACGAACGGAGTTATGGCACTTTGGTGGTCGATTTCCAGCCATTTTTAGAATCGACTTTTTTGCCATATAAGTAAGTCTCACTTTTGGGGCACATTTCATTCAAACTAAGTTTGTTTCGATGTCTAAAAGATTTTTGTTACAAAATGACGTCATTTTGACACCAACTAAAAAAAATTAATTTGTCATCATTTTTGATCAGAACCTGAACTAACCCTTTCTAAAAAATAAAGAAAACTTAAGATTAGTGTGTTTTTTTTTCTTTGTCGATATAATATATTTTACCTATTTGCGTTCTTTTTGAATATCACCTTTTGAGTGTGTTACCTTTCAGTTTTAGCGTCTTTTTTTGTTTCTCTCTCAAACTATTTTTTACTTTCTTGAGCGCTTATTTCTCTTTAACCTGGCTACTATAGAAGTTCTTTAATAGCTTTTCTTTGAATATTTGCACTGTTTTTTTTTATATGAAAATTTTATTTTTTTATTGTTTATTTATATATTTTTTTAATATAAAATTATTTTTAATGTTTTACCTCATTCTATTGATTTGAGAATTTATTTAGACTCTCAACATAATCTAATTTAAAATAAAACACTTTATAAAAACAACAGCTCAGAAAGTGTATTTTGCCGTCATTTTTAGTCAGAATATCTACTTGTGACAATTTGGTGTAAAGAAAAATTTATTCATTCTCCTGAGGTTAATTTTCCACTGAGGTGCACTTAGAGTTGCTCCATCTGCCTGCCCTGTCTGCCCTGCTTGTCAAGCCTGTTTAGCCTGTCTAGCCTCACCTGGACGCTTATTTTCATGGGGACGTGGGAAAGTTCCGCGTGAATTTGTGTATTGTGGGTTGGGTAAAAATGGTGAAAATCAAATTCTCTTGGTCTGGACGAGGAGAAAGTGAATTCCCATGTGTGAAAATGCTGATGACATGCGGGAACGCGAAGTCGAGAATACTTGGATCAGGTTTAGGTAATTAGCAAATTGCACAGAGCATCAAACAAAGGGTTTAATTATTATTAATTCGTTACCTATGGATTCATTCTTTAATTAATTCTATGTGGCCAATTGGTTTGTTCTTTATTATTATATAAATCCATATTATAAAGCATGTCTAAAGAGGGCGAATATTTTGTATTTGGAAAATTTGGAATGTAGATTGGATTAATTAGACTTTTAAGTACCTACTTAATAATTAAAAATTAACTCTTTGGATTCACCTAATCTAACCTACAAAGCACAAAAACAAAATAAGACACGCCGTTTCAATATACTTTAATCTCCTAAGTATTTTCTACTGGAGAATTGCCCCTAAGCTGTACAAATGTATCAGTGGCTATGGAGAAATCATGATACTATACAACGTAATCATATCGAATGACAAGCGAATTACAATTATTTTAGAACTAGAATACCCATAATAAACATTTTCACGGTTTACTGGTTTTACATATTATTTGATGTATTCTTATCTAAAAAGTGCTCAAGGATTTCGCAGCATTGCTTAATTCCCGGGAATGGGTTGAAACATTGTAAAAATACAGTATTTATCTGTCAAATGAAATTCAGCCATATTGATGACGATTTTCACACATGTGAAAGTTCCCCGGACCCGTAAAAATAAATGCCCTGGACGCTTATTCTATAGGAAAGAGTGAAAGTAAAAGTGAGAATTTTGACAACCTTGATTGGTCAAAAAATTCTGTTGACGAATTCCATTGGCCAGCAATTCTCACTTTCTCTTTCACTCTTTCCTATAGAACAAGCGTCCAGGGTCACAAGTGTCAAGTCTGTCAGATGTCATACTTCGCCTGCACTATGTTACACAACTGTCATATGTCATACATCATCTGTCATATGTCACATGTCAAGTCTCTCACATTTGACAAGAATGACAGTATTTTGGGGCTGGCGCCATTTTACACTAGGCTCACGTAGACTTCAAGCTCAGAGTGTCCCAGAACCCTGTCGTTATAACTACTGTGAGGTACCGTTGTAAAAGAAGTATTATGATTTTTCATTATGTAAAAAATATGCGTAATCTTGTATACAAAATAGTAAAAAATGTAGAAAAATCAACATAAGAAGTTAATGGCAAAATTACATTTTTCGAATATTTTTCAAAAAAATTAAATTTTACCTTTCAGTATAAATTGGTGGTTATTATGGATTTATTGAAACAATTTTGGAAAAAAATACGCCATTTTGAAAGTTGAAGACAGTGTGTTTTGCTGCCATTCTTAGTGAGAACATCCACTTGTGACACATCGGCAAAAAGGAAATTTTATGCTCTATTTGAATCTCTAAAAATATATTAACTTAATATTAAAATAATAAAAGATTAAAAAAAGCTAAGACCAAGTTTTCTATACATAAAAAGTCAATTCAAAAAAATCTACGGCTTCGAATATTTTCCTAAGAAAACGACAAAAAACACCTTTCTCAATTAGTTTGTCGCTAATATAAATTTTTAAAAAAATGTATGAAAAAAAGCTGCCATTTTCAAAATAAAAAAAAATGTTTTTTGCCACCATTTTTAATCTGAATATTCGCAAGTGAATATTACATATTCACTTGCGAAACCTCGATGTAAAGGAAATTGTTTTCAAATCGAGTCGAAAAACTAGGAGATACTTTCCATTGAAAGTCAATAAAATATTTTTTTATCGTATTCCATTTCATTATAACAAAAAGAATGCACAAATATTTTTTAATCAAAATACGTGGATAATCGTATATAAGAATTTGGTTAAAAAAGGACGCCATTTTTTAAAATTGAAAAAAAGTGTATTTTTCGAAAATTTTTGGTCAGTATTTACATTTATAATATATCGTAAGGTAAGTTTATCGAACTTTCGATTCAAAATACTTAGTAGAAAATAAAAAAAAATGTGCTTTTTTTATGTGTCTAGCAATTTTTATCCATTTGCGTTCTTTTTGATTGTTTCTTTTAAATTTATTGTCTTTTTTGTTTCTTCCTCAATATATTTTCCCTTGACTTTCTTGGCCGCTTTATCTCTTTAACATGGCTACCAGAAACGATCTTTTTTAGTTTTTCTTTAGAAGTAGGCTCATTCTTCTTTTTAACGACAATTTTTGTGTTTTTCTGATTGTCAGTATAAATTTTTTCTTTAGCGTATCTTTAGCGTTTAACCTCTATTCTATTGATTAGGGAATTGCAAACGTCCTTTCCCAATAAAAAAAAAAAAGAAAATCCGTAGTTTTTTTAAGTTGACTAAAGACGAGCGGGTACCAGGTCTTTTTTCACAATTTTCAACTTTGACCGCATGAAGCTTTAGAACGACTGGACCGATTGGAGTTAATTCAACTGTTTTTTGCTCTCGTTGATAACCTCGATCATTTTACCACTCAAAAACCATTCAAAAAAAACTCAGTTTTGGGGCAAACTTCGTTTGCATTAAGATTGTATCATTCTTAGGGGACTGCAGGAGTCCCATTTCGATTAAAAACAAAAAAAAATATTGAATTTTTTTGAAATTTACCAAATGGGAGTGTATTACGTCTTTTTTCTCAACTTTCAACTTTGACGTCCTGTAACTTTAGAACGATTGAAACGATTGGAGTTAATCCAACTGTTTTTTGTTTTTTTGCAATTTAACAAAATCACATTTGGGGCAAATTTTCTTTGAATTAAGATTGTATCGTTCTTAGGGGACTGCAAGCGTCCCATTTCAATTAAAAACAAAAAAAAATCCGTTCATTTTTTTGAAATTTACCAAATGGGAGTGTATTTTTTCTCAATTTTCAACTTTGACGTCCTGTAACATAAGAACGATTGGAGTTAATCCAACTGTTATTTGCACTCCTTGATAAACTCGATCATTTTACCATTTAAAAAAAACTCAGTTTTGGGGCAAAATTTGTTTGAATTAAGATTGTATCGTTCTTAGGGGATGGCAGGTGTCCTATTTCGATTAAAAACAAAAAAAATCATTTTTTTGAAATTTACCAAATAGGTAACGTCTTTTTTCTCAATTCTTAAATTTAACCTCCTGTAACTTTAGAACGATTGAAACGATTAGAGTTAATCCAACTGTATTTTGTTCTCCTTGATGACCTCGATTCTTTTCCATTTTAAAAATCTCGCCTTTGGGGCAAATTTTGTTTGAATTAAGATTGTATCATTCTTAGGGGATTGCAAGCGTCCCATTTCGATTATGATAAAAAAAAACTTAATTTTTTTTGAAATTTACCAGCAGCTATTTTTTTTAAAAAAGCATTGCCTTTTTTTTTAATTGACCAAAGGAGGGTATCAAGTCTTTTTCTCGTTTTATAAATTCCACCGCCTGTAACTTTTGAACGTTTCACCCGTTTAGAGTAAATCCAACTGTTTATGGCTTTCCTGGATTCTATCACTTCTTAAAATTGTTGTATACCTCATACCTTATCTATATTAGAAAACGTCATCTAGAAGGTCATGAATATTTGACAGAAAAGGATGAAATAATTAAAGTAAATGGACTTCATCGTTCCTTTATCATTTTCTTTAGACATTCCACAGACTTCTAGATGACATTTTCAAATGAACATCCCCTACATATATGCATAAAAAATAGGTGTCATTTCGTTTAGTAATTTTCCCTTTTAATGTAATCAAATCCTTTTTTTCCTTATAAAATTCCGAACTTCCATCTTAGGGATTTCTTATACCCCCTCTCTGAAAAGTATAGCTCTTGCTAAGTATCTGACCTTAATTATTTATTTCTTAGAAGTCTCAACCACAAAATTAGAGATATATAATATACAAAATATGCGAAAAACTAGAAAAGTTTTTGTGCTATGTACATAGAACGTTTTCAATATAATGTAAGATACAGATTCATTCAGAAGCTGCAAACGTTCAATATTTTTGAGACATAATATTATTATTTTTTGCATGAATGTACTTTCGTTGTGAAAGATTTGAGTAAGAAACTACAAAAGTAACATTTCTTTTCGCTGGGCTACAAAATCAAAACTAAACATTCTCACATTCTTGTGCTTGTAGCTTATTGGTCAATCAGGTGCAAGCCGACATAGCCAGCAGAATACCCGTTGGTTTGAGAGGTAGAACCCTTCGGTGGTCGCCTGTAACCTTAGAACGAGTAAACTGATTGGAGTAAATCCAAATGTTTTTCGTTCAGCATGAGTAGTTACGCTATACCGATTTGGACCCACTTTAAGTGTTCTAGAATCATCCATGGACCTCATAGGGAGCATCAAGGACTCCATCTCGGTTGGAGTCCAAAGTCGCTTTTCAAGGTCACACGGCTCGCGACCAGTAACTTTTCAAGGTCACATAGCTCGCGATTTGCAAGGTCAGCGTCCAGCGACCTCGTGTGATGCTCCCTATGAGGCACATAAATGATTCTAGAATACTTCAAGTGGACAGAAATCGGTATAGTGTAACTACTAACATAATGTCTTCTATCACTTTTCATCTCCCATCCAAGAAGGTCCTTTAGGCTCAATAATTTGGGAGATAGACCTCTTCGATTGTCGATTTTTAGAACGTGTTATGGAGAAAAAATTCCACTTACGGGACCAATTGCACTCTTATCATGTTTGTCACGTTCATGGGAGATTTTTTTCGATCATCATTTTCATCATCGTTCGTCATCATTTATTCGAAAGTGATAAAAGGATTGAAGTGGTCTTTCTAGTCGAAGGGTTGTTACTGAACTGCAAACCTTTTGTGAAAAGACAAGTGACAAATGAGCTTAATTGTTGTTATGTTAATTAATATGGCGGCTTCACTCACGTTAAGGCCACATAACTGTATGAAATACCCTTATTTGCAAGATGCTTTCTGAGAACAAGTGTTGCTAAGTTTTGAGTGAAAAATCATATCGATTAATACTGTTTGGTACGTACGTTCTTGATGTGCGTCATACTATAAAGTAACAAGACTTAGACAAATGTTTACGTAATTACAGCTAAACTTGATGTGTCGCTTCAAACTCTTTGAAGCATGAAGGTTTGAAAGTTAAGCTGCAAGGCGTACCTAAACTACGAAAACAATTTATTCCATGTTCTGCTCGCATAATATAAACGCTTTTCACAATAAATCATCTTAATAAACACACGCCAAGCCCCGAGGCCCCAAAACTAGTAAATAGCGTTCATTTGATTGAATTTTGAACCTCAACCTGTATTTGAGGGTGTCTCTATTAGTCACTTCTGGTAGCTGTCGCCCTAAAATTTAATAATAATTGGTTTATAGAGCGCAACGCGAGATAACGTTTTATACAAGGGCACATAGGTTATGGCCTATGTTTATCAATTTTGCACCAAACTAGGTCGAAAACCAAATTCATAAGGGCTATTTGAATTTAATCGGGCTCTAACCGCAACGGGGCACCAAATTCCAGATAACTAGTCTATCTGTTGTTTAGCATTATGGAAAAACATGGCCATCAGCGATATGCCTGCAAGGCAAGTTTATTTACCATATTCAAAACCTCGACATTGTTAATAATGGATAAATAAAAAATCCATTTTTGTTTATCCAGTTTATACCTAAACTACCTTTTCAGTATTGGAATCAGGCATAAGTGTAAAAATATTGCCCCAGTAAGCAGACCGCTTCAACTTACCCAACAAAGGAGCAAAGTAAGTTTCGCACAAAGAACAAGAGAACATAAGAGGGTTTGGTTTGATATAAGATGTGTCAGAATGAGGGATTTACTAAAGAAAAACGCTGACGATGTAGGACGACTGAAGATAAACAAAATTGCGGGACAAGGATAAAGGGCACGTTACTAAAGGACAATGTGGGAATCGCCATGGCGCGCGTCTTTGTGTATGTGTATGTATTTATTTGTCCGGAGTTGTTTGGTCCCCGTGACATAATCGGATTTAACCTTCAAGTGGGTTTACCGCAAATAACTTCAGGTCGAACTATGCAATCTTTCAGCAGGGTAAATCGAGTCAAGTAAGCATGAGACAGTACGATGAGAAGCTTTAAACTGTAGATCTCTCATGGTTCGGAGGTTTGTAATAACGAAAGCTTTGTGCTTGTTGTTGATTCAGCAAACTTAGTTGTAGATGAAAAGTAACTAGATAAAAAAAAAAGAACTATGTTTCATGCTTAAATTCAACCTCTCGTTTATTTAAATTTTTAAGTCTGCTAACAATAAATTACAGTATAAGCGTACACTTCTTCCAACATTACCCCCTCCATAAGAACCTTCAGCGATGTTGCCTATTTGCCTCAGTTCTACCTAAGCCTACCATAGCTTATAAAATGTTATATTTCTGGTTATATCAGAACGTCAGTGAGGATATTTAAAGCCGAGTGTCTGGAGCGATTTTGGTTGTAGATTTTTGGAATTTTTTGGTTCTAACGCTTATAATTCTAAAACTATTAATTTGACGGGATTTTGCGGCGAGGCGCGTTAAGTACCGAAATGGACGGGTTTTCCAAAAATGTGGTTGTTTTGGACTGATGGTGGAGAGCCGACCAGTGGCGTATCAAAGTTGTGCGTGCACACAAATTGGTCGCGTCTTTACCGTAACTCCGGCGCTATGTGGGGTATAGGGCTCCCCATGGGGGGCCCTATACCCTCTATACCCATATACTCCCCATGAGGCCCTAGTATAGGGCCCCATCAGGAGCCGTATATCCCACATAGCGCCTAGAATTCCCCACATAAGTAGATGATAAATCTTGAAGTCTAATTTCGATAAGTTAAATAGGATAATGTACAAAAATTCGCAAAGTTGGGACGGTTTTTTAAAAAATTTTTTGTAATGGTCAACTTGTTGGCTTTCTGGACCCCCTTAGTTAGACGACTGGCAAAATAACGATACCAATGGAAAGAGCATATCCGTGGGTACTTTAATACAGAGCGGTTAAAAAAATGTCCAAAATCAGTTAAGAAAAATTATTCAAAATAGTAAGGGAGTTTTTTGCAAAAAATATGGAGCGGTCCAGCTTCGGTTGTATATAAGTAAGTCATGGAGAGAAAAAAAAAGTCAGTTGTTAGTTTTGGTCTAGCTCTTATACAGGGCGAGCTAGAAAAGTTTCTCTATGCCACAATTTATGCCAATTTGGATGTACTTTTCTCACATTTCACCCTGTAGGTTCCACATTTTTGGAGTAAAAAATCTGAAATTATTTATAAAGATAGCACATATACGGGTCTCGGACCTGACCAAAAACCGAGGGCCTAGCTTTGATTTTGAAATTTTGACGAATTTTTAAAGTTTGAATTTCAAACTGCCAATTTGAGGTATATTTGTGCCGAGCCCGTGCATCTAATCGAATGGCTTTCCATTCCAGGGAATACCTTGGAATGTTTCCTTTTTGGGGTTAAGGAACCACTTTTCCTTTGGACGTCGCAAAATGGTCTTAACTGAATTACGGAGCGAAAGATGAAGAGTTTTGCAAATTTTGGCCCCAAAATCCCGAATGGTTACGAAGATCACCGCTTAACTGGTAATCGGAACCATTCGGCGGCGGCGGCTTCTGCCACTGACAGCTGAGATTTCCGAAATGTAAAATTAACTTTAAAGTCTCAGACCAAGGAAAATCGGCCGAAAAGCGTGAAAAACTGCGTGGTAGGAGAAAATTTGACCATTTCTAGGAAAGTTATTGGCAAAATGCCCGATCCTCGAGAACGTTTTCACAAAGACTGATCGATTTGAAAATTTCGTGTCCGGATTTATATAAAAAAATTCACCTAAATCAAAGACTCTCTTTTTTCAGATCTAGAGTGTCAGCTCGAATGTAAAAATGTAGACTAAATATACCTTTCATTAACATACCGGCCGTGACATAGGCGATTAAAGATATCACTGATATCTTTGTAACGATTAAAGTTAGAAAGCTGAAATTTGGTATGTGTCTTACTACGGCTACATGGTTCAGACGTTTCAGTCCGTTTACCCGTTGGTTCAAATTTGAATGGTGGGTAACCTACTGAGGTGCCGTAAAATGTGAATAGCTGATGTAGATATCATAGCGGCCATAGCTGAGCTATAGCTGCCTCATATAGTTTTATGAACCGATGGTCGTATCGAGCCCAAACAATCAGTTTTTCGTATATGACTGAAAAAATAACTTTAACGAAGACTAGAAGATTCTAATTGTTCGATTTTATCGTTTTCAGCTTCCGAGATTTAATTGATTAAGTTTCTCATTGATAGGGGTAGAGTGACATTTGTCATTATGACAATAGAACAACAGTAGCTCGACAAAGTTTGAGCCAACTGAAATACTGCTCAGAATGTTAATTATCATTGTGCTTAGTTTAATAACAGTCTTGTAGGAAGTGAAAAACTTTTAAAATTGTATGAAAATTACCTAATGTTTTAATTTGATCGAACATTATGCCAACTAAATTAAAAATTTGGAATGACCAATTAAGCGGGTATTTTGTGGCCGTGAATGCTCTATTCATTGGTGTCAATAGCATCGTTATACCATGTTCAGTTTTCGAATTATATAGATGTGAGTATTAAAATGTCGATAAAGAGTGGAAAAATTACCTTTTAGGCACCATTTTGTAGGAGACGAAAGCTACTAAAAATTCCAATTTTGCATATTTATTACGTGTTTTTGTCCCCTCTTTCATATGAGACTATTTTTGATGACATTTATCACAATTTATTTTGGCCAAAAATTTCGACGACTACCCCCTTGAAATTTTTGAAATTTTTACATTTTCCTCTTTATGTTGTAAACGCTAAGGTTTTTCTATATGCGGATTACTATGATGTACGAAGGAGGACTGCCAAATGCATGAACCAGAAAGAAGCTGCCTTTCACGGTTTTCTAGAAAATTAAAAAACTTAAACATTTGTACTTTATATTTGGGCCACCCGTGCTCAGTGACCGTTCTAGGCAGACCTTCGGAAATGGGCTCTGCGTGTAGCTCTATTCTTCTACTTCCTTAGCTTTTCTTATAGGATTTCGGATAAGTCTTCATCGAAACGAGATATTGGCTATTAAAGGCCGCAATCCTCGATTTTTATCTCAAAATTTAGGTTTTTGGGTCGGTTTGAGAGCCCCATATGCTTAACACAGAAATATCGACTTTTCCCATATAAATCAACAATAATCGATTTTGCTCGCTGTCTCTAGTAGTTTTATGACAAATATAGCATATATTTACGTTTTAGATAGTAGTGTCCCAAAAAAATGTAACATGGAGTTTTAGGATTTTAGCATATAAATCGATATCAATTAATTTATTCCGTTAATTCGATTAGTTTTATGATAAAAAAAGCGTTCATTTCTGTGGTAGATAATATAGGGCGTCCCAAATAATACTGTAACATTTCACTTTACATTTTTGTTTATTTACCACTATATTTTTTTGTAATAGAGGATTGTTTTTATTCATAAAAAAATCTTGCTATGACCTCTATGTCAGAAAATCTGAATAAAATTGTGAGAAGCAACAGATAAATTTCACCATAAATCTTGACAACGTTGCTGACGTCATTATTGCGGAAACAAGTGTCAACTGCTCGTGTGACTTTTTAATTTTAAGTTCGTAGTAAGCCGTCGACAAGTCCAATTTTTTTGCGTTTTTGTGTGATTTAGTGTTTTTTTTTTTGGTAATTGTTTTAATAAAAGTTTTTGTTTTAATAAAAAAATTCCGAAGATAGTTGAAAAACGTTCATTATGGTGGTTAATCATTGCACAGTTTGTAGTATTACGAAGTTTCACAGGTAAGTTGAATAGCTTGTCAAAGTTCAGCAACAACGAGGAATACCATAGCCGTACCTTAGAATCTCAATTCTGCAGACTAAAACAACAGTATATTTTATTCAGTTCTTGAGGTTCAAAACTTTTATATTTGTAGCATAAACTTTTTGCCACTATTCTATTAGTCGAATACCCAATATAGTATATTTATGAAATATTTTTTTTAGATTTCCTGCTAAAACTGAGATGCAAAATATTTCGTTTGCTGCACTAGGATTGGATCCTAAAGTAAAAATGCTTATGGCTTCCAAAGGGGTTTTCATTGCGTTTTGATAACGCAAGTTACTTTTATAAAATTGATGGCAATCAGTACCTAAAAGAAAATGCTGTACCACAAGACCCTTTAATACCATTTCATTATCAAACAGGTAGGGCATTTTAAATTTTCTTAGAGGTTGAAAATTATAAACACCTACAAATGCAGCTCATTTGGAAGGTCATCAAGGGTCGAATTAGAAAATGAAGAAAACATGAAAACACATTGGGATACACAGGAAAAATCAGGCCCTTTAAGTGATGTAGAAAAGTATCCATTCAAGTGTCATGCGTTTATTTAAAAAAAAAAGCCTTAAATAGGTCAAAAACAAGTGAAAGTCGAAAATGACATATTTGACTTTCAGAAAATGTCATAAAAGGTTTCGATTTTCAGTTTTTTATGTTTACTATGTTTTTTTACGTTCTTTTTATAAACACCATTTGTAATAATTCAGTTTTATACATTCCATTTCAAATAGATATTCATCGAGTAGAATAAAATAGGATAATTTTGTCAATTCCTCAGCCTGCTAGATATACATCTATTAGAAATGGATTCCCTGATTAACTATGACAATGTTAGAATAGCGTCTCATTTGTTTTCAGTATTGCAGTTCACTTAATAGATAAAATTTTTAGACTGCCAAAAGCTTCTAGATACAAGCACAAAAGGTACACCAAATGTAGATGAGAATGATCGACAACAACCTCCAATGACAGAGTGGTTACAATCTTGCTTACCAAATAAAGGGTAATTTGGATTTTAATTGCCATGGAGTTCAGACATTTTAGTATGTTCTATTAGAGTCCTATTTTGAGGATAGTATTTACAATGTGGTCCTTTCAACACATTCTTCTCCTCATTTTTAACATGTACTGCTTCATCCACCTAAAGGGAAGTAAAAAATATTATGTGAACAAAATGTGGTAAAAGATCACCAGTGATCGGAACTCAATTCCGAGGTAAACTCGGAATTCTCGCAAAGTACATTAATGTTACAAACATTTTAAGATTACCAGAAAAGAACATTATTAGTTGGAACTCATTTTTACTGATATATTTCAGAAAAACTCTAATTATATCTAAATTGCCCATGAAAAACGTCAAAAAAAAGTGGCTCCTCCAATGGAACAAGAAAACACGTACTCTTTCTATTAGACGTATTATTAAATTATGGCGAATCAGTTTCGGCATACAGGACATCATCAGCGCTAAAATTGCACCAGTTTACCTCTAATGTAGAACAGATCTATCGACAAATTCGTGTCCAGCCTCAATTCTTTATCAGAGGATTCTGTGGGGGTTTGCGCCACAAAATGCAATCGCGATTTACTGTCACCAATGATGTGCCTTCAGCGACATTCTTAGCTTTACGGACACTGCAGAAAGTTGCGACGCAGGAGTGGAGTCAATTCTCTTTAGCACCTTAGTAACTTATTCGGCCTCAGTCACATCGAATTTACCAGTTACATGACGTACCAGCAAAGTACGCAGTTACGTCACAGGGACTAGTTTTTCGACATGTAGGTTTCGTGCAGCATGTGATCTGTCAACCAACTACAACTTCAAAACGTTACATTTGCTTAAATGGAAAAAACCTGCCTTCATGCGTCTAAATCAGTTTTTCTCTAACAACAAGTTAAGAATCCGCAAGCAAAACTGAGTTGTTCTAAGCAGTACCTACATTTTCAATACCCAGTTCAGAGCTATTTGATTACATTGCCGCATAACTGAACAGGATCTAAACGAAATTGGAACTTTGTACAGATTCTAATCTGCTTCACGTAAAGACTAATAATTTACTTTCAAATCACAATATTGATATCTGAGCATTGCATGATTGGAAGAACTGTTAGGTAACCTATCAGTATTAACTTAAGTATCTATTTTATTTATATAATTTAAAAATATATTTTAAGAGAAATATATTTTTCCTTCAGTATGAAGAATGATGCTTCTAGAACGCCTCCAGTAAAATTAAGTTTTACTCTATTTAAGATAATTGAAAAATTTAATTGTAAATGCTAAGATGCGCCTAACGTCATATGTCAAATTGTTGCAAAACAGTTGTCACTGTCATTATTTTTATTTCTTCTTATTTCCAATCCAATCGAATATCCATCTTCCAGGTAGGGCGCTAGGGCGCCTAGCCCTTAGCTGACCAAGCTCCAAGCTTTCCTAAAACTTAACAAAAACCAAAAATAATCGACACAATCAATACCCGGTTCGGGTTTAAGTTGGTATGACGCTTGCATGACGTACCCTGACGACAGTTACGTCATGGGAACCTTAAGAGTGCCGGACTTAAGAGGTCTAAGGATACTTTTCTTTCAATATGTTCTATGGACCATGAACTAATATTTAATAAAAAATTAAAATCGATAAACTTTACAAGCAGCATTAAGTAAATTTTTACTGACAACCGCTAGCTTAACTATCACTTTTTTGTAGGGCAGATGTATTTTACTTAATAACAATGCATTTTTTTAAGTAGATAGTAATAATTAAATAAGAGATTGAAAGTTGATTTCAGTTTCAAAAGGTAAAGACTTAAGGGGAGCGACGGAGAAAGGGTAATCAACACAAACGACTCATGTAAGCACTGAGAAACTCCTTTATATGCAAGTTTCCTTTAGGAACTTGAAGCGAGTCTAGACAAACTATTTGAATATTATTATCCCAGCTACACTTTGGGACATGTAATATCTTCTATCGCTTTTCTAGATATAAGTAATTCGAGGTATTTCTGCCCTGCGAAACCGGAAAGATAAAAGCGGAGGAGGCTGCTCGAATAAAGATGAAACAAGTGCTTTTAGAAATGTCTGCCTGGGTTCAGATGTTACAAACGAGAGATGCGTCTAATCTTGTTAAAAGGCGTGATTCGGGGGATTTTGGGGCACACGGTCTAAAAAGGTTGTATTTCTTTACCACCAGAAAAAAGAGGTGCTTATCAGGCATTCATGAGATCTCATAACGCTTCAAAGGCGTGCCAGCTTATTTTGACCCCAAAATCGCTCTTCGCTCGCTAGCCCGGTTAAAACTATATTTTATAGATGGGTCAACATACCCAACGTCCACTGTCAGATGTAGGGATTCATGAAGTCAAGTAGCTTGACAATTTTAAGAAATACTTGACTTGACATGACTTGAAAAATTAAATACTTGACAACTCGCTACTTGACTTGACATGATTTTTTTTAAAGTTGAGCTTGACTTGATGTCAAGTGTTTTCAAATTTCTTGATATTTGACCAAAAATTTTGATTGACAAAAAAATGCTGAATGAACTCAAACATGGTTACGTATACGCCTTGAGAACTTTGAATGATGATCAAAAATTTACAGATTAATGAAATCAGAAACTGCGTCCCAGGATTTTAATTTGAGTGGTGTAGTGGCGGATCCGGGCCAAAGGCAGCAATAGTACTACAATTTCTTCGCCGACGTTTCGTCTAATTTACTTAAACTTCATTAAGGCTGAAAGTTTGAGCCCTTTGAGCAACCTTTGAGCCCTGATGAAGTTTAAGTAAATTTCTAATGACTTCAGCGCTATTCACCAACTTTGAGCCTTGATGAAGTTTAAGTAAATTAGACGAAACGTCGGCGAGGAAGGCTGCCTTTGGGCCCGATTCCCCAATATACCACGTAAAATACAGAATAACTTTGATAGTCTGACGGTACTATAAACAGCATTGCAACGTTTTTTCAACTCTGCTACTCGTAAAATAAAAAATTGTACGATATTGTTGTGTAACTTATGTTACACAACATAAGGTACGCAAACAAAAACTTGTGCAGTGCATTGTGAGCTCTAGGTAAGAAACAAACTACAATTTTAGGTCCTTAGTAAGAGGAAAATAGATTAATTCTTTCTGGCCATTATCTGAAAGAAAAAGAATGAATCGCGAAGAGCAGAAAAATGTATTTCTTCAATAAAACGGGGAAAAAAAATGTAAAGAATATAATAAAAACGAAACAAAAATTTTAGATCTTCAGAGACCAATTGAAGACAATTTCTAGACTTTATCTGAAGTAAAATAACACGAATGGCGAAGAAAATAAAATCTGTATCTTCAATAAAACAGAAAATCTAAAGAAAATAATTATAAAGTTTTATTAGAAAAAAAATGAAGCGAATTTACAGGCTGAAGTGTTTTCCGAGCTTTGAAGCCCTGGTCCAATGGAATTTCGACTGTGGTGAGCTCCGTGGTATTCATTCCCCCGCTGCCGCGCTGCAGTGGAGGGACTGGGGTGGGGGTAGTGGTGGGTCGGGGTTTCGGCGCATACAGTTTTAACATTGTGCTTTTCCAGTAGCCTGCCGATCCTGTCCGTTACTTTATGGATGTCTGGTAGACTATAGTCCATCCGAGCTTTTATTCATTTTCTCCTGTTGTTCCTTCCTGGTGCTCTACATTCGTTGGAAGGACGGCCCTATCGAACTCGTGCTTGCTGTATCCACTCCAACCACAGACTCGTTCCAGATGCTTCATTTCCCGTTCCAAATCAGCCAACTCACAAACTCTCTTGGCTCTGACAGACAGAGTCTTTATGGCGCCCCTTTTCTGTCTGGGATGATGATATAATCCGTTATTGAGATATCGGTCAGGGTGTGTTGGTTTTCTATAAACGATGTGCGCAAACTTCCCATTCGGCCTCCTTGATACAAAAATATACAAAAACGTATTATAGCTCCATAGTGATTTGAATTTTTGGGTTGATAGAGTTGAGGTGTAAGAGGACGTTTTGAAGTTCGCCCTCGCCATGGCTCCAAATGGTGCCATGATGTCATGGTGTCGTCCACGTATCGGAACCAGCACTTTAACTTCTTATTTGCCATTGTAAACGCCTTGGCCTCGAAAATATCCATAAAATAGTTGGTTATTACGGGCCATAGCTACACCATCAGTTTATTCGTAGAAATCTTCTTTCCATTGAAAATATGTAGTGGTTAGGCAGTGTTCCAACAACTTGGCAACATCTTGTGGAAATTTCTGGTTAATATGTTCAATGGCTTTCTTAATGGCTACCAGCGTGAAAATCGAAACAACATAGAAACTAACGAGAATTTCTCCTGGAGAAAGAGTCAAGGAATGCACTTTTTCAACAAAATGAGTGGAGTCTTTTATAAAGCTGTCAGTATTTCTTATTTTAGGTTGCAGCAGTTTTGTGAGGTGTTTTGCGATTTCGTAGGTAGGGCTTGCTATGTTGCTCAAGATGGGTCTCATTGGCGCATCCGGTTTGTGGATCTTTGGCAAACCGTACAGCCTTGGTGGCAAGGCTTCTGATTTTTTATGCTTGGTCATTTCATCCGATGCCACGTCCTTGATTAAATTGTTGGTGGCCCTCAGGCTCCGGATGGTTGGATCACGAGATAGCTTCTTATAGATTTTGGGATCAAATTGTGTCCTGATTTTTCCGTCGCAATCTGATGTTGACATTACTACTGTTACGTTTCCTTTATCTGCTGGTAAAATGAGAATATCCTTGTCTTCGTTCAAGGCTTTCAGGATTTTCCTTTCTGCAAAGGCGAGATTGCTTTTTGGAGGTTTTGCGAGTTGCAGAATTCGTGACGTCTTCATCCTTATCTGTTCAGCCATGTGAATTGGGACCTGCCGGATGCCGCTCTCCACGTTTGCAATGATGTCCGCAGGTATCCTGAATGGTGTTAAATTTCCTCTTGTTCAGAATGCTCAGCTCGTCTGTTGACAGTTCTTTGTTGGTCAAATTGACTACAACCTTGTGGCGTATTTTTAAAAAAATAATAGTTAGCAAAGCCACATACTATGCGAACGGCAGCTTTGGGTAGGTGGAGAGCTGGGTCATGGTTCGAAATGATATAAAAAGGGTTGAAGCTTAATTTAGTTAGATAAGCTAGACTTGTTAAATGGGCGCCACTCAATTTAAGTTACAGGTTATAGCTATAATATTAAAATTGAGAAAATTATCATAGAAAGTAATTGATGTTCATATTGTTTAGGTGATCAAGCCAAAGTAAAACCAACAGGAATGATTAAAATTAGACACATTTATTTATTATGGTGTTAGTTCTTACCTATGGTTAGTGCAGGTACACTTGGTTATTAAATCTACTCCTACCAGATGAAATAGTTGGCCAGTTTGTAGAGCTTTCTTGCTAGTCGAGGTAGAGGATCCATGTATCATTGTGTGTTAATGCTGGATGGTTTAAAACCTAAGAGCGATCACTGTCACCAACGACTCCATTTTCGGCAAAAGGGGCTCAAGACCTAGACGGTTTAAGGCCTAGAAGCCATCACCGTCACTAACGGCTCTATTTTCGGCACAAGTGCAAGACAAATGGTAGGCATTTGGAAGATCTAAAACAAAAGGAGGTATTGAGTTTTATAACTCAAACCTTGGACCTAATAATTGAACAAAGAAAGGCTTAGATAAGTTTAAATTAATTAAAGGAAGTCTTACCCCAAAATATGAGAATTGTTTACAATAGCCTCATGACTAGGCTGTAGCCGTGTAGGGACAGGCTCACGTCCGATGTGCCCTGGACAGTGGTCAAGATGGAAAAGGGACCATCAAACGTTTTTACCTTTACCACCTGGGCTCAGAATTGGTCAAAAACGGAAATTAAAATGTCAAAAGGGGGAAATAAAAGGATGGAGAAAATGAACCGCGAAATATGAAAATTCTGCCACTGTTGCTTAATAAAAGATACATTTAGGGAAAGTATTAGAAGAGCATATGAAGAAAATAAGGGAATCTAAGTAAAAATATTGGTGAAATTTGGCAATGCTGTACAGACAGCAAAATCATTAATCAACCCATAGACACATGCCAATGTCCAAAAAAGTCAACTTTCAAAGGATTTCTAGCCATAGAGCTCGAAGTAGAAGAATCGCATATAAACGATAATCAAGGTGAACAAATATGGCGGCCAAGGTACTCATATTTCTTTGGAAATAAAATGGTATTGTACAGGTTATTTATGAAAGTATGAAAGAGAAGCCAGTAGGTTTTCTTTCTGAAAAAGAAAACGACTCTCTTCGGATGTGAGTTTTAATGTGCCTGGCAAATTATTTCTTGCAATTAGTGGGTCAAATTTCTTCCTTTGTCGGTTCATTGCGACGGCTTGAGCTGCAATCTTCCGTTAAGGTGACAAACGACCCAACTTTTTCCAGTGGCTCCAATGCAAGCTGTTTGGCAATTCTAAATTGACAAATAAAAGTTTTTTATCATTATATTATGCAAGATCTTTACGAATCTCATGGATCCTTTCACGGAGGAGAGATTGTTCGATCCTGTTGTAAATCCTGCTCTCTTGACTAGATTTTAAGGTCCTTCTTATCAACAAATGAGAAGTTCTTGACCGGAATTTTCAACAAAAAGTCAGGAAATTCTTGGGTTTGCGGTCTGGGCGAATTAAGTAAAAGAAGTTGTTAAGTTACCACTCTTTCAGAAATGTTTAATTCCTTATTCAGGGCTACAAAAAGAGATGTTGTATGTTGTTGTGAGGGCGTTCTTAATTGTTAATTAATTTTACAACAATTATTATGCTAGGTATTTACTGCTAATCATTCCTTAAAAGGCAGGGACAGCAACATGCTTTAAGATCACTATCACCTATCAATGGCAACAATTACTAGTGTGGTTAGTCATTGTGCCTTCATCATTGGGCGACAACATCAACCATAGCCATATTGTTAACAGTAAAATCAGACACAAGAACAGGACCCGGAAGACCGAACACTTTAAAGTAATTAAAAAACCTAATTAAAATGACAAAAACTTAATTAAAAATCGAATTAAGTTTGCAGAATTTACCAATGGCTCCTCCCACCCGACCACGTTTTTGTCAGTTTTGATGTGGTGTCCCTCTATAGAAACATCTCTTAGCAACTTATAACCAACTCCATTCACCAGCATTGGTGAGAGATTGGCAGTAACACAAATCTGAGTGAGAGCCAATTCCTAGAGCTGTTGGCCCTAGTATGGGACACGACTTATTGTGCTTTCAATGGGCAATATTTATCTCCATTTGTAATGGATGACCTATTGGATGATATGTCTATTAAAGATCGATTTTCACCCACCCTTCCTAAAAATGTAAGATGTTTATATCATCACAGCTTTACCTGTGGATCAAATAGAATACACCCTTAACACTCTAAACAATTATGACCACATGTCCAGTTCACAGTAGAAAAAGAAAAGGATAACTCAGCTACCTTTCTAGACACTTTTGTAATCAGACAGAACACCCAGGAGATAATCTTAGACTGGTACCAGAAACCAACCAATTCAGGAAGATATCTTAACTACTTTTCTAACTATATCCAAAGAATAAAAATCAATTTAGTGTTGGCTCTCAAAACTAGAATAGAAAAAATTTCACACAATTCATTCAGAACTCGTAATCATAACAAATTGAAACAATTCCTAATCAACAATTCTTACCCACTCAAATTGATTACCACTCTTCTGTTCGATTCTCCCCGTATAGAGGAGCCACTGGAATCAACATAGATGCTAACAATTCACTCTCTCAGTTTCAATTCACCAACATGAGTCTACCAACCACACAAGTCACAACAATTAAATATTTCGCCTTTCCCTATTTAAAAGAAATCCACAGCAAAATTACAAAACTTTTTTACAGCACACACTCAATTAAACTAGCTCAAAAAATTACAAGTCAGTGGGAACGCTTAATAGCAGATTGAAGGACAGAGATGAACCCATGAAACAATCAGGAGTGGTTTATTGTGTACCGTGTTCAGGTTGTCCATCGGTATATATACAGACTGGAAACATCTTGCATAGTAGAGTGCAACACACCCTTGACACTCGCCGCCGTATGAACTTTGAGGACGTAAAGATCTTATAAGAGACACAAATTATCACAAACGAATTTTCGTCGAGATGGTTAACATTGCAACTCACCCCAATTTAATCAATAAGAGAACCGACATAGAGGATCTCAGCAACATCTATTCGAATCTTTTAAAAACCTGTCAAAAAGCACAATGTTCTCATGACTTGAGTAATAATTCTAACACTTACAGACTTCAGATTCATTTCTTTAAGAAGGGAATGGTGGAGGAGAATTTCATCCCGTGGGTACTTTGGTATGTGCCCGCCTTTGCGCAACCTCTATTTTCTTTCGCGACGTTTTGGGTACGATCATTAACAATTTAGCAGGGAATTTGCAAAAAAGACTAACAGTCCTGAGGCGGACCGAATTTGGTTGCTGATACGCATTAAGCATATTTTGTACGTTTAGATTAAAGGCGACTTTTCTGACAATAATATGCTTATCAAGACATACATAAATTAATTAACAACTGCTTTTACTTACGTCGCCCAGACCGCAAACTCAAGAATTTCCTTTTTGTCCTTGTTGTGCTTTTTATCCTCAGGAAGTTTGGGATGTTCTTGGTGTCACGGCATCGTAGTAGAAATGCCAGTGAACTCAGGAGTTGTGGTTTCTTCTTTGCGGAGGCTTTTTAAGATAATGCCTGCCGCAGCTGTAGACCAAACGTCAGGAAGAAATTCTATTGGACCATGGCTTCAAAGCCCACAAAACACTTTAGATTGTATTTTGACCGGCCGTGAAAGCCTTCACAGTCTTATGAAGCGAATTTGTTTGCCAAGGCACACGGTTTATTTCGGAGTAATAACGGTTTCAAATTTTTAACAAAGAGGGACCTGAAGGAATTTAGTTTCTACTTCATTTAAAAAATAAACTTTAGAAATCTTCTGAAATAAATTGTGAGATTCTTCAGGAACAAACAGAACCAAAATGTTTTGCAGAAAACATTTAAATGTTCATCAAAAAGGGAATTGAAGAAAACTTATGCTACGAAATATGATCTTTATGTGAAAAGAAAAGCAAATACATAGAAACAAACCACAGCGCTTTTGGTCTGGAATTACGAAAAAAGTGATTGAAGAAAACTTTATCTACATTATGTGAACATAATGCAGTAAATGGCGATAAAAGAAAATCTATATTGATTTTGTATCTATTCATCTACTTATATATCTATTGAATCTATTAATCAAGTTTATTTTGATAGCTGCTACTTAATTTTACAAACTGTTATATCTACACTACAAAAAACAGATTAAAGACACATATTATACCTAAGAGTGCCAGTCATTGCTACTGTAATTTTCCAGATATTAACAAAAAATAATATGCTTACACTGATTTACGAAGTAAAAATTAACTAATTAAAATAAGTATCAAGTATTTTCAAAACTACTTGATTTTTCTGGTTCTTAAAACAAAACTAGTTGACTTGACTTGATATATACTCCCTTAAGCGTGACTTGAGCTTGACTTGAAAATCGAGGCAAGCCGTGAATCCCTAGCCGGATGTCCGGTCTAAGGGTGGTTTCCACGCCACTGATTTTCCCTGTTTATGTCCTTTTTATCCCTCCCCATCGAATTTGCAAGCCGTCAAACCCGATTTGAGAAATGCTACTCGGGACCTTGACGAATGAGCTGCGGGAGAAATGTCGATTCATCAAACTAACGCTGCTGTTATGAGAGCAGGAAAAGGGATCGTTTGTTAGTTTTTCGTCGTTCCTGCGGCAAAGGTCAATATTGGGACAGCTAAGATGAAGCTTTGCCCCCAGTCGGGTTTATTAAACGGTTAATGCATTAAGTCGAAGGAGACGATGTTTTAAGAAGAAATTCTGGTTAGGGTCATGTACTTGTATTTTAAAATTTATCATGTCGATATTGGCAAAAAGTGCTGTATAAATTTACAGCGTGTGGTGATGTCTATCCTGGGCAACCTAATGGTTCTTTAATGCTTCTCCTAAATCGATAACGAATTTCGGAACATATTCGGAATTTGCGTGAGAGCTAAAAAGCTGAAAAGCTTGTGCAAAAAGCCTTTTTGGGGTTTCATACGCAAAAACTATATTCCAATATTACTGAAACTACTACTATAAATCAAATAAAGTATTCTCAGTATGCACAAAGCAAAACCTCGGGCATGTTAACTTAACATTATTACATCCGAACTGAAACTAAGTTATTCAATTCCACATACACCCAGGAGTTTACCCTTTTGATGCGATGTGGAGTTATGATTTAAGTACTCTCATTAATTCGTGATCAAAGTTATGCATCGTGTTAAGCTCTTATGCACGGACCGAATTTTCCCACTAGCTGTCAAAGTTTCCGCAGAATGTTCAAATTCTGTGAAGTATATTGCGGCCGCTAAAGCTCGGGTTATGCTGCGTCATTCAAACTAGCCGAGTTTAAGTTTATACAAAGTTATTGAGGAGGAGATGCCTAGAGGCGGAGAGAATGCCTTAAGATGTCGGTTGTTTTGGAAAGGTAAATGGAGCAAGTTTATTTTCTTTCATAACTTTTTGAGCAGCGTTAAACCAGTCTAAAATGTCAAGGGATGCGATAGAGAATACAAAGTTTGGTAAATAGTTAAAGCGAGTCCAATTTGAGGAAGCTCCACATAAACCTCTTTAAACTTAAATTCTGGTCCAGGGGCGACGTTCTGCTAAACGTCGCCTCCGTACAATATGGGTGTGGGAAGTGACAACTCTATACACACACACAACACTCTACGATTTGTCTCACATATCCTTTCTAGAAGAACCAGACGTCGTCAGATGGCGCCACTTACATATATGCAACTCGCCTTGAGCAAGAAAAAGAACCAAGTTTCTCGAACTCCATTTCCTGTCAGATGAGCTCCAATAAGAGCGAAATGGGTCTATAGTTCCTCTGCCTGATATAAAATTGAGTTTGACACTCTGCTAAAGGTCGCCCCCTGACAATATAGGTGCGAAATCTCGGCCATCTAAGTGACAACTTCGGCGGAAATCTGCTTTGGTTCACTTTACGATTTGTTCCACATATTCTCTGTGGAAGAACCGTCGTCTGATGCCGCCACTTGGACATACACACATTGCCTTGAGCAAAGAAAAAAACAATTTTCTCGAACTCCATTTTCTGTCAGGTTTGCATTATACCGTACTGATGAGCCGTTATACCATAAGAACGAAACCGGTCTATGGTTCCTCTGCCTGATAGAAAATTAAGTTTGATAATCTGCTAAACGTCGCCCCTGGACAATATAGGTGCCAAATCTGGGCCATCTGTGTGTGGGAAGTGACAACTTCGGCGGAAATCTGCTTTGGTTCACTTTACGATTTGTTCCACATATTCTCTGTGGAAGAACCGTCGTCTGATGCCGCCACTTGCACATACACACATTGCCTTGAGCAAAGAAAAAAACAATTTTCTCGAACTCCATTTTCTGTCAGGTTTGCATTATACCGTACTGATGAGCCGTTATACCATAAGAACGAAACCGGTCTATGGTTCCTCTGCCTGATAGAAAATTAAGTTTGATAATCTGCTAAACGTCGCCCCTGGACAATATAGGTGCCAAATCTGGGCCATCTGTCTGTGGGAAGTGACAACTTCGGCGGAAATCTGCTTTGGTTCACTTTACGGTTTGTCTCACATACCCTTTGTGGAAGAACCAGCCGTCGTCTGATGGCGCCACTTACACATATACACATCGCCTTGGGCAAGAAAAAGAGCCAACTTTCTCGAACTCCGTGTTCTGTCAGGTTTGAGGTATACCGTATTGATGAGCTTGAATAAGAGCGAAACCGGTCTATGGTTCCTCTACCTGATAGAAAATTGAGTGTGTTATTCTGCTAAAGGTCGCCCTCGGTGAATATAGGTGCGAAATCTCGGCCATCTGTCTGTGGGAAGTGACAACTTCGGAGGAAATCTGCTTTTGTTCACTTTACGGTTTGTCTCACATACCTTTTGTGGAAGAACCAACCGTCGTCTGATGGCGCCACTTACACATATACACATCGCCTTGAGCAAGAAAAAGAACCAACTTTCTCGAACTCCGTGTTCTGTCAGATTTGAAGTATACCGTATTGATGAGTCTCAATAAGAGCGAAACCGGTATATGGTTCTTCTGCCTGATAGAAAATTGCGTTTGATACTCTGGTAAATGTGGCCCCCGAACAATATTGCTGCGAAATTTCGGCCATCTGTCTGTGGGAAGTCACAACGTCGCCGGAACTTTACGATTTGTCTCACATATCTTTTGTGGAAGAACCATCCGTCGTCTGATAGTACCACATACACATCGCTTTGAGCAAGAAAATGATCCAACTTTCCATCCAAGAAGTCCATTTTATCTCAGCTTTGAGGAATACCGTAGTGATGAGCTCCAATAAGAGCGAAACCGGTCTATGGTTCCTCTGCCTGATAGAAAGTTAAGTTTGATACTCTGCTGTGGGAAGTGATAACGTCGGGAGAAAACTGGTTTTGGTTCACTTTACGATTTGTCTCACATCCGTTTTGGAAGAACCAGCCGTCATCTGATGGCGCCACTTGCATAAATTATTATATCAGGAGTGCCAACCAAAAATATCAATTTTATATTTATTATTTTTCAACACGCCGTATATCAAAATGAAATTATCGCAAATTAATTTTTTATTAAAACCTCAATTTCAATTTTCTATTAATTTAGCAGTAAAATAAAATTATTATGAGATTTTTTTTAAATTTAAAATATTGATTTAAATTTTTTTAAATGGTACAAGTTTTTTGACTTTGACACTCTGTGTTAGTAAGCGTGCAAGACATTTCCAAGATGCCATTAATTTGGTAGTATGTAATATGAATTTTGAGGGTTATTCAAATGGTTCTGAATCATGAATTATTTTTTGTCGCCCTAATAAATAAATTTTAAGAGTTTTTAAAACAAATCGCAATAGTAAGTCAAAGAAACCATATTGTATATTTATTAACTTTTGAAACGCTGTATATCAATTTGAAATTAGCGCAAAATATTTTTATATTAAAATGTGAAATTTTATAAAATTTCTATTAATTTAGCAGTAAAAAAAATATATTTTGAAGATTTTTTTTAAGGGTTCAACGTACTAGAGTATAGTAATTTTTTTATTTTTGACACCCTGTATTTCTAATTTAAGGTTGGAAGAAGTGTTCAAGACAATTCCAGTCTTCCAATAATTCGGTAATATGAGATATGAATTTTGAGGGTTATTGAAATGATTCAGAGAATTAAGCCAAAAAAAAATCATATTAATTATTTTCTGACTCCCTGTATATCAATTTGAGGTTGACGCAAGGGTGCAATTTTTTTAATACATCAAGTCTCAGGTTGGGTTTTATTTTTTCAACAAATTTTTCTATAATTTGACCGTAAAATAAATTTTAAGAATTTTTAAACAAATCACAATACTATATTAAAGAAACCGTATTTATTATTTATTTCATTTCAACAGGAAGGAGGAAATAACGCTTTTAAATGCAGACTGGAAGCGAGTTCTACGACACACTTCAAGTGCGCCAAAACCCCGCGCCACCACTACCCCCACCCCAATCCCTCCACCACAACTCGACGGTCGGGAATAAATACCATGGAGCTCACCACAGTCGAATCAGTCAATGTCGGGAAGCCCGAGAAATCACTTCGCACATTGCCTCGTTGCCTTTGATAATGTCTGTCATAACTGTAGTCGAAACGTCAGGAAGAAATTCCTATGGACCACGGCTTCAAAGCCCGAAAAACACTTTAGATTGTATTAATTATTATGTCAAAAACTCCAATTCAAAATTTGATATTTATTAATTCAGTAAAAAATTAAAAAAAAATATTTTGAGAATTTTTCTACTGGTTTAAAAAGCACTAGGTTATCGTATTTTTCTTTATTGTTGACCCCTGTATATAAAGTTTATTGTTTTCCCAAGTTGCAAGATAATTCCGAACTTCCATTAATTTGGTAGAAATATCAATTTTGAGGGTTATTCAAGTGATTCAGAAAACTAAGTAAAAAAAATAAGATTAATTATTTTTTGACACCCTGTGTAATTAATTTGAGGTTGAATTGAAAATTCAGATAAATTTTCATTTCAGTTAAATTTTTGTATTTCTAATTTCTAATTAATTTGGTCATAGAATAAGTTATTGAAATATTTTCTAATGCTTGAGAAAAATTCAGTCAAAAATAAATAATATTTAATTGTTTTTTTGACTTGTACATACATGAATTTGAGATTGACGCAAGTTTGCAAAACATTTTGTCCATTAGTTAGACAGTAAAATAAATTATGATAATTTTTGAAATAATTCGAAACACATTTTTTAATTAATTTTACACTCTATATATCGAGTTGAGGATGGCGCAAGCGTGCAAAACAATTTTTTTAACAAAGTTTTTTGGAAGTTTTGTATTCTTGATCGAACTTTTTTTTTGTAAAATATTTTGCAAGAGGGCAAAACAAAATTTTAACAAATTTTCAAAGAGATTCAAAAGGTTTTTGTATTTTCAAAATTTTTTAAATTTATCACACGTTATCAACTTCCTTGCGTTGGCAAGGAAGTTATTTATATGGTTTATAACAATGTTTGGATTGTTATAAAAATCTATAATCTTACACTATAAAAAGGCCAATAAGAGTTGCTTTTGCACCACATGCAGGAATTCTTTCCCTTAAATGTGATAAAAATTTGGAGAAGCCTGAAAAGTCAATTTACCTCTTTGATTGATTTCCTGCTTGCGGCTTGTCTCCAGATAGAAGGAATCCACAGTTAGTACAGTATATGAGGTTTTACAGTTCATGCGTTAGCCACAGATTGTCTGATGAAAAATTATTAAAAATTAATAAATAATTGGACTTTCTAACCCCATTTTTCATTTTGATGAAATAAAATGAAAAATAAAACCAGAAAATCTATTGTTAACGTACTGACATACGTTTTTTAACAGCCTATTTATAAAATTGGTCCTTTTTTTATCTCAAAAACAAATGACTAAAAGGAAACGAATTTCCAGCTCTCGCATTCGAATTCATTAAAGTTTTCCTTCATGGAAATGAAATTAAATTACATTTAGCAGTCCGACGGTTCAAAAGGAAAAAATGAACCGTGAACGAGCAATCAAATTAATAGAAGATCAAGAATTTTAATTTTATTCCCTTTCGACATTGTCTTTTTCGCAATAAAGACGCCGAAACCTGGAGCAATCCCGCTATTGCTATAGTGGAAATGGCATTCTGCTTTCCGCGTTGCTCAGTTTTAAGCCGTAAACATCGGCGGTAGGTAATTTAATTAAATTTAATTAGGATTAAATTCGAAAGTCGTGACTAATTTCCTTAGAGCAGCTTTCAAGTAACCCCTCGAAGTAGTTTTGTAGCTGCAAATTTAATAAGAATTGTTATGTTTTTAGCGCGAAATTTGATTAAAATTGAGAATTACTAAAAGTCCATTTTTTTTGTTAAAAACTAAGGATCCACCGGATTAATAATTGAAACCGACGTTGCCTAAATCTTTTTACCGGTCGACCTAAATTTTCCGGGAGATCCGATTTCCTCAATTTGCTTTTTGCGATCTCGCAGGATTTTCCGCAAGGAGCGTTCCAGATTATAATCCTGGATTTTTCCCAAATCAAATTTACACCCTTTTCGTAGTGAAAAACGTCGAGAGTCGGAACACGTTCCTTTGATTTTAAACGTTTCGTTTTACCTCCTTTGAACATATTATTATGAACTACTAAGTTCTGCTCTTAAGGGAATTTCAGAGTCAAAAATTCTCGAGAAACTCGAATTAAACTTTGACGTAACATTGTTAAATCTTTGGGATCAGTTATTTAAAGGCTGTGTGAATATTTAGTTCTTTATGGAAATTAAACGTAAATAGCTGTACTTAATCTTTAAAAGCTATAGTAATTAGGATGTAAAGGGATTTAGAAACTCAAAATTAAATAAAAAAAAATCAAATTTAGTGTTGTTTCCTCATTCTTCTCTAAAGCTTCTCTATTGCAAACATAGATACTAGAATAGTTATTTATGTATTAAGAGCGAAAAGTACAACTTTTTTGCCCAGAGAGTGAAGTTTGCCGCTCGACTCGAAGCGGAGAGCGGCAATCACTCGAGAGTGATTGCGAGAGTGAATCTTCTGCTTTAAAATTAATAACCTTTTAGGATTAACATGACTGTCTATTTCACAAAACTATTAATGAAGTTCCTCAAAATTTTATCAAATCAAGTTAAAACTGCATTAAGTTCCTATGACGACAAACGAATGGTAAATTATATTTTTACAGATACTTTATCATGGGGATATAATGACTGGTTTTAAAAAAAAAACACGTTTTATATTTGTCACTACTAAAACGTTTGTGGCGAAATTGAGTTTACAATATAAACACCATTGAAAGAAAAAAAAATGTTTTATTATGATAAAAAACTTGATCATACAACTTATTTTCCAATATACTCTCTATGCGATATCCATTTATTTTAAGTTTAAGACAATTAGCAAACTCTACGAACTCTTTTCAAGATTTTTATTAAGGTTAGTTCAGTTAATATTACATTATCTATAAATGAAGTAAATTAACATATTTTTAGACTGAGGAAATCAAAACCAAATGGTCCAAGGTGTTTCAAGATCGAAAAATATTTACGTATCTGCAAACTGGAAAATACGTTAGATGAACGCTACCATGTCATGTCAATTTACAGTTATTCAGGTTAGTTCAGGTTAGTTCTACATCAATATTAATGGTGTTTTAACACAGTGGTGCTTATCTTGCAAAAAGTTATTTTGCTTTTGCCCGAAATCTTTTGAAATGCATTAGCAAGTTCGAGGAGAAGAAGAACTCAATATTCCAGTTGATTTGTACTGTTATGAAATATACCTAAGTCATAGTGTAATTCAGCTTCTGCTTGAAATGCCAATACCTACACAAAGAATTGAGAGATGAGATTCGTACTTAGCACGTAGAAGTTCACCGTAACCTCTACATGAGCCAGGACGTCGATTGATACCTTAACCCTCCTGATATGGAAGGAGAATATCAATATAGTACTCTGTGTGATGCAGTGACTAAGGACTATTGGAACCGTGTTAAAGTGAACATTAATAATGATCTGAAGTAGTTCAATGAATTTAGAGTAAGGAAATGTTTCAAAAATAAAAAAAACCGTATGTGTAAGTTTTCCCAGTGAAAAAAAAAGGAAAATCACATAGTCTTCCTCTACCATAATATAAACATGTAAATAACACGTTTAGCTTTATTAGTGGTTTCGCTCTTGAACAGACAACATGTTTCCAACAGTATGTCTTTTTATATTACTTTTCTATTGCTACAATACTCTCACGTAATCCATTGAATGTGAGTATTCACAACGATTTATAATATTCTGTAAAATACTAGTTTAGATATGTACTTAAACTGTACTAATTCACTGGATGAAAACGTAGATTTATACGATCATGAAGCGGATCTCCTGAATATGTGTACAAAATATCTAGAAAAATGTGAATCCTCTAAAAATAATGTTACCTCTTTAGTTAACTATACTAGTTATGTCGAACTTAAGAGAGAAATCGTAAAGACTGAAGTTGATTTGCTGGTCAAAAACTAAAAGCTTCTAAATGTGAAGGGAGGAAATCTACAAGTTATAAGTTACTGACGGAGAAGGATGAAGAAATTGAACAGCTTAAACAGAACCTAACTTTTACGAGATCTCAAAAGATTGACGTTGAAGCAACTCTGGCTCGTTGTGATGATGGATACCCTAAATGTTTAAAGATAATACTTACCTCTTTGAAAACCCCAATGTTTGCATAGATCGTGAAGAAATATTACGGTCATTAAGGTCAAAAGAATCACCTCGGAAAACGTTTGGCTTCTTGTAGGAAAAATAAAAAACCCAAAAATAACAGCTCCGTTGTGTAAAACTTTTAAATAAAAAAAAAAATCCTAAACTATTTGTTTCATTTTCCACTGAGGGGCACTTGGAGTTACTCCATCTACATTGCCTGCCCTGTTTTCCCTGCCTGTCAAGCCTGTAGCTTCACCTAGGTGTCACAAGTGTCAAGTCACACCTCACCTGTCCTATGTCTCACAACTGTCATATGTCACACGTCATCTGTCGAGTCTGTCACATTTGATAAAAATTACAGCATTTTGGGATCCCGGACCCCCTTTTACACTAAGGCTTACGTAGACTTCAAGGTCAAAGTGTCCCAGAACCCCGTCGTTTTAACTACTGAAACCGTCTGATTCAGGTCAAAAACAGCATAATAAATCAAAAATTTTTTTCAAATTGACCAAATTGGGACTATATTTCAGGCTTAAACTATTTTTTAAAATCAGTTAAATTCACTTTTTCCAGTTCATTCACTCGTTCCATACGAAAAAAAGATTAGATGGACTGCGAACCAGTTGGTACGTTTTTGGAGTTCTTTAACGCATTGCAATTGCTATTGCAACTGATGGAGTCTCTTCAAAGCATTGCAACAGCACTTTTCACAATACAAAAGCGACAAAACTGCTTTAAAGGCTGTGAATGAATACTTTTGAAAATTGTTGGAGATAATGGAGAATGATCACTCTTTGACTTTTTTTTTCCTGTATATGGCATGCGAGTAATATTAAACATATTTTTAAATTAGCTTCTTTAAGTATGTCGATGTAGTGTTATGTATTCATTCTATTTAAGAAAAATCGATAATACATCCTAACTGAAAGAAAAGAAAAAATAAAGTGAGGAACTTAAAATAATGTGCCCAAAGCAGTGGTAAAAAAATAGCAGTCTTTCTGGGTAAGACTTACACCAGCCACAGGATTCGCCTTAACAGAAAAGCTTCTGTCTGCAATTCTAATAGCGAGCCCTACATCGAATGCGATAGTGTAGAAGGATTTGGGATCTACAGGCCTTTGAAAGTGAGCTAAAACATTAAATCCATAGGTCAAATGAGCTTTGTTGAACCGATCCGCTCGATATAGAATTCAGGAGTGCAGCTAGACAGTAATCAAAAGAACAAGAATATAATTATAAAAGTGCTTAAAAATACCGAAAAAATGTTGCTAACAAGCTTCCTAGTAACGGCATAAAACCTGCCAGCTTCAGCAGGAGTGCGAAGCTGATCCTGCCGGAAATCGACTTCAAGATATCACCTGCGTTCAACAGACAATTTTCTTTGCAACTGAACGATATTCGCAGGAATTTTAAGTGTGACGTCGCTAGGGCGTATTTATGCTGTGGAAGTTGGTTGCCACTCATTGCCTCTTGGAGATGGCAATATAAATCTATTGAAGCCGCTGGCAAATTTCGCGAGAGAAAGTCCAGTAAAGAATTTAGGGAAGACCTTAAGAGAAGAATTCTCCGAAACCCCAAATTCTAAGGAAATGCAAATAGATGAATAATTTAGACGAATTTTAACATAATTATCAGAAATTTTGTTAATTAATTTATTACGCAAAACTTAGAGAAAGCAGCTAGCCGGCGAGGGAAAAAAGAGGAATAGGTCCACAATTTTGCCAAAATATGTTGTTGTAGCTGCTGGTATTTAGGAGCTGAACCCATTTCAAACTGAGCTAAAAAACTGTACTTATTCGACTCCCTGGACATCTTTTGTTGGGCCGATTCTCTGGTAATCGAATTCGAGAATGGGGCTGGCGGCGCATAGAATCTAGAAATTTTGACACCTGAATGCCGCAAAAGAGCGACAATCTAAAGAGCGAAAATAGAACTATAATAATAAAAAAATGTATTTTTGCAGGTGCGGTTAGGAGATACAACCATTCGAAAATACGAAAAAAAAAATCGAATCTCTACGATTCCTATCGATCTCTGCTGGGCCGATTCAGCTGTAATCAACTTCGCGAATTCAGCTAGACAGCGAGTAGGGTTTACGAATTTTGACATCTATTTGTTGGCTTTTAGCTCCGTTAATGCAAAACTTAGAGAATGCAGCTAAGCAACAATCCAAAGAGTTGCAGGGATTTTGTCACTGTAGTCATTTGTAAACGACCTAAAAAATTGAATCCATTCAACCCCCTTTCTATTGCCCCTGTCGATCTTTGTTCACTTGTAATCACACTCGAGAATGCAGCTAGACAACAAATTTTGATACCTATATGACGGCTTTTAGCATAGTTTATACAAAGAGAATGCAGCTAAACGGTAGTAGAAAGATCAATAGTAGAGCTTTAACTATACAAAAATATATTCTTGCAGTTTCTGGTGTCTAGAAGCCACAGCCATTAGAAAATGAGCTAAAAAATCTAATAGAATTCAGCTAGGCCGCAAAAAAGTCTGCACGTTTTGGCACCTATTTGATGGCTCGTAACTGTTTTAATAAAGACCTTAGATAATGCAGCTAAGCGGCAATCGAAAGAGCAAGAATTGTACTTTAACTGTACAGAAGTATGTTCTGGCAGCTGCAGGGGCTTATTAGCCACAATCGTTTGAAAATGAGCTAAAAAAAATATAGAATGTAGGTAGCTAGGCGACAAAAATCGTCTACAAATACACGTATTTGTTGGCTAGTAGTTTGGTAATAAAAGACTTAGAGAATATAGCTAATCAGCGAATAAGTCCGCGAATTTTGACTCTTATTATGCGGCATTCTACGGAGCGAAAATAGAACAAAACGACAATAGAAATGTCAAAGATAGTGCTTAAACTGTGCACATATATGTTCTTGCAAGTGTTTAGGAGCCACAACCGTTCGAAAATGAGCTAAAAAGTCTTATAGAATGCAAGTAGGTCGCTAGAAATGTCTACAAATTTTGACACCTTTTAGGCGGCTCTTAGCTTCAAACCTTAAATAATTCAGCTGGACGGCGAATAGGTCCATAAGTTTTGACACCTATTTGTCGGTTTTTAACTCTGTTATTACAAAACCTTGCAAATGCAGTTAAGTGATAGTAGAAAGAGCAAGAGTAGTGCTTTTAACTGTACAAAAATATATACTCTTGCAGCTGCAGAGGTTTAGGAGCTATAGCCATTTGATAATGAGTCAAAAATTGATAGAACGCAGCTAGCGACGAAAAGTTTTACGAATTTTGACACCTGCTTGACGGCTGGTAGCTTTATTAACAAAAACCTTAGAAAATGCAGTTAGACGGCGAATAGGTCCACAAATTTTGACATATAAATTTTCGGCCTTTAGCTCCGTTAATACGAAACCTAGAAAATGTAGGTAAGCTGCAATCGAAATATCAGGAAGAAAGCTATTTAAAATCTTTAGCCAAAGTTTTAAATCAACACGTCCCTTGTTCATCATTAATGGACCGATTCACTTATAATATAACTCAAATATGGAGCTAAGCAGCGAATAGGTCCACGACATCTACTTGACGGCTTTTAGCTCCGGTAATATAAAACTTAGAGAATGCAGCTATGGGGCATTCTAAAGAGGATAAAGAAGGAAAATATAGTTGTGATTGTGCATAAATATATTTTTGCAGCTGCAGGTATTTTGGGGCAACAGCCATTTGTATAGGATTTAAGAAAATTAACCCATACAACCTCTGTCGAACTTTGTTCACTTGTAAATCACACTCGAGACTTCAGTTAAAAAACGAATTTTGACACCTATTTGATAGTGTCAAATTAGTTTGTCGGTTGATTTTCTTTTAGCACCGTTAAGACAAAAGTTGGAGAATGAAGCTAAGCGGCAATATAAAGAGCAAGAATAGTGCTTTAGTTTTGTAGCACTTTTACCTGCAGTAAAAAAATAGAAAAAAAAAAGTTTATGGTAGGCAGCTGGGCGGCGAATAAGTCTAGAATATTGACACCTATTTGCCGGCTTTTTGCTCCGTCAATACAAAAAGAGAATGTAACTAAGATGCAATCAAAAAAGCAGGCATTGACCTATAATCCCGCAGTTATCTCTTTTGTACCTGCAATGAAGCTACACTACTGCTCTGGCGATTTTTGTTGAGCCGATTCACTTGTAGTTAAACTCGAGAACGCAGCTAAGCAGAGAATAGATCCACGACACCTATTTGATGGCTTTTAGCTGCGTTACTATAAAACTTATAAAATGCGGCATTCTAAAAAGCGAAAGTAGATCTATAATCGTGCATAAATATACTTTTGCTTGCAGCTGCAGGTATTTTGAAGCAACAGCAGTATATAAGCAAAAAAAGTGAATTTATACTACCCCCTGTCGATCTTTGTTCACTTATCACACTCGAAACTGCGGATAAAAACCGAATTTTGACACCTATTTGATAGTGTCAAATTGGTTTTTCTATTAGTGCTTTAACTGTACAGAAATATATTTTTGCAGCTGCAAGGGCTTAAGGGCACAGCCTTTTCAAAATGAGCTAAAAAATCTTATAGAATAGTTAGGCGGCGAAAAATATCTACGAAATTTGACATCTATAAGGATGCGCAAGAATGGGATGGATACAACGAAGCGTTAAGGCGAAGCAAAAGAGCGAGCTGGCGGAAATTCTGCGGAGAGATGTACTCCCTTCCGGAATAGGGCCAAGTTCACAAAATTGCTGAGCTCAGAAAGAGGAAACCAACTTAGATCAATGAAAAAACAGGACGGAACATAGACGGGTGACCAGGGAAAGACCCTAGAGATTCTCCTGGATACCCACTTTCCTGAAGAAGACGACGTGGCCGCTTCTCCGGAGTTGGTTCCAGTCCGGGAGGACTGCAGAATACTTGCAAGGGAAGAAGGGACCGTCAAAGTCATTGGATGGGCGTTGGGCGTTTTCAGTCCATTTAAGGAAGCGGGATCAGACTATATATTTTCAGCAAGTACCTGGAGGTGATCATCGACAGCAGGCTGACCTGGAGATCACGTAGAAAAGGCATGCAATAAGATAACAACACTGGTACAAACTGTTGTGCCAAAACTGGCACAAAACCACACGTGCTGCACTGGCTCTACACTGCGGTAATCAGACCAACGATATCCTATGACATCGTTGGTCATAGGATATCGTTGGTCCGTGATCTGGTGGCGAACGGTGGACAGAGCCTGCTATGCGTTGAGGTTGGCCAGACTGCAGAGAACAGTCTGCCTAGCCCTAACGAATGCATGCATTCAGAACAACACCGGGAGTAGCTCTCAATGCATTACTGAGTCTGCCGGAGCCTCCAATCTGGATAAAGAGTGAGGCGAAGAGCGAAGTCATGGAAAGAACGTCGGAAGACGTCCTTGCGATCGGCTGAGAAATCCTTGCGATAGACTAAGACTAAAACAGTCATTTGGGATGAACATTCAAACAAGAGAATAATTGAAAGAAGAGCTGCTTCAGCAACCTCTTGATAATAATCAGGTATGGTGTACAGACGGATCAAGTATGGCTGATTCACAATTGTCAGGAGCAGGAATGTACAAAGCAAGCCATGAAGAGAGCGAGAGCAATAAGAGCATTCCCTTGAAAAGCCACACGACGGTTTTCCGAGGCGAAGGTGTTTGCAATACTCGAAATGGCCACACGATCAGAAGTGAAACAAGGAGCCGAACAGAACATCTTCATCTAGTCCGACAGTCAGGCCGCCCTGCGAGCTATCTGCAGGAACAGGACGGGTTCAAAGCTCGTTCACGACTGCAGGGTTACTCTAGAGTACTCATTCAATTACTTTTGTCACCTAGTTACCATTAAACCTTCATTTTTTTTATACCCATCTCCTTTTAGCACATGTTGACGGGAATAATAAGTGAATGGCTTATACGTCTCTCAGACTGTAAAACAGTGGGCATCTCAGACTCTACAAGAGCAGAAGGACAAAGTGGATACGTCAGGAATATGTAGACAGACCAAAGAAATCTACACTAACCCGGAAACATTTAAGGCCTCGTGGCTACTTGGGAGGGGTCAGCAGTGCCTGGGAGACCTTACAGGAATCCTCATTGGCCACTGCAATATAATAAACAGACACATGCACCTCATAGGAATGGTGGACCATCCACTCTGCACCCACTGTAGAGCAGGAAAAGGGTCGTCATACCACTTTCTGAGAGTGTGCTATAGGTAGGCACGACTGCACCACAGGACACTGGGAGCTTCTTCCATCGACAGGAGCTTCCAACTCTGAGATGTGACAGGATATTCTCCTTCATTAGATGGAAGAGTCGATACGTGAAGCGAATGAGGGCTCAGGCAGAGTAGGGATGGATAGATCGAGGGACTGTGAAAAGGGCCTTTTAGGCCTACTCGCAAGGCTTCGGCTCCCCCAAGTCTACTACTACTAGTTGACATATCCACTACATCATTCACTTATTATTGAAATCACGTAGGCGTTGAAAATCTTACTTTGACATTTTTATAGTATCTTCTCAACGTGTGCTGAAAGGGGAAAAATATAAAAAAAAATCAAAGAGATATAAAAAATTGGTGAATGAGTTATATTTAATGTAGCTTTGTTATTAAAATGTTCTACTGGTAATCGAATTCGAGAATGCAGCTGGAAGGCTTCGTTCGCAGGCGTCTTAATAGCACCAGAGTTATTACAAGAGTTTAGTAGCTACAACCATTTGAAAAATAGCTAAACGGTCAAATCCATACCAACCTCTGTGGATTTTTGTTGGACCGATGCACTTGTAATCAAATGCGAGAAGGCATTGATTACAAGTGCTGTGAGTACAAGGCAGCAAATAGTTCCCACGAATTTTGGCAAATATTTGACAGCTAGTAGCTCCATTCAAAAAACTTAGAGAATGTAGCTAGACAGCAGATAAAAGAAGATTAATAGAGCTATAATCGCGCGAAAGTAACTTATTGTAACTTCAGGAGTTTCGATACTACAGTTTTTTTGAAAACGAACTAAAAAATGGAATCCATGCGATCTTGGTTCACTTGTAGGCAAATACGAGAATGCAGCTAGGCAGCAAATAATTCTCACTTTTTGTTAACACGTATTCGGTATAATAATTGATTAATTATTTGTTACACAAAATATATTCCCAGCTTGTTACTAATGCAAATCAATTTGGTTGAAAGGGTTCCCAGAGCTGATGGTACAGACTCGATATTGAAAACACATTTAACTTTGCCCATTTGCTCATAAAAGTTCATTTCCACATTGGTAGTGTTGTGTTACTGGAAGATGACTCGATATTTTATTATAGTTTTAAAAACAAGTTACAAGGATTTCTTCACTAATGAGTATCTACTTTTGTTACACAAAGCTGTACGATCTAGGTCACCAATACTATTTATACTTCAAAATGGTTGTTTTTACTATATATTTACCATAATATAAATCTTGTTGACGATACAAGTGCAATGAAATAACACTAAACTTGTAAGTTTAAGTGGGCTTAACCCTTCATGGACACGGAAATGACGTTTATAAATAAGACTTGCTAACTCGAATTTTTTGCAGCCTCTCATGCATTCCACGTTTAAACCGTAAAGGTAAATAAATCAGACAAACTAAAAACCGAAGATTTTATCTCGAAAGGCGAGATTTATTTGTCGGAAGTTTCTCTGCAAGGGCGCTCAGTGAAGCAACGCCCTTCTCTTATTTTCTCGATTACGCGAATTTGGATAATTTAATTCTGATATCTATGGAATCCCCAGGGACAAATTCAACGTAATGGGAGTTTAGTTAAATTATTATTCTGTTCGGTTGAAGTTTTAGAGAGGAAAAAAATATTCTTTTTAAGCCAAAATTTCACTTAAAATGGTTTTAACAAATGCTTCATAAGAAACTGGTCTAAAAAACTCTATTTATTGAACTTATTATGTCACTGACGCAGCGAAATTGAATTAATAAACAGGGCGATAAGGGTTGGGAATTTTCTAATTTCATTGTCTCCTAACTTTTAGCGTTACACCTTCCTCGATATCCTACACTTAGCAAGTTAGTAATTAGGCGTAATTTACTTACTACGTCGATCAGCTGAGACAACTTGAGCTTGATGCACACGCGAAGCACATCGGAAGTGTTCACCACGGGTCGCACCAGTTTGTTATAGTTGCTGAGGAGGTCATCGTACAACCGTTTCGCGTCTGGATTGGCCTGGACGAGGAGCAGGCTGTAGAGCAAAATCGGCACGCACAAGAGAGCGGTGGCCATCGAGGCCATCCTCGTAGTGCACCGGGTCCAGGGGATGCGGCCGCGCGCTCCGCTTCATCCGCCCAAGACACGACTGATCGTTGAGGCGGCGCCGGAGACTGCACCGGGTGAGATGGTCATGAAGGGGGCCCGAAGGCACGCGAAGCAGGCCGGAAGTGGCGAGCAGAAGCGGTCCAATTTTTTTTTTAGGTGAGAGCTTGCCTCTAGTTTGTAAAAGTTAGTTCAGGTTAAACTTCTAAACGAACCAAACCCTCAAAAATATTGGTTCTTGTCTTTAAACAATTTAATGTATTCCCAAAATTGCTGTCTATCTCCTGAAGGAGGAAAGTAAGGTATCCGAGACAGATGGGCCGAGGACAATAATCTCCCGGTCGTTAGAACATTTCACAACCCGGGTATTGCTTCCCACCATCGCTTCAAAAAGTGGTTATGTTCACCCGACACGCTTACCACCGGCTTGGTGTTAGCAGATAGTCGTGGTCAACGCTAAATCATGGCACTTAGAGAATCACCCATCCGCTTATATCCAGCCACTGGAAAGCGTGTCGGGTGAACGTACCTATTGTGAAACTTCAACAGCAGAAATATGTACTTGGAATATTCCTGTAATATTCAATAGGAGAATATTTTAGAAATATTCAGAAAACTCCGTGTACCAAATTCCATGATTAATATTCAATTCTCACGCAATGAAAACTAATGAAAATAAAATTGTACTTTGAAGCCCCCTTTCACTTACCACCAAAGAAAGTCCCGTATAGGTTCAATAGTTTGGGAGAGGGACCCATTCGGTGGTCGATTTTCAGGCACCTTTAGAATGTGCTCTGAAGCCATGTAGAAAAAACCCACTTATAGGAGCAATTTCACTCTTATTATGTTTGTAACGTTCATGGGAATTGAGACATGGGCGTAGCCGGAACTATCGGCAGGGGGGGGGGGGGGGGGAACAAGAAAACGCAATATAAAATTTATTGTTTTATTTGGACACTAAAAAATTACTCGCGAAGCTTGCCTAAAGTGGCCATTATAACGTAGTGTGAAGTAGCAATAATTAGTTGCTAAAATGTTCCACGCACCCAACATTGTTGATGTGTACTGATTTGCACAAAACTTAAATAGTATATTCTACAACTAGTGTCGAAAATTGCATTTTTCACACGAGTGTGACGGTTTGGACACGAGCCGTAGGCGAGTGAAGCAACGTCACACAAGTGTGAATAGTAATTTTTATACGTGTTGCACACTAGACTTTTTCTGCGACTGCGATTTTGCTTCATAAATGATTATTCGTATTATAAAATATATGCAAGGCGTGTGCAAAGCAATCAGAAGCGTGTGCAAAGTTGTCTCTACACACGTTTCCGTATGGGAACGTATGCGTGCACTTTGCGCACGCTGTTTGCACTACGCGATTTTCAACGGTAGTTAGTAGGGCGCATTTGTTGATCTTCGAGGCAGTCGTAGAAAATAGTATATTGTGCAACTAGTGTCGAAAATTGCGCTTTTCACAGAAGTGTGACGGTTTAGACACGAGCCGTAGGCGAGTGATACGACGTCACAAGAGTGTTGAGAGTGATTTTCGTACGTGCTGCACACTAGACTTTCTACTACTGCGATTTTGCTTCATAAATGATCATTCGTATTATAAAATATATTCAAGGCGTGTGCAAAGTAGACTTTGCACACGTTTCTGTATGGGAACGTGCGCAGTGTGCACTTTGCGCACTATGTTTGCAATATGTAACTCTCAACGATAGTTATTAATGCGCATTTGTTCATTTTCGAGCCAGTCGGAGAAAAATGTACTTTTTTAAATTTTAAGTATTTCAATTTTTGCATTTTTTTTTTCAATTAAAATTTTTTATTTTTCTCTTGAGCCAGGGGGGGGCAAGTGCCCCACCGTGGCTACGCCCATGAATTGAGATAGTCTCATTTCAATCAAAAACAGCAAAAAAAAATAATCATAATTTTTTCGAAATTTTCCAAAGGTATTCCCGCTTTTTTCTTTGACCGCCTGTAACTTTAAAACGGGTGGTCCGGTTGAAATGAATCCGGTATTTTGTTCTTTTTCATGTCCGCTTTAGTCTCCGACTAAAGAAAATCCCGTAGGTTCAATATTTTGAGACAGAGACACCCCTTCGTTGGTAGACATTTAGGTACTTTTAGAATGTGTTTTAGAGCCATTTAGGAAAAAGTCCACTTAGGAGGCTAATTTCACTTTTGTTATGTTTGTTATATTGATAGAGGATTCAAATCGCCTCATCCCGATCAAAAACAGCAAAAAAAAATATGTCATGCAAAAAGAAACAACAAAAAAACTACCATAGTTTTTATCGAAATTGACCAAAAGGGGGGTGTATTTCTTCTTTTTTCTCAATTTCCAACTTTGCCCGCCTGTTACTTTAGAACGAATAGACCAATGGGAGTAAATCCAACGTTTTTTTGTTCTTTTTAATATCCAATTTCATCTCCCACCAAAGAAAGTCCAGTAGGTTTAATAGTTTGAAAGATAGACCGCTCCGATTGTCGATTTTTAAGCACTTTTAGAATGTGCTTTGAACGCATTTAGAAAAAAGTCCACATATTAGACTAATTTCACTCTTGTTTTGTTTATTAGGTTTCATAGAGGATTGAAATTGCCTCACTCCAATCAAAAACAGCAAAAAAAAATGGCGTATCAGCAGAAAAAGCTACCATCAAGTTATCAAAATTTACCAAAAGGGGTCTTTTTCCTTTTTCCTCTATTTCCAACTTTCGCCCTCTGTAACTTTAGAACGAGAAGACCGATTGGAGTAAATCCAACGCGTTTTTTGTACTTTTTCATGTCCTCTTTCACCTTCCACTAAAGAAAGTTCCTGTGATTTAACATTTTGGGAGATAGATCCCTTCGGTGGTCGATTTTTAACTATTTTTAGGAGCTTTGGAGGCATTTAGAAAAAAAAACCCACTTATGTTACTAACTTCACTCTTATTATGTTTTTCACTCACTAACTTCACTCTTATTATGTTAATAGAGGATTTAAACCATCTTATTCCGTTCAAAAACAGCAAAAAAAATTACCGTCATTTTTTTTAAATTGACCAAAAGGAAAGGCCATTGGCTTTTCGAAAAAAATGATGTGTGAATTCAATATTCGACCGATCGACGTTCAAAAGGCCATTTTGATTGGCCTCACTGCGCCTTCAAAAACCACAAACAAATTTTTTTTTAAAGATGACCACCCTCCCCCCCTCTATCCTCTTTTTTCTTAATTTCCAACTACTTTGACCGCCTGTAGCTTTATAACGACTGGACCGATTGGGCATACTCCAACGGTTTTCTATTCCTTTTTGATGTTCTTTTGATGTCCTCTAAATGTTCTTTTGAAACATTTTGAAAAAAATTTAGTTATAGGAAAAATTTTACTCTTATTATGTTTCTTATTGTCCGTAGATGCTGGCAAAGTCCACTCCAGCAGTTTGGAGAGAGACTTCGAATCTCTCAACAAGATAGAACACAAAATCTATTGCTGTAGGAAATGTAGTGAGGAGCACTGCAAACGAGAAGACTCGGTGGATGAAACGGATCACCTGGTGAGGGTAAATCACCAACTACGGGAAATCCTGGTGAAGAAGAATTAGAAACTTCAGACTTACAGCACCGAGAAGGACAGTGAAATCTCTACTCTTAGAGATGAAATATCAGGTTTTCGAGTCAAAGAGACTAATGCTCGAGTCAAAGAGACTGATTCCTTAACCTTTAAGCAAGAGGAATTACTAAAAGTTTGTTCAGAGCTATACGAAAGGATTACAAAAATTATTATATATACAAGTATATATTATATATACGCTTTACTTATAAACACAAGTACATTCTCGAAAGTATCCATTTTAGGAAAAAAATTCTATTTGCAACTTTTTTAATCTTAAAACTATTAGCACTAAAGAAAGAGATCGATCAATTGATGTGCCCAGCCTCTACAATTTCATATTACAACATAGCTTTGGGACACACAGAACATTTTGAATTAATGAAGGATATTAATTTGGTATATATCAAAAGTTTAAAACCGCACGTTATAGCACTTTTTACACCCTATGCAATCCAAAACAGAAAACAACATTTTATTTATTAAAAAACAAATATCATTAACGAGAGATATCAAAACTTTGTAAGGGCATCTTTTTCTATACATAGGCCGTCAAAAAATAAAAAATATTTAAAAGATTTTTTTGGCGTTTTTTTGATATATTAACATCAAGGGGGATACGAAAATTAAAAGTCATTAACTGCCAAACTACTTGAGATAATTATACAAAATTATTTAGGTTTCAATAATGCAATTTGACTATCACTTCGTCAAAAGTGGCTTTAAATTTTGAATAAAAAAAATAATTTAAGTCAAATTACATTAAAATGCTATTTATTTTTTTACTGGGCGTAACTTTTTTACTGAGGTAAGGCTTTAAGGAAATCTATGCGACGTACCATAAAATAATAAAAGAGCTTTTCTTCTTAGAATCGAACCAAGAATTCAGCAATAATTCTTTATTTTTAAAAAATCTACAATATACCCTATTTTTTTTCAAAAAAATACAAATTAAAAAATTATTTATTGAGAAAAATCCCCTCCCTCTTAGCTAATAACAATTAGAAAATTTAGCTTTAATTATCGTAAGTGGTTTGGCAGTTAGTAAAATTTTTAACTTTTTAAATAAAAGTTTGACACCCTGTATGTAAAATCTTATATTTTTGTATATCCCCCCATTCTGTATATCAGAAAAAAAAATTAACTTCCAATCAAAGGCAAAATCAATTTTAGAAAATAGTCAATAACCAGTCAAGAGGTAGTAGGTTTCCCATTACCGAATTAATATTTGTCAATTATTGAGCACCTGACCGATGACAAACGTCTAATAAACAATTATATAAAGATTCCATTAGATTTACGCCATTGTTCGAAATGCTGTGAAATGTCAAAAGAAAAGGATGGAGAAACAAAAGTCCATTTATTTTGATTATGTCATCCTTTTCTGTCAAAAATTCATAGCCTGCTAGATAAAGTTTTATAATGAACACCCCGTGTTCAATTACATGGCTATTTGACATCTCTGCCAAAAAAAGATCCAATACTACACGTATAAAACTTTCAGCATTACCTGCACTTAAGTATAAAAAAAAAATTGTAAGAATGGCAACGCTGCAACAAAATCTTGATTGGTGCGGATGGCCTTATTTACTTAAAGGCCCGTCAGAATTGTACAGCAACCAATGAAACGAAACGACCTTCACCGGAACCACCGAATCACTCTCGCGCCCGAGCGTTCGCTGACTAACACTGGCTAGCAGGTACGTAAAATCGTAGCATGTACCTGGACCTTGGAAGGTATGATTCATGATTATCGATCTGTTCCACGTGTTTGCGACGCGGCGTTGCCGATGTTAGTAAATGTATCCAGTAATGCATAAATCATGGAGATCATTTTACAAACTACGACTAAGAGTATATCTAAATTGTGGCCACTCACCTCTATCTTTAGACGATTTTAAATAGATATTTATTTGGTGAACACTATGTATTGTAAGCAAACATATTATAAAACAATCTAATACCAAAATTATAATATAGAAATATTTTCTGACAGAGTTGTCTACATTGTATCGCACCTGATGAGCAACAAGCACAGGAATGTGAGAATATTTATTTTGTTTTTTTTTTGTTGTCCAGCATTAGGGATTTTATTTTTACAGTTTTTTACTCAACTCTCGTACAACAAAACACATTCATGCAAAATCTGATATGTAATATTTTGGAGGAAAAATTATACCTAAATCTTTGCATATGATAAATGAACTTCGATATTACATGTTTAAAAAGTATAGAAACTGAAAAGTTTCGTTTGTTTCACATACTTTGTATCTATCATAGAACTTTGAATCATCTAATACCGAGGTTTCAGAAGCTCCAGTATACGAGAATTAGCGAACTTCGTAAGAAAAATTAAGATTTGGTTAAATTAAATAAATCAAAGTAACTCAATGAAATTTAAAAAAATCTATAAAAAAGTACGTTTTCAGTCGCTTGACTTATATTTTGAAAGTCATTACAGTGTTTTAAGGAAGTTGTAGTAAACGTTATTTTATTTGATTTAACAAAACCATCAATTTGGAGATTGAGAAAAAAGACTGAATAGTTCCCCTTTCGTCAATTTCAAAAAAATGTTGGACATTTTTTGGAGCGGTATGAAATTTTTTACGCTGATTGAATTATTGATCGAAATTGTTAAAAATTGTAAAAAAGTTAAAAACATTAATCAAAAAAGCGGCAAAAAGCGACAAAAATTTCTGTCGAACGAGTATAAAAGAGGTGTGCCGCCAAAGCTATAGGCACTTATGGATGGCACTTCCGTTTCCGGGAGGTGAAAAAAGGACATCAAGAACAGCACAAAAACAGTTGAGTTCTCTCCAATCGGTCCACTCGTTCTAAAGTTAATATAGGCGGCCAAAGTTGGAATTTGAGAAAAAAAGGAGGCATATACCTTCGTTTAGATATTTTGAATAAAATATTGATTTTTTTATACTGTTTTTGATCGAAATAAGACTATTTAAATCTCTTATGAACGTAACAAACTTAATACGGGTCAAAGTAGCCCTGTAAGTGAATTTTTTAACAGTAAAAAGTCAATTCTAAAAGTGCCCAAAAATTGACCATCATAGGGATCTATTTCCGAAATTATTGAACCCATGGGACTTTTGTTCATGGGAGGTGAAAAAGGGCATCAAGAAGAGCAGAAGGCAGTTGGATCCACTCCGATCGGTCCACTCGTTCCAAAGTTATAGCTCGTAAGATTTTTAAATTGAAAAAAAGAAGCTATTTTTCTGCTCTTATGATGCTGCTTTATAAAAACCGATCGACTGGATATTTCCATTCTAAAGGACACTACCCTCTAGAAGATTTGATAAAAAAACGATTGGCCAGGTATTTATTCTAATCAGATTTATACCACACTTGGCACAAATGATGCTTCTGATCTGGGGCATACACTATTTTAGTTTAATTTCCGATTTTTTCGGATTTCAGATTCGGATGTCCATTCTGAAGGACAAAAGGACACTACCTCAATCACGCCAGGAAATTTTGCTTGAAAACCAACCCGAGAATATATGGGATATCCGATTTTCGGCACTAAATGGGATCCTGCCGTATTTTTAAAGGTAAAGGATTGAGGTTTTTACGGCAGTGTGCTACTTTCTGATGAAATTAAAGATGGCGCCAGCAGAATTTCCCATAACTATTTGGTTTTTGAGATACAGAGTGATTTTGGAAATTTGACATTTTGGACACTTTGTTTGTCTTTTTAGTTTCATGAAAAGTAAGAATGCTTTGCAGTAATTTTTGTGACGTAGAATCCAGTGGCGCACCACACCCGGGTCAGAAGCATCATTTGTGCCAAGTTTGGTATAAATCTGATTAGAATAAATACCAGGCCAATTGTTTTTTTATTAAATCTTCTAGAGGGTAGTGTCCTTTAGAATAGACATCCGAATCTGAAATTTTAGCAGTGTATGCCCGGGTCAGAGGCATCATTTTTACCAAGTTTGGTGTAAATCTGATTAGAATAAATACCCAGTCAATCGGTTTTTTCTGGTCAATAAATTAGACACTTCCAGATAACACTGTAAAATATGGAGGGTAAATTTGGTTCAGGGAGATCGGGAAGAAGGAGAAACTGCGGCAGTATGAGTAAGGAAGGTGATATCAAACGCATTGTAGTACAAACAATAAGTTTAGAGTTGTTATAGTTGAAAAGTTTTATTTACAAAAATGTCATTCTCTAAATTTGCTACTCAAAATAATGATTACTCGTCAAATAGTAAGAAAAATAGTGTCAATAGAACAACCTACAAAGTTTTAAATATTGTGATAACCAAGTTTTTTATCTTAACAGCTCTCTCACAAAATTCTTATAAAATCATTTAACTTAAATTTAGGCTGTTTTGGATCTAAAGTTTTTTTGGTGAGTGAATACGTTTTTTTAAATTATTTTTTCATTTTTTTATTAACATCTAAAGGTCTATAGCCAGCAGTACTATGTTTTGTTTTATATTTTTCCACAATTTGTTGTAATACTCCAAGCCATTTGTAAGAACCTTGATTACTAAATCGTTTCCATATAATATTTTTTATAGTCCTATTTTTTCGTTCAACAACGTTCTACAACACTTGCTTTTAAACTGGAAAATGTGCTGTAATGATTTATTTTATATTTTTCCATAAGCTTCTGAAAATGTCTATTGTAAAATTCAGTACCTCTCCGTTTGCAAATTTTTCGGCGGTGTTCTGGCACTAATTATTATTTTCTCCATTGCTCTACCTCAACATATTTAGTAGAAACATTAATAACAACTAGAATATACCTATTCCCTTTGTTAAATTTCGCATAAGGCTCCATTTCAACTAAATCTGCTTGAAATAGATCATTCCCTTACAATGACCCTCCTTCGAGGATAGTTTCTTCTTGCCAGTCTATGTATTTCATTTACTATTTGTTCTTTAATGTTTGTCATTATTTGTTGTATAATAATTCTCAAAAATTTTTGAAATACTTTTTTAAATAATTTGTGTACATTTTTGTTTTAGTTAAAGACTTATTTAGATTTACAAGCTCTTTATATAAATAATTCAAGGAATCTAATGTTTCTGCTTTTAAGCATTTTGAGAATTTTATTTTAATACCATTCAACAATTCATGTTTTTTTTTATTACTTCTTCCACTAATTTCTCATGTCTTATTACATCTTTTGTAGTTTCAATCAAATAAGAATAACTTTGGCGACAATATGGACATTTTATTGACTTCAGCAATGACAAACAGCATTTATCTGTCCATCTTATAATACATTGCAAACAAAATTTATGATTACAACTATTTGGGTGACAGACTTCATTCACTTCTTCAAAACAAATAATACAAGTCACTATTTCTTCATTTTGTTGTTCTTTAGTTGCATATTTCATTTCAAAATCGTTTCTGTCTTCTTCACTTGGATAAAGTGGAGAGGAAAAGATGCTCGTATCTGCAGTGATAAAATTGATATAATGATTTGGCCTTGGTAAGTCTACACCTGGATCAGTTGTAGACAAAAAACTCTCTATATGTCTTCAATGTTCAAAAGTCCAAATCTATTTCAATTAATGGTGTCAATTCCATAAATTGAATTGTAGGTTCTACGGGTTCATCTTCTTCAATTATTGGTGTCAACTGAACTAATTCACTCATACTAATTTTAATAATATTCCTCTTCTTATACTTTGTACCTAAATCGAACTAGTCTTGCACTTGAACGCTCATTTAAGTATAATGCAGTATTGGTGGAGATGGTAATGGTGGTGGGGCAATGGATAGGTATGTGGAGCTGTCGGAGGAGGAGTGTACGCTCTCATAGGTTTTCTGAGGTGTTTACTTTCTCATACGTTTTCGGAGGAGTGAAATTGAGAGGAGGAGGCTCTCTCACAAACCCTCTACTAATGCAATAATGTATCGAGTAAAAGAGCTTGTAGATATAGGACAAATAAGCAATTTGATCACGTTCCCATAAAGAGGGACTTTTGTTTTGTACGTTTGTTGCATTTTATAGTTACGCAATCAATTACAGACTTGCCAGGTCGTATTGGTGAGGTTCATGTGCGATTGGTGACCGACGTATCGATCTATACGATCTTGCTATACAAATATTTAAAAGGCTTCCAATCGAGGATTTGAATTTGATATCCAAATCAAATATTGATTTTTCATTTTCATTTTCCGGCGTTTTTTGTTGTTTGATGTCTTTCCACTTTTCAAAGGTGAAGATCATTAGCCTTCGTGCAGTTATCGGCCCATTTCCCAACTCTTTTAGAGTTAATTGAGAAGCTGGTGAAGGGTATTCTTGACATAATCAACAAATCAACTCAACCTTCATTCTTTTTGACGATTACGCCCCACATTCTGTGCTATGGGGCAGGTGGAGAATAGTGGCGTGTGGCTCTCAGTCCAATGGAACCGTCCCCTAATTGATTATCCGCATAGGGTATCTTCGCTACTATTAGCGCTAGAAATAAACCGACCTTGCATGTCCGTGCTCTTTTTTCGGAAGATCCCCGGAGATTTTATCACGAGGGAACATTTTACCGCGAGAAGTATTGACGCGAGGACAGTGCAGCTTGAAGAATGACGATTAATACCTGAGCAGTTCCAACCGCTCTTCAAGAATCGCTTGCAAAATATCAATTGTTGGACATTGATCTATAGGAGGGCGAAAAAAACTCATTTTTATGAATAAATAATTTGACATTTATTACGTAACATATTATTGTATCCCACAAATAGACTATAATTCATAATATTAAGAGCCATATTTGTATAAAATTAAAAACACACGTGAAATAAAATAGTTCAAACATTTTGTTATTTTCACTTTGGCACCACAATGACAATCACATATTATCCCTACAAAAACTGACCTAGCTGTACCACCATTGAGGACAAACCAGAGAGATTCTCATATTATACTTGACTATTATTGCCCGTTTTCCTTACAATTCGATATGTTTCTGCATAATTTTAGTTTCAATGTCTAAATGGATTTTTTCCACTTTACGCGCTTGCTTCTTGATGTTATCCTCCATAAGCTTGTGTCCGTGCGACTTTTCGCCCAACAACTTCTGCTTTTTGTTGTGTTTGTCCTCATTTATGGCATGTTCCACCTGCATATGGCGTAGCTTCAACAACCTAAATATGGAAAAACATTAACACTAATCCCAGATCGCTACTCCGATTTCAAGATATTTTTACCTATTTTCGTAGTGCAGTAATTCAGATTTTAGGGATTGAAGTTCTGCATTACTAAAGTTACTTTCTAGAGCAATCCTCCATAGGCCTAATTATTAAAAAGGATCAAGTCAGTACTAAGCATCCCTCAAGAGGATTAAAACCTACCTTGAACTTTAGGCTCTACAAATTCTTTACTTGCTGGACCGGAAGAAGCTAATTTATCTAAATGATCAAAGCCATCTTTTAATTGTCTATGATGGTTTCTTATTAGATTCACCTAAAGATATAATTTAGAAGCGGAGTTTAAAGCTTATAGATGGAGAAATACCTTGTCCAAATAATCTTTGTTTGGCTCTTTTTCTTCCAATATTTCAAGTCTATTATATTTATCCAAGGACTCATCCAAAGAATCTATAAATAAGAAATAATGTATATCTTAGAAATAATCCATTAAGTTAAAAGAAAACAAGCTCAAACTCATAACTAAGTATCCAGAAATTCATTATAAGTTAACAAATTTTTGAGTATAGAAACTCACTTTGTTCTCTCTCCTCGATTTGCTCATTAGGATCGCCTTTCACTTTATACAACAAGGAATAATACTGGTCGATTTTGTCCTGATGATGCTGGAATTCCTCATGCAAAGCAGACAATTCTGTTTTACTAAAACCCGCCATTACGGCTTTTTCCCACAATTTATTTAGTTTTTTATCTTTAAACAGGCTTTTGTTAATGTGCTTATCGGAAGCTTCATTCAATGCCTACAAACCCTTTTTCCTTATATGTTTAAGAATTTTAAACCAAACAGAATGCTTACCTTGTAAGGATAAACCTTTTGATCGTCATCCATGTCCTCTATCTGATCTAACAACCCATAATTGCTAATAATGGTTTTTAGCCTATCTCGAAGCTGCGCCTCCTTTAAACCATCTTTGTCCCTACCTTCGGCTCGCAAATGTTTCCATGCTATTTCCTCTTTGTCATGAAGTTTTAGCTCACCAAACATAGAAGTGAGTTTGGCATCTGTTAATCGCTTCAAATATAAAATAACGGGTTAATAATTATTTTTCTACAAAAGCATTCAAAATTTAATTTGAACACGCTAATGAACGACTTAAAATAGCGTTTTATAACATTGTGTTAAAAGCAAGCTACTTTGCTCGAGTTGAAAGTTATTACTATATAAATTCTAACAGAAAGACTCATTTTCAATGTGTTTGTAGACAAAATATTGTATAGTATTTTTGTTAAAAGTGCTTTTAACAAAAGAAACTCATGCAAACTTACATATCTGTTTCTTAAAATTGCACTTTTAACACTTACATCATACAGAGCTATTATATACCAAGAGACTAAAGTAGGTCGTTTACCTAGCTGCAAATCGCTAAGTGATAAAAAGGCGATTTAGTCAATCTGATGTAAAGGCATAAGATAATTGAGAAAGAACAAAATAGGTACTTGAATATATACCCCGTGTTCATTAAAAAACGTCTTCTAGAAGGCTATGAATTTTTGACAGAAAAGGATGACATAATCAAAGTAAATGGACTTTTGTTCCTTCATCCTTTGCTTTTGACTTTTCACAGCCAACTAGCACCCCCCCCCCCCTCCCGTATATAAAGGCATCCATTAAATGCAAGGGGTGTAAGAGGAGAAAGGCAAGAAGGGACCCAAGCCTACTCAAAAGTGAACCTCAACTGTACGAGTGGTGGTCTTGTATAGATCATCCGGCACACCCTGCTAGATAACATACTAGGCACTGGCGACTGAGTCACGGCGGTATAACCGTTAGAACTGAAATTAAGGAAATGTAATTTCATACCAATGGAGGAAGATAACGGGAAAACACCTCCATTATACTTTCCAAGAGAACCACATGATGACGAGATTCAACTTGAAATATTCCGAAAGTAAAATAAGTTCCCCGATCGGATCTCCGGGGGGAACAGTTTTGAATGAAGCCGATGAAACCAAGATAAAAAGACTAAATGCCCGCAAAAATTTCAATATAGGGACCTGGAACGTACAAAGTTTGTTCGAAGCAGGAAAGCTAACAAATTCAAGAGATTAGACTATTATATTGGAATATATTGGAAATCTCAGAAACTTGGTGGCCGGACAAAGACCTTTCGGATTGGGAAAGCGAAATGAGAGAGGCGACGACTACTACCATTCTGCCAAGAGGAGAATATGAACGCAACTAATACCTGGTTCTGTCTACCACCTCCTCGTCTGTACACATGGAAGTCTCCAGCAGACAAACCAAACAACATTGTGCGTAACCACATAGACTATATCCTTATCAACAGACGTTTTGGAACCTCTATCACCAGAACCTACACATACCCAGGAGCAGATGTACCCTCTCAACAAGTTTTACTTCTGGCTTGCCTTAAAATTAGAATGGCAAAACACAAAAAAATAGCCCCGCAAAGGAATATTGCCTACGAACGATTACAACAATCAGTAAGTGAAGAAATAAATCGGTGGATAGAAACAGTTACAACAAAAATAGAAACCGACGAAGATCTAAGCTATATATGGGAAGAGACCCAAAATATCGTAATGAACACAGAGGTAATAGGATATCAGAAACGAGAACACAAGCAATCATGGATGACTGACGAAATTCTTTTATTGATGAATGAACGCAGGAAACTCAAAAACCAATCGAACAGGGATAGTTATCAAAGGGCTCAAAAGGTAATACGGCAAAGATCAGAATAGCGAAAAATGAATGGCTGAAGCACGAATGTGAAGCAATAGAGAAATTGCAGACCCTACACGATTTCAATCTACATAAAAAACTAAAGGAAACAGCAGGAATATACCGGAAAAGAAACCTCTCTGTAATAAATAACAATTGAGAAAAACGAAATCGCATGCGCGGAAAGTAATATGGGAAAACTATATTAGAAACCTATTCTCAGATGAAAGAATTCCCAACCAAGATAGGGAGGATGATCTACTAGGCCCTCAATAACAAAGTCAGAAATAGAATGGGCCATCCGCACTTTGAAAAACAACAAAACACCTGATCCCAATGAGATACTGGCAGAGCTCATAAAGCTACTGTATGATAGGGGCATAGCAGTTCTTCAGAAACTCTTCAACAGAATATATGAAACCGGCTAGTACCCCGATCAATGGCTGACATCAACTTTCACCCCCCTGGCAAGCAAAAAAGAATAACGCAAGGAAGTGCGAAGATCACATGGTTATCAGCCTCATGAGTAGGGCTGCCAGATGAGCAAAAACAAAAAGCAGGAGGCATTTGTAGGTGGATAAAGGCATAAATGCGCAGCGGGGGGGGGGGGGATTTTTTTAGGCGCCACTGTAGGTGGATAAAGGCATAAATGCGCAGCGGGGGGGGGGGGAGATTTTTTTAGGCGCCACGCCAACTTTTTGTTAAATTTTTACAAATATATCCGTCATATACTTTTGTCAACGCAAATATACAAGTATCTATACTTGTACACGAATACATATTTTCCAAAATTTTTCGTTAAACAAAAACAAAAAATTTTTTTTCAAAAATACAAAGAAATTAGACACCCTGTAATCCCCAACAAAGCCAGCGCCACTCAAACGCCAAAACCTGAAACTTCTTGTAGAAAACACTATAAGAAGTTAGTAAGCACATTCGCGAATCGCGACTCATTGGACAACCGCAGTTGGCGCAAGAAGTAATTGTTTTATTAAAGATCTCTACCTAAAAACGAAACAAAAGCGGGAGCTTATTTAGGTAAAGCGGGAAGCGGGAGGTCTTGACATAAAGCGGGAGCCTCCCGCGCACATCGGGAGTGATGGCAGCCCTACTCATGAGTCACTCCTTAAAACTATTTCTCAGAATAATACATCAAAGAATATTTAGAAAGTGTGAACAAAACATCAGTGACACACAATTCGGATTTAGGCACGGCTTGGGTTCTCAAGAAGCATTGTTGGAAACAGGTCCTAGTGCAAAACTGCTATGAACAGCGGTAGGATGTGTGCATGTGTTTCGTAGACTTCGAAAAGGCCTTGGACAGAGTACAACACCATAAATTACTAACAACCAAACTGAGGAAAATGGATATGGACGGCAAAGATATCCGCTGCATAGAAAGTCTCTATCTGAACCAATCTGCTCACATAAAAATCGATGGAAAACAAAGTAATAATGTTGAAATCTGCAGAAAAGTCCGACAGGGATGTATACTTTCGTCACTGCTATTCAATTTGTATCCGATAATATCTTCCAGGAAGCTCTTGGGAATATTGAGAAAGGTATTAAGGTCAAGGGAACGTGGATCGATAACATTCGCTACGCGGATGACATGGTTCTGATTGCGGATAATATGTGCGACCTCCAACATCTTGTCAACGTAATGGGAGAGCGCAGTACGCGAATTGGTCTAAAAATAAACGTCAATAAAACAAAATGCATAATTGTTACCCGCCAACCAGACATGTTTAGAAATGCGAGATAAACATTAGATGGATCATCAATTGAAAAGGTGAACAAATTTAAATACCTTGTAGTGTGGAGTGTGGCTCACTGAAGAATGGACATCTGACCTGGAAATACTTAGGATGTCGTATAGAAAGCGCCCGCAACACTATCATGAAATTCAAACGCATCTTCACAAATATGGCCGTTGACCAGAGCCTAAGAGTGAGGTTTATAAGATGTTACATTTAGTCAGTGTTACTATATGGCATGGAGAGCTGCACATTAGAGGCAACCACGATTAATAGAATGGAGGCCTTCAAGATGTGGGTGTACCACAAAATGTTGAAAATAACTAACCTGAACTAATCTGAACTAACCTGAACTAACCTGACCCATGGACGGCCTGAGGAACCAACGAAAAAATGTCCTCCAAAAAATTAACAAAGAATGTGAACTGTTACTGATGATCAAGAAAAGAAAAATCACATACCTAGGGCACATAATGCAGAATACAAAATACCAAACCTTACAACTGATCATTGAGGGGAAGATTGAGGATAGAAGGGGAATGGGAAGGAAGATGTCGTGGCTGCGCAACATAAGAAAGTGGACCAGCTTAGGCACAGCGGAAAGCCTAATACATAGGGCCAGGGACAGAATACAGATCAGTCATGGTGTCGCAAACATTCATTAATGAACATGCACAAGAAGAAGAAGAATTAAATAAAAATAATCAGGAAAAATATAAACAATTCAGATAAAATTTGGCCCAGTTGGGAGCAATTTGCAACTGAAGACAAGATCTCTGGAGTATTCTCATCTCAATTTTCATCATGTTGTTTAATGGTCATTTTCACTGTGGTTATGGAGTGCTTATGCAGCTTTTGCTAAGACCTAACAATTGAATATAGTATGATATGAATGTAACATTAGAATGTGCTCAAAAATCAGGTTGAAAACCAACAGATGTGCATGTGCCGGGTGCCAAGCTCCGCCCCTTCCTTTTGAGAAACTCACTGGACAATAATTGTTATCTTTATATTCTTATTGAGAAAACAAAGGACGGGAATAGTCTCAGTGTTCCTAAGCCACCATCTGAAGACACTGGTGTGTCACTCACATACGTCTCATGCATAATGATGTGTGCATTAGTAAAAACTTGACCTGGTTTTGGTTCAGCATAACTCAATGCTGCACTTCAAATCTATGGCAAAAGATTGATGCTCATAGTATACAACTAGTAGGACTATGGCTAAGAGTTGTTTTGACTATGGCACAATGTTTTGACACACTAATTCCATAGTCAAAAACAATACTTAGCTCAAGCTCCCTTTAACCATATAATTAACAATTGAATATAATATGAACTGTATGAATAATGTAACTGCCATCTTTTCTTATTAAGAAAACAAAGGAGAAGAATTCTTTCAGTGCACTCTAGGACCACTACCTGAAAAAGCTGGTGGGTCACTGGCATAAATCTTGCACATAAAGATGAGCACATTAGCAAAAATTTGACCTGGTATTGGTTTCCACAGATCCCTTGACATTGCATTTTACATACAGGACAAAAAATTGACACCAATTGTATATAACTAGTAGCAATAGGCCTTTAACATGTCCCTATGCAAATTTAAATAGTGCTCTTAAAAGGTTCACTCATAGAATTGCTTGCCAGACTTCTAAAATAGTAGTACCGTGATAGGGTGTATATAGTGGTATTGTGATAAGGTATATATAGTAGTACTGTGATAGGGTATATAGTAATGTCAAAGAGTATTTCACAATACTTCTAAAATAGTGGTATTGTGAAATACCCCACTACACTAGTCAGCTAAAGCTGGCTTAACATTTTAATAGTAACTAATTAGATCAAACTGCAAAATTCAAACTGTGGTTTCACAACTTACATATACAGCTTTTGACCATAATAAGTTCAACTTTGCCATTCTAAATGGTCTATCCAAATGTCTTAAACTGATTGGCCTTAAATCGTCCCCAGGCTGGAAGGGTTCAGGAGATGCATTCTGAGTATTTTTAGGGTTTGCATCTTTTGAGTACTTGTTACCTTGGGATATGCCCAGACTACAAATTATAATGTAAAACGCGAAAAACGTAAACCTATTGGCCATATCGTATGAAGAAGAATTTTGCCTGAAAATTAGCTTTGTTGCAATTATGTTTTGCAATTGTGTGTTTTTAAACAATGTTTAAAAACTTTTATTGTTTAAAGACGTTTCCAAATACGTGGCCAAATAGTTTAGAACCTTCAATAAACTTTTCACAAAAACAATAACATTATATTACAAATTATAAACATTTACAAATTTTAACCTTAACCCTAGATTTTTTATTATTTATCCCAGATGATTGTCACAATTTGTTAATGTCAATGTCAACTTCAAAAATGTGATATGACCTCATCCCGTATATGTTTTATGATTTTTCCTGTTTTCAAAAAACTATTGCATGCAGATTTACAAAGTGTTACAATGAAAGATTATTATAATTAATGTAGCAATCCAATATATATTTTGTCAGCGAAGGAGTGTGTATCAAATGTTTAATATATATGTCTTCCGTAATATGCGCCCCCCTTGAAATCTGGCGTTATAAACTAATAAACAATATATAAATCTAAAATTTTTAAGTTAAATTAAACCGATCGCTGGATATGTATTTGATAATATCATGTTTTGAGATTATGCATGTATATATATGAATTAATAAAATTGCAAATTTCAATGACGGATTCTATGAAACTGTTACCTAAAATTTTATTAATTGAAATTTGAATATTAAACAATTCTTGTCTAGAATCCGTTTCTTCACGAACATACAGGATGACGTCACGCTCAAAATACTGTCAAATGTCAAACCGAGAAAAACCGTCTTTAATGTCAACTAATTTGAGACATAAACAAAGTACAAGATTATAACCTCACAATTGCACATGATAACGAAAGAAGAGATAGTGGGAAGTTCTTATATTTTCAAAGTTTCTCTTTTACTTTACCCATTATATTTACAGCTTACATCGTTAATGAAGGATAAAAATTGCGTTTTCTTATATATTAATACATTCTCTTAAAGAAGTGCACAGTGACGGCAAGCTAATGGGAAAGGTAAGTTTATAACATGGCTCTGGTAAATAAGGTACATCATGTATGGATTTACGTGTACTTGCAGCCCACACAACGTTATTTCGCAAAGCCTGAACCATCTCCATCTCAAGATGCACCAAGAAAGAGTGCTACTCCTGCTATAGAATTTGATATTTCCGAACATAAAAACAAGCCATGGGGCCGCCACAGGCAGGACACAGTGGAAAGGAAGTTTAAAAACAAGAGATTTGAAGGCCAGAAGCGTAAATCACCGATGTTCAAAAGAAAGCTGAAAGGTGAAATTCTTGATGGTGGCAAGGGGCTTAGACCAAATAATGAAAAAAAGCAAAAACATGCAATTCCTAAGGAATGGCTAGAGAAGCACTCCAAAGGGGAAGGTGTAAATTTGAAAAAAGTAGTGACCAAGGTGCATCAGAAAAAATTTGAGGAAAAGGAGAAGGATGTGAGATTTGCCACTGAATTAGCTGCCAGAACTGAGGTGCTACTGACCGAAGAAGCAGGTTATTTGGAGGCAGATGCTGGAGAAACTACAACACAATTTACCCAAAAACAAATTGCAGACAACATAGACATAACTGCGGCCGCAAAGGCATTTGAACTAAAGTTAGAATTTGGGCCTTATAGGTAAGTGAATTTAAGCTGCCAGCAAACCCATATTTGATTAAATTACTCTCTAGGTCAAAATATACCAGAAATGGGCGTCACTTAGTTATTGGTGGCAAAAAGGGTCATGTAGCTGCATTTGATTGGCTAACAAAGAAGCTTCATTGTGAGATTAATGTGATGGAATGTGTGCATGATGTCAGTTTTTTGCACATTGAAACAATGTTTGCTGTCGCCCAAAAAGACTGGGTCTATATTTATGACCATCAGGGCATTGAGCTTCATTGTATTAAACGTTTGAACAAAGTTAGCCGCCTTGAGTTTCTTCCTTATCATTTCTTATTAGCCAGTTGTGTAAGTAGTATTTTTCTTGAGCTTCACTCTACTAGACATAAACACATTATTTTTGTTTATTTTAGAGTGATGAAGGATACCTAAGTTGGTTAGATGTCTCAATAGGTCAATTGGTAGCCCAGTTTAATACAAATTTAGGAAGATTGAATTTATTAACACACAACCCATGGAATGCTTGTTTGTGTTTGGGGCATGCTAAAGGAGTTGTTTCAATGTGGAGTCCAAATTGTAGGGATCCTTTGGCAAAGATGTTGTGCCATAAAGCTCCAATTTCAGCTCTCCATGTGGATCCTAGTGGCCTGTAAGTGATGTTTGATAAAATGAAACGATCTAGGGGTGTTCATTACAAAACATCATCTTACGGTTTTTTTATGTTCCTTTTCATATTGTTTCAGATATATGTCAACAGCTGCTACAAATAGAGAGTTGAAGATATGGGACATAAGAAAGCTTGAAGGACCTTTGCAAGAGTACAAATTGATTAATGCTCCAACAAATTTAGCCTTCTCGCAGAAGAGAATGCTTGCGGTGGGTTCAGGCAATGTAGTAGAAGTCTATAGGTAAGCAACTTCTGCCTTTTTTTCAGGAAATGACAGAATTCTAACATTTTTCCAAAAATTATCAATTTAATATCATTTAAAACAAAAATAGCAAGTTCTGATACCTAAAAAAATTGTTTATTTTTACTTTACAGAGACTGTTGTACACAGGCTGCCAAAAGGCCATATTTGAGGCACAGATTTAATAATCCGATAGGTGAGAATACATTTCACGTAATTCACTATTCCTTATTTAATAAATTACTGCAGACAGGTAAAAGGTAGGGATCTGATTGAAGTTTTGACTTTGAAGAGAAAATAAGGCGAAATGGAACGTGTGGGCCCTGTTGGTTAGATTACTTCGGTTTTACTTTTTCCTTGGTTAGGTTAGTCCCGTTCCTTTTTTCATTTGATTAGGACAGCTCAGGCTCGTTCAGTTATGTGAGGCTGAGCAGCTTTATCTTCCTGTGGGGAGCCTTAAAAGAACCGCTTTTCTTTTCCATGAGGGATTTGATTATCCCTGAACAGCTTTTTGTTTAGGTTAATTCAGGTCAGTTCTGTTATGTTTTTGCATTGGTTAGGTTATTTCAGTTATTTTTGTCCTCGGTTAGGTTGCTTAAAGTCAGTAATTTTTGGGTTTTGTGTGCTTTTAAATCATATTTATTTGTTCATTATTTGATACAATTTAAGATTGTTTACTTTTACTACTAGATTAATGTACACATTTGGCATCAATGCAAATATCATTTGTTTCTGCTGTCATATTTTAAGAGTTTTCGCATTGGACGTCACAATCATGATATGAGCTTTCATGATTGTGAACATGGAGCTAATCTGGAGACTCCTGTTTTACAGTTTTGGCCCCCTTTTTAGCAGTGGGAACTTAAAACCTGGGGAATTGCTTAAAAATAATGAAAACTTGAAAATCGAGGGGTGAAAAAGTTCACTAGAGGCGATTTATGGATATACAGATTGGTCACTTTTACAAAGCTCACCATTGGTATCTCCGAAAGGATAAGACTCATAAGGTCGGGTCAGGTAAAAAACAGTTGCACATTTGAAGGCCCACTAAGTAGCCGACATGTTCCTATTTAGAATAGAGGCTCACGGCTTTCAATTTGCGTTAATATATTGAATTATGGCCTCAAGAACAAGAGAAACGGTAGACTCGAAAGTGTCAACAGATATATTGACTGTTCCGCTATAACACAAAGTATGAGTCAGTATTGGATTTTTTGTCGATCTTTTATTCGTTGTATATCTTTGTATATTATATCGTTTATTATCGTTGTTTGCATAGAACTGTCTATAATCAAACATTTTTATTCCAAACAAAAACAAATGTCTTATTAAAATTAAATTGTTTAGTGATGTACGTACGAAATTAGAAATAAACATTTCTTCTTTACCGCTTAGGAAACTTTAGTTTTTGCCCCTACGAGGACGTGTTAGGCGTTTCTACGGCTCGAGGATTTACCAGTCTGCTGGTCCCGGGATCGGGAGAACCCAATTTCGACACGTACGAAGCAAATCCGTTCCAATCAAAGAAACAAAGGCAAGAATCGGAAGTCAAGGCTCTTTTGGAGAAGGTAAGATATTTAATGGCACGTTTCTAGGAAGGTGTTGGACAGCGAGTGTTTGGGGTTGGTGAATTTAAAACCTTTACATCGAGATCGAGAGTAATAAAAAATTGTGGTCTATTGACAAAGGTCTACTGACTGCGTCACAGCCGAGAACTGAGTGCCCTCTCATCTGGCCATTGACCGTTGTTCTCGGCTCGTATATTAAAATAATCGTCAATCCTTTACAATCGATCGAAAGTGTAACTCCCAATTAGCTATGAAAATCAAGCGCCGTGCCTTATTTTTTGAGTAAATATGCAGTTCCATCGTCAGCTGTTTCGGTATAACTTTCAAGACTTACGTTCTTTTTATAGAACTCCCAATTATCTGGTGTATGCGTACATTGTTACCGCACCTACTCGCAAGAGCGGGAGGAGAGCAGATATGGTCCATTTAATTTTTTTTTGTGATAAATTTCTCTATTTAGGTTCAACCTGATCTCATTACCCTTGATCCTACTGTGATTTCTGAAGTGGACGTGCCAACATTGCGAGATAAAGTGGAGGCCAAAAAGAAGCTGCTGGTACGAATTTCTGCTTTCAAGTTTGTGCGCAAACATTACGGTCATGTTTATCTTATTGCAGTATTTGAAGCCGCCGAAGATAAATTACGAGCCTAGGAACAAAGCCAAGGGAAGAGGAGGTACCGCGAATATTGCGAGAAATAAGCGCATTTTGCAGGAGCAAGCCATAAAGGTAATTAGAACTAAAAGCGCTATATTTTTTTCAAATTAATATTTCGCTTTATTGATCATTTTAGGAGTTTAAAAACGCCACGAAAGACCTGCTGCCTGAAGTGAAGGACACAAAACACTTGAAGAAAAAACCATATAATGTGTTAGATAGATTTAACTCAAAAAAGAAATTCTAAAGTTATGTTTTAATAAATGATATAAATAAATTAATAACGAGTGCTCAGTTTGGTCACCCATTCCAGCCAATATTTCATCGGAAAATTGTATTATAACAAGATGACGGGTATACAGGGTTATTCTAAAATTGGAGCGAGTAATCCCACCGCAAGCGATCGGTGCTTCAAAAATTTTTTTGTCCTTTGGCGCTTTTTCGAAATATTAATATGATACAGGGTGTAAAGATTCATCACTGCAAAATATTCAAAAGTTGCCTGTGTGTCACACCTTTAGATCCAGACTACCTAAGGCCGCTGCACTGAAACTATTAATGGGTATCCTTAATTTGCTGACCCGTAAGAATTGTATTTATTACAGAAACACATAACTTAGTTACAGCCCTGTAACTAAGTGTACTAACATGTGTAATAAAACATGAAACCCTACAATTGCCTTGCTTATTTAACCGGCAAAAGCGCCCTTTTAATGGTTTATGCCCCTTGAAAGAATTTCAGACCTATGCGTGACCCGAACAATAGTTTATAGTCATTAAAGCGATTTTGCGAATATCTTTAAATTAAATTAAAATCTTATTTTCTCCCATCAGATAGAGCTTTGAATTTCTCATCATTTGAATGTAAATTCGAACAATTTATGTCTTAATTGACTGGGTCAGGAAATTAACGGTCAATTTAAATAAAAAGCATGTGATGTGTCATTTTAAAGAACATCATTTATTCTGCGCGGCGGGATTTTCAATCCCCTTTCTCCAACCGATTTTTTAGAAAACCTCATTTTCTAAATTTATGCCCGCGCTGTCCGAAGCGCCATATAGTCGCCACTGGCCAGGGTGGTATCGATTTTTTTTTTGTAGTACCCTTTCGGGGGATGAAAAGTACCGAGAGGGTGGTTCCGAGGATCTTCGTAAAAAAGGGGACGCGTTTTGAACTCGCGAGAGTTATGAACTAGGGAGACGGTTTTGAACTCGGTAGAGTTATAATCTAAATAAGGACGATTTAACCGGCAAGACGAAAAAGTTCGAATTTTACCGCGAGAAAAAAGTCAGTTCTGGGCTCCGCCGTTCTCATTATCGCCAATTCGTATTTTTTTTCCCTTTTTTGAATCCCGTTTTAAGTCCGCCGCGATAATTATTTGAATTTTAATTAGTGCCAAAACAATTAAACCGCTTTTTGCCCGCCGATTCGTGTATTGTTCTTTCTCTGCCCTTTTCCTGAATAGGCCATATTCTTGCAGATAGTAATGTTTTGTTCACCATAATATCGAGAATCTCTGCGACCTGGCAGAATTCTTTTCTCTTCTATACTGCTTCGTTAGTCTAGTTTCCTTTGTAGTTGTTTTTTCAATTTTATTAAGAAATCGTGTACCCGTCAATCACGTTTCCTGTCAATCACGTCAATCAGATTCCTGAGAATACTGAAAAATGTTTTTTTTTATCGTAATTAATTACTATTCAATTAATGTTTTTTTGCGTTTTGCAGGGTTTTGTTATAAAGTCTTAAACAGTAACAGTAAAAACCTTGCTGGCATCCCCAAAATATTAAATTTTATCTCATTTAAATTAGCATTTATTAGTTATATCCGTTTGGCAATACCATGGAAGTGTTTTCCGCAAAAATAGATAGATCCTTTCCGAGAGTTGGGTCCCCCTTGTACCGTGGTAACAAAGATTTGGCACATAAAGATACGTTGGACTTAGAACATCCACGTAGTCGAATCTCCGCAGACACGGCGGCGACGGCAACATAGCAGCCTCGACCACAGCCGCCCCTTCCCCCCCCCCCCACAACGACTGATTAGCGGGGGGACACGGCACGTCAGCATGTTTTAATGGAAAACCACTGAAACCAGTGCTAAGAGTTTCACACTAAAGATAGGCCATGCCGTGCAACATTTTCGACACGAGCTGTACTAGTTAGTTTTGCCATGAGTGCAATGCAAATGCGAATTGTATGGCAAGCCGTTTTACTTTTTATTCAACTTTGGATCCAAAACATCAAAAAAATTCACTCATTTTTATTCAACCTATTTTTATTATCTGATAATGAAAACATTTCCATTATGTGATAAAAAAAATAAGTATCATTAAAATGAAGCTCTATTTTTTTGATACTGTCGCGCAGTGTCCCCCCAGCCGATAATAATAATAATCCGTATTAATCCGTTTAATCGGTGGTCGTTGCGTGGGGGCGGCCGTGTTCGCGGCTGATGCCGTGTTGCCGCCGTGTCTGCGGAGGAGATTCGACTACGTGGATGTTCTAAGTCCAACGTATCTTCTTGCGCCAAATCTCTTTTACCACGCTGCAAGGGGGACCCAACTCTTGGAAAGGATCTATTGTCCCTTAGGTCGCTAATTTAAATAATGTAAAATTTTATTGTTTTAGAGATGCCAGCAAGGTTTTATGGTTTAAGACAAAAACCTGCAAAAAGCCAAAAAAAAAAAAAACTAATTGAATAGTAATTAAGGAAGAATAAAATTAAAAATTAAAAAAGACAATTTTTTGTTTTCTCCAGAATCTGAAATAAAATAGCGGCGGACGTGAACTTTTTGCAAACCAGCTCAGTGGTCCCCAGAAACGTGTTTGACGGGTACACGAGTTCTTACTAAATTGGAAAAACACAACAAAGAAAACTAAACTAACGACGCAGTGTAGAAGAGAACAGAATTCTGTCAGTAACTGGGATCCTCGATATTATGGTGAGCAAAACACTACTATAATATACTAAATGATTCAACTTCTACAACTACTCTACAAATACTTAATTGCCGGTAGTCTCCTGCGTCTGCAAAGTATCCGCTAGCTGCAAGAAAATGGCCTATTCAGGAAAAGGGCAGAGGTGGGTTGACACTATGTGGCACAACCGAAAAAACACTCCACGAAACTTTTCGTAGGCGGGCAATGAGCGGTGTAATTGTTTTGGCACTAATTAAAGATAAAAATAATTAGCGCGGCGGACTTAAAACGGGATTCAAAAAGGGGAAAAAATTACGAATTGGCGATAATTAGAACGGCGGAGCCAAGGACTTTTCTCGCGGTAAAATTCGAAATTTTCCGTCTTCCCGGTTGGATCGTCGTTTTTAGATCGTAACTCTATCGAGTTCAAAACGCGTCTTTTCTCTTCGAGTGTCGAAGATCTTCCTCTTTCGCCACCCCCTCGGTACGTCTCATCCCCGAGAAGGTACTGCCGAAAAAATCGATACCACCCTGACCAGTGGCGATTATATGGCGCTTCAGACAGCGCGGGCATAAGTTCAGAAAATGAGCTTTTCTGGAAAATGTGCTGGAAAAAGAAAATTGAAAATGGGATCATTGGACAGAAGAAATGATGCTCTTCAAAATGACACCTCACATGACATAGTTTAATTGACAATTAAAGCTTTTTATTGAAATTAACCGTTAATTTCCTGGCTCAGTCAATTAAGACATTAATTGCTCGAATTTACAATCAAAGGATCAGAAATTAAAAGCTCTATCTGCTGAGAGAATAAGATTTTAATTTCAATTAACGATATTTGCAAAAACGCTTTAATTACCAAACTATTGTTTGGGTCACGTACAGGTCTGAAATTCTTTCAAGGGCCATAAACCATTAAAAGGGCGCCTTTGCCGGTCAAAAAAGAAGGGCAATTGTAGTGACCATGTTTTATGGCCGGAATTCCCAAGAAATTGTGAAAGTGCCTGTCCAACACTAACAAAGGAAATGCTCTTGACGAAAATAAAAAATATTGCAAACACATGTGCATTTAGGGCCTCATTGGTCTGGTTTATTTAGAAAACCGAAAAATAGAAAAAACTTCCATAAGATTAAAGCTTAAAAGCTTCGAAAAATGGCTTACAGAGTTGCCAGGTTTCCACACATGAACTCATATGCAAACAGAGAGGTCAGTTTGCATAACAATACCTATTTTTATTATCTGATAATAAAAATATTTCCATTATCTGATAATTTAAAAGGGGGCGCTGGTGCTCGGATGAAGTTGACATTGACGCAGGCAACACTGAGGCTGCGACTTTCTTATTTATAACTAAAGCAATTCGTCACATTCTAAACCTCAGGCGAGTAAAAGTCATGTCAACTTCATCCGAAAGACGCGTCCTCTATTTTAATTATCACATAATTTTAATTGTTCAAAAAAATTACTAAGCCATGGGGCCGCCACAGGCAGGACACAGTGGAAAGGAAGTTTAAAAACAAGAGATTTGAAGGCCAGAAGCGTAAATCACCGATGTTCAAAAGAAAGCTGAAAGGTGAAATTCTTGATGGTGGCAAGGGGCTTAGACCAAATAATGAAAAAAAGAAAAAACATGCAATTCCTAAGGAATGGCTAGAGAAGCACTCCAAAGGGGAAGGTGTAAATTTGAAAAAAGTAGTGACCAAGGTGCATCAGAAAAAATTTGAGGAAAAGGAGAAGGATGTGAGATTTGCCACTGAATTAGCTGCCAGAACTGAGGTGCTACTGACCGAAGAAGCAGGTTATTTGGAGGCAGATGCTGGAGAAACTACAACACAATTTACCCAAAAACAAATTGCAGACAACATAGACATAACTGCAGCCGCAAAGTCATTTGAACTAAAGTTAGAATTTGGGCCTTATAGGTAAGTCAATTTAAGCTGCCAGTAAACCCATATTTGATTAAATTACTCTCTAGGTCAAAATATACCAGAAATGGGCGTCACTTAGTTATTGGTGGCAAAAAGGGTCATGTAGCTGCATTTGATTGGCTAACAAAGAAGCTTCATTGTGAGATTAATGTGATGGAAAGTGTGCATGATGTCAGTTTTTTGCACATTGAAACAATGTTTGCTGTGGCCCAAAAAGACTGGGTCTATATTTATGACCATCAGGGCATTGAGCTTCATTGTATAAAACGTTTGAACAAAGTTAGCTGCCTTGAGTTTCTTCCTTATCATTTCTTATTAGCCAGTTGCGTAAGTAGTATTTTTCTTGAGCTTCACTCTGCTAGAAATAAACACATTATTTTTGTTTATTTTAGAGTGATGAAGGATACCTAAGTTGGTTAGATGTCTCAATAGGTCAATTGGTAGCCCAGTTTAATACAAATTTAGGAAGATTGAATTTATTAACACACAACCCATGGAATGCTTGTTTGTGTTTGGGGCATGCTAAAGGAGTTGTTTCCATGTGGAGTCCAAATTGTAGGGATCCTTTGGCGAAGATGTTGTGCCATAAAGCTCCAATTTCAGCTCTCCATGTGGATCCTAGTGGCCTGTAAGTGATGTTTGATAAAATGAAACGATCTAGGGGTGTTCATTACAAAACATCATCTTACGGTTTTTTTATGTTCCTTTTCATATTGTTTCAGATATATGTCAACAGCTGCTACAAATAGAGAGTTGAAGATATGGGACATAAGAAAGCTTGAAGGACCTTTGCAAGAGTACAAATTGATTAATGCTCCAACAAATTTAGCCTTCTCGCAGAAGAGAATGCTTGCGGTGGGTTCAGGCAATGTAGTAGAAGTCTATAGGTAAGCAACTTCTGCCTTTTTTTCAGGAAATGACAGAATTCTAACATTTTTCCAAAAATTATCAATTTAATATCATTTAAAACAGAAATAGCAAGTTCTGATACCTAAAAAAATTGTTTATTTTTACTTTACAGAGACTGTTGTACACAGGCTGCCAAAAGGCCATATTTGAGGCACAGATTTAATAATCCGATAGGTGAGAATACATTTCATATAATTCACTATTCCTTATTTAGTAAATTACTGCAGACAGGTAAAAGGTAGGGATCTGATTGAAGTTTTGACTTTGAAGAGAAAATAAGGCGAAATGAAACGTGTTTGCCCTGTTGGTTAGATTACTTCGGTTTTACTTTTTCCTTGGTTAGGTTAGTTTAGGTTAGTCCCGTTCCCTTTTTCATTTGATTAGGACAGCTCAGGCTCGTTCAGTTATGTGAGGCTGAGCAGCTTTATCTTCCTGTGGGAAGCCTTAAAAGAACCGCTTTTCTTTTCCATGAGGGATTTGATTATCCCTGAACAGCTTTTTGTTTAGGTTAATTCAGGTCAGTTCTGTTCTGTTTTTGCATTGGTTAGGTTATTTCAGTTATTTTTGTCCTCGGTTAGGTTGCTTAAAGTCAGTAATTTCTGGGTTTTGTGTGCTTTTAAATCATATTTATTTGTTCATTATTTGATACAATTTAAGATTGTTTACTTCTACTACTAGATTAATGTACACATTTGGCATCAATGCAAATATCATTTGTTTCTGCTGTCATAATTTAATAGTTTTCGCATTGGACTTCACAATCATTGTTGTAGATAACTCCTAAATCTTTGAGGCGGAAAGTTCATTTTTTACTACTTACTTTTGGGTGAAGCCTCATTCACTTTTGGGCTCGATTCGTTCGTTGTTGGAGAAGGAATTTCGCACTACTCACAGTAAAGTGTGAGTAGTGCGAAATTCCTTCTCCAACAACGAACGAATCGAGCCCAAAAGTGAATGAGGCTTCACCCAAAAGTAAGTAGTAAAAAATTCACAATCATGAAATGAGCTTTCATGATTGTGAACATGGAGCTAATCTGGAGACTCTCCTGTTTTACAGTTTTGGCCCCCTTTTTAGCAGTGGGAACCTTAAACCTGGGGAATTGCTTAAAAATAATGAAAACTTGAAAATCGAGGGGTGAAAAAGTTCACTAGAGGCGATTTATGGATGTACAGATTGGTCACTTTTACAAAGCTCACCATTGGTATCTCCGAAAGGATAAGACTCATAAGGTCGGGTCAGGTAAAAAACAGTTGCACATTTGAAGGCCCACTAAGTAGCCGACATGTTCTTATTTAGAATAGAGGCTCACGGCTTTCAATTTGTGTTAATATATTGAATTATGGCCTCAAGAACAAGAGAAACGGTAGACTCGAAAGTGTCAACAGATATATTGACTGTTCCTCTATAACACAAAGTACGAGTCAGTATTGGATTTTTTGTCGATCTTTTATTCGTTGTATATCTTTGTATATTATATCGTTTATTATCGTTGTTCGAAACAAATGTGCCATTGCGATAATAGAACTGTTTATAATCAAACATTTTTATTCCAAACAAAAACAAATGTCTTATTAAAATTAAATTGGTTAGTGATGTTCGTACGAAATTAGAAATAAACATTTCTTCTTTACCGCTTAGGAAACTTTAGTTTTTGCCCCTACGAGGACGTGTTAGGCGTTTCTACGGCTCGAGGATTTACCAGTCTGCTGGTCCCGGGATCGGGAGAACCCAATTTCGACACGTACGAAGCAAATCCGTTCCAATCAAAGAAACAAAGGCAAGAATCGGAAGTCAAGGCTCTTTTGGAGAAGGTAAGATATTTAATGGCACGTTTCTAGGAAGGTGTTGGACAGCGAGTGTTTGGGGTTGGTGAATTTAAAACCTTTACATCGAGATCGAGAGTAATAAAAAATTGTGGTCTATTGACAAAGGTCTACTGACTGCATCACAGCGAGAACTGAGTGCCCTCTTATCTGGCCATTGACCGTTGTTCTCGGCTCGTATATTAAAATAATCGTCAATCCTTTACAATCGATCGAAAGTGTAACTCCCAATTAGCTATGAAAATCAAGCGCCGTGCCTTCTTTTTTGAGTAAAAATGCAGTTCCATCGTCAGCTGTTTCGGCATAACTTTCAGGACTTACGTTCTTTATTATATACTATTGTTACCGCACCTACTCGCAAGAGCGGGAGGAGAGCAGATATGGTCCATTTAATTTTTTTCTATGATAAATTTCTCTATTTAGATTCAACCTGATCTCATTACCCTTGATCCTACTGTGATTTCTGAAGTGGACGTGCCAACATTGCGAGATAAAGTGGAGGCCAAAAAGAAGCTGCTGGTACGAATTTCTGCTTTCAAGTTTGTGCGCAAACATATACGGTCATGTTTATCTTATTGCAGTATTTGAAGCCGCCGAAGATAAATTACGAGCCTAGGAACAAAGCCAAGGGAAGAGGAGGTACCGCGAATATTGCGAGAAATAAGCGCATTTTGCAGGAGCAAGCCATAAAGGTAATTAGAACTAAAAACGCTATATTTTTTTCAAATTAATATTTCGCTTTATTGATCATTTTAGGAGTTTAAAAACGCCACGAAAGACCTGCTGCCTGAAGTGAAGGACACAAAACACTTGAAGAAAAAACCATATAATGTGTTAGATAGATTTAACTCAAAAAAGAAATTCTAAAGTTATGTTTTAATAAATGATATAAATAAATTAATAACGAGTGCTCAGTTTGGTCACCCATTCCACCCAATATTTCACCGGAAAATTGTATTATAACAAGATGACGGGTATACAGGGTTATTCTAAAATTGGAGCGAGTAATCCCTCCACAAGCGAGGGGTGCTTCAAAAATTTTTTTTCCTTTGGCGCTTTTTCGAAATATTAATATGATACAGGGTGTAAAGATTCATCACTGCAAAATATTCAAAAGTTGCCTGTGTGTCACACCTTTAGATCCAGACTACCTAAGGCCGCTGCACTGGAACTATTGATGGGTATCCCTAATTTGCTGACCCGTAAGAACTGTATTTGTTACAGAAACACATAACTTAGTTACAGCCCTGTAACTAAGTGTACTAACATGTGTAATAAAACATGAAACCCTACAATTGCCTTGCTTCTTTAACCGGCAAAAGCGCTCTTTTAATGGTTTATGGCCCTTGAAAGTATTTCAGATCTATGCGTGACCCGAACAATAGTTTATAGTCATTAAAGCGATTTTGCGAATATCTTTAAATTAAATTAAAATCTTATTTTCTCCCATCAGATAGAGCCTTGAATTTCTCATCTTTTGAATGTAAATTCGAACAATTTATGTCTTAATTGACTGGGCCAGGAAATTAACGGTCAATTTAAATAAAAAGCATGTGATGTGTCATTTTAAAGAACATCATTTATTCTGCCCGGCGGGATTTTCAATCCCCTTTCTCCAACCGATTTTTCAGAAAAGCTCATTTTCTAAATTGGTGATCATTTTAAAAAACACCATTTATTATGTCCAGTGAACGCATCTTCATTCCCGTTTTTCCAAAAGATTTTTTAGAAAACCTCATTTTCTAAATTTATGCCCGCGCTGTCCGAAGCGCCATATAGTCGCCACTGGCCAGGGTGGTATCGATTTTTTTTTTGCAGTACCCTTTCGGGGGATGAAAAGTACCGAGAGGGTGGTTCCGAGGATCTTCGTAAAAAAGAGGACGCGTTTTGAACTCGCGAGAGTTATGAACTAGGGAGACGGTTTTGAACTCGGTAGAGTTATAATCTAAATAAGGACGATTTAACCGGCAAGAAGAAAAAGTTCGAATTTTACCGCGAGAAAAAAGTCAGTTCTGGGCTCCGCCGTTCTCATTATCGCCAATTCGTAATTTTTTTCCCTTTTTTGAATCCCGTTTTAAGTCCGCCGCGATAATTATTTGAATTTTAATTAGTGCCAAAACAATTAAACCGCTTTTTGCCCGCCGTTTCGTGTATTGTTCTTTCTCTGCCCTTTTCCTGAATAGGCCATATTCTTGCAGATAGTAATGTTTTGTTCACCGTAATATCGAGAATCTCTGCGATCTGGCAGAATTCTTTTCTCTTCTATACTGCTTCGTTAGTTTAGTTTCCTTTGTAGTTGTTTTTTCAATTTTAGTAAGAAATCGTGTACCCGTCAATCACGTTTCCTGTCAATCACGTCAATCAGATTCCTGAGAATACTGAAAAATGTTTTTTTTTATCGTAATTAATTACTATTCAATTAATGTTTTTTTGCGTTTTGCAGGGTTTTGTTATAAAGTCTTAAACAGTAACAGTAAAAACCTTGCTGGCGTCCTCAAAATATTAAATTTTATCTCATTTAAATTAGCATTTATTAATTATATCCGTTTGGCAATACCATGGAAGTGTTTTCCGCAAAAATAGATAGATCCTTTCCGAGAGTTGGGTACCCCTTGTACCGTGGTAACAAAGATTTGGCACATAAAGATACGTTGGACTTAGAACATCCACGTAGTCGAATCTCCGCAGACACGGCGGCGACGGCAACATAGCAGCCTCGACCACAGCCGCCCCTCCCCCCCCCCACAACGACTGATTAGCGGGGGGACACGGCACGTCAGCATGTTTTAATGGAAAACCACTGAAACCAGTGCTAAGAGTTTCACACTAAAGATAGGCCATGCCGTGCAACATTTTCGACACGAGCTGTACTAGTTAGTTTTGCCATGAGTGCAATGCAAATGCGAATTGCGTGTTTCATTGGAACTGCACCGGGGAAAATATTTAACAATTGATGAAACTGGAATTGCTCTGCCTGCAGTCGACTCGGTACAAAACTCGTTTTACCAATCGAAAACGCTAAAAGATAAGACTGTCATATATGTCAAATGTTGGTTGTCATATTGACATGACACATGACGTACCGGCACGTGCTTTGAAAGTAAACAATTTTTGTTTTTTATAAAAAAAAAAGTGGAACATATTTCTTAAGCCTACTTTTAATAAACAATGGTGAGAAAACTAAAATTTCACGAACAGAAACTGTTGAAAAAAGTCGATTTCATAGCATGGGAGGTGGATAACAATTTACATGAAGTGAAAGTGCTGAAGAAGTACCACATACAAAAACGGGAGGATTATAGCATGTATGTAAAATGAAAATTTGTTGCAGTCTTTTACTCTTAACCGCTGATTTAAGCTTCTGAAAAAGATAATAGAGAGGTTCTTAACCACTTATTTGCGTCAGTGTGTCAACTTGTAGTCTGTCCAAATCAAAGCGTGACTACAAATGAAGCAAAACAAAGCTCGGGAGATTCATAAGCATGATAAACAAGTAGCTCATGCCATTGTGTGCAAGTTGACCAAAAGCACTAATAGATGGTAAAGTGTCCATTACACTCTAATAACTGAGCTTTGTTGGAGTTCAGCTTTAGTTAGGCTTGGATGTGACAGACTCTAGGGAGCTACCAACATTACACACTATTTTCGATGATATATTTTGAACGGACTCACAGAAAACGAGATGACGTCTTCAAATGAACAGCCTCCACTTTAGGAAACATTTTCATTTCTACTAAATTTAATTAAGATTAACGGAAATATGTCATCCTTACCTGTTTGTCTATGCAATATTCAATTACTTGTAAATTTTATGTAATTTTTAAAGTCTTAAAATTGCTTGCTCTCACAAAAATTTAATAATACTTTTTATGAATATTTATAAAAAAATGAAATGTATAGGATGTGTGAAGTCTGTGTTTGAGGCATTATAGTTATATGTGATATTGCTTTGAATGAAAGCTTTTTGCATTTGTAGATACAAGAAGTTGGCCAGAGAAATTCGAGAATTAGCAAGGAAAATCAAAGAACTTGATGTCAAAGACCCATTTCGAACTGAAGCTAGTGCACAGCTCCTTGAAAAACTGTAAGTTTAATGTTATATTATTTGCCTAATTAATATCCCTAAACAAAACGCTTATCATAACTGCCTGTAGGCAAAATGTGTTTAGCTTAGTGTGTATTTATTAGACTAGTACCTATCCTTGTTTTAGGGTACTTTGTGGCTTATGTTTAATAGTATATTGTGCAACTAGTGTCAAATTAAGCTGCACTTTTTGCACGAATGTGATGATTGGTGACAAGAGTGTAACAAACTGTCACTGGACAACAGTGTACAACAGAAATAAGTGCCTGTGGCACACTCTGTTTTCAGCATTAGTTAATAGTGCATTTTTGTTAATTTTAAAAGCAGTCATTTAGGTCACTTTTAGGAACTTGATTTTAGTCTGAGAAATAGCTTTTTACAGTACTGGGTATTGTAATGAAATTTTACAGTACTGAATATCGTAATGCTAATAAAATTATACCAGTTTTTCAAAAATATTTGCCAGGCGATAATATTAATCTTTTCCCGTTTTTAGTAAGTATGGGATAAAATATTGTATGTCATACGTCCGGTAACGTTTTACAGTACTTGTTTTGAAATTCCATACTCCACTATCGCAGGAAATGCGCTTATAGGAAAAATTTTGTACCTAACACGTGCGGATCGACGTCCCTATACTGCACTTGATTGCTGACCGAAATCCGATTTGCGTCTTTTTTTCAAATGCAATGACGTGCAACTACCGTTGAAAATCGCGTATTGCAAACACGTGCGCAAAGTGCACATTGTACACGCTGCTGATTGATTTGCAGGTCTGCAACAGGCACCAAAATTACTCTTCACACTCTTCTGACGTTGTATCACTCGCCTAAGCCTCGTGTCCTAACCGTCACACTCGTGTGAAAAGTGCAATTTTCGACACTAGTTGCACAATTTACTATTTTCGCACTTGTCGTAAATATCTATTTCAATATGTAATATGTAATATTACATACACAAATGTTTTATTTCTACTCCTCGAATTATTAAAGTTTTCTTCTTAATTTTCAAGATATGTAATGGGGCTTATTCCTACCAGATGGGATTTAAGCTTGGTCGAAAAAGTTACCGCCTCGTGTTTTTGCAGAAGAAGATTGCCAGTTGTGATGGTCAGAAGTAAGTATATTGTTGTGCGTTTTTAGAGAACAAACACAAAAGAAATATCTTTCAATTAACCTTCCCCCTCTTTTTAGTTAAAAAGAAAGTTAAGAGGATTTAAAATTAGCGTCAAAATTAATGCAAATTTTGAATTACTGAATTTCGAACTCTAGTCGCCTGCAACTTAGAACATTCTATTTTTTTTTATTTGTATTTTGTCATCCTATTGATGTCTTCTTTTTCGTTCCACAAATGGAAGTTTCATCAATGAAACAGTAACAGAGATAAAACCCATCTTTTAATATGGGTGAAATAATTTGAAGATATACCACTTCACTTGTTTTTTTTTAATTGATTTATTACAAAACTCATTAATAAAAAAAATATTTAAATTATTTTTTTTTACTCTTCAACCCTTCACAAACTACCTGTATTGTGTAATTTTCCAGATAAAATGTCGGAGAGTATAAAAGGTGCGACGAAACTCATTGAACAAGGGCACGTCCGAGTTGGCCCAGAGTTAATAAAAGATCCAGCCTTTTTAGTCACAAGGACCCTTGAAGACTTCGTCACGTGGGTCGATAGTTCGAAGATCAGAAAACATGTATTGGAGTATAATGGACTGGTAAAACTATTTTATTATATTGTCTTGCATATTGAGGGTGTCATAACAAAAGAAAGTATGTCCGGCGCATACATCCTCCTAATATGACTTCCTCGATATTATCAGTAATTTATTTTCGAAAGTTTTGTTCATAAACTTACTGATAATGCAGAAAAAATAACAGTTCTTATTACAGTCACCAGTCAGTAGTAAGTTGAATTTTTATTGCAGAGAGATGACTTCATTCTATAGTTGGGGGCACAGATTAGGACAGGACCAATTGAGTTTTTTAAGTTTTTTTGATATATTACTTGTTTTTGTAAAGTATAAAACACTATGAATATAGAAACATGGAATTTGTACAAATATAAATATTTTAAAAAAAATAAGTACTTAACATGCACTTCAGCGAGCACTAAATAAATTATCTAAATCCCAAATAACACCATTTTAAATTGAAATAACTATGTACTATAACATCACGACGCAGCGACCTCCAGCATTTTCCTCACGTCGACAATCTTTTCCCTGGGTTTTCCCACCTTTTCTCCCTGAGCAATCTCGTATTTGTCTATTTTTTTCCAATCTTTCCACTCTACGATTTGTACGTCACTCTTTTCTAACGACTTTCGCACCTCCGTGAATCCTGGCTTGGGCTCTCTGAGAAGATCATCTTTTGGAAAGTCTTCGATGATGTCTTCAGTCACACTAAAGGCATCAGACATTGTGGTTAAGATCACGCCAACAGGACCGGTGCCTACGAAAAGCGGATGGTTCGTATAAGAATAATGCGCCAAGAAAGCAAATTAGTAATTAATAGTAGGTTGATGAAAAATGGATAATAATTTTTAGGTTTTGATGAATTAAAAACAAACTTGCTTACTTAACCATCCAGAGGCATACAGGCCAAAATCAATTTTTCCATGACAATTTTTCACTATCCCCTTATTAGTATCAAAGGGAATGCTGGGATCTACGTTGATACTTTTATATCCTAAAAAAAATGACCACATTACACAAGTAAAAAAAGGTATGGTGTGCCCTACATCACTCTTACCAATACTTGAGACCAGTAAACCACAATCAATCATCTCCCTATCATCAGTAAAACAAGCTGTTTGTGCATTAACATCGTCTCCCTCTAACTGATTCACCCCCAACACAACTCTCTCAACCTTATTATCTCCTAAAATCTCAATTGGAGACCTTAGAAACATGGGACTGAACACATTCTGATTCTGTTTCCCCCTATTGTCTGTGCTTTGTTCTTGAACTGACTTTAACATCAGCTCAGTTAACCTTTTCCTTGGCCTTGCCAGTTTCTCAAGAACGTCATTTCCTATGTTTTCAAAGTCTTTTGTTCTCCATATTGTTTCACAGCCTTTCAGTTTGAGCATTTCACGCAGCTCTTTGATAGTAAACGCTGCCTGCAAGGGGCCTCTTCTGCCAACTAAATATACTTTTTGAATTTTTGATTTGGCTAGTTGTTCTAAGGAATGTTGGGTGATGTCTGTGACCTAAATGTTAAAAGTTATGTAATGAATATTCTTTACCCCAAAAATGTGGGATAATAAATATCCTAATTAAGTTCAAGACCAAATGTTTTCAAATAACCTTTAACTGATCTATTGGAGTCAATAATATCCTAGCAACATCCACTGCTACGTTCCCTTGTCCGATTATAGCTACTGACTCATTGCTTAAATCAATGTCCAAATCCGTGTCACTAGGAACCCCATTGTACCAACCAACTATCCTCCTAGCTGGGATCACATTTTTTAAATCTTCCCCTGGTATATTGAGCTTTCTATTCTGCTCTGCACCATAGGTCTAGCGAAATTAGTTTTCTCTTAGTGAATGCCATCTTTAATCACTAACATAGAACTTACCAAAAGCACTACATGATAACATTGTCTTAAAGTATTGAGTGATATGTCTTTTCCTAATTCAATATTGCCATAGAAGTTTACATTTGGACTTTCGGCAGTTTTAGTGAATGTGTGTATGACGTTTTTTACTTCTGGGTGGTCAGGAGCTACGCCGAATCTACAGAAAACATTGCAGAAGCCCTTGCACTGAGTAAATTATTAATTAGAACTATGTGGTAGGTAAAAGAGCATTAATTTGGATTTATTAGATTTTTCCGCTGCGACAGTTTTATGTGGTTTCAAAATTCTTATTAGTTCACTGAAGAATAATTAATGTCTTAGGTAGGTATAACAGTTCCTTAGCAATATCTTCAGAAAACAGTAATATCATGTTTCTAAGGCTTAAACCCAGTAATAACTTTAAGCTGCTGAAGCCACAAACATCACTTGTAAATATCTATAAACTGGCTGTGTATACCGGAGATCAGAGGTTCTGTTCTCCGAATGTGGGTGATGTCAAAGCATGTTTGATGATCCTATATGCTATATGAATGAGAAGCCGAGGCTCGACAGGTCTCCGGTCATAAATTATTAACCTTAAGTTTCATGGTCAAACATGTAGATAAGACCTAAAAGGTGGAGTTGATTTTGATATCATAGAGGCAGAAGTGGAGTTAGCAAAGAATTAAGGACATTTTCTTAACAATGTCCTTAATGCTTTGCATGAAAAATGGAAGTCCACCATGTTTGTGTGATCCATAACAGTAATATCATCATCAGAGCAGCTCAATGTCCTCAATAATTAGTGAATCACGATTTTGAATCATTTCAAAAAAGATGTGACTTTAAATCAATTTTGCCTATATTTGTATGCCACCCCTCAAAATAAGGGCCAAAACCCAAGTTTTTATGTAATATAGTATCCTAGCTCATTGTTTGGAAATGGTGTGAATTTCAAACTACACATGAATAAAAAAAATAGTGTCACTAATGATTAGATTAAAGCATTTGTAATGCATATATTTAGTTGACTTAGTACTATTGTTTTAGCTATACTATTGACAATGTTATTTACTACCATTAATTAACTAGTGTGTATAGAGATAAGAAGCATAAAACACGTGTGTTAAGTTTGCTGGGAGGATAAACAGACTTCAACAAATCACTTATACACTTTCACTTATGTAAATAACATTTTGAAATTATGAAAGTTAAATTTTGTGTCTAATTGCAAATCCACAGGCTTTCTGAACATGTATTACAGACTTCGATAGGTTCTGTAGGAAATCTAAGATGGAATAATTTTATTATGAAAAACTCAACTAGAGAAAGTCACCATTTCCATGTTAAATGTTAAGCACACCAATAATTATAGTTAAAACTTTTAAAAATAGCTTGAAAAGAAGGACCTCCACCACACAATGACATGCAGCAAAACAGCTTCTTGAACTGCTTATAAACAAAAAAAAATCAAAATTACTTGATTTTGATTTTTTTCAAATTAAACCTTACAAAAACTGATGGTTGGGGAAAAAGCTTGTATACTTCATGAAAAATTTAAGTTAAATGAACTTGATATATTTTATGTAATTGGGTTCGTTTAGCTCATTATTAAAAAACTGACAGTGCTGCATTTACAGCCTTATTAAAGCATCATTATAGTTATTTATTTAGCTCTGTTTAGGTGGTAATGGTAAAATTTGACGTTAAGTAGCAGTGGTTTATAGAAATGTCAAATAATATTCAGTCAAAATTAACGTCAATGTTACGCAGCAAACTTAATTTTAAAGAACAAATATTACTAGACATTTGAAATAATGACTTATTTTTAGTTTTTTTTACTACTTACTTTTGGGTGAAGCCTCATTCACTTTTGGGCTCGATTCGTTCGTTGTTGGAGAAGGAATTTCGCACTACTCACAGTAAAATTACTGCGAATAACAATTTACCCTAGAAAGGGCTCGGACGAATCAACCTGGTTAACGTTTCGGCAACTTGTCTGCTGCCTTCTTCAGAACTGTCTAAAAAATAAAGCTTTAAAAACTATGAATTACAAAAAATTATACCTATTAATGTGTTTTGTCTTGAGTATTTGTGTGTGATATTCTGAAAATTGCTTTTTGCTCTTGACATGAAAATGTCATTTATTTAAAATGACATTTATTTAAAATGACATTTTCATGTCAAGAGCAAAAAGCAATTTTCAGAATATCACACACAAATACTCAAGACAAAACACATTAATAGGTATAATTTTTTGTAATTCATAGTTTTTAAAGCTTTATTTTTTAGACAGTTCTGAAGAAGGCAGCAGACAAGTTGCCGAAACGTTAACCAGGTCGATTCGTCCGAGCCCTTTCTAGGGTAAATTGTTATTCGCAGTAATTTTACTGTGAGTAGTGCGAAATTCCTTCTCCAACAACGAACGAATCGAGCCCAAAAGTGAATGAGGCTTCACCCAAAAGTAAGTAGTAAAAAATGAACTTTCCGCCTCAAAGATTTAGGAGTTATTTATTTTTAGTTATTATGCTTTTTAATCTTTCATATTACATAAAATAGTATAAGATACACGTTCCATAATGCCATTGTTGCCAATGTGCTGTGTTATGAAACTTGTATCTTAATATACTATTATAGGAAGTGTACCTATACAAATGGCACTTCGTCAGCTTATGTTAATATAAAAATTGTTCAATGTGGACCAGCAGTTTCAATGTAAATATTTGGTTCATTTTGATTTACTCTAATAAGACTAACAGGCCTGTCCTCAATTCCTATACCCAACAAAACTGTGCTTATTAGGGCTTTCTTATACATACCTTACTAATCCAAAGGGAACAGGAAGTTTCTCTATAATATCAATTTGTGAGTCCTGTAATTTCTTTGCTAAATGTTGGGCTGCATAAAAGCCAGCTGGCCCTCCACCAACTATGCAGATCTTTGGTATTATAGTGGCCCCTGTGGACAGTCGTCTCATTGAGACTTTGCTTAATACTTTAAACATATTTTTCCTTCTTGTAATACTTATAACATGTAATCAGTTCTGTCTATATTTCAATTATACCAAGTTCTAAGCAGTACCAGGTACTCACTTAGTTATTTTTAAAGAGAAAGTATTTAGCAATAGCTCTAAGCACAAAATGAAATAAGATACTGATTTAGCACCATCACTGCAAGTTAGCATGTGGCTTAACATAGAAAACAAGAACAATTATATTTGATTTTAAGCACTAACAATAACAGATTAGTTGTAAAGAACAATAACTACACACAATAAAAAGGCTTAAAATATTAAAGAAAAGTTTGTTTAGTTATAGTATATAGTGTTTATTTACATTTTTTTTTTACATTACACACTTCACACTTTGACTTTGACAGGACTCAGGGTTGACTGCACGGCGGAATAGTTACAATTTATTGACCCGGCTCTGCAATTTAATTAAATTTAAATTATACAGACTGTGTGGAAACTATTAATTAGATCGGGCTTGTTCTTAAGGGTTATATAATAAAGAATGTAAAACGAACTAATAGGTAACGGGGATGTAAGGAGATAACCCTTCAAATATTCTTTTATTATCTTGGTGGAAGTGAGTATTGGTCTTTATCCGGGGTAATAACTCAAGTCGGCTGACGGCCCGCCATTATGCCATTGCCGTTGCCGACTCCGAATAGTTTTTCCACTTAGGCCCGATTCTACAACGCACACTCAAAGTCGGGTTCAGCTAAACTCGACTGGTACTTGAACCCGCCCATAAGAATAGCAATACTGTCAAATTAATTTCATATCTGACACTTGGTGACAGCCATGCTTTTCTTATCGGCAAGTTCAAGTACCAGTCGAGTTTTGCTGAACCCGACTTTGAGGGTGACTTGTACAATCGCACTAAGTGGGCAAGATTATGACAAAAAATTCTTAATTTTAATATATTTTCTATGTTAGGCATTATAATCACTTGCTTAGTTGAATAATACATGAGACATGACTCCTTTTTGAAAATTATAAATAGGTGTATTATAATTATACAACGTATTTAAACCTTTCAAAAAACAATAAAATATCAGTAGGTATTCGAAAAAGCAAGGTCACTGTTCCCAAGTCTCACGGCAAAATGGAAACAAATAGGTTGGAAAGAAATAAAAATGCTGTCGTGTCAAAAAGAAGTGGCTGAGGAAAAGAAAAGTCTATATAAGGAAATTGTCGTGCCGTGCCCCCCAGCTAAGAATCAGCCATCGTGTGGAGGCGGCTGTGCTCGAGGCTGCGGTGTTGCCGTCGCCGCCGTGTCTGCTGAGATTCGGCTACGTGGATGTTCTAAGTCCAACGTATCTTCGTGTGTCAAATTTCTTTTACCACGCTGCAAGGAGGACCCAACTCTTGGAAAGGATCTATCTATTTCGTTGTACCTAAGGTCACTAATTATGGGGGCAAAAGGCCGATAATTAATCCGTTGCGTTTCATCTTTGTAGCGAAAAAACACTTCAATGGTATTGCCAAACGGATATAATTATTAAATAAAATAAAATAAAATTTAATATTTTAGGAATACCAGCAAGGTTTTATTGCTTAAGACAAAACCTGCAAAATGCCTACAAAAACTAATCGAATAGTAATTAATTAAAAAAGACAATTTTCAATTTTCTCAGGAATCTGAAAAAATAGCAGCGGACGTAAACTTTTCGCGATAAGCTCAGTGGTCCCAGAAACGTGCTTGACGGGTATACGATTTCTTACTAAAATTGAAAAACCAACAATGAAGGACACTAAACTAACGACGCAGTGTAGAAGAGAAAAGAGTTCCGCCAGGTCACTGGGATCCTCGATATTATGGTGAGCAAAACACTATATACTAAATGTTTCAACTTCTACAACTACTCTACAAATACTTAATTGCCGGTAGTCTCCTGCGTCTGCAAAGTATCCGCTATCTTCAAAAAAATGGCTTATTCAGGAAAAGGGCAGAGGTGGGTTGACACTATATGACACAACCGAAGGAACATTCCACGAAACTTTTCGTGGGGGGGGGGGGGGCAATAAGTTTAATTGTTTGGGGACTAATTGAAATAGAAATAATTAGCGCGGCGGACATAAAACTAGATTCAAAAGGGGGGAAAAAATTACGAATCGGCGTTGGTTAGATCGTCATTTTTTCGATGGTAACTCTACCGAGTTCAAAAACCGTCTCCCCAGGTCATAACTCTCGCAAGTTCAAAACGCGTCTCTCTTTTTAGATCATAACTCTAACTAAGAAGCGAGTTCAAAAATCGTCTCCCTCGACGAGGATCGTCGGAACCACCCTTTCGGTACTTCTCACCCCCGGCAAGGATACCGCAGAAAAATCGAAACCACTCGCTAGTGGCCACTGTATGGCGCTTCGGACGGCGCGGGCATAAATTTAGAAAATGAGCCTTTCTGAAAAATCTGTTGGAAAAAGGGGATTGAATATGTGATCACTGGAGAGAATAAATGATGCTCTTTAAAATGACACCCCACATGACATAGTTCAATTGACAATTAAAGCTTTGTATTTAAAATTGCTCGAATTTACATTCAAAGGATGACAAATTAAAAGTTCTATCTGATGAGAGAATAAGATTTTAATTTCAATTAACGATATTCGCGAAATCGCTTTAATTACTAAGCCATTGTTCGGGTCACGCACAGGTCTGAAATTCCTTAAAGGGCCATAAACCATTAAAAGGGCATATTTGCCGATTACCGAAGAAGGGCAATTGTAGGGTGTCATGTTTTATGACCAGAATTCCCAAGAAATTGTGAAAGTCCCTGTCCAAAAACTAACAAAAGAAATGCTCTTCGACAAAAATTAAAAATTATTGCAACCATATATACATTTAGGGCTTCATGGGACTGGTTATTCAGAAAACCGAAAAACAGAAAAAACTTCCAAAAGTTTAAAGCTTGGAAAAATGGCTTACAGAGTTGCCATGTTGCCACACATAAACTCATTTGCAAACCGAGAGGTCAGTTTGCACAACAATAAGCAGGAGCTCTTCAAATACTTCCATAACATACAGGACATTGCTTATCCGACAACCGCATCTTTTTGATTATCAAAATGGGCAGTTGTCTCAATTTAATCTAATTTGCATATTTTAGACTTTACCCACGAAAGAACTATATAAGAACATAAACTCTAAAAAAATAGAAAGTGTTACGTATTATTCAGTTTGAATTTAAAAGGATTACCAATTTTCGACATTCAATAATTATAATTTTAATTATAATAAAATTATATTTATAATAAAAACTGAGTTGATGATACCCCAGAAAAGTCAAAACGTCAGAGCAGAAAACTACCCATGAGATTCTGTAATTTATTTTAGAACGTTACTTCAAACAGGCTCAGAAAAAAAAAACATTTTTGTAAATTTAGATTCTTTTAATTAGAATATTTTTGAAACTATTAAAACTTTTGGGCATTTTAAATAGTCATTACATTCTGCCAATACATTTATATAAAAGATGGAGATTTCATAAATAACCAGATGACAAAAATAAGTGAATGAATTATAACTCACTCCTTATGATCTAGGTGTCAATTAAACTAGCAATTCTCAATTTAGGTTGAAAATATAGGTAATGTCTCTGGTAATGTCAAATCTACTTTGAAACAGGAGACATGTCGTTTCCAACATTCCGAGATGGAAAGAGGTCTATTGATTTTATTTTAGTGTACAAAACTTCTGAGTTGCTTACTGAAAAGCGGGATAAGTGCTTTAAAACTTTCACGAAGGCTTTGCAATCATTGGGAATTCAAATGGAGACCGAAAACTTCTCGGTGAGTACTTATACCTCAGTGTTACTACAACTCATGGTAACTTTCTTAACGAAGAAATTAATTAAAGTAATGATATAGAAAAGTGGTCTTCTTATTCGTCTTAACATATTATAATATTTTCTAGGTCGACTCAAATGTGGTGTTCCTAAAACTGTACATTCCCGATGATTTCATTATTTCTTACGCTGACGTCTTCGATGTAGAACTGGCGTGCATGACTTTTGACTACCGTCCATATATACACCCACCTAGAAAATGCATGAGTACACCCCTCACAAGGCCGAATGTTAATGATCCAGTTTATGCCAGAGCTCCGTTAGTGCAAAATCCATTGCAATTATTGCTTTCTAAAAGTTATAATAAACCCAATTTAGGGCATCCATGGGAGGGGAAATACCTAAACAAATCACCTCTGCAGAACGTATAATGGTGGTCCACCAAATGCTTACCAGGATTATTTGGGGACCTGGAAGGAGTGACTATGGGATAGAGAGGTACTTAAATTAGTTTTTAATTATTATGAGTTGACGATGGAGATCATTATCAGTTGGTTATTTATAAACCCTCTGCTAGTGACGATTAGGTTAACTATTTTGTCTTTAATTTTATTTGGAACTGGGGCCCATTGTAGACCCTGCGAAGACCATATAATTAACAATTGAATATAATAAGAACGTAACATTAGAAAGTGCAGCTTGAAACACCGGAGCTCAGATTATGTGCACTCACTAGAGACCTTACATTAGTAGACACCTACAAGGTACTATCACAGTATAAAGAATAATACATTATACCAGTATCGTCAGTTCGTGTCGGCACTTTTAATATTCCCAAAACTAAAGCGTGCCGCGCGCACCTGCACCCGGCAATTTTCTCGAGTAGTTACAGGGGACTTGTATACGGCTCAAGCACAGCGATGCACTGCCAAAACCAGCCAAAACCGGTTTGGTGGAGCACCGCCGGCGGCCGGGCGGACGGGGCAAGGGAAGGGGAGTTTCAATTTTTCGAGCGACTGACGTTACTGGTATAATGTATTATTCCTTATACTGTGGTACTATTCACAGCGCAGACTGATTAGAAAGTGTCCAACATTCTTTTTCCTCTCATTTGTTATTGCTGTCTACCTCTCTTATTGCACTCTTCTTCCACTAAGGCCAGATTGTACAAGTCCCTCTCAAAGTCGGATTCGGTTAAACTCGACTGGTACTTGAACCCGCCCATAAGAATCGCATTGCTGTCAAATTAATTTCATTTGTGACACTTGCCAACAGCAATGCTTTTCTTATGGGGCGACTGGTACCAGTGCTACCAGTCGAGTTTAGCTGAACCCGACTTTGACGGTGACTTGTACAATCAAGCCTAAAACATAGATCCAGGCAGGGACGTATGTGGGCGACTTCCAAAACTCAGCAGATCATCTACCGGGTAGATCAGTCACCTGCTTAATCCATTAAATTGCTAGATGGCCATCACATGACCAGCTTAACTGGTAGATGACCCGGTGAATTTTGGAATTCGCCCTGCTTGACATACTCTTTCTTATGTCATCGTTGATGTTGACACACTAGTGCTCTAGACGCTTATTCTATAGGAAAGAGTGAAAGTGAGAATTGCTGGCCAATGGAATTCGTCAACAGAATTTTTTGACCAATCAAGGTTGTCAAAATTCTCACTTTCACTTTCACTCTTCCCTATAGAATAAGCGTCCGAAAAAATGAAAGGATATTTGTCTGCCTTCTTTCAGGTTTCTGTCTGCTTTTCATTCAGCGATAGCACAAATCTGACCAGGCATTGTGTACTCGTAATTTTACTAACACGGGAAAGATTCAAAAACTAGACTACGATCATAAAAAAAAACGAATAACCCGCGCCCGCGAATAATCATTGAGAAGTCAAATCAAATATTCACAGCGTTTTCGAGTGACCGCTCTAGAGCGCACTGAGACTATTTCCGTCCTTACACTTTTATTAAGAAAACAAATGAGGGGAATAGTCTCAGAGCGCTTTAGAGCGGCCACACGAAAATCTCGAACCGCGCTATTAAAAAAATTACTGATGACAGCGTCAGCAATGAAATTATTGATAGCCGTAATTGCAGCGCCGATGATGGCCACGGGGCTCGGGAAATAGTAACGTCATTATCGCTAAGTCCGCACTATGCTGATGTCACGACATTTTGTTCAAATGGCAGTGGACCGTCTTGTTCTGTTTACCGTCTTTGGATTGGGCCAGGGTCGATGACAAAGATAAAATATCGGAGTTCTTGAAAGCGAAAGAGATAGGCTAAATAAAGCGTCGTTGATAATTGGGCAACAAGTTGTATCGTCATGTTGCTGTCCACTAATAATAGAAAGGTCTCCGACATTCATCAAGTTCGCGGAACCACTTTTTCCTCTCTGCACAGCGGAATAAAAAAGGAAAAGAATAATGTATCAGTTAAAGATATGAATTGTATCATCACCTATGATCATCACCCAAAGGAAAAAAAATGTCCTGTGATAAACTCAGAGACCATGCACAAAAAAGTCTGTACTTTTAGGTTGATGAGAAGAAAAATACTAATTGACGCTTATCCACTGCATGACGGTGATTACAAGTGGACCCCTTCTGGACCTTTAAACGACCGCCAAGTAAGTCCAGTAAGGTTGTTAATTTCAAAACATCTAGAGTGAAGCTTTGAAACAAAACTGTAGACTGTGATGAAAAATAAAAAAAAAACACAAAGAATGAACCTCCGCCATTAGAGCCGTTTTTGTTTCACACCGGATCTGGTTTTGGTTGACATAAAAATGACTGATTTTACTGATTTTCGGCCAAGCCGCAGTGTTGCCAACCCGAAATAAAAAAAAAAATTATGTTTAATAAATTTAAATTCGCTCGTTTGATTCGCCAAAAACGCTCCTAGGGAGCGCTCGTGTTATGAAAATCCTCGCTGGAATCCTCGCGCGATTCGCATGCGCAGTTTTTGGCTTGGTGTTCTAGAGCAATCCGAGCGTATCTCTATTCTCTACTCTCTGAATCAGATTTTAAAGTTAGAAACGTTCGCAAATTGCTCTAGAGCAGCAAACCGAAAAAGATTTTAAAAATTTTTAAAAAATTTAGAGACACTACTTATGTCTAAAAAAAAACTAAAAAATAAAACAGAATTTTTCCATTTTAAACTTAAAATCAGTCAACTTTTTTTATATTTTTATTTCTTTGTCTGTGTGTAACTTTTGTGGAACCTTTACCCCCCTTGTAAATGTTCCATCATCCTCTCACTGAAGTTTGTAAAGAGAATTTAAGACGTTAAAGGGATAAAGGATAAAAATAAATTACCCTTTTTGCCCTCTTCATTGTGGTATTTTCATATTTAAAATCAGACGTTTCGTTTTTTATCCATCATCCAATTATTATTTTTTATACAAAGTCTAGGATTTTTTTATATTGCATTCTGAGTTTCCTTGCAATTCTGCATTGCAACTCAGAATCTATTTCGAATCAGAATTCAGAATTGATAATGGTTCAATAAAAACGAAAAGTTGAATCTTAAATAGAAAAATGACACGTTGAATAGATCAAAAAATGGCTAAAAGTGTCATTTAATTTTAATTACCTCTTTAAATTAAGATTGGAAAAAATTAAAAAAAAAATATATTTTTTTGCAAATATTTCGGGAACCAATTGGAATTTTCGAAATTTGTAAACGTCATTTTTATGGACTTTTAGTTGCGCCAAACCGTGAGAAAGACGATTTAAGAAAAATTAACTCTGACACTACAAAATATGACGGGAAAATAAATTAAAGCAACAAACATAAAAAGTTGCAAAATAAAACCAAATTAAGTGAGCGGAACACAAAGAGATCGAAGAAAAAGTAATGAGAAGTGAAGTAAAAAAATTACAGCTTAAACTTTCTTATAAATAAAAATATACACAACTTTTATTTTAAAAAATACAGAGTTAACAAAAAACAATAACCACAAAATTATACAAATAAATTATATTACATTTTTTTTTTATTATATACACCAATATATGTGATTTAAAATGTACATGAGTTTTAAAATGTTTTGAGTGGAGAGTAAAAAAAAAAACAGTAGATAAGACAATTTGAGAAGCAAATATTTAGGATTATTAAAAAAAGCAAGAAAATAGAATTAATGAGCCCAATTAGTCTAAAAAATATGTCAAAGAAAGAAATAAACGAATAAAAGTTATAAGTGGAAATTATATTACATTAAGTATAAAAAAATTATCAAATATAAAAACACAGTATTAAGTAACTCTATCGAGTTCAAAACACAATTTCCCCCTGACTCAAACGGAGTTTAAAAGTTTAAATATGAATTTGCGCCAATCAGAACAGCGTAGCCAAGATCTGGTTTGGTCTTGCGACAAAATCCTAACTTTTCTTTTCCTCCCCTGTCAGGTAGTAACTCTATCATACATCGGGTTCAAAGTGGGCACCTAAAAAATGGCGGCGATATCCGACAAAAGTGACGCCACCTGACATGTTACGTTAACTGTCAACTAAGTAGTGATTCATTAATTGATGTTATAGATGGGGGAAGGGAAAGTTCCCAAAAAACCTTTGAACCCAATTTTGGGTTTTTACCCGGGTTTTTCCCATCTTTTTTTGAAATCACCCGGCAGCTTCAAAGATTTAAGGTTAGATTTTACAATAGAATTCATAAATCCAGATTCTGGTTTGTTTTTTGATAAACAAAATACTGGTCAAAGATTGAAAATAGAAACGTTAGTTAAATCTAGAGGTTATAATGAAATAAACCCGGAATTAGCCGGGAATTTTTCAGGAAATAAACCCTCAAAAATGAACAAAAAACGGGTGAAAACTCATCTCTAATTGATGTACTCTAACCTCTAACGATAAAATTACGTCGTGAGTACTTTAATGGCAAACCTTCGGCCATTTTTAGGGGAATATGGGTATTGGTTTGCTCTGTCGGTATCTTCTAGGTCATTGGTCTACAAATTGACAATAAATAGACGCAGGGAGTTAATCATAAATTGGCATTTGTTTACTTGGCATGATATACAAAGCGCATACTAGGAGGCTTGCGGGTTGTTCGGGTAGAGGGGAAGCAGAAAATGGCCGACATTGCTAAAAACGACATGGCGCAATTTGAATCTCCAAGGACACATCTCCAGATGACATATAAACACACAAAGGCGTGTCTTTTTTTTATTCCTGCTGCTCAAGAAAACAAGTATACGATTTTTACGATTATGGTATGCAGACAAAAAAAATCAAATATTTTTATATTTAAATGGTTTTTGACACATACCTACTATACCTATTTATTGATTTTTTTTAGATTAATAATAGAATAAAAATACAAGCGACGCCAGTGCCTAACGGCCAAGGGCCGAGTAACCACATAACCACAAAACACAAATGAAATGAGCTTGTGTAAAAAATGAGCGGTGAAAAGATAATTTCCCAAATTTATTTTCATAATTCCAAGTTTTACACACAAATAATTGTCTCACCATGGCTAACAAACAAACTAAAACACAGAAACGATTGCTAAAAGCGAAAAAGTCGGCGGAAAACTATCAAAATATTCAGGAAACCAGAAAATAAATTCCAGGAAATAATTCTCGTAAACTGACGTAAACCGCGTGTCACAGGATTCCGCAATGTTGCCGATTGTGACTAGTTGGCCACCTCAAACCACATTCTCAAGATATTATCCATAAAAAAGGACGTGCCAATTTACTTGCAAAGTAATCCTGGCAACACTGTATGGCGGAGTTGTTTATCACGAAAATATTGAAAAATGTAAATAGAGACCTCTACCTTGATAAATCCTCTATGGGTCTACAGTTTACATTACCTAGCACTAAAGAACGTCAAACATCAATGTTATCATTTGACAGTGTTGACGTTGACCCTTCGTTCGCATCACTCTAAGTACAGAAGATTCTCGAAAAATCCTCGCATCGATTCAAATCCCCGCTTCGCTCACATTAAGGACGGAATGCTCCGAAATGGAACGTTTTCGCTCGAATTGGCAACACTGCCAAGCAGACTTGTTGAGAATCAGATGATCTGGTTTTTTTATGTCAAACAGAACCAGAACCGGTGTGAAACGAAAATGCCTTAAATCGCTTTCTGACTTGAATAATCATAATCCACATACTTCCATAATACTCGCGATATTGCTGGCCTTGGACTGCAAAAGGAGGCAATAGAAACACAATAGGTACCTCGTACATTACAAATCTGCACATGCCGAAAATGAGCGGCCTTTTGAAAGTGTACAGCTAGACCCACGACCCACGTACTTCTGTGCGTTTCGTAGTTTCGTTTTAGGCCAAGGGCCAAAGCACTTGGTTCGTGATTCGTGACATCCAATGTTGCCGATACTCCTACGAGTTACTCAGGTTACTCGACGTAAATGTGTGTGTTAAAAAATATTTGATATGGTCCATTTCAAATAAATATTCATCTAGCAGGCTGAGGAATTGACAGATTCATCCTATTCCATCCATGTAAATGTGTCATTTATATGTCAATTTCGCAGCTTACTAGGTGAATATCTATTTGAAATGGACTCTATGAAGTATTTGATTAGAGTTCATTTCAAATAGATATTCATCTAGTAACCTGAGAAATTGACATATAAATGACAGATTTACATGGATGGAGTAGGACGAATCCGTCAATTCCTCAGCCTGTTACATGAATATTTTTATGAAATGACCATATAACCAAGTACGGGGTGTTCATTATAAAACTTCATCTAGTTGGCTGTGAAATGTCAAAAGAAAAGGATGGTGAAACAAAAGTCTATTTATTTTGATTATGTCATCCTTTTCTGTCAAAATTTCATAGCCTGCTAAATGAAGTTTTATAATGAATACCCCGTACGTTTCGGGATTTGGCAACCACCCACGCACATGCGCATTGGATCCGTGCCCCCATATTTTGGCATCAAGGTCATCAAGAAATGTCCCGTACGTTATTGACATACTTAGAGTAATCACACACACAGGACCTTTCTCACTTTCCACTACATCTAACCGTTTCACAAAAAAGATTTTTCTCCCTATATAATCGCAATTTACAATCAGTTATTTACCTGCTACACACAAACGACAAAATGTGGGGGTCTTGCCGACAATGTGCCATCAGCGCCGCCTGCTGGTCACTTTTAGCACCACCACACCTATTCCTTAGGGCTAGATTACTTAATCTTAATGATCAAGTCTTTCTGACGACATGACTGCTGACTTCAGCAATACGACATCATATTGAAAGAAAAAAATTCTTATATGCTAACACACAGTCGTCCGTTAGGAAAAATAATTGAATGATAGACTTTTTGGCGAAGTTACAATGTTCATGGAACATAATTTTTCTTGCCTGTTTTACGCAGCAGGCCAAAAGTAAACACCAGCTAGTTTTTTTGCATATCTTATTTAGATTTAATAAGTAACAAAAACAGCAAAATTACATATTTAATAATTCAGAAGGTGACATTTATCAAACTGTGAGACATGTATTGAACTGTCAGAATCACCCAATTGAACATTACGAAAGTGGGTCGCGTGGTTTTGTGGCATAGCGCTCGCAATACAGTTACGAGAGTTCAATACCCAGTTGAGACAACTCTTTTTATTTTTATATTTTTTTTTTGGGAGGGTATAATAGTGTACACAACTCGCAAGAGATTCTCACATACTCGCATCATTGCAATATTTCAGTCTCGGGTGTTAAAAGTTACTTCTTAAATAACTATTAAAATTAATCTTTCTATACAACAGCTATTAGCACTTTACTGGGGTGGATTCCATTGTTGGAATAAAGCCCAACCCTTGAACTTAGTGGAGAAATACTTCGGGACAGAATACGCCATGTACTTTGCATGGCTTGGAATGTACGTCAAGCATCTAATTCCGGTCGCCATTTTGTCGGTGTTAGTGGTGAGTTACGGCGTGGCAACCATGTTCACTAGTATGAATGTTGACAGGTAAGTTATTCAGACACAGTCGAATATATGACAGTTAGCCGTTGTAGCACCCTCTATAAAAGAATACCAAAGGAATTTTTCGAACCCCAAGTTCGCAACAATATCTTTATTCTTGTACTTGAACTGGTAGTAGGTAATAGATTTAAAATTTCTATCTTTCAGTCACGGTATATGCGAGAGTAATGTAGTAATGTGCCCAAGATGCCACTACAGGGACTGTCCCATTGAAATGTTAAGTAATTCCTGTTATCTAGCCAACATTACGTATCTGTTTGACAACTGGTGTGCGGTTATATTTGCCGGTGTTATGTCTTTATGGGGTAAAAATAATATAACATTTCATCTCTATGTAGCTAATCAGTTCGTACTTACAGCTACAGTTTTTATGGAGTTATGGCAAAGAGAGGAGTCAGTGTTGGAATTGCAATGGAACCTCCAGTCCGTAAAGGAAGTCATCATATTAAGGTAAGAAAGCGGTAAAGTTTATGTGTCAGTGACGCGTTATGTTGCTTTACAGGCCCGAATTTTTGGAAATTGCAACTAAAAGAAGATATTGTCCAGTTACGGAGCGCATGCAGCCTTACATTCCGAAGGCACAGACTGCATGCCGTTATACGTTAACTTTAGCGTCGTTAGCAATTTTGGTAACTATTAAAAAGCAAGAAATTTTGGTAACTAAGGAAACACCTCTCATACTACCCATAAAATCTTAACAGATTCGTATTACAAGAATTAGAGAAGAAAGATTATCGGCCTTGTATCGCTAATAACTATTTCGTTACACTATATTGTTATTTTCATTTAACAGAACGAAAAATAGACTTGATAAACGGTTCTTAACGGACGGCGTCATTTAGAATCCTTAACTTACGTAAAAAAGCAAAGGAGATTTACACTTACGAGTCGATAAACTATACAGCGAAATAAGGACCACTGATCACTTACCGGTGAGAGGTTCTTAAAAGTTGACTTGCAATATTGCAAATCTAAACAAGAACTGGATAAAATTTCATTCTAATAAAGGTGCTGATATATTATCGTCTCACACTCAAGAGTGCAAGAATGTCACTTCTTGCATGAGCTGTTCTTCGTACTGACCAAACTCATACAAGTTTTCCAATATAACATTAAAAATACCTCGGTGATAATTAATGATCTCATGCAGATGTAAGAGGACCCTCAGGATATTCATTAAACTACAAATTAAAACATGCAACAATTACCGCGCTATTTTCTAACTGTCATCCAAGTCAATGTCTCAGCGGTCAACGTCGTCGACTGACATCTGACAGGCGTGATGACGCATCAAACATGCGGTAAAATCAAAATCAACCCTTACAAAAAGATAGCTGTGGTTCATTTTAAACAGATATTTATCTAGCAATACTCAGGGATAATTGTTATAATGTTAATTATTTTTCAGCTATTAGTAGTTCTATTGGTAACCTTTGGAGTCATGGTCTACAGAGTGGCTGTGAATGTTGTATTACTAAAGTCTAGCGCAACCTTGCCAATTATTAAAAGCAAATACAGAGGCCTTGTGGCTTCCACGACCGGAGCGATGTTATCTGCAGTTTTCATATTTATTTTCAAATGGGTAAGTAAGTGCATTAAAGCACAATAATTGTAATAATCGAGTTTATACATAGATTTTAAAGTATAGGGATTGAAAAGGACATACTATTCAAGATGTAAACGGGTTTCCCGACCCTTAAGATGCCGAAATATGCAAAGATTAAAAAAGCTACTGCTTCTCAAACTTAAATACGTACATAAATTTTTCCCTTGACAAACTATTGTGCAAACTGACCTCTCTGTTTGTAGTTTGTATATGAGTTCATGTGTGGCAACATGGCTACTCTGTGAGCCATTTTTCGAAGCTTTTAAGCTTTAAACTTATGGAACTTTTCTGTTTTTCGGTTTTCTGAATAAACCAGCCTCTTGCGAGGCCCTAAATGCACATATGGTTGCAATATTTTTAATTATCGTCGAAGAGCATTTCTTTTGTTAGTTTTTGGACAGGCACTTTTACAATTTCTTGGGAATTCCGGCTATAAAAGATGAAACCCGACAATTGCCCTTCTTCTTTAACCGGCAAAGGCGCTCTTTTAACGGTTTATGGCCCTTGAAAGAGGTTCAGGCCTGTGCGTGACCCGAACAATAGTTTAGAAATTAACGCGATTTCGCGAATCTCGTTAATTGAAATAAAAATGATGATAATGTAATGCGTCCCCTCAATTAACAGATGTAATGGTTTTGCAGGTTTAGAACAAATACCCTTGTCGTTTGAATAAAGACCAACGTTTCGACGTTTAATTTTACGTCTTCTTCAGGGCTACAAGCAAATAAAAAAAACACAATAACCAATTGAAAAGTGGCCAACAAAAATATAACAATCAAAAAACGATTAAAAATATTTAAAGTATTTGTTTTGAAAAACATGCGGTCTATCCTAATATAAGTTTATAAAACCTCCGCTCTATATTACAACTTATTTTTTTTTTCCTATTTAAACCAGTTAAACAATATTTATACAAAGTCTAAAATCTTAAAAAAAAAATAAATCATTCAATAATTTAGAATAACTTTTAAAAAACACATAAAACAATATGGCCGCGGGGCAAATATAAACCCACAAGATTGATGACACGCTTACCTATACTCGGCGACAAAGGATGACGTCAATAAACAAAATTACATCCATGATACACGTCACACGTTACGCACGCCAGCACCATCACAGCACTAATATCGTTCGGCACAAGGAGTGGTCGGTGGCACTACCAAACAACGATAAAGTGCCTTCTAGCCCTGAAGAAGCCGTAAAATTAAACGTCGAAACGTTGGCCTTTATTCAAACGACAAGGGAGTTTTATTTGTCCTAAACCTGCAAAACCATTACATCTGTGAAATTAAAATCTTATTTTCTCATCAGACAGAGCTTTTAATTTCTCATCCTTTGAATGTAAATTCGATCAATTTATGTTTTACTTCACTGGGCCAGGAAATTAACGGTCAATTTAAATAAAAAGCTTTAATTGTCAATTATGTCAGTGTCAGTATGTCATTTTGAAGAGCATCATTTGTTCTGTCCAATGATTACATTTTCAATTTCCTTTTTCCAGCAGATTTTCCAGAAAAGCTCATTTTTAAAATTTATGCCCGCACTGTCCGAAGCGCCATATAGTCGCCACTGACCAGGGTGGTATCGATTTTGCTGCAGTACCCTTTCGAGGATGAGAAGTAACGAGAGGGTGGTTCCGGGGATTTTCGTAAAGAGAGGGACGTTTTTTGAACTCGCGAGAGTCATGACCTAGAGAGACGCGTTTTGAACTCAGGAGAGTGACTACCTAACCGGGAAGACGGAAAAGTTCGTTTTTTACCCCGAGAAAAAAGTCAGTCCTAGGCTCCGCCGTTCTGATTATCGCCAATTCGTAATTTTTTTCCCTTTTTGAATCCCCTCTTTAAGTCCGCCGCACTAATTATTTGTAGTTTTAATTAAATGAAAAAAAATTAAACCGCTTATTGCCCGCCTACGAAAAGTTTCGTGGAGTGTTCTTTCGGTTGTGCCATATAGTGTCAATCCACCTCTGCCCTTTTCCTGAATAGGACATTTTCTTGCAGATAGCGGATACTTTGCAGACGCAGGAGACTACCGTCAATTAAGTATGTGTAGAGTAGTTGTAGAAGTTGCAACATTTAGTATATTTTAGTAGTATTTTGCTCACCATAATATCGAGAATCCCAGCGACCTGGCAGAATTATTTTCTCTCCTACACTGCTTCATTAGTTTAGTTCCCTTTGTTACTTTTTTCAATTTTAGTAAGAAATCGTGTACCCGTCAAGCACGTTTCTGGGGACCACTGAGCTTTTCGCGAAAAGTTCTTGACCGCCGCTATTTTATTTCAGATTCCTGAGAAGACTGAAAGTTGTTTTTGTTTTATTTATCGTAATTAAGTACTATTCAATTAGTTTTTTTGGCGTTGTGTCAAAAAAAAAACATGACTGAACTTGCTGGCATCCGCAAAATATTAAATTTTATCTTATTTAAATTAGCATTTATTAATTATATCCGTTTGGCAATACCATGGAAGTGTTTTTTCGCTACAAAGATGAAACGCCACGGATTAATTATCAGCCTTTTGACCCCATAATTAGCGACCTAAGGGACAACAAAATAGATAGATCCTTTCCGAGAGTTGGATCCCCCTTGCAGCGTGGTAACAGAGATTTGGCACACGAAGATACGTTGGACTTAGAACATTGACGAAGTCGAATTTCCGCAGACACGGCGGCGACGGCAACACAGCAGCCTCAACCCCGGCCGCCCCCACGCAACGACCGATTAGCGGGGGAGGGGGGGGGGACGGCACGACAAAACCAATAGTGTTTTTGGGTGGCCGTTCTAGAGCGCCTCTGACCTTTGGCTTAAGTCTTACAAAGAATAGAAATACTCTGAGCTCTCTAGAGCGGCCACTCGTAAATGCTATTAAACATCTCAAAATCTTGGCGCCATTCTTCACAACTGTCATCCATATTAATGTCTCAGCTGTCAACGCCGTCGCTCAAAGCTATAACATTATGTTCTATTAGGTACCCTATTCATGAGGCATTTTCGTTTCACTGCTGGTTCTGGCCCTGGTTGACTGAAAATTACTGAAATTCTTGACAGTACTTGTTAATTGGTTCCAAATGATGTCGGTTAATGACGTATAATAATGTAGTTCAAAGTTCAAACAAATGTACCCTTTTGGTTGGTAAAATAAAGTTTAAATTTTCAGAAAGTTTTTGAAGTGTTTAAATCTCCAGAGTACAATAAAAAAAATAAAAAGGGTAAGTAGGTTAAGAAGGTAAATTTAGCAGATTTTAAAGCTGGATAGTGCATCCAAGAAAGAAGAAAAATACTTAACATAATATTGTCAACAGCATGAAAACCGGCAGTAAATATTTCAAACATATCAATGATGTCTTTCCCATAATTTCCTCAGAAAGGGTCTGGGCTACGCTACAATTCTGCTTTTGGCGGGATTAATTTTGATTTTAAAAAAGGATTATAGACATATAAAACTAAAATAAAAAATTAATTGTATGTAGATCGTAATTAACTATAAAAACACAGATTATGACTTATGAACCGTACTTTAGAACCCACCATAGGGAGCTGTTTTTTATAATTTGGAACCAGGTTTAACCTGGTCCAAACAATGACGTCATTGTTTTGAATCGAAAACGAATGGTTCTGCCTTGTTCAAGTTGGTCCTAAGCGGTCCAGTCAAACAAAAACGACTCTGCTCATTTATATCAAATCTAAATTGTCCATGCTCGCAGTACTGAGAGAGCAAGTATGCTGTTATTGATATGGGGCTAAACTTAGGAGCCATTACCATAAGTATTACGTTTTTCATATTTTCGTTGTTTTTTATGTTATTGTTGGTTTTTATGTTTTTTTCATATTTATACATAAGCTTTAAACTCACCATTAGAAAACGGGTTAAGAATCAAAATTCAACCACTCATTTTCTAGTTCGCCTTAATTTTCCATTGACGGTGCTCAGGACTTCACAGAATAGAACACTTTCTTTTTTCGTGTGTATGTCTGTACTTCTGGCTCTTTGCCTTCGTTCTTCGTTACTGGAGCTTGGGGTACCCCGTTTGTTGTGCCTAGCACTTCTACCGTAATGTATAAGATCATAATACCAATCCTGAAATATAAGAAGGCTCTCGGGATGCCGAAAATAAAAAAATATTTAATAATCCACTGGAAACTACAAATTAAAACATAAAAAATTCTCGCGCCATTCTTCACAACTCTCATCCAAGACATGTCTCAGCTGTCAACGTCGTCGACTGACATCTGACAGCCGTCATGACGCATCAAGCATGCGGTAAAATCAATGACCCAGCAGATATGGACAGAGCCAACAAATATCAATATTTCTCTAAAAACAGCCCCTATTTTGGCCGGAAATCCGTCGCTTCAAAGGTTCCCCTGACGTAATTTTGACGTCAGCACACATCATACAAGCGTCATAGCAAGTAAAGCCGGACCGGATAATGGTGGTATCGATTGCTTTTGGTTTCTGTTAGGTTCGAAGTTAACTTTTAGAAAACATTCGATATTCGATTGCATTGGACATAAGAAATAATAAAAATAATGACAGTGAAAACTGTTTTGCAATAATTTGACGTAAGACGTCATGTTTTTTCGTCACTGACGTCACCAGTTTAAAGGTTTCCGCCGCTAAAAAGGGGGGCCAAAACTGTAAAACAGGGGGGGTCTCCAGATTTACTCGATGGGTAAAATCAAAAAGATAAGTATCTAGCAATGCTGAGCAATTGACAAATATATCCTGTTTTATACATGTTAAGGTGTCTTATTGTATTTGTCAAGTTCTCAGCCTACTAGATGAATATCTATTTGAAATAGACACAACTTTTATTTTTATTTTACGAAGAGAAAATTCCACCGAATTTAATATGGATAGTGTCGCATTTCACTTGCCTTATTTACTTTTACTTTTATTTTTAATCACTCTAAATTATTGTTTTCAACAGTCTCGAGGATACTGTCGTTTCGACTTTAGCATTATTAATAAATTAATTTACAGTTTATATCTTATATATGTGGATAATTACAGCTTTATGAAAAGATTGCAATGATCCTGACCAATATGGAGAACCACAGGACCCAAGCAGCTTATCATAACGCTTACATCTTCAAAAGCTACGCTTTGGCGTTTGCAAATAACTATTCTGCGGCATTCTATATAGCGTTCTTCAAGGTAAGATTAGTGAGTTTTTTCGTTCCATTCAAAAACGATATGGTTTCAGGGCAAATTCTACACTTACCCAGGAGATATGGACTTGTTCACTTATTTGGGAGGCATAAACACGGACACTTGCGATCCGACAGGCTGCATCACCGATATGGCTATTCTATTGATTACCATAATGCTTTTTAAAGCGATGATGAGCAATATCACACAAGTGCTAGTACCGTAAGTTTACATAATATTACGTCGGGTTCGAAAATATAGTTTCCACACCAGTGTGACTTTACTGAAACCAACGTGAACATAAATCAACAACTGCATAAATAGTTATTCATTAGTCCCTCTGATTCTTTTATTTGTTTTTATTATTACCATCCATAAGAATTGCATGCAAACATCGCCATGTTGGAAGTTACAAACAAGGCAAACGAATGTTCACACTATTATGGCCGCCCTGGAGGCGGCCATGATGTTGATGCCTTTAGCGTCATGTCGACTTTGACAGTTAAAACAAGACGCATTGAGGACCAAGCTATCTCATTTAGATAAGTAATCATTAATACTCTTTATTGCTATCTATTGATACACTCGTGAATTATGGCCTGCATTATGTAACATACTAGTTTTTCTAGGGAATTAACGGAACTGGCCTTATTGACCTAATAATAATATTTTGTCTTTTAGAAAAATTATGAACCTGTTTAATAAAACCATCCACAGAGTAAAGAACCAAGACATCCCCCAATGGGAAAAGGAGTATTTGTTGTCGAAAACAGAAGAATTCTTTATTATTGAGGAATACATGGATATGGGTACGTCTTGGGCTCAGTGGTATATTTCTCTCTTGATCTCAGTTTAGATTGAACCGTGGCTGGTGGATGTACCGTCCCATAGATGCCTATTGACTATTCCAAAAAGAATCATTTGACCTATATGTGCCCTACAAAGAAATATTACCAATATATTGTCATGGATCCGGCACAATTAGTGACACCAACCGTGCCATATGAAGTTGAAAATTGAGTATTCGCATCATTTGGTTACTTAATAAGAATGTAAGGATAGCAATACTCTCAGGGCAGAAAACGCTATTTATTAAAATAAAGAAAATTCAGAAAATCAGGAAACGTCATCCATACGTCGGTGCTTGGATCGTTGTTTTGACAATAAAGGGTGCCACAAGAGAGATAAGCTTAACGCAGATCCCGTATTGTAGAAAGAGATGGCCAGAAAAAAGAATGCTGGAGATGTTGGAAACAGCGTGTATTTCTTCGACGTATAGGCATATACTTGGATTTAGTAGTACAAAGTCACTGGTTTTGCCATTCTCTTTCTACCGGAGTCTGTGTCTCTCGTATTTATAGGATTCGCCGGTGTACAGTTTATTCGGTACAGTTGATTGTATTGTCACGTCCAGCGTCCAGAGAAATTAAAGTTGTATGGTTCAACTCTTAAACTGAGACCAAGAGTTCACTCAGAGAGTACTACTGAGTAGTCCCATTCTTAAACTCTTATTGAGGAAAAAAAAAGATGGGAATACTCTCTTACCCACCGAAAACGCTGGGTCTAAAGGCCCTAAACGCATTCCATTAATTTCTCAGTTATACAGTATGGGTTCGTGAACTTTTTCATTATGGGATTCCCCTTGGCACCCGCCCTGGCTTTGCTTAATAACGTAATAGAACTTAGAGTAGACGCTTCGAAGATTACCAAAAGCTACCGGAGGCCTATACCAGCAAAAGTTGCCGGCTTGGGTATGTACCTATCCTTATATGTATAATACATGTAATCTGATGGTGGCTTTGGAGCGCTCTGAGAGTATTGCCATCCTTCAATTCTGATCGCGAAAAAGAAGCTCTCCAATCGCCCCAAAGCCGCCTCTCGCAAACACTTTTCGGACGTACTCGTTGACTTCGGAGATGGATATCATATACTTCCATGATATACTGGGCATTGCCTATCTTTTACATTGCTAGCCTTGGACCCCAAAAGGAGATGAAAACAATACTTTGTACTTTGCAATTTTTGCACGTGCCAAAAATTGAGCGCCCTTTTGTTAGTAGCACTTTTGTTGTGCGTTTGAGACTAAAGCACTTAGTTCGTGCTTCATGACTTCCAATGTTGCGCATACTTTCACAACTTTCTCTGGTTACTCGCAGCAATTATATGTGACGCAAAATTATTCAATACGGAAGCATGTGATTCTAACTACATAATCACTGTATAAAGCCGAGATTTAGCAACAACTGACGCACACGCACATATTGCATCGTGTACAGGCCGCCCACTTTTTGGCATCAAGGTCAGCAAGGAACCCTTTACCACGACACCTTTTATCCGAACATGTCCGAACTTTACGTGGAATACAAAACTGGCGGGATATTCAAACATACGACATCCATCCGCGGATATCAAGCAATGTTACTTAAAAAAAAACATGGCAGACATGTGGTTATTTAAATGTATTACTGAAGATATCTATAGTACTAACGCCCATCCATCTTTTGTGGTAAGACTTACCAATGATTAGGCATTAATACTTTTTAGGTGCGTGGTTTGGAATTTTACAAGCAGCTACATATATCGGTGTATTCACTAACGTGAGTAATACAATATTATCACGAAGAATAAGCTTCGACTCCATTGCTTTTTCCTTCTAGGCTCTGGTCATTGCATTTACCAGTAATTTTATGGAAAAAAGCCTCTATCGCTATTGGCACAACCACAAACATACTACTGGTTTTCTGAACCATAGCTTATCGAGTAAGTTCAGCCCCACTCTAAATAGGAAAACCAAGATCTATACATGGATTTACAGTATATGACATGAGAGACTTTACAATTTTGGATGGAAACATTGATGACAAACTGAAAATTGCCAAGTACTGTTACTATCCCGGTAAACGGTATCCTCCGTGGCATCATCTGGGGTACAAAAGGCGGAAGGAGTACTGGTTTAATCTGGCTTTTAAGTTCCTTGTCGTGGTGGTATTTGAAGTAAGTTTTTCAGAGTATATAGAGCTTCAAGTAGATAAATACAAAAAAAGTTTTAAAAGTCAAAACAATCAAAAATGCGAATAGCCAATATTTGGTACTTTTTAAAGTATTTCCAAGTTTATCAATTATTAATCTTTGGTCCCGAGAAGCTTAAGGACTAATAAGTTTATCAATAATAAACAGTTTTTATCATTGAACTATTACCTTTGGGAATAACAAAAATAAAGCAGAAGTGTTCACATCTAAGGCAAATTTTGGCGCACAACTTGGGGCTCTTAAATGTTTCATAAAGCTGCGCAATAATATAAAAGTCGTCATGTTGGATATGAATTTTTGGAAAAAGTTGATGGTTCCTATTTATTAGAAATTGTTTTTTTTTCAGCATATCTTGATATTCTTAAAGGGCTTCCTGGCGTACGCAATACCTGACGTTCCATTCGCTGTCAGACAACAAGTTTTACATAGAGAGCAGTTGGAGAAAAAGGCCAAAGTTGCTAAGATGCATGAACAATACATGAAAAAAGTTGGAAATAAATAACAAGAAAACCGAAGATTAACAATTTCATTTTAGACATTTTTTAGAGAGTTGTAAACTGTTGTTAATATATTTTTCTATAAACGAGAGAGTTTAAATAAAACTACTGCAAAGCAGCGTTCCTTTCCGTCAGCCAGTACAGGAAAAATGGAAAAACATTAATTTTATGACATTCTTAGAGCACTGCAAATATCCCATTCCGATCAAAAAAAAAAAAAATTAAAGTTCTTTCCAAATTGACCAAAAAGGAACAACTTCTCTAAAGGGTCTTTTTTTTTCAATTTTCAAATTTGACCGCCTGTAGCTTCAGAACGATAGGACCGATTAGAGTAAATCCAACTGTTTGTTCTTTTTGATTTTCTCTTTCACCTTCCAACCAACAGAAATCGCGTAGGAGCAATGTTTTCAGAGATAGGCCCTTCGGCGTTCGAATTGCAGGCACTTTTGAAATCAACTTTCTTGCCATTTTAAAAAAAATACTTTTGGAGTTAATTCCATTGGAATTAAGTTTATGACGTTCTTAGGTGAGTGCAAACGTCCTATTCCGGTCGAGAACAGGAATTTTAAAGCTTTTTTCAAATTGACCAAAGGAGGGGGAAGGGTTACCTATGGTATGGGAAAGGTACCCATATAATCATACTGTATGTTATGGAAGTATGTGGGTAGACCTACGTGCAGTTAGATTCACGCACTGTCCACGAATCACGAACTAGGCCGAAAGCACTTGGTTCGTGATTCGGGACATCCAATGTTGCCGATACTTTCACGAGTTACTCCGGTTATTGAACGTATAAGCCATTCACTTATTATTGTCATCAAATAGGCGTTGGAAATTTGACTTTGACATTTTTATTGCATCTTCTCAACATGTGCTAAAAGGACATGGATATAAAAAATGAAGGTTTCAAAGGTAACTAGATGAAAAAATAAGTGAATGGGTAATAAATGCGTATGACAGAAAAATATTCGATATGGAAGTATGTGATTCTAACCAAGTACGTTTCGAGATTTGGCAACCACCCACGTACACGAGCATAGTGAATCGGATCCGAGCCCCCATATTTTGGCATTAAGGTCACTAAAGAATGTCCAGTACTTTATTGACGTACTTGGGTATTACGCCTTTTTTTCAATTTTCAACTTTGACCGCCTGTAACTTCAGAATGATTGGACCAATTGGAGTGAATCCAACTCTTTTTTCTCTTCTTGATTTTCTCTCTTTCACCTCTCAACCAAGGGAAGTCGCGTAGAAGCAATATTTTCGGAGATAGGCCCTTCGGTATTCGAATTGTGGCACTTTCTAAATGAACCATTTTGCCATTTAAAAAAAAGTTATTTTAAATTACTCTTGGAGCTAATTCCATTGGAATTAAGTTAGTGACATTCTTAGGGAATTGCAAACGTCCCATTCTGATTTTCATTTCCTCAATTTTCAACTTTGATCGCATGTAACTTCTTTTGTCAATTTCGCAGTTCGAGTTGTTATTTTTGCATGCACAATTAATAGGCCGTTATAACTACGCGCCTAAACACTTTCCCTTTCCTTCAACAGGCGGAATAACCAGTGCACTTCGCCTTTTGCCTCGCCGACTGCCTCATTGTCTTGAAAGAGTTCACCGCAGATGTAGAAGAGAGGTAAGGACTAACCTGAACGAACAAGAATGTTCGGGTTAGGCAAAATCTGCTTTGCCTCTTTTAATAAAAGTGCTTATGCACTCTTCCTTCCAAATTCCTTAAAGCAGAAAAGAGAAAAAGTCGCAATTTCAGCACTGATTTGTCACTGAAAACAAAAATTTTCCTAGCAAATACGAATTGTATGTTCAAAATGAGAACAAAACTCTATTTCCTCAACTCAAAGAAAACATTACATACACAATATTATATGCTAAATAAACGCCAATGAGAACAACCTACATTTAAACTAAATTCTACCAAATGCAAAATGCTAATCATACCACTAATAATAACGTAAATGTTCAACATTTAGCATTGCTCAATAAAGGTCGACTTACTCAATTAACTCATCGTGATTACGTAATAAGAGAAGAAATGGACGAAGAATATAATGCTATGGGTCTCTGGTAGAAAAAGAAGATCGTCGTTATATAATTAATATTACTTGGACTATATAAACCTATTGCAGATGAACCTTAAGTAAAGTCTTACAAACCTAGTGGAATAATGTGCTTCTACTTAGAAATATTGTATACCTGGCACTAAAATTAATACATTTATAAGGGTATTTGAGGATGAAAGTCGCATTACTTATAACTACTAGGCAATTTTTTTAAATATACAACCGCTTGATATAGTACAGTCTAAAATCAGGTACCTACTTAGGTATAGCACAACAAACTCAATGAAACCTAATGATAGATATAGTAGTACGAACTACTTTAACTAGCCAAGTTTGCAAAAATAGATATTAGAGCTGTGCCCATATCGATATACTTTTCTCTCCAATTTCTTTATTCCGTTGTTAACAAGACGATGGATCAATTAAAGTAACTAATAGTCAGTGGTGAAATTTATAACTAATTGTTAACAGATCCATATCTGCGTTAACAATAAATTGCTTTTAATGACGGTATCCCCTGGTAACATACCAAATGTAGTTAACAGCGTCGAGCAGCTTTGTAAGTCGTAAAGTGCTGTCTAAGAAATGTAGAAATTAAATAAAAAAGGTGCTCTACATACTAAAAGGCTTTAATCAGATGAAAAGCCTACACTATGATGGAAAGGGTAGGGTGAACTTGCCACATTTTTTGTAAGGTCCTAAAAACAAGAATTGGGCACATTGTAGCTCTTGTTGATATCATTAATGACAAAAAAGGGTGTCAAAATTGAGTAGGTCGTCACACGGTGTTGCCAAAGAAGTGTCCACAAAGTTCTTGTTGGTGGTGGCCACTACCAAAGATAGATTTAACGGAGAAAGTCACGTTATAAGTTGTAACCAGTCAGAAACCGTGAATGCCGACCAAAAAAAGAAGTAAAGTTAATTAAGAATAACTAGAGACAACCAGTGATACTACAACGGATATGGTTGTATTGCAAACGAGCTCTGCGTTTCTCAAAAAGCAAAGTTACGACTTATCCCGTTAACTCTCTAAAATAATAAGATAACAAACCGAAACGTCTTAAGTATCTGCTTTAAGTTCTTTTAATGTTCTAAAAACCCTCTCTAACTCATAGAAAATCATAATATACAACTTGCATCGATCTAAACTACTAATTTACTAGTGGCATGGTTCAATCGATAATTGAGGCCACACATGGAGTCGGTATCTCTGTTCGCTTTCATGTAGTAAAATAAATTACTACCCATCTGAATTACCTTCCAGCCTTGGTTCGTTTTGTCGACGTTTCGACTTGTTTCACCTTCAGAAACCTTAAATTTCTTCTTTTCTACAACTAATTTAACAGTCGATCACTAATGGTGAGTCTGGTGGCTATAGTGATGAAATAATAGTAAAAACAACCATATCTCTTAGGGGGATTAATAACCTATTCCTATCCGGTAATAATTATGTTTTGCGTCAAACTATCGCAAACATTATGGTACTATATTCTTCGTCCGTTTAATGTCTAAACTAAAAACTACATCTATAGAGTAATGTTAATTATATATATAGGATCCTTATCGCCTGTAGGGATGGTACGCCTGAGAGTTGGGAGTACTGTAGGATGAGGTTCTCTGAGGTCCTCCTGAGTAGCAGTCGCCAGCGGCTGCGGTTTGGGAGTAACCTAAACCGAACGACGATAACGAATGCTTAGAGTTAAGTTTACAGCCAAAACTAGCACGAATTTTTAGTCAACTTATGGATGCTTTTACTAGTTACATATTATGAGCGTCAATCTTTTGCCGTGAGTTTGAAGTGCAGCGTCGAGTGACCTATGGAAGAACACAAAATCAAGTCGAATCTTTGCTAATGCGCAAGACGTAAGAAAATGACACCCCAACGTTAGAGGACACTGAGGCTATTCCCGTCCTTTGTTTTCTCAATAAGAATATAAAGATGGCAATTAGTCTCAGAGTGTCTCAAAATTTTAGAGGCGGAGCCTGGCAGTCTGCGCATACGCATTTGTTGGTTTTCCACCTGGTTTTTCGAGCTGCACTTTTTAATGTTACGTTCATATTATATTCAATTGTTAATTATATGCGTTCACCTCACCAAAAAGTTAACAATAAATATTCGTGATTACGGAAATATTAATCTAGGAAGCACTAAGTACGAAAAAAACATCAATTTCACTATTAAACACAAACCTGGTGAGTTGGAAAGGGACTTGACCTTGGTACCATTGCTGGAACTATATTGAGGGGAGACGGACTGAACCAGGTGTCGGGAGGTGGGTAAAAAGGTGCCATCAACGGAAACACTTGGTGGTAAGGTTGATAAGGAGGGGATGTCGGGGGGCACTAGATAGCATGGAATGGAACCTGAAGAGGAACAGTGCTCATAGCAACCGAGTTTTTTAAATATGATTTTGAGAAGATAGTGTTTCAAAAAACGCTTACGGTCGGCCTGCGCCCTTCTTAGATAATTAAGCGTATCATGCATCACTGAGGGTCCAAATCGATTAAGTGCCACTTTTACAAGTACAGTTTAAACTTTCGTTTGAAACTGAAACTCCAGATTTGACGTACGTTACATTGTTTATCTGTTAAAATATTTCGTTCCCTTCAAACAAAAGTTTGAACTGAACTTCTCAAAGTGGTCCTAAAGACCACTTTTTGAGAGATGAGCAATATGTCATAGCCGGAGTTTAAGCTTTAAATGTAAAAATGGCCTTAAAACTACAAAAAGCGCTTATAGTAACTATTAAGTACTGAACTATACTTACTTCAAGGATGTGGCGAGCGTCATAATACCTCCTACGGTCATCACTCATCAGAAACTGGGGTATTGTAGTGTTGGTGTAAACAAGATAAGGTTGAGAAGAAGAATTAACAAAGGTGCTAAGTGCCAAACTTGGGGATGTAGCAAATATGTATCTTTTAGTTTAGTTTCTTCCATTTTAATTCCTTTTTGAGGAAATGGCGCTTAGGTCCTTCGTGACTTCTCATCAATTACTGTAGGCATAAAATGTCCCAAAGGTCTCAAAAGAAAAATGTAGGTGAGGTTACTTCGTTGATAACATACAGCGTCCCAAAAAACGTATTGGAACGTCGAATAGCCCAGCATGGTAAATTACTAGCACTTGTATTTAGGACCTACGTGTAGTCTTTAACAGAGGAGCAATAAAAAAAGACCTGTGGAATGTAAGTAAAAAAGAAAAACCTCAAAAGTTATTTCTTTCTGATGCCAACTTTATTTTCACGTTGCTTAGATCAGGTAAGAAGTTTTATACCAGAACTTTTCATCCAAAACGGTTTACACTACGGACATTTCACGCCTTAAAACTTTTATAAAAAAAAAATACTTTCAACTTTTTTATTACTGCATACTTCGATAAGCAAGAAGTCTTCTCCGTCCTGAACACATAACCAAACTAACTTGAGTCAACCAAAAGGTGACCAGTACAACCTTTTGGTACAAATTTATGCAGAATTACGAAAAAGTGCTCCCACGGGGTCACACTTACATGCAACAATCGTCCTAGTCTTGGTATGAAACGTTCCGGTATAAAACCAGACGATCCGTTGGTACCATCAGCACCGGTGGATTATAATAGTCTTTTTTTTTTAATTTTGCTACAGAAACTAAAATTAAGCTGACATTTGAATTGATTAAAGTGGCATGTTCTGTCCGCTAAATGACCATAATTGAAGATCATTACTAACTCTTCCTCAGTTGCCAAACTTAGGTGTTTCATTTCAAATAAACTGGTCGACAAAAACCTTACATCTTAATTTTTGACCATATTTAAACGTTCATGTTTTGATATTGGCATAACCGATCTGAATGAACTTTGCTTCATCTTCCCTAACAGGTCAGTTCACTTTTTATCCAAGGTGATGCAAAAACACTGTGCGGAACTGTTGAGACTTAACGAAGTTGACTTAATTCTTTGAAGAATATGGTGGTCTTGAAGGTGGATATAGAAAGAAAAGCCAAGGAAAGAATCTGCTTGAGTTTGTGTGTTTGTATAGGGGCTTCAGAATCGCGTTCTTCTCAAGGCAGCATGTGCCAGCCCCTAGCCTATATTGGCCTATCCGCGACCTGAGGGACAGTTTATTCTGGACACCGATGCAAGTAACCATGGAATTGGAGCAATATTGTCCCAAGTACAGGACGGCCAGGAAAAGGTAATTGGGTACTTCAGTAAGGTGTTGAGCAAGCCAGAGAGAAATTACCGTCTGACCAGAAAGGAACTGCTGGCTATCGTAAAGTTCGTGGACCATTTCCATCGGTATCTGTACGGAAGGAAGTTTTTGATTCGTACAGATCACGGAGCGCTGAAATGGCTTCTCCAAATGAAGAATTCTGAAGGCCAAATTGCAAGATGGATAGAACGCCTTCAGCAGTACGATTTTAAGATTGAATATCGTCCAGGCAGATCTCATGGTAACGCAGAAGCATTTTCACGCAGGCTTTGTAAAGGGGAATGTCGACACTGCCAACGAGAAGGACAAAGCATTCTTAGGTGAACCAGGATTGACGTCGACGATCATTGGTCCACTGAACAAATGAAGGTCGAACAAACAACCAATAATGATGGGGGGTTAATACTTCAATGGAAGTTGGAAACTCAAAGACCTGATTGGAAGGACATAGCAGATAAGAGCCCGGAAGTAAAAGCTATGTGGGCTCAATGGGATTCCTTAGCGATTCAAAATGGTTTACTGAAGAGGACTTGGGAAAGCCCCGACGGGAAAAGTACCACGCTCCAGCTTGTCGTAGCTTGGCTGCCTTGAGTCGTACGTAATGCTGCCTTGAGTGGAAAGGCTAGCGAAAAAACCTTTTTCGTAGCTTCAAACGAATCGGAGGCCATTCGTTGAATATTCGGAAGGATAGATGGGGACCACGATCGCACCATCTTGGCACTGACACTAGAGACTACACTACGATGCTGGTCTTCCACCACTTGCCTTTCAGAAGCGGATCTATTGCCCCGGCCCCGGGGCCAGGTATCAATGTGGGCCAGATTTCCTGGTGTTCTTTTCCTACATTGTCTTAAACTTCTTTCGGTTTCGGAATTTAACCTGTCTTGTTTTAACGAGGACTTTTTTCCCAACAACCTCCTCTTCTTCTTTTGGTTGTACGTATATCGTATCTTTGGTTCTCTACTTCAATCAGGTTCCGCTGGTTGTTCTTTCATTAATACAACTTTTTACAGTTTCGGAAAGTTATTCTTCTGTCTTCTTAAGGTCTGGTTTGAAAACTGCCTGTGCAGGTTATTCTTCTCGTGGAGTTTTATTTGGAATAAACTCCCCCCTCTCGGTAAACGCAGCTTCCTCCTCCTTTATTGATTTGGTCTTTTTCTCCTTTTTATTTAAGTCATCATGGATAGTGGGTCCATGGGTTAACCACATCCCCTTTTTCCTGAGATCTCTTTACCGGTTTAAGCTTCAGCTCTTCGGGTTCTTCCTTGAGGTAAGTTTTCGTAAGCTTTCTTTTTAACTTCTTTTTCGGTGACTTGTTCTCGAGGCATTGGTCTTCCTTTTCGAAATTTATTTTCTCAGTTTCCCTATTTTTGCTGCATTTGTGTTCTTCTTTTTCTTTTTGGCGAGTATTTCTTCGTAAAGTTTTAACAATTTAGCAGAGTGTTTTTGCACCATCCTGTATAAGTCGTAAACCGATGGGTTAGCACAATCTTATCTGCATCTCTAGCACAGAATAACTGAGTTTTGTTAATGCGTTTTACTAACTACCGTTGAAAGTTACATAATGCAAACAGCGTGCCCAAAGTGCACTTTGCACACGGTTCTGATTGATTTGCACACGCCTTGCATATATTTAATAATTCGAATGATCATTTATGAAGCAAAATCGTAATCGTAGAAAAAGTATAGTGCGCAACACGTACGAAAATCACTCTTCACACTTTTGTAACGTTGCATCACGCGTCTACGGCTAGTGTTCAAACCCGCCAAACCGTCACATTCGTGTGAAAAGTTCAATTTTCGACACTAGTTGCACAATATACTATAGCTTCATTCAGATCGGTTATGATAAAAAAAATGAGCGGCGCGATCTTTCGCTTGACCACTTTACGAGATTCATCGACGATGTATTGATATAGTAGGATAAGTCTGTCAATTTCCGGTCCTACTAGATGTAGTCCTAATAGATGTATCCGATAGATTTATTTTTCTTGCATGGTAGCGTAAAGGCTGTTAATTGGAAACCAATAACATTTCTAGAAAACTTTTATAACTTACCCTCATTGATTCATCATGTAGAATCACGACTTCAATCTTCCTGAACGGTTTTGGAAAACCCTGTATATTGTTTATATTGCTAATATGTCATCAACGATTTAGTTCTAAATATACTGTTTTTAAGTCGTCTTTCTTATGTTAAGTGAAAAAGTGAATACGGGCATCAAATATCATAAATTTTGAAGAAAAAAAAAACAGAAAAATAGAAAAAGAAAGTGTGTGAGGAGGGAGGGGAATTTCTCAAGATTGCAGAAATGTCACTTATAACAGAGATGCCAGTCATATGAATTAAAGACAGAAAGTTTATCTAAAAAAAAAGTTTTCCAAAATTAGCAATAATTCTGAGTGTACAGGGTGCAAAAAAAATAAACGGTTTATTTAAACACGCCTCATGAAAAAAAGAAATTGCTACCCCACTGGTTTCTGATTACGGAGTGATTTACGGAGAGTTCCAAAATCACTTTTCTGTCAACTTCATAAAAAATCGAGTGTAGGAGGGCCAAAAAGGATGTCTTTAACTTCAATATTAAGTGACATACCCGGTAAAACTTTCGAATCTGACACACTCTGTACAATCTATAAGCTCGGCTTCATTAAACCAGGACCGGTGGTAATCCTTAAATCCGCAAATATCACATTGATTAACTCATTTGCGTCGACGTTGTTTTAGCCAAGCTTAAAGTAAGTTTTGTTTCGACTGTGACACCTTTGGTATGATTTATCACATTCAAAACAAGACTACTCTAGCTTAAGATACTGTTGGTGACGATGAGGGCTACTGAGCCGAGCTTAAGTCGTGATTATACAAGGTGTCTCGTTTTCGGCCCTCTCGCTGAATATTTCTGAAACACTTTTTTCGATCACAGGGTATAATCCAGTTTTTCGTCGCTCCTTGATGCCCAAAAGCGATCAACAAAAAACTTTGAGATTCTGAAAATGTAAACTTTTGAAAATCGCCCTGTAGCTCATAAGAGATACTCCAAAACTACCAAAACTCGATTCTACCGTCGATAGTTTAATCAAAACACTGGAGACCTTCTACAATTGAGCCGAGATCTTATATAATGTCTTTTAGTATGGAGAACCAAATTGAGAGAAATTTTTGCCGGAATAGCCTTGGAATGATGGTTTAGAATTTAGTATTCAAATTCTAAATTTTTTCAATAAATGCATAGATAAAGTGTGACAGAGCCTGTGTCTTAAGGACTGCCCTAATTCAACTCTTGATCAGATTTAAGAATCTCAAAGCAACTGAAATGCTCTTCAACAAATGATGTTAAAGGAGCTAATAGTGCCAATTAAAAAAATCCCAATAATAAATATTTGAGTTTTTTAGCTTGTTGGCAGAAATAGTGGTTAAAATATTAAAAGTAGTAAAGATAAACGCAAAAGAAGGCTATATTTATCGATTTCAAAACTTGACAAAAAGTACCCATCTCTAGTTATTACAACATTATACACGACGACACGAAATCTGGTCGGTAGATATTGAAATAAAGAAGCGCACGCCTAGTAGTACCAAAACTAAAAAAACTGTTTTCCTTTTTATGTGTTTCTAGTATCTTGGTGTAGAATTTACACACTGCAAAATTCGTTTCTCCATTCCAAAACTCGATTAAAACCCATCCCTTTTACTCATCTTCATTTTTAATTTACTTGAACTATAAAACCGCAAAACTCGATAAAAAAAACATCTTTAATAGCAGGTATCACCATTTCATAATGTGCGTTACACTTTTTTTTCAATCTTTCGTATTTTCGTTTTTAAAATTCGATAAAACGTCCATCCTAGTTATGTTTAAAAATTAGAAAACCCTTTATAAATTATGCTTTGTTGTTACTGTAATTCAGTCTTTCTTAGGTTTTTACTTTCGTATTTCGCTTCCTCGATTCTTAAAGGCCATCCATAATTTTAGAAATCCGTGAAAGACGCATGTTTTACCTTCGTTTTCAAGTATCTAGCAAACGTTTAATGAGCAAAAAGGAACCCAGTTTACGATCAAAGAAATCCTTTTTGCCCTAGATTTGTATGTGACATAGCTTTTTGGATGTATTTCTTTATTTTTTTTTAACTGAAAGAAATTGTAACTAGGTTTAAATTTGTATTCGGTATAGTTCAATCTGCTTTAACTTCTGGTAAGTTTCTTGCACCTCAGACCTCAGTTAAATAGTGTAAATGTTGTAAAATATACTTAAGTTATCGACTCTGAAAAAGGTATAAAGAAGTCTATCCTTACTGCAAAAATGAAACATGTTTACCGATTCCGAAACTTGATAAAAAGTTCTCTTCTCTAGTGTCTTTATTGCTTTGTCCGGGCATGGCCCTACTACCCTTAAGGTAGAAAATAAAAATTACTTAAACTACCGACAACTAGACTAAGACTAAACTAGATAAAGAAACTCTTCTCTAAAAGTATCAAAATTAAAAAAAAATAGCTATTTATGTAACCAGTTACGAAAAGTCCGATTTTGTGTCACGAATGAATGTTTGCGGGACGAGCGCAGCGAGTTCCCGCAATTTGAATGAGATACACAAAAAAGGTTTTTCGTCACGTGTTTCATACAAGATTTTTTCTAATTTTGACTACAAATACCTACTTAGAGAGAGAATTATTATTATTAAACTTCAATATTTACTTTTAAACCACTTTGTATCTACTTAATACCGTAAAACTATAGCAACGGTGTGCCACAGCCGAAACCTGCAACTGGTGGTGACACCAACTTTTCATCACTAGTTACGAAAGATTTTACTTTTCGTAACTAGTTACGAAAAGTAGGACGTTACGTCACTGTCATCAGTATTGAAAAGTGCCACTTTATATGTCAAAATTAGAAAAAAAATGTTTTTTTCTACAAACGTCAAATAATGACGCATTTTACGCTTTCATTAGACAATCTAAAACCTAACCTTTTTTGAGGATCAGAATGTGAGTTTACTTTTCCGCGCGTTGCCCAGGACAGCAAGCGAAATAGTTATTTTCCTAACTAATGCCCGAACGACGCGAAGCGGAGTTTGGGCAGCAGACAAGTGCGGGAAAGACTTTCCGCACGAGTTAGTTAGGAACAATATTTTTTCTACGAGCCAATTCATTGTAACAAAGACAAGGAATAAACATACAATACATAAACAACTTTATCTTTGTCAACAGTATGACAGCTGAATTAATCAACAATCAATTGGTTGTTATGACAAAAACTTGGTGTGATTGTTGGCGTGACGTAATGTTTCAGACATGAACTGGTGACATTGGAATAAAAAGTACGTATTTTATAGGTATATTTTGCATCAAAAATCAATTAATGCAAGCATAATAGTTCCTTAAAACAGATAAAAATGTTTGATACGGCTGTAAGGCAGATGCACCTATCTAGATAGACATACTATAAAGTCTAAATTATATTATAAATCAGTCATTCTTTAAATATTTACTTTCCCGCACGCCAAATTTACTTTCACGCACGCCGTGCGGGAAAGTAAAGCTTTCAAAAACAAAATGCGTGCAGGAGAGTGACATAAGCACGCTCGTTGGAAGAATATTTTTCCGCTTGCTGTCAATAGCAACTACCACCACTCAATCAATTATTAAAAACGTCATTGTCACTTTGATTTAAATTTTCAGATTGTGTCTTCAATTATGCTCAGTTGTGATTCACATTATTTGAAATTGATCGTTTGCAGAAAAAACGTTGTATGCATTACGAGCAAAAAGTAACTTTTTTGCTCTCGAGTGATCATCTCGGCAAACTTCACTCTCCGAGCAAAAAAGTTGTACTTCTCGCTCTTAATACATAAATAACTATTTTATACTTTTCCTAAGTCTTTCTAATATTTTAATGTAGAATTTACTTTTTAATCTAAAGTTCGAATAAAACCTAAAACTAATCTTTATTAGTTTTCTTCATATTTTGATTCCTTTTAAATTCCGCTGTTAGAGTGGTTAGATAGTGGAAACTACGTGTAAAATATGCAATAAAATATGGTTACAAAATCTTGATTTTACTAGGGATGAGATTACGTAATTTCAATTTCTATCCTCAAGTTAGGTGTCGCGCCTGGGCAGTGTTTTAAGAACTAGATATATACACAGTTTATCAAGTTTCGGAACTGACAAACATGGCAATTTTTCAAAAATATATTTCCCTAAATAATTTTCATAAAGAGTACAAAAGCTAGGAAAAATGTCACAGCATTTTTGAAGTTCCTGTAATACTAAAAATGGACTCATTTATACTTTTTTATAGTCGATATATTTTACAATATCTCCATTTAGGTGCAAAAGACATAAAAAAAACATAATAGTATACTATAGTGTAATATAAAGTTAAACACATAAAATCGTTGTCCAAAAAAAAATAAATAGATAAACACAGCTCTAAGGCTATATATACAAAATGTTATCGAAGGATTTATTTGCTTTTGAACCGAACATCTTTTGCTCATAGTCTACCAGATATATGAAAATGAAAGAAAAACATATTATGAATCTAACAGAATTGTAAATTTAGGGATGATTTATACTATCAAGGTAGTAAAAAGCAATTTGAACTATCGAGGTAGTACGAAAGCAATAACCTAAACAAGACTAAAGAAACGAAACCTATTGGGAGTTTTCTCCATTTTAAACCTAATTAGTGAAGAACGTTTTATAAAATTTGAAACGGTAAGCCAGAATTTTATCATAGTTTGTAGAATTGTAAGGATTAAAGAAAGTGTAACACACTTTACGAAATTGAGATACTACTGGAGATGGATTTATTTATCAGTTTCCCAGTTTAAGTTTTGCAAAATTTTGATTATTCTAGAGATGAGTGATGATGATGTCGAGTTAATAGCTTAAGTAATTTCAATTTCTACCCACAAGGTACGTGCGGTGGCCGAACAGTATTGTAAAAACTAGTGATGTTTAATGTTGTCGAGATGGACCTGATTATCCACTTTTCAGAGCCGATAGCTTAAGTATTTTATTCAATATCTACACTTAAGATGCAAAGGACTTAAAGCCCATTGAATTTAAAAATTAAACCTGTATACTTAAGCTCATCCCTAAATTTGCAGTTCTACTGCATTTACATGTTTCAAGTATAGAACTCCTTCAATGACATTTGTATTCAGCAGAGCTCCATTTTTTTTTTTTTAATTGAGGAAGACTTTATATGTCTTTATATTCAATATAGTTTAATCTGCTTTAAGTCTTTATAATACGTCTTTTGCACCTTAAGTGTAAACATTCTAAAATACATTTAAGCTATTAAGTTTTAAAGTGGCGATAAAGAGGTAGTAGTATTAAAATTTCGTTATAAAGAATGAGTTTACGGTCAAAGACATCCTTTAAGGACATTTGTAGGGGGTGTTCATTTGAAAACGTCATCTAGTTGGTTGTCAAAAGAATAAGATGAAAGAACAAAAGTCCATTTACTTCGATTTCGTTTTCAGTCAAAAATAGATGACCGTTTTGTAATGAACACGAGGTATATAGCCCGACAGATGTTTCATTTTTTTTTAAATTGAGGAATACTTTATAGTAGTAACTTTATACTCGTTATAGTTGAATCTTGTTAGTTGTTGTTGAATCTCTTTAAGTTCTTGTATGTCTTTAGCGCCTTAACTATAGATATTGTAGTACTAAAATGTACTCCAACCACTGATTTCGTGAAAAAGCTAAATATTCTTCTCGCAGAAAATAAATTGCTCTTTGATTAGATAAACTGTAGTGTACTCTAAATTGTATTCTTTAAACTGACATCTCTATTAACAATGACCAAAGGAGGTAGACGAGGAATAATGGCGAGGTGAGAAACAAGAGACCCAAATATTTTATACTTTATATTACTCATTATCAGCGATAATGATAATAGAGGTACACACCTTTAAGTAATATTCTCATTTTTAGATTAAACTAATAGACATTTCAGGCTATATATTTATGTTTAGTTATACTTGATTACTACCTATTCTACTATTAATCCCAAATACAAATGCGCTACAATTATTATTACTTCAATAGTTAATATTATCTTTAAAATAGAGTAAATATTATTTTGCTAAAAACCAGGTCTCAGTGTGTTATTATAACAATTAGGTTCTATTATAATAGAATATTTTATTACGACAACCCAACACTTAAATTATTATACTTTCTAATAGCTTAATAATGACAAGTCAGAAGTGGTTCGTTTCTGTTTTATATAGGTCAAGTGTAGGACATACGGACTTCGTTTTGTTTTTTTTGGCAAAAAAAGAGAAATGCCTTTGACAAAACCCCCCTCCGTAAGATCATCGTTTCCTTTGTCCAACACTTGAATTTCTCTTGTTTCCTTTTTATTTATGAAAAATAATGACTTACACACGTTGCGGAAGAGGTGAGGAATCGATGAGAACACAAAACCAGAGCTAATTTATACATCTAACATACAGTTATGATAATGAACACCTTTTAAACCCGTTTCTAATTGCGGTTACTTTGCTCATATAAAAGAAAGCAGAACAAATAATCAAAAGGTACCTGTAATGGAGTAGGTACACGGACATCGTACTAAAAACTTTCGTTTATTTATTTATTTTTTTTTGTAGAGTGCAAGAAGCTTTGTATGGCGTAAGCTTAAATTTTGTTCATGTAAGTAAAATTAAGTTTACGACTAAAAATAGCAAAGCTAAATTGGATAACTTCGCCCTTAGTGTAATGTGTTTCTTCTATTAAGCAAAGTAATACACAAATACTCAAATAACTCACCTAAAATACGCGGTTTTGTGTCATCATTGACGCATTTAAAACCGTAGAGAAAAATGAGGATGAGGGAGTCAAGAGGAGGGACATGTATTTAAGCAAAACTAATGGAACTTTTTCTCTTTTAAGACACTTAACTAGAATTACGTCAATTAACTATGTAGTAAGTATTTATCAGACTTAAACAAGTTTCAACACACTTAATAGTTAAATTGCGCACACTCATATATGAATATACAATTTCGAGATATTTATTTATTGATTTAAAACGTAGATAAAACAATATTTAAAAATATATAAATAATATCTTTTGAGCAAGACTGTTAATCGTCTTATGTAGAATAGATTGCCCGTTCATTTCGATACAAGAAGACCTCAAGTAGTAGTTTTTAAAATCATGCATCTGCGGCCCGTGAGTTTACTTTAACCTTAAAACTTAGATATGAGCTTAAGAAGATCGCCGTATTTATGTTATGTACACATTGGTCTAATCTCAAATTGTAGTAGTGAGTAGTAATAATATTAATGTTAAGTAGATATCACATAAAATTACTTAACGTAGATAGTCGGGTTTTATTTAAATTTCTAAACGACGTATAACGTAACAAATGCTTTACGTAATCTAAGTGATTCTACAGCTAAGAAACCTGGTCGATCACATTTTTCAGTAGTTGAAGACTTACTTTTAAAATTATATATCGGTAGCTCTAATTAGGTCTTAAAATACTTATGATTTAACTTATTAGAATCACACTTTACTTATATGACGAATTTTGTAGTCTAAGTCGGCAATTAAAGCGTAAAGTACCCTTACTACTAGAACCTTAAAATTACTAGTTCTCTTTTTTTAGGGTTACGCTACAAATAAAACACACGAGCAAAACTTGCAAGAGCAGAGCTTTTATTATAGTTTAACAAATTGGCTGTAGGGCCGGAAGGGCATTTCTTTAAAAACTACTAATTTTCAGTCAGTCCGTCTTGTAAACTTAAAATGTCGGGGCAACTTTAACTTATATAACATCTATTTCGCTAGTTTTATGAGGAATTGCACTATTAATAGTAAGAAGGCCCTAATTTTGTATTGTTTCATTAAGTTAAAACTTATTCATGTATATTATCTGTACATCAGTCGATTTCTTCTAAATTTCTTTTTTACTATGTTTAAATTTATCCGATCATAAAATATTACACTAATAGGTCAATTGATAACTATTTTATAACTTGTAATAATTAATTATACAGTACAATTAATTCATTCAAGAAACAATTATTACTCTTAATGCATATTCCTTTTATCAGTATTTACTCTAAATTCTAACTATTTTAAAATAAATTACGTTTAATACAAACAGTTCTTTTCATTTAATTATTGAAATGCTTTTTTTAAATGTATATTAATATATTCGTGTGTTCCGTTTTCGATTTACTATTTAATTTTTGGTATTAAAACTCTCTTTTTTCGAGAACTAATAATGATTAGCTATTTGACTATATAATAACGCGATATTATAATTCCCTGAAAGTGTGACACGCCCCAACTTTCAACTGAACTCGAAGACTTCGAAAAACACAAAGATTATGTAAAATTTAGCTAAGCTCAGACATATTAAAATTTCAAGAGTGGTAAGTGCATAAATATTCTTCTAAGGTGTCTAAAAATCGTTTTGTGTAATGTTATGTGCTTGATTTTTTTTCTAAACACGTCATAGTATATTTCGTATGTACAGCAGCTTTATCCCTCCACCACATAAGAAAGAGAACTTGTAAAGGATTCTTTCGTACTGGTATACTATATAACCAGATTATAATAATAATATGCATCTCAGAGGTTGTAGTGTTGGCATTGAAAGTTGTCTCACGGTCAATGTTGGCGATTCAAAGTGATTAATCCAGTTTAAAAACCATTTTGTCTGTAAGGAACATCAGTTAAGGCAATAGAAGTCGCTGTGTTCAGTATTCGGTGCAAATATATTGGTAATTCGTCAATATTATTTGACTTAAATATCTCACAAAATGGAAACGACTGTGTTTATTACAAAGATTTAATATGGCTTATTAGACCGGCTAAGAAGTGCAATTGCATCTGACGAGAAGTTTTTGAAAATTATTAACTTGGGACTCATCAACAATGAACAAATCGAGCGCACCTTTACTCAAAGGCCAATTAAACAATTAAAAATGTTAATAATAATTTTTAATACAGGTAATACGCTAGTTTTAAGAGTTTCAATTGTTTAATGATTTTATTTTTTATCAGGGCCTATGAGCCAAGTCGTCGAAACTTTTGTGTAATGAAATATCGAGTTTCAGTTACTGCGGTCTACTAAGTCCTGCGGAGAAACAGGTCGTCCAGGCTTTCAGACTTTTGCCTACGACAGATATCAACAAGTTTACAAACATAAAAAGTTTAATAAATCCGGGCTTAAATAATTGTGTTTTAGAGTTCAACGAAAAAACCTGTGAGTCGTGTATGAGTTGGGACAACAAACTAAGTCTTGTATGTTTATGTAAATGACGCCTAACAAGTAACGTCCTCTTCAAGTTCAACGAAAACCAGAAAAATAAGTGGACATTATCTGCAGCTTAGAAGGATTACCATGCTCATTTAGCAACGATTCCAGGCAAGGCAGAGAATGCTCAAGTGTGGAACAGAGTACACCAGAGTTGCAACGGCTGTTCTTTTCATACAGCTCAAGTACTGCTACCCGAAAACTATGACAATCTGTATGTATTCTTAAGATTAACAGTTTTAACTATTCAAGGGCACTATAGAGCCAAACTAAGGAAGATCCAAGTATTTATTATTCAAAACGATCGCAATATTAATACAAATGAAAAAATGAGAAGGTGATGAAAGACTGAATATGACGGAAGACGAGCGTGGAAAGACACTTTAGTCCAAGCGTTCTTGCCTGCGACAAATAACAAATTTACAAACATGAAAGGTTTAATAAATTAGGGTTTTTGCATGAATTACGAGAGGCCCTCTAAGGGGCGGGGTTTCAAAAAGAATGAACAGTTTTTTTTGTCCACAAAGGACATGAAAACGCAAATTTAACATTAATGAATGACCAAGAAAGGAAACACCCAGTGTTTGGGTTTTTATTTGAATAATATTGTCGAATACTGTACGGAGTGTTTCTTAGAAAAAGTCGTCTAAAAGACTATGATCTTTTGACAGAAAATATGGCATAATCAAAGTAAATGGACTTTTGTTATTTCATGCTTTTCTTTTGACATTTCACAGCCAACTAGATGACGTTTTTAAACCAACACCCCCTGTCTTGGGCTCAACATCAATACTTGATAATATTTTTACTTTTATCTTTAAATTAACCTGCCCCTAAGTTATATGATTGTTTTCTCGGGATGTAGTCCTTTGTTAAATAAGTTACAGCAGGTATTTAACAAAGGACCATATCCCAAGAAAACAACTATCAATATAACAACAAGGCTTCAAGAATCCAGACGTTCAACGTGCCAACCATTGCACTTAAGTTTTTATATGACGATCGTGCAAGGGTAAGAAGGCGAGTTGGCGGAAAGCGTTATACAGACTTTGACATAGAGAGGCACGTGGGGGTATTGTAAGGGGTGCCTTACATTTACAAATATTACATACAATTGCTTATCAAAAGGTCAACTCTAGTGTTTATCAGAGGTAACCTGACAGCCCTTCATTACATTCAGGAATAGTGGAACCATATGAGGATATCGTATCATACCAACGAACAGAGGGTCTCCGACACATTGCTGAATACTCTCGTGTACGAATGGTTTCAATTATTGTTGGAACCAAAATACACTAGCAGGTAAAATACTATAATGCGTTGCTAGACTCCCTCTAAAGTTTTCTGGTAAACTGGGGCTAACAAGGTTCAGGGTTTCCATTTGTCTCTTATTTTACTAAATTATAATTCAAAATAGTGCGTCGTTTTTGAGGTAAAATTCAGTTAGTCCATTTTGTGGAGAAAACAAGAAGATGGTTCGATTTAGTGAAGTGCTGAAGGACACTTTCTTCACTTTTGTACAAAAATCATGATCAGGGTTAATTATAAAACGACGAAAAATCCTTTTGACCTCACTGTGAAAAAAAAAAGAAAAAACCTCGGTCCTCGGAATGTTACACGCAACAGATAAACTATTCAAAGATTGAACTAGATGCCAATTAACGAAATGAGGGGAGATTTGCGATGTAAAAGAGATACCTACACTATTCTTGAAGTATGTTGCCGTAGACACAGTTGCCGTAGAAACAAATAAGTTTAAATTCGCACTAAAGAATAGAACAATTTCAGAAACAATACTGCAAAATCTGAGTTTTTTGATTATGGTCCTGCCCAAAAATCACAAATTTTGAATTTTTCTCCGTACTCTCGACAGCACAAAGTGGTAATTTCAAAGATCCCCGGATTGGAGTTATATACCGTGAGACATCTTATTCAGCCATAAAAATAAATCTGAACATCGCCAGTACCAACACTAACGCAACGATTCGACTATTCAATGTTCAACATATCTACTGCTTTCATGTCCCCTTGTGTAGACGTTGTTCATTATCCCCCTTCGATAGTCACCTTAATATGGGACAGATTCGTCTAGTGAGCAAAAAGCGGGTAGTAATGTACCCAGCAAAATTGTTCTAATCTAATCTTGAATAATTATTTTATGTAATAAAAGAAAAGTATTGTGACAAAATGAGTGTTCGAGTATTCACCGACAGACAGACAGACCGAGCCCTCGTTAATCTTATTTCCTTAAAACTTGCTTACTAACGTACACATAATAATGTAGATATTAAGTTATCGTATTAGAGAAGAATCTATAGTCTGACTCCGTTATGTTATAATATAGATCACAACCACTTAATCCGCTTATATATTTCTTTTAACTATGACAATTACTTTAATTTATTTATAGGATAATATAATTTAATTACGCTAAAATGGTTTTTAAGTCTTTTGCTTCTAAACTAAGGTAAGGTATAGTAAGTAATAAATAGACGATTCCTTATAAAAGAAAGAAAACGAATTACTATAAATATAAAAATATTTCAACAACTATAAATAGTGAATTTGGAAACTCAATTTAAAAAGTATGTAAAGTGTAATTGATTATTATTACAGTTTCAGTCGTTGTTGGCTGTAGCTCAAATTAACCCATTATTTTGAACAGCATCCAAAATAATGGGCATTCCAGCATGATTAATAATAATTAACAATTGAAAAACATTCAAAAACAGTAACACTTAAAAAAAAAGAGAAAAAAAAACAATTTTTAATTTAAAACATCTACAATAATTCGACTTTGAAATCCGCTTCGCACAACTCAGATAGGTACGACCCGAACTTAAAAGTCAAATAGCTACGTTTGGCTTTGAAATTGGCCGTGGTTGTGCACTATTTATTTATTTACACAAATTAATAAAGTATAATAACGTAATAATCTGATCCATTAATAATGTCTAAGTAGTTGGGACTATCTGGCCTCAGGAGGGGACAATACTCTAGAGCTCGAGATTGTCCAACCGAGTCAAACCAATCAATTGCCTGCGAGGAGTCACAATGGAATTTTTACTTAAAGTTGTCTAGCTTATTCTTGACACTTAAGATGGTTAATGTGCCCATTTCAACACGTCAAAAGTTGCCAACTTTTTTCGTTTCGGACAAATGCTAATTAACTAATAATAATTGTCTACCAACCCTATGTTTCTACTATTTGACTCAGCATTAACTCCGTTTAAAAGCTACTCTCATTTTCATTATTCACCCTTATAATAAGCTATAATATCCTTACCTACCAGGTTTTTATATACAAAATATAATTAACTGTCTTTGTTGAGAGATAAAATTAAAAAACGGTCATTTCCGTAGATACAATAAAAGCGACTAGAGATTGGGAGATACTTGGTAAGCAGCAATTTTGTAATCAGTGCTTGGGGTCTAGTACGGTTTCAAACTGAGATCTTCAATCAAATAAATGTTAGACTTCAAAATTCTATTTTTAACTCCTATAATTTGTATGTAAAGAGTCAAGAAGAATGTCAAGAATCAAGAATAATTTGCTTACTACAAGATATTATAATGGATATGCAACGTTAAGAACTCCTTCATACTATAGTGAACCAGAAAATACAATTAAACTTGAATGTCCTGTGTCATCATAGTATGCAAAAGCATTAGGTCTAACAGAATTAATTAATAGAAGCTTAAATAATATTAAAAATTAGAAAAGCTAAACATGCAGACAATAAACCAAGGGAGCATTATTACCAAAAGTCCAATATTCAACATTGTTGATATCACCAAAAATGATAATGGGATAGTTGAGAGTCTTATTTTTTAACAAAGGACAAAGATTGATCGAAATAGCCTCTTAAGGTATATTGATCATAAAGACTGATTGACTATAAGTATTAGCTATTCACAAAAGTGTGGCATCTCGTTGATCTTCAAAATGTGACTTTGACATTATTTACCAATCTTCCTGACATGAGCAAAAAGGGAAAGAAATTTCAAGTGTACGTAAAAATGAGATAATTTCATCATGATGTTTCAAAGCATTAGAGAGAATCCTTAAAGAACGCCTCATTACTAAAAAATAGACTTAAAGAAGAAATCAATTAGACGTCGAACCGTTGGCATTTTTAAACACTTAAAAACTTAAAACATTTTAAAGATTTTCGATAAAAGGGGAACGGTAGAATCAAAGCAAAAGCATGCTGCAAGTTACGAAAGACCCATATTAAAAAAAAAATACAAAAGATTATTTAAGGTCCAGAATTATCTAACTCCAGGTTTGCAGGCTTAAACGTAAACGTGAAGGTTTCAACTTTGCAAATTGGAGGTTTCAATTTGGAGCCTCCGCAAAACTTTAAAAATTGAAGATTAAAAACTTCCACCTGTCAATTCGTTGATGACTAAAACTGGCTTAATGAGGGTTTGGAAATATCCAGTGAGATATCGCTTGTGAATTAAAACGTAACTTTCAAAAATAACGTTGCTGATGAGAAACTCAAGTTCGTATTCGTGCAGCAATTTGCAATTTCCAAAAACTAAGTTCCAGAAATTGAAGGTCCGAAGTTCAAGATTTGAAACTTGCACTTGTTTTCAAGCTGCATCATATTTATGATGCGGGTTGAAAAACTTCCAGTTGTGAAACTCGGAATACAGGGCAGAACATATTCCAATCCGTTCCAAATTCGAATTTTTAGATTCAAGACTACAAGATGTCGGTGCGACGTAAAACATAAAAAGTGGGGTTTGAAACTAAATCAAGAGACAGTCTTTCCAATTACAAATTTAACGTTGCAGGCAACTTTCTACAACAGAAGGTCTGATTCTTTTAAAGCTAATATCTCGATTATACTATTATAATAATTATGATAAAAGAAACTAGAAATTGCAGAACCGGATTTTTAAACGGTGCACTTACCCTCTGATCCCAGAGGGTAAGTGGAAAGTTTGATCTTCAAAACTGTAGGGTTACCCTTACCTATTTGAAAGTTTGAGATATTTAGAGGTTCGCGTCGGTGACTTAGAGCACCAACGATTTTAAGGCTAGGCCATGTGCATATAAGCCATTCACTTATTATTGTCGTCAAGTAGGCGTTGGAAATTTGACTATTGACATTTTTATCGTATCTTCTCAATATGTGCTAAAAGGAGATGGGTATAAAAAAATGAAGGTTTCAAAGGTAACTAGATGACAAAAATACGTTTAAGGTGTCAAGAGTGGAACCAGTCGAAGACATGAAACATTCATTCAACACATGTTTACATGAAAAAAAGGCAGGTTTATTGTATTTATTCCTTATAGATTGGCAGCAAAACTTCGTCCAGAAATATTAAACCAAGCTTTGGGATAACACAGAAAAAGTACCTTTTAGAGGATGAACTGTTATATTTATGTCACAAACACTCAAAACATATGCCAATATTATATAGTTCTTCTTTTAGAGTTGAGCACTTGGAAGCTTTCAGAAGGAAGAAACGATTTTCCAGTGACCTTGCAAAGGCTTTCCATGAAAATTCAAAGAGTGAAAACTTTCTTTCTGAAAAACTAGCAAAAATTCTATGAGGCTGGTTGGTTCGAACAGAAACTGCTTACACTAGTTTGAAGGACAAAATCAGTAATTGACAAAAATAGAACTTAGCAGCTAGTAAATATCATGGTAAATAGAGAAGTAGGGGTATTATACGTTGTGCGGTTATTTGCGCTCTTCGCCTACCTGCTTATTATCGTGTACACGACAGAAACTAATTAAATAAAAATCGTGTTAAAAAAAGCAGCTTCATTGTGACTATTGTGTCAAATCTTCAGATTGAATTTGGGACTCGAGTTTTTCTTTTTAGGTTTTGAGACTTGTTAGAATGATACCATAAGCACAATCACAAAACCACTAACTTTCCAAGGCAACTGACTTTCTAAAGCTAAAGTTAAAAAAGAAATGCATTTTGTATTAAAAAGTAAACCTAACTACGTTAAAAAACCACCTATGCACTACCTTATTATATCAACGGTCTACACTTGAAAAAAAAATAGACTAGACTACTAAGTCAAAGAATGAACTGATACCCTACAGCTACTAAAACCTGTAGTAAACAAAACTAAAATCCGTTGTCTTCTTCAAATTCGACAGAAATACTGCTTTTTGAAATTAGCTTTGAGGCTCAGATAGTCCAATTACCTACGTGTTTAGGTTGTAAGAGAAATTCTAGCGCGTTCCTTCTATGTGAAGCACCTTGTGCTTTTGTATAGTAAACAATTTGATCATTTTTCCTTGGCAAGAGACAGCGTGATTAGTGGTCACAAAAAGCTCACCCTCATAAGCTCAGCAACGCTAAGCTTTTTGTAACCAATGCACATAAACATAAATGATATAGGTACTTCCTTATGATTTTAAATGATTATTCGTTTTGTAAGTAAAAAAAAAAGAATTCCTGAAGATATTCTAATAACGAATAATCCGTACTAGAAATACTCGCGCACACTAAAAGATGGCCTTTAAGGGTGATCTCTCAAAAACAATGAATTATATTAATAACCAGCACGACTAAGCTTAAAGGCCATCACCGCGCATTTCTTACGTTATACCGTAAACATTAATCAATAGTCAATAAGATATGAGGTATTTTTGCTTTATTTGTATCTCTTTTCAATGTCTAAATCATTAGAATTACTTCAACAAGTATTTTTATGAGCTGGTTCAAGTCTTCGGTAAAAATGATGTAGCAACGAGTCTAGGCTAAAATACTCCTTCCGAGCGATATTATATATTGATCTATAATATCTCTAATGTAGTTACGAATCGGATTTGTTCTGCTACAAAATTCAAACATCTAGACATCTAATAATACTTAAAAATAGTCAACGCGGCAGTAAGAGGACGCCGAATCTGTCTGTCTGTGGTCGTCGCTCAGCAACCGTCGTGCCTGCTCGGTGGACCACGTGACCCGGCGCTAACCCGCCGTTGTTAATTTTATAGCATAGTTTTTTTACTTATATACCTTAATATAATAGTTACACAACAACTAATACCCCTAAAATCTGATTAAATATGAGACAAACTTACGGATCTTTTGTCGTATTGGTGTCGTGCCGTCTAGCTGTCTAACTGATCTACAAGCTAACACATAGTCATGACAGGGCCTTGATTATTGAAGAAAACTAATCAAAACTGTTGACATCAATAGACAAGTCCCAATGGTCGTCAAAAGTTTGCGATCAGTGAGACAGTTCGACAACAGCGGCCGAGACAGTCCTAACGGCCAGTCCGGCACCCGGGACCGCCGGAGGGGCGGTACCTTGACTATCGATAGGTTGTCATGACGCTGGCCACTCCTTGAAATCAGGGAAGTGTTTCCCACCTGCTTGTTGCGGCGCTCCGCTGGAGTATCCGCCGGTCGAGTCCGCGCCGTATGGGGCGGTGGAGCGGGCAGAATAATCCGAATACGAACCGTAAGCAGAGCCGTATGACGCCGGACCGTAGTCCGAGCCGGGCTTAGAGGCGGTGCCTGCGCTGGGAGCGGTGCCGGGTGGGCCGGAGGGCGTGGCCGCGGCTGATTGGCCGCCGCGCGAATACACGTCACCGGCCATGTAGCCTGTCGATGAAAAGAACGGCGATAGGGGCGTGGCCGAGGGGCGGGACTTAGTTTTCGAGGAGGAGGCGCAAATCTTCGTTCGTTGGATGAGTTTTCTCGTAATAGTCGCAACATGCATCAGCTAATAATAAAAACTTAACATACACTGTTGTTGCATATAAGTGGTTTCCAAAGTGGTTGTTGTCAAAATGAACATTTGACTGAATATGTTTCCAAATTTTTTTTTCCAAAACCTAATATTTTTCGAATAAAAGTTACTGATTTGCATTTAAACCTAATCAAGCTTAAATCATGTTGTACATAACAGTTGCTGTTTGTTAAGAAAACTGGTGATTAATGAGAATATATCCCCCCACCAACTTTTTTATGGTTGTTGAAAAGAATGATACAACCAAAAAATAAGACAATTCTTGAGAACAACGCGTTTACAATTATTACTGAAATTGTGGTAATTGTGGTCAAAACGTCGGCATTCTTCTTTAGGTATTATCCCAGACTTGTACCTGAGAGCATCAATATTAGTTTTTTTTACACGCACAAATCTATTTAATGTTTTACGAAAAAGCTACCCACATTGCACAAATAAAAATTAAATTGGCCATTAACTAATAAACAAAACATGATTAAATTACGATCTTTAGCTATTTTCACAATATAGTCTACCTGATTTACACCTCAAAACAACTTTTTTTTTGAGTAAAATAAACTAATAAAAAAATTGAGATATTGTGAACCAAAAAAACTTTTAAGCCAAGAATAAGGGGATTTAAATATAAGAAGATTCAATAATAAGAGGATTCAAATACCGGAGGACCAAAAATCATGACAAAAACGTCATCCGGCAATCTCAAAATGATAGTTGACCAAGGAACTCATCATCAATATCAAGAAGCCTATCATCAAATAAAAACACATATTTTTGGATTTCAAAATGAATAGGCGTTCATTTGAAAATGTCATCTAGTAGGTAAAATGTCAAAAGAAAGGATGCAGGAACAAATGGCATATACTTTGATTATGTCATAATACACACTAAAATAACTTTGACCAAGAGCTCCTTGGTATATCATTTTGCCATTTCTATTAAAATGTAGTTTAAGGTGTTTAGTTTAAATTGATATTCTTCAAATATCTATCGTGACGGTTAGAGTTACAGGTTCATGCAAACGGCATTTTTTTTCAAACTAAACAGATAACATTCATTTTAAGAAAATCAGTGGTGTTTGATTAAAAAATTTGAGTGGTAAAAGGAGGCCTGATCTTATCTAAATAAATTTCTGTAGATATTGAAAACCAGTTAATTAAGTCTGTCTAAGGGTGACTTTTACAACTATCAGTAAAACTTCAGTTTGAAGTTAAAAGAAAACCAGTAATGATGTAGATTGCATTGTTACCTGACAGATAAACAATGCAATCTACGTCATATCTGGTATTTTAACTTCAAAGTGAAGTTTTACTGATAGTTGTAAAAGCCACCCTAAGTAGAGCATAATGAGCTACTCGCATTTCAAATTTGAATGGATTGTGTCCGATACTAGACGAGCTATGAGAAAAATTAAAATATTAAAGTTCAACACCTTGTATCTTTGTAAAGAGTCGTTTCAACATTGCAATCCAAAATATTCCTGGTTTCAAAGGCTTCCCAACAAAGCAAAAATCTAGTATAGGTCTGCTACATGTTATTTTCTTAAATTTTCTTCAAAACCACTATCAGATAACCTTCAAAATGTCAAAAAGGTTGGCAAATTTAATTTATTTGACCTAACTGACTTGTGATAGTCTAACCAAGGATATATGATCCAAGTAGTATTTTTATTCGATTATCTCTGTGGGCTGCTCTAGTAAAAAAAAACTAAAAGACAGGAGACGATAGTTCTTACCTAACCATATTTGCCTAATGACATCAATACTATTCTTATGTTATGTTTTAAATACCAATTCTGGTTTATCTAAAGCATGCTAACACTTGTACAAGGTATGTTGTACCAGAACACCACACATAAAAATGGGTTCTTCCAAGAAATCAGACAGAAAGAAAATTGTTAATTTACTAGGTTTGTCGATTCATTAGCCATAACTTGTAGCGACGAGTTTTAAAAGAGATCAAGCAGAAACTTGCTTAGAATGTGTTAATGATTGGGCTAAGCTTATAGCAAAACAACATAACATTAACATTTGTTACAGTGACCTCGCGACAGTTACAATCATTGCTAAAGGCTTCTTAAACGATCATTAGTAGCCTCTAGAAATTTGTTTCTACTTATTCGTCCGCACTATGCACACCAAGAACTAACGCACGTATAAGATTTGTTAAGTCAGAAGTGGAATCTTATTTAACCCTACGAAGCAACCTGTAAATTCCTGTCATCAATTTAAGGAATGATCAAATTCGCATATATTTTTAAATATTGCAACCTCGAAAAGCAAAATGATAAAACATTTTCCGTTTATAGAATTTCCACCACGATTTAAGGTTGGTAAGTATTCATCTTCATTTAACTTAATATAGCTTAATATAGCATTAACTTAATATAGCAGGTGTAAGAATAAAATGTATGGCGGAACGATAAGTTATACGATTTCTTCAATTAATGGTTGTAAAATTACTTGCATTGGAGATGAATGACATTTAGGACCATAAAATCCTTCACAAATCCTCATGGCAAAATACATGTGAAACCAAGCGAACGAGGTGCTGCTAATTTACTACATGCTTCTCTTTCAAAAAAGTTATGTCAGCGAACCAGATTTCTTCTTGAAGCTATTTTAGTTGATACAAGGACTATGTAACGTGTAGTGGAGAGCGGAATGAGTCTCGTCTCGAAAAAGGGAGACGAATAGAAGACCTGGCAGGTTAACTGTCAATTAGACTTACTGAAAGGGATGAAATTTGAATTTTATAGAAGTGGGCCTACTGTAACTTGATCCTTATTAAACGAAACGAGAGGACTAATAAGAGACAAACATTACATTTTTAGCTGTTCTTTTTCAAACCCAAAGTGAAAATTTCTGTGTCAATAAAAACATGACCTACTTTCTTTCCTATTATATCTCAAAAATTCCTTCTTTGTGTCGAGAAAGAAACAAAAAAAAATTATTTTTTTTTGTTCCAGCTTACTCCAATCCAACCACCTTTGAATTTAATTTTATTACTTACTTTACAGCACTACTACAACTAGCTACTATTTAATTGAGTTTCCTTTTTCTTTTCGAATTGAATTTATATTTTTGAAATATTTAGTAATGCCGCAAATACCTACCAATTCAAAAGCGTAATATTATATGAACTAAAAATTAAAAACAAAAATTGTAAAAAATTCTTTATTAGTTCTAATCGCTGCAATGCAGTCATGATACTTTTATAATAATTACTTTCATATCATATCATTATTGTGAATTAACTTAACTTCTAAATATTCAAAAATCTGGGTAATATATGCGTTCGCAATACAAATACATGGCGAAAATAATGCTAGAATAATTACTACTCCTATAATGTATGAATCAGCTTAAGATATTATTTACAAAGTATTAATTTATAAATAACGTCGCGACAGGAAATATTTTGTTTAATAAGTTAAAATTATTTTATCTAAAATTATCATAATTTGATGGTTGCAATAAACTATTGTTTGTCCACAGTCAGACCCCCTACTTTAATACTTATCTTCTACCACTACAAGAATGTAATTTCGTTTTTCTTTTATAATAAAAAGTACTCTGGTGCTTATGTACTTGCTCAGCTTAATAATAACAACAACAACCAGTGTTATTTCTTAGGGCAGGGAGCATCTATAACATAATTAATTTTACTTCTTAAGAGTACCTTAATAATTTATACAGAATGAATTTAGTTACTTAAGCATTAATCTAGTATTACACGTTAAATCACAGGTGAGAATGTATTCGGATTGTAACACAACAATACTACCCAGATTGTCATAATAACTTGCTCAATCAGTTATCAGAGAGGTTGTTTATGGCAAGTAAAGAACCTCTCATTATTCATGATTATTATTTATTATTTTAAAATTGTCCTAATTTTGTTAAAAAAAAGTAATGGATATCCCAACGTGCTATAAGGGACATTTGAATTTAATACTCTCAATATAAAGTGTAGTCCGCGGATGAACGTAGCTGCTGTAGCACATTACATTAAATAACAAAAATGTATAAAAAGGGATTCAGTACTTAAAGCAGCAAGACCGACGCAGAAATTATCCATTCCACCAATTCCTGCTCAGATTAATAAATAACTGTAGGAATTTGAATGGGAAATAACTAAAACATATTTGCGGACTCCTCCCCGAAAGCTCCCGCCAATTGACCCACATTGTCGACCGTGTTAATAACGCTAAGACACCTACCCGATGGTCCGGTAGATCCGCCGTTCTGGGGCATGTTCCAATTGTTCCAGGAGGCTGTGCTGTTGCCTGCATTTACGGAGAGGCCCAAATTGGTAACGTGTTACAACAACAATTTCGAGGGGTTATGGTTAGTATGTTTCGCGTATTTATTTTTTTTTTGCACGAATGAGAAAAAGTGGCGGTTGCGTAAATACTAAATATCTAAACTGTGTCCCATCAGTCTTCCGATTGTTTGAGCGTGACCAAAAGTGACTTGAAATTATAAGACTATGCTGTGCAGCGGGATGATATAGTTTCAGTTCACTTGTTTAGAAAATTAAGTCTAATACATAAATAATGTCTATTACACAATTCTATGTGGTCCAGATGTGTGGAATAAACCACCTGTGAGCATGCGGTAGTCTTACCATTTTCAACCAATTCTAGTCAATCAAAGATACGTCATATATTTTAGGTTACACACTAAAGAGCAACTAAGTTAATGATGTAGAACTAGCTTAAATAAGGCCATTAGCGGGCCGGGTCATACCTCTAAACACACACTTCCGCGTAAGGGGCATAAGGGTTATATGGAGAAAAATCTCCGTATGGTCAGAAGTATGGCCATTATAAAAAGTAAAACATAACTGAACTAACCATGTCACCAATATGTACCTGTTATGAGCTCTGAGTTATATAAACCATTCATTTATTTTTGATATTCTTTAAACCTATAATTTTATATATTTAAATATTACCTTTAAAACCTTAATTTTTTTATACCTATATCATTTCAGCAAACGCTGAAAAGATACGATAAAAATGTCAAAGTCACATATCCAATGCCTTCTTAATGTCAATAATAAGTGTTTGGTATATATACAGATAATTAGAAGTACTATAAGAGGGATATAAGTCGCGAAAATGAAGCTCTGAAGCGTCGAAGCTAACGATCCACCTGCGCAGTTATTCGAAAAGATTAACTGCCCTGGCGCGAAATTTAACAATCAAAAGTATAATTTTTTACACACACACGGTACTAAAAAATCCAAGTATCAACGTTGGATTTAACCCTACTTTTCCAGAACGCCCAAACCGCGAAACTGACGCTTTGATCTTGAATCTTGGTCTTTGCTTTATTGCCTAGCAGAGTCTTTCGATCATCAGAGGTCTATTGGACGGTTTGTAACAAAACAAATGTTCAGGTGATTTTCCTGTATCTAGGCTGTAATTTATATTCCCAATGAGCCCCTATTGGAGCTCCATGTCATACCCGTACCTAGACAGATATTTATTTTATGCTCAACTGTAGGAAATCAACCATAAACTAGCCTCCAAAAAGGGTTCTAATTACCCCGTTATTCATTAGAAAACGTCATCTAGACGGCTGTTTCTTGTGGTGCCTTATTCTCTGCGAACGTTGGCGATTATCATGGCTAGTCTTATTCTATCAGCTGCCTGTCTAAATAATTGTAAAGATGTCATCCCAAACAACTGGCGCAGGTTTTGCAGCCATGAGTTCCTTCTCCTTCCTGGTCCTCTCCTGCCATCGACCTTACCCTGTAGGATAAGCTGCAGTAGTCGATATTTGTTGTTCCTCTTTACAGAAAAGGATGACGTCATAGGACTCACAGCTCGTGACGTCAAATGGACTCACAGCCAACTAGATGAGGTTTTCAAATAATCACCCCCTCCCTTATGCGCCTTGTTTGTAATGCGTCAAGGGTCACAAAAATCTAAAGTTTCTTTCAGTAAAGGCTTACTTCATTTGCTTTAACTAACTTTTTGGTATTCAATTTCATTTGGCTTCACTTTTCCTATAACGAATATTCTATTAACATCATGCAGGCTTCAGGACTTCCATAAATATTTAAATTGAAGTGAGGCAATTTTTTCTAGGTTTTTGTTGCCCAAATGGAGACAACTATCTTCTAATTGGCCTTCAAATAGGCCATCGCCTCATCCCAGCCCAACTATTCTATTTCACTATATAAAAAGGGTTCGAACGAAATTCACAGTGCACTTTTATTCCCTCTAATTTAAATGTCATTGGACATAACCTGAAAAATTCCAAGCGTCAGATTAAAAACGTCACTCATTTTTTCAACCAGTACGTGCTGTGCAGTAAATCTTTTCAAACATCTGCGAGATTTTCATAACCAACTGGGGAGTGGGAAGTTAAACTTTCGTTCTATTGTGAGGGACTCTACTTTCTCCATATATAATAAAATAATATATGATTTCACACCACGTGTTCATTAGAAAACCTCATCTTAAAGGGTATGAATCTTTGACAGAAAAGGATGACATAATAAACGTAAATGGACTTTTGTTGTTTCATCCTTTTTTTTACATTTCACAGCCAACCAGATACTTTTTCAAATAAACATCTCCTACAATACGCAACATTTCAGTACTCTCACTTAACTATCGCTGTGATAGTTAATTAATTGTCTGAATAAAGTTATAAGGTACTAAAATAAAAGTGAGTACTTCTATTTAATTCATTGGTGTTTAATTGCTACCGTGTGGTAATGCTGACCAGCTTTGAAGATTACCATCATGAGAGAAAAAACTGACTAAAATTGATTTTCCAAATTTTGTACTTAAATTGGTTACCAAATTTGTTAAAAGGAACTACTCGATCTATACTGCGACTTATTCCAACGAAACCCTCACTTTTTCAATAAAATGGCATTGATTTTTGGGAAGAGTAATCAAGTGTCGAGCACTGTATGTAGTCATAATGAAACTTGGAAAGAAAGGAAAATAATGAATATCTCACTTCTTTAGAACGTTGGACGTTAAGGAAGGTAATGACCGTTGCAGAAAAAAATCACTTACTAATCTAAATGTTCTCCTATGCAAGAGATATTGTGTCGTTTACTTGACGGTGGTAGATAATGATGTACTATTAAGCAAAACATCTTGGACTTCAATTGTCTTTATTGAGTTTTTTACATGACGTTTCTAGCTTTGGAATCTCTGCTTGCATAAGATAGAGATTTCACTGCTCGAAACGTCGTGTAAAAAAACTCAATAAAGACAATGGAAGTAAAAGATGTTTCGCTTAATAGATATTGTGTCCATCATAATGTCAAGAAACTTGCCTCAAGGCTCAGCTACACAGAAATGACTTAATCGCTCCAGTAGTGCGGCAGTAGGCAGGAAGAGTGTAACAGTACATCTCGTAGTAGAGAGAAACAGTACAACTCAAACTTAGTGATGTTTATTTAAAAAAGTCATCTAGTTGGCGTCTAGTGAAATGTCAAAAGAAAAGCATGAAGGAACAAAAGTTCATTTAATTTGATTGTCATCCTTTCCTGTCATAAATTCATAGTAATTTATATGACGTTTTATAATAGAACACCCCGTACAAGAAACTAACTTTTTAACAGCCGTAATATCTGCACAACACTACTTTCTACCGGCATTTGTCTTTCATAAGCATAGTTTCCAAAAATATTATTTAATTAAAATTATCACTATACCAGCTATATCCCCCCTTTTCACAATAGAAAATTACAAAATCACTTTAAAAGGGCTGTTTAGTGTTATCGTACTAATTAAGTTCTCAGAAATATTTACCAGGGAGATAACTATTACTAAAGTACCTAAGCTGCAAGATTAGTTGCGTCAATGTAAACTCAACAACACAAGTTTAGTTATCCTTTTACATGGTGTCCGTTCAGTGATAATGCTACAAACAGCGTGTCTTTTTTATTCTATATTCAGAAATGTTTGCAATATCTCCATTTAGCCAGACCGTCTAGGCTAAACGCCCTTAGATACACCCGTGTCCATTCTTCTACCTGAACCTAAACCTCTAGGTCGGTTCTGAACAGAGCCTAATTGAAAGACTTTAGTATTGATAATCTCCGAAACTGGACGAGTTATAAAAAAAAAGTTTGAAAATTTAACACAAAATCTTTGCGAGAAAGTATTCAAGGGATTTTTTGCATCTTTTTTGGTCTAGAATGAACTATAAAATTATTGCACGCTATTTTCGGAACACCCTGTATTGTCACATCAAAATAAACATTGAACTCTTACTAATAAATGAAGGTAACAATAGTAAAACTGAACCTTGCCCTTGGTTAAATTTATTTTGTGGCTCTCTGGTCCATAGTACAAGGAATTGTTTAAAAATCTATCAATACTGTAGACATTGCCCTTTATACTAATTAGAAAATAACTAGTCCATCGGTCTTTTCTTTGTGTAAAATGATCTGGAGTATAATTAAGAGAACCTAGTAGTCTAACTTGTATTTGCCTTCGTTTCGCTTTATCTTAAGTACTTGTTTTGAATTAACATTGTTTCTCATACTCAATAGCTTACTGCTGTTGTGTAGACACGTTCAATTTCTATTCCCATTCGGCTCCTTACCTAGTTATTATAGTATTTACTATATAGTTACCATTTGAATAAACGTTCAAAGTCTTGACTAATACGTATTTATTTCCACCCGTACTCGAGTTTCAACATTTTCAGTCCATACGTGCAATTAAGCCGACCCAAGTAGAAACTCCTTAATCGATCCAGTGCTTCAATTTTGAGAATTTATGATAGTTGCGAAAGACCATCGTAATAAATGGAAATATAGCAGAAGCGTCAAAAAGCGCAAAAATATCAAAGAAAAAAGCCGCTGGGAGCCCCGACGCCGCTACCGCCTCGAACACCAAATTCCCTGACGTAATCATTCCATATGAGGAGTGCTCAATAGAAAGTCCTCAAGTTGGCTGTGAAAATGATGGAATAACAAAACTGTCGTCCTCTTAAATTCATAGTCAACTTGATGAGTTTTCTGTTTTGCACACCTGTTACTTATAAAAGTAAACCGCAGGCAGCAGTAGGTAGGCAGAACCTCCTCATAGCTATCACCGCTATCAAAGCTCCTCACAGCCTGGTGGCACTAAAGCCCTCACGTTTAGGTTAGTTCAGTTATGTTTTAATTGTGTAAAAATGAATGGCTGTTCAACTGGTTTAAAAACGAACTCTTATCATTCTTTAACCGTAACATATACAGGCCAAAAGGAGACGTTTTCAGGAGTCTAGTATATCTTTTTGGACGCGTGGATGTTGGACTTATTACTGTCCTTCTATAAATCACAAGGTGCTTATTATGAACACACCCCACGAGAAATTGTCTGTAATAAGTTAATGTTTGGGCTCATCATCATATTTTCAACCTCTGTCCGAGTCGAGAATTACCTTGCTTGAAAGGTGTTTTAATCCTCTTAACAATGGCATTTTACGTTTTAATTTTAACTAGCCACCGTTAGGGTATGGCAGGCGAGGGGTTGAAAATATTCTCCTATTCCCGAAACACTTCAAGGGTATTTGAAAATAATTTACCGGGTTTCTGTCCTGAGAACGTCTCTTCGTTTGGATATCTTGTATAGTATATCGCTTATGAATGTTGGTAACTATAAAATGTATGACGTAACTTTATAAGACTGTTTCTCAGTATTTCGTAAAACAGGAAGAATTAGTTTTGACTCAAACACGAAATCTTTCAGAACACCAAATCATAAGTACCGCTCTCAAAATCTATAATAGTCGTGAACCGTTTCAGTGGTTAAGATTCCATCACAGTCCACTGACTTCTAAATCAATTGTCACGATTTCGTTAAAATGCATGTCTATCAAACACAACTAATGCTTATCTATAAACTGTAATTATCCTGGACACAAAGTCTCAACAACGCAACAAAATAGGCACGCATAAATACCGATTTAAGTTTTTTACTACTGACTTTTGGGCATCAAGCCTCAGTACACTTTTTTGGGTGATTTGTTTGATGTTGAAAAACTGGATTTACATCCGAGCCCTTTTCAGGGTAAATTAATATTCCCAGTAATTTTACCGTGAATAGTGCGATAATCGTTTTTCAACATCAAATCTACCATAACCCAAAAAAGTGTATTGTGGCGAAATACCCAAAAGTAGTAAAAAATGAATAATCCGCCTCTAAAAGGATTTCACGAACGGGACAACGACAATCGCGATTATTTAAAGTTTCCCAAATACGGAAAGAAAAACTTACCGTACGATCCGTAGCCTTGTTGAGTCGGAGGTCCGCCGTAGCTGTTACCCCACTGCGGTGGAGGACCCTGCGGGGCAGGCGGCGCACCCCATCCTTGATAAGAACCAGGACCAGACGGGGCCCCATAACCAGCGCTATATTGCTGTTGAGGAGAAGTACCCCAGCCCTAAATTTAATTACCCATAAGCAAACAAGAAAAAATTGATTTTGAGCTAATAAATAACTAGCGAACTTAATTAAGTCGCTTCCCCCGACGCTTTGCAGTATTAACATAATCTAACCAAAGATATGGCAATATCACTAGGTGAGGCAAGTTAATCAGTTTTTACTATAAACAAGCTTAGAGATGAGTGACCTCTTAGTGTACGTATAATAGTGTATGTACAATAAAACATTAAACTTCACTGCCGTCACTTTTTATAAGGCAGGGGCATGTGGCGTAAATGCCATTGATTCAAAAATGTTAAAACGAAAAACAGAACTAAAAAATGGAATCTAGTTGAACAACAAACTGCTTCCTGCAGGAGCCTGCCTGCCTAGAGGTGTATTTCGTATCTCTATGTTTTTTCTTTATATGTTTCTATGTATGTTTCTATTTAGCCTTTAGTTTATTTTTTTCCGTTTCGTCGTTGAACAAATTTCACAAATTTACGTATACCGACAAAAAGCTTCTATGAATAATGCAGAATAGCCTTGTTAAAGGCGTCAATTAAACGTAGAAACGTTGGCATAATTTCGGCGGAAAAATAGAAGTTTTTTATTTAACTTTCTAAAAAAACTTTCTAGAAGGTATAAAAATAGATATTTTTGTAAACTAACAAAAAAAAATCCGCAAAGGCCTTGATAAAGATTTAAAAAATGTTCCAAACCACTTTTTAAAGAGCGGTCCTAAATGGAAACATGGTGAATCAATTTGGCCTTAAATGCCTTAATCCTTAATCCACGTTTGCACCAATTTATAAAAGTATTTGTTCACAATATTTTCGGGAGGCCACTCTCTTGCGTTCACTTTATCTGCCAACGTTTCGACCCTTATTGAGATCTTTCTTAGAGCTTTTTCAGTCAAAAGGCATCTTTGGGGACTGAAATGGGAGACCAACACCTTCATATTCATTAAAAGTGCGCAAAGTACATATTATACAATCAATAAACTGATGATAAGATGTATAGAAGGTGGAGGACATAAAACTCGATGTGTAGTGTTCTCAAGCGATGTAGGCAATGTATCGCTCTAAAATCACGCCATCATGTAAGTGCACAAAGTTCTAAGATTTCTCATCTGTTTAAATATTTCTAATCTAAACAATATGTTTATGAAACCATATTTGAGCCACCAGGTACTTCATCTTGTTTGTTGACGTTTCGACTATTTGTTGGTCTTTTTTAAAGGTGAAATACATAAGCATAATTTTAAATTATAGTGTAACAGCTCTTTTAAGCAAGGCCCATGTATTTTAGCCTTTAAAAACACTAAAATACAGTTGAAACGTCGACCTTCTTCATCTGAATGTATAAAGTTTTAATATTCTCAATCTGCTATACATCCAAATCAACAAATTATTTTTTAGTTAGTCCAACGATCAAAAGTCTGAATCTCGAACTTACCAAATATCCTTGATTCATGTTGGGTCCCATCGGAGCTCCCATGTTCATGGGAGGACCGCCCATTTGACCATTGGGACCCTGCATCATACCCATTGGCGCCTGAGGAGGCCCCCAAGCGGACGAAACGTCGTTACCACCCATTTTGTTAACTCCTGAACCATCCCTCGGCTCCGCTTTCTTTATTTCAACCTGAGAAAAAGGTTCACTTGACGAAAACATGTAAATCTTAGGATTTTGATTCGAAAAATATCCAATTTTGCCCAATCCTTAAAGAGAACTTGGAAGGAGAAGAAGAAAATTGACATTATGTAGAACTGCGCCCTTAAGCCATCAGAAAAATTATTCTATTATTCAAGGAAAGGCTTGGCATGGAAGGATAACGACACTGTTGGTAGCAATGATTGTCCTACGTTTACTTTTAGACTTAATTATTTTTACTCTAATTTTTCTTCTCCAAATTAAATGTGACTTCTTGATTCACTCCAGTGCACTATTGTAATACAGCGGAGGCGACAAGAAGTCTATTTTATTTAGCACAGTGGCCACCCAACAGGCGGGCTATTTAAAAACTCGCCAAATGTGTCTACCATGCTATAAAAAATCACCAAAGCCCAGAGCCCTACCACGTGAAAACTTACTTGTTTTCCGTTTAAATTCACGAAATGCTCGGCTACGCATCTGTCAACTGCGTCGTCGTCTTCGAAGGACAAGAAGCCAAAACCTGAAAATGAAAATAATCCGTAAGTTCATCACTCTTCTAATCAAAGCAGTCTAACGCAACCAATATGTACCAAAAACTTCATGACGCATAAATAATACTACAGACTTGAAAATTTAGCAAGAGAAACCAAGAAAAAAACAGTTACAAATTTTTAGAGTGTAGACATGCAAATAAAAGTAAAGAAATCTGTGATCCATCAAGTTGTTCCATCTTGATTCACTCCAATGTACTATAAAATATCTACAGCGGAGGCGACAAGACGGTGGTTATGTAGCACAGAATACAAGTAGACAAACTACAAATAAATTTGTCTAACAGAGTACCGTGCAACCATGCACCAGCTGTCACTGACAACTTACCTCGGGACTTTTTCTTCTCCTGGTCATACATAATAACAACCTCCATCACTTTACCAAATCTCGTGAAAAAACTTCTCAAGTCAGTTTCGGTCACATTTGAAGGCAGTCCGCCGAGGAACACTTTAGGATAACCACCTCCTTTCTTGGGTTTCTGCAGAGTCCTGGGATTGCATGGTTTGGGGTCTATTGTGCTGTGGCAGACAAATTAAATGATAAACAATGTAATACAGTTTAAAGTATTCATAATAGCTAATAATCATTTCATGACATTTGAGTTAACCAAGTTTTGATCTTAGCGCAATCTTCTGATATTTATTTAAAACTTTATATAAAAAGAAAATTGGATACTTAACAAAACTGGATTAAGTAAGAAGGGCGCGAATGTTATAGAAAATGTATCCTACTGAATGCTTCTGTGTTCTCGTTAACTTTAAGATTTCGGATCATTATTTAGTAGTCTGTTTTTGGCTGAAATAGCCCTTGCAGTTGAAAAAAACATGCATATTTTGATAACTATTTCAAGTTAAGTAAACAAACTCTTATGCACCAAAATATATGTAACATGAGAGAAAAACAAGGTTGTTAAGGCTTCTATATAAAGTTCGCTTACCGTCCATCAAGAGTGTGGGGTCCGTTTTGTAAAACAACATTAACATTAGTTGGATCGGCGAATGTAACGAAGCCGAACCCCCTAGACCGGCCAGATTCGGCGTTTTTCATCACCACACAATCGATGACTTCCCCATATCGGGAGAAGTACCTCTGAAGGTTATCCTGAGTCGTTTCCCATGAAAGGCCGCCCACAAAGAGTTTGCTGCAAATAAAAATTACATAAATAAGTACTACCACAAATTAAGACAATTTTGATAAAACATTTTGCATTTTTTGAGGGATGAAATACATAGCCCTCAAAGTGAATCTGCTTGATATCAAAACTGTGTTGTGTGTATAATCAGCTCTGTACTAATTAATCTTAATACTCTGCTAAATATATTGAAATCCATTGAACATTGTTCAGTCGGGATGGCTTGCACTTGTGAGCTCCACCCTACCCGACCGTCAAAAGACTAGCATGAATGTGTCACAGATTCATATCGCAAAAAAAAAATGAGCGCTGATGTTGGCCGCTGAAGAGGCGAAACCGGCCAGTCAAAAAGAGTTTGCACAAGAAACACAGTGATTCATTGATCTCTAAAATCTACACGATCGTAACAAAATACATTTTTTTGCGTTAAAGAGCTTTTTCGTTTTAAATTAGATGGAAAAATATCGTGTTTTTTCTTATTATTCTAAAAACAGTCGAATGTCAATTTTCATAAAATTTGCTACCCTGTATTTTAAAAACGACACATATAATTATGGCTTGTATCATTCCAGCACAACGATTAGAAGAGGGGGCGGGGAGACAACTTACATTGAAATGAACAAAACGTAGACAAATATAGAGGGATCATGAAGGAACTGCATGTCAGTGTGTCGTACCCGTAATTATAATTAATGCGTTAGGTAAAACTGTAAAACACACGAAAACTCAGTTCTTTCATAATTTCTCTATATTTATCAACATTTTGTTCCTTTCAATGCAAGATATGTCACCCCCTAATGTGTTGATGCCTTTCATAGAATTATGCAAGTTATCATATGACAGAAACTTCTACAATTTGAGAATAATAGCCTTGAAAAAGACAAATTAGACGTCGAAACGTCGGCAATACAATTTCTGCAAAGTTCGATTTTGTGCCCTTCCCGTTAGTTTTCTTCTGGAAAATAGCATCTTGATGACCCTATGCTTAAATCAATAAATTAGTATCCAATGATTTAGTGGCAACAGATTCTTTGTGGATCTTGTAATGTAGTGCAATACCTACTGGAAGTGATCATCTCTGTCACAGTTTTTGATACTTTTTGGGTTCCTAGCATTAAACAATGTACCGGCTGGTTAAATAAGAATCGTTCTGGCATTGCTCATAGTTCTGGACCTCAAAAACTATAAATGATAGAAACTCGACACAAAAAACTTATTAAGGGATATGACAAAGAAAAACGTTTTAAAAACATTTTTATTCATGTAGCATTGCAGTTCCACTCAAAAGTAGGACATCCTAGGAATTTTTAAGGCACATTTTTACATCTGATGCAATTTTTTGATACAGACCAGACGTGATAATTAAGCATTTTTTGTATATTTTTTTTGTATATTTTTTTAAATGCCACAATCAATTGCAAAAAACAAGGGTTTGAAGGTGCAAGTCGTTGTGGTACAACGTAAACAGTCTTTTGAAGGGTCAAAATTTTCATTTGTCAAGGTTATTTTCTAAAATATGGCTAATTTTAGGGGAAGTAGTAAGGCTGTATTTAAATATTGCAACTGTAAATGTAATATTTGTCCTTTAAAAGTCTGTATCACCTGAATTATTTTTAAAGCGTTTTGGCCATGTTATATGATCAGCTTTTTTATCTTACACATTTAGTTTGCGAGATACCATAAATGTATTTATCAACACTGTTTATCAACATTACTTAGTTACACATGTGCCAGAATTACATCACCATATATAATCATCATGAGTACTTCTAGTCTTTGTTCCAGTCTTTGTATTAAGAGTAAGAAACAAACAAATTGTCTTTTTTCGGGTAAAATTAGATAATTATTTAAGATATATTGGCTCGGACGTGATTTAAAAGGAATTCTTACTACTAAATTGATGGGTATACTTCCAATAAACTCAATAAAATCTCAAATGGACTGGTTTCCAAAATATTAATTTTTAGACTCTAGAATGTTACACTTTTGAAGTCGGCTAGTTTTCAAGAAAGAAATACTGATATAATATAGAGGGCAACCCCCATTATAAAATAGCTAATTAAGTAATTTCTTCATTATGGTTTAGGTACCCGAAGGTTTATCCCTCGGGTTATCCTGCAATTTTAAGGAAAAAGATGCTCAATTTGGAGCTAAAATAGATTAGTATTACTCCATACTTTATATATATCGCCTGAAAAAAAATAAATAAAATAATAAAAAAAAAATCAAACCAACAACAAAATATGCCTCTTTGTTGCTAATAGGAATATGGGAATGTTAAATCAACTTAAATCATATCTAAGCAACTAATCCAAGCCGTCAAGCGATAAGAATAACGCGAAATCAATAGTTCGGGCCTAAGGTGATAATCAGAAAGTGTAACAAGCAAGTACCGCACACAATTCGTAATACACGCGCACCAGCAAGAAACTGTGTAGTTCTATTATATTCATAATTTATAAAAAAAAAACGCCAATTAATTAGACAGTAACTTTCATTGCAGCATTAGTTGGCACACGAAATGACTTTATTTTAATAAGTAAAAAATCGTACTTTCACTAAACCCGTTTAAACGAACAAGCCGGGGTAATATGTCTAAGAATCACTTTTATATCTCAAGTTTTAACTCCACGTTAACGGAAAGATTTTTGACCGATTTATCTCTATTTGACTTTTACATGTCTGTAACTACTTTAAACTTAAGATATTTGACTTATAGTGTCTATAACTTTATGTGGACTTTAAACTTGACATGTAATAGTGGCCTTAAAAAAATAATAATTTTGTATTGTGCATGTAGGAGAAAGAAAAGAAGCGAAATTAATACATACTTAAGTTCCTCCGTCAGTAGCGTCGGTAGCGCGTCCATTACTCAACTATAGGTTCACTTAAAACACAAATAAGACTAAGATCTTTCTCGCAAGAGCGACCTTTGTGGAATAAATTATTTGTCACAAACACAGTGCAGGTAACCTGGAGCTTAACCCTAATACAACCTTTAAAGAGGCAACTTACTTAAGATATGAATTCTAAATAGCCATAGAGTAGACAAACTGCTAAGTGCAATAAAAATTTGCCAAAAGAACCCATTAAGCCCAGGTAGTTGGCACCAAATATTTTCTAGGAACCCATTGAATTTCCTATCTGCAAACTTTTATTGACACTAAGATAAAGTTATGAGCTAATTGTAAATAAATACTATACTGAAACTGAAAGTATGTAAGAATCAGAGGATAAAGTGTAAGTTGGAATCAATTAATACTAAGAACTATAAGGAGCATACTTGGGTTTTTTTAGCTGTTATGAATTTTTTGAAAGATGTCTTATCTAACTGAACATATCTGGTACGACGCGTACCCACTAGTAGAGTGCATGTATTGATTAAGTACTGATATACAGGGTGATTCAAAAGTACTTTGACACACTTCAGGAGTTGATTGCTGGCATTATTTTAAGAAGAAAAGTTCTAATAAACGAGGGTCCCTAAGAGCATCGTTACGAAGATACAGGGTGTTATGGTTTTATTAGAATAATAATAATAATATCTTCGAAACAGCTTGAAATTTAAGTGAGGATATTTCGAACTTTGAACTGAAATAACACGTTCCATCTTGCTGAGGTAACGATTCTAAAACGTGCATTAAAACGATTTTTATTTTTTTACTTAAAAATGACGCGTCTAACGAAGAAAACGTATGAGAGATTCTTTGTTTACAATTGAATAGAGCAACAAAAGGGTAGAATTTATTTTTTGATCCACTGGCATACCATACTTTTCTTCAAAAAGATACTCGCTAACTATTGACATATGTAAAATTTTATTAAAACCTTTCAAGCAATTTAGTTTTATTTTTTTTACAAAACTCTAACACCCTGTATCTTCGTAACGATGCTCTTAAGGACCCTCGTTTATTAGAACTTTTCTTCTTCCTGTATATCAGATGCTTGTTTGGTTTAGGTAATTAGTTGCTTCCTTACTAATATTGTAAAACTCTGAAAATTACGATTTATTAATATCAACAATCAATTAAGCAATATGCCAGAAGTATTTTTTCAAAAAAAGTTTAAGTCGACTTAAAAATAAGACAGTAATGTTTGTTATATTTTCTTTTGGTATGCAGGATGACAGCTAGGACAATTTTTTATATGTATGTAGATAAGTAGACTTTTTGATATAGATAGTAGTATACTCTCTTAAGACTCTTGTAAGGTTTGCCAATTTAAAATTAAAAATAGATTAAAGTAGTATTGTCTACAACAACTTATAGACAATACTGCTTTAAGCTATTATATTGATGGTATAGCACATGCATGCTATTAAGTCCAAAAAGGATCGCCTAAACTCTTTTTGAATTGTGCCTCACAATCGCAGCAACCAGCTGCTCAGTCCTTACCTATATATTTTATAATGAAGTTTCTAAGTTCATTTAAAAAAAATCATTCAATTTAAAAATATTTAAATTTAAAAATATATAAGATCATGTCTCGCCCATGTCTAGCCACAAATGACTTCATAGTTTTCCCAGACTTTTGTTCATCCTTCAAGGAGTACCAGGAGTAGCTATTTGTGACTTCCCCCAACGTCTGACCATATCTTTTTGTTGCATTAGACCGTGCAAACGCTCCGTCTAATGGGACTATGGCTAGAAATTATGTAGCCTTGCTAGGAAATCAGAGGGTAGTTAACATGCAGAGTATGATTCTATAAAAAACACTTTACTTTTAACGCTGGAGATTAGCATTTTTGCCAGGTATAGGTGGAGGGTGGTCCCTATAAAATGGTTCAAATTGTTCATTTAAAAAAGAAAGATCCTTCTTGTAACTCATATAACAAAAAATGAGTCGAAATCGCGATTAGTATTAGTACTCGTCTATTTGCTTTAGACAAAAATAGTTCACCATGTAAACATCCATAGACACTTATTATGGAATTTTTGAGGATGACCTACATAATATAATGCGAAATGCTGCTAAAGACGCAATTGCCAAAACGAATGTAAACCGAAATCGAGGCCCAAAGGTTTTTGCATTATTGGTCTGTAGGTACCCAAATTTAGGTAGATTTATGGTTTTAGGGCTTGGCCAAGGGTCTTTAGGGTTTGGCAAAGTCCCATCTGATACCTAGAACTGCAATTAAATGCAAATTATTGCATTAGGTTATTTATATACCTTTACATTTTTATTTGAGGCTTTTTATTGGAGGTGGCCGACAAATGCGTTAGTATTTAAAAATGACAAATCACAAAACAAATTCTTACGGGCTTAAAAGTAAAACTGTTTTAATTAAGAGTAGTGAAGAAAAGAAACTTTCTCCAATACAAGCGTTTATGTTAGCAAGTGTGAAAATCCATTGGAAAAACATAAGAGTATAAAGTTGAAGAATAACCAAGCAAGACATTGTCTTGCAAAGGCAACATTTCAAGGAGGAGACTAGTCTAAAGGGGCGCCCACACCCGAGTCCGCTGCTACGCCAGGTTTCATAGATCCTTGGCGAAAGTGACCAGTCCACATCAAAATTTTCGTCAAACCAGGAGCTTTGTATATTATAATAAAGTAACAGAACCATTTTTTTGATGGCAAAAATTCTAAACGATAAAGTAAATTACCACAATCGACACATTTTATTGTTCTTAGATAACGCCAATGAATCATCCGAAAATTATTCAATGCTTGCAAATATGATATGGCCTCAATCTCAAAATGTTTCTAAGAAAATACCACAGATGGATTGGTTATTCACTAGTTTGTTTCAGAAAATGTTTTGCTGCATGTGGAATAATGCAAAAAGGAGATTTAGAGTTTAACAAAAATATTCTTTGTGATATTACCTTTCAAAAATCCTACAAAATATTGTAGAAATCACTGAAAGATTTAAGGCACAATCAAAATAGAAATCATTTACTTTTAGATTCCCAAACAAAGCACAAGATCATTATTTTAAGGGCATTTGAGAAAGTATATATGTCTACATTTACAGTTTTTCAACTTTCCATTATCTTTTGCGAAAACTGAGGAAAAAAACAATAAGTGGTGAAGGATTTGTTGGGGTAGGCCAAAAATACACTTAGAGGTATCTTCTGTGTATATTGTCGACGTTTCGACCTCTATGAGGTCATGCTCAGGACACTAAAATGGGTGGTACAAGTTACAAGTGACTAAAATGATGATGTCTGACAAGAAAAAATTACAATAAGATCTTATTGTAAATTATTTACGTAAATTACTCTTATTGTAATTTACAATGAGATCTTATTATAATTTTTTCTTGTTAGACATCATCATTTTAGTCACGTGTAACTTGCACCACCAATTTTAGTGTGCTGAGGATGACCTCATAGAGGTCGAAACTTCGACATTATACACAGAAGATAACTCTAAGTGTATTTTTGGCCTACCCCAACAAATCCTTCACCACTTATAAGTCAGTGAGGCCACCATACTCCTTTTTAAAAAAAAACAATGTTGCTTGCCCACATTCATGGGGCCAACAGTCCCCAAATTACCCTATTTGAAACCCTATTTCATTTTGCATTTCTTACATTAGGTATGACATAGACATATTAGGTATTCATTTAAAAATGTCAGCTTTTTATTGAGTTTTTTCAAGCTGTTGGCCATTGAAATTTGATAGTTTGTCCCTTGCAAAATTGTTTAACAGTGTCAATGTTATTGGTCATGTTATGAAAACAATAAAGCCAGGATTTCGCCAAAAATGCGACATACGAGTTATTCATAAACTGATTTGCCAAGAATGTGATTGACAGGATTCTAATCAGTAAATTAAATGCAAATGATTGTAAATGCCAACAATAATTTCCAACAGGTTGTTATGATGGTTTCATGTAGTTTCACTTCAATTTCTCTCATCAGTTTGACACTGAGTTCTCAATGTTGCATTATTAAAAAAAATGTTGACAGCAAATAAATTATTTCAAATCAAATGCCAAAAAAAGTTCCTGGCAAAACTAAAAACTAAATTATAAAGTGTTACTACCATTACTTAGGTCATATTTTTAGAAAGCCTAGTCATTAATAAGTTATCTGATATATTTGGTGTAGACAGGGTCTGGAATAGCTAATTATTTTAAGATTGGACAGCTTATTACAGTTTTCTAATAAAGGAAATTAGATTTTTTTTTTTATTTCAATGATACAATTTTTATTATTATTTTTGGTTTTTACTGGTCATTAATACATTATTTGTCAGCCGTGACAGTGGTACCCCGGGAACCCATGGTTAAACCGAAAATGTCAGGCAGACGTTATGTATCTGATCTGTAGAAGCAGTGTTGTTAATAGTATTTGAGTTTTAATTTTATAGTGCATGCCCTGCAACCCTTGTAATGTCTCAAGATTACCTGTAAGAGCAACCAGTGGGCGCCAGGCATGAATGTTCAACAATATTTTTTGTGGACGGTTAGTTTAATCAATAAACTTCAACAAATCAAAATTAAAGATATTTGTTTGGCCTACTAGATAGTGATGATGAATTTAACAAAACTCCCACGAGACATAAAATGTTCATCATCATAATGACAGTAAGTACTTAAAACCTGTGAAAATTAAAAATTTTGCCTGAAATGAAAAAAGCTCATTGAGAAACAGAGATGTACAAATTTTCAAGAATTTTCATGAATAAATACAGCCCCAATTAGAGAAAAATAATTTTTTGTCCAACTTTGAGCACCCGAAGGGGGGAGGGGGTTCATTTTAGGACCCCTGTTTAGAGGAAAAAAACGTCTTATTTTGACCCCACAAATATGCCCTTAAAATCTTTGTATTGAATTTTGAATCACCCTGTATAACTTTATTTATCTACCTCTAGCCATTTCAAATATACAGAGTGGCAAAGTTGTTGAATTTCGAAAATCATTTTAAGTTGCTCACTCAATTACCAGTTTTCCTGTTACACTCCTTAAAAATTTGATACATGTTACAAAAAGGCCGAGGTAGAATCTAGGAGTATAGGAAAACCACCTTGGAAACTCCAGATATAGGAAGCAATATAGGAAAACAATAAAAATATTCAGAAAAAAAAGGAACTATATAGTACCTAAATATTGGAAATAATTGAAATAAGCAGAAATATTGAAAATTAAGGACCTACTTTATTTCATAAATTAGAAAATATACAAAATTTGGATCAGTGGTCTCCTGCTTATTGAGAGGAAGACCCAAATAATGCAATTCCATCCTCAGGCTACAAATTACATTCAGTAATTTTATCACCCTGAATGGAAAGTACAGAAAGCAGGTCACTTCCTTCAAATTGTTAGGTATAAGTAGTTATAAAAATGTCATTAAATTGGAAACATGTCAATTATGAGTGTGGACGATGAGCAAAAAGCTGCTTTGCTCTGCATCATCTACAGAAAATAACCAGTAAGAACACTGTAAAGGAATTCTATTTTTCATAAATTAGAACTCAAACTAGATATGGTGTTATGTCATGGGGAGCATCTTCTGCTTTTGTTAGAGTGTTTATAAATCAAAAAAGAGCGATTAGAACAATGTCTAATCTAAAGTTTTATGAATCCTGCAACTCAACATTCATTTCAGGTAAAATAATGATTTTGTCACGTATTCCTACTTAAGTATGGGGTGTTCATTATAAAACTTCATCTAGTTGGCTGTGAAATGTCAAAAAAAATGGATGGAAAAACAAAAGTCCATTTATTTTGATTGTCATCCTTTTCTGTCAAAATTTCATAGCCTGCTAGATGAAGTTTTATAATGAACACCCCATATTTTTGAGTTGCTTAAATTTGTAACACTTAGGCTTGATTGTACAAGTCACCCTTAAAGTTGGGGGTTCAGCAAAACTCAACTGGTACTTGAACTCGCCCATAAGAAAAGCATTGCTGTCAGCAAGTGTCACAAATGAAATTAATTTGACAGAAATGCAATTCTTATGGGCTGGTTCAAGTATCAGTCGAGTTTATCTGAACCTGACTTTGAGGGTGACCTGTACAATCTGGCCTGAAGGTACCTTCTTATAAGGGCGTGAATATACATCACATATATAATACTAGATTTGACAGCGATAACCAATATGGTTTGCATCAGTTAGAAGTTGGAACTATACAAAGGGAATCAGTACTACATGGGAGCTATTATTTACAATAAACTGCAACATAGGACGACTTTTACAAGTTCAAGTAAAACTTCACTTTGAAGTTAAAACACCAGATATGACCTACATTGGATTGTTTATCTGTCAGGTAAACAATGCAATGTACCTCATGTCTGGTGTTTTAACTTCAAACTGAAGTTTTACTGATAGTTGTAAAAGTTGTCCTTAGTGTTCATCAGCTGGGACAATAGTATAATATTAATCGAGCTTTTTATGAAAGCCAATATTCCCCTAGGGGGACGTAAGTCTCCCGTGGAAATAATGGCCATAAAAAGGGAGTATAATACTATACTTTGTCCACGGCCATTGTCTAATAATTACAAATTATAAAATCTTATAGGTACTGTAAAGAAAATAATTGAAATGTCAAAGTAACACTCGCGTTTGACGGCAAAACCGGTGCCACCAGTGCATTTTTTGTGCCACCAGTGCATATTTATACTCCTACTGGTTGCCAAGGCAACATATATAACTTAAGTGGCGAGCGGGAATAATGATATTATTCCCGCTGTTTCAACTCATATCCCTCTGATGCTATAGGAGCCCTATTTAACTTTTGTCAACAAGCTGAATACCAGTATATTATTAAGTGGTCCTATACAAAATAAATTTCTACATTGAATAAAGGAATTCCTATTGGAAAAAGCTTTCTACACAGTGGAAGAGTTTCTGGGGGTTTTCCTGGATAGGTAATACTCTGTGATATTTAATAAGTAGTTGGTGAAGTTAGCGGGATTAGGACAAATAATGCACCTCTTCTTTATTCGAAAATGGCCGACGTTTCGACTGTTTATTTAGTCTTCATCAGGGCTAAAACCGAATGAGTTAAATAGTAACAAACCCTGGGCCCAACATAAAATTGCCAATAATGTTTGTTACATAGTGGAACGTAAAATCATATATACTCTGTTCAGCGAGGGTTCAATATTACGTCATAAATTGTGATGTCATACCAAAAAACACGTCTGTCTCTGATAAAATGTCAGTTGAACAAAATGTCAAGTTATGTTTGTAAACACGGGCAGAGTATCAGTTCAGCCTTTTGTGCAAATATTCCAAGGTTTTCCCATTTCGGGTATTAATTCAGAAGGAATATCCGCAACAGCTTTACCATAGACACCTGCTATGATTCACCAGGCCATGGATGTAGATCATAAAGTATGGACATAATCGGCCCAAGATATTCTGAGTATTTTTGTGTGCTTACTATACCTAGTAGAGCTCACAACCTGCGTTGTAAAACCAATAAGCAGAAACCCTTGTCGGCGGGTCGCCCAAACATATTTTTCCTTTTTTCGTTCGAATACACCTTTTTCTGCAGAATAGCTCAATATGTGTCCGCATGAATTCATTCATTTGATAAAAAAAACTGTTAGGAATTTATTGTATATTCAATTCTTGAAGTTTTTCTTAGAATTTAATTAATGCAATATGTGATAATAAGACATGCAACATAAATAACTTAAATTGAGTACATAATCTAACTAAGCGTGGGCAACTTTTTGAAGACACCTAACCGCGGTTTTGCTGTTATCTGTGTCGCATGCATGCATCGTTCTTCCACATTTTTTCTTTAGTTGATTCAGTCAAACACCTCGCTAATTTTGATTAAAGTTTTATTCATTTCCACAGAAGCGGATCTAGCCTTTAGATGACACCAGGGTAAGATATTTTTGTGGACCAGTAGGTGGTTGTTCAGGAACAGGGGCTTCTTTTCAACAATTGATAGTTCCTTCGGGACGTATGTTGATGGAATTTCTTCCGCAGCTTCGTCCACTGTAACTCCTTGTTTCTCCACTATCTTGGTTGGTTTTCTCCCGTTTTTCTTCACACAGTGGCTCCTTCTACATGACCCCTTAAAAGCGGATCTTTCCTTTCTATATTTAGTTCTACAAAAGCTGGACTCGGATTTCTAAATTATGACATTTTGACATTAAGCGTTAAACTGACATTAGCTGGTGGTTTTATTATTAATAAGAACTAATAATACGCCTGTTTTTTTGCGATCTTTTTCTAATGAAATGAGATGAGTAATGTGACGTCATATTGAACCCTCGCTGAACAGAGTATACATCTATTACATCTATAATTTTTTTTTTTTTTTTTTTTCAATTTTAAAAATTTTTAAAAAAATTAATAAAATTAAATATACAGACAAATTATAAACAACTACAAGAATTAACATTTGACAATTACTTTACTTGGTACTGTCAGTAATTGTCAAATGTTAATTAAACAAAAAAAAAAAAAAAAAATTCTTAGATGTAATAGATGTATATGATTTTACGTTCCATTATGTAACAAACATTATTTGCAATTTTATGTTGGGCCCAGGGATTTGTTACTATTTAACTCATTGGGTTTTAGCCCTGATAAAGACTAAATAAACAGTCGAAACGTCGGCCATTTTCGAATAAAGAAGAGGTGCATTATTTGTCCTAATCCCGCTAACTTCACCAACTACTTACAACTTAAGGACGCTAATTACAACAATAAATATTTAATAAGTGTGTTAGTCACAAATATGTACTTCAATCTAAAATTAGTTTTTGTAGTATCTTTTTCTAGAATTCCTCTATCCTGTCTTGTGATATTTGAGAAATATACAGGGTGACTCACGTTATTCGACACGGAAGATTATGGCTAAACTTTTTGATTTTAAAAAAGTTTTGTATATGGAATGGATGAGGGTCTATTGGAAGTACATTTTAAAATTATTGTCATTGTATACAGGTGGTCCCAAAAGTAAAAAATTAATTAAAGTTTTATTTTTTAAATGAAACACCTAGTATATTAATGTATTTTTGGTATCTACGGACAAAAGTAAAGGCATAATTTTGTAACTTATAAATTAATATCTGACAAATATGGGGTGTTCATTAGAAAACTTCATCTAGTTGGTTGTGAAATGTCAAAGGAAAAGAATGGAGAAACAAAAAAGTCCAATTACTTTCATTATGCCATCCTTTTCTGTCAAAATTTTATAGCCTCCTAAATGAAGTTTTCCAGTGAACACCCAGTACTAATGATAATAAATTTTGCTCTCTCAAAATCAGCTATTGTAACAGGTAAAGTAGATTACTTAATTCGTTTATATCAGCTCAAATTCAGAAAAAAATCAATTTTCCAAGAAAAGCTAAGACCAAGCTATAGGAATGTTTAATAGTTTTGATAGGAAACGAAATTCTGCATCCAATGATACTATAAAATACAGGGTGTCTAATATAAATTAAAGGAGTTATTACTGTTTGAAGTTTGCAATAATTTGGTGTTCATTTATTGGCATTCGGTGCACAGTAGTTAATATTTAATACACATCGCAAAAAATCCAATGCACTATTAGCCCACCAGCCAATTTTGGTGGTTGAAAAGAAACCAAGTGCTGAGATTTTAAACATTTAATTTGATGCTGCATTTCCACAAAATCACGAATATCTGAAGAACAGTACGATTTAGATGCCATAAATCTTAATAAAACTACCTTTACTTTTGTCCGTAGGTACCGAAAATACATTAATATACTAGGTATCTCATTTAAAAAATACAACTTTAATCAATTTTATACTTTCGGGAACACCTGTATACAATGACAATAATTTTAAAATGTACTTCCAATAGACCCCCATCCATTTCATATAAAGAACTTTTTTAAAATCTAAAAGTTTAGCCATAATCTTCCGTGTCGAGTAATGTGAATCACCCTGTATACTATCTCTCCTCCAGTACAAGCATAAGCTGCAGTCCAAATGCATCCATCAGTTTGATGAAAACTATCCAATGCCTCAAAATTTGGACATTTTTCATCAGACTGATGGATGCATGGGACACTGGCCTTAGGGTGACTTTTACAACTATCAGTAAAAATTCAGTTTGAAGTTAAAACACCAGTAATGAACTAATGAGGTAGATTGCATTGTTACCTGACAGATAAACAATATGCAATCTATGTCATATATGGTGTTTTAACTTCAAACTGAAGTTTTACTGATAGTTGTAAAAGCGGCCCTTAGACATAAAAAAGGCATGTTGAACCTTAGATATGGGTATTAAATAAGACTTACTTAGAACAGAGAATTGTAGTTGGGAATTATACTGTCCTATCAGATTGTAGGTTACAGGAGGCATTACATTGTAAACTGTAATGTATTGCCACAATTGTTAGTTAGTTTGAAACTATAATTTAGCCTATGTACTAATTTTGAAACATGAACTCTAGTAATTTAATAGTGTAAAAACTACTAAAAATTTCATAGATTATTTGGCTCAAAAAATTGTTCCAGTAGCAAAAATGAAATGGATAGGTTTTTTTCTAAAAGTGCTAGGCCCAGTCTTCAATACTGCATAAAGTAAGACGTTAGATTTTGTAGGTGGAATTTAATTTGTAAATATAAATAGGTTATTTATTACAAGAGATAAATACATAACAGATCCCAGGTACTGACAAATGCAATGTGAATGAGAACAGGGAACAAAAGAAACAAATGTCTAGAGCTAATAAAAATAGGGAGCAAGCAGGGCATTCCGTTCTTTGACCGCTTGATGTCTAGCTTGGGGTCGGTGAACGGTGGTTTTGGTGGTGTACCAAAACCGGTATCAAACCACAACGTGCCCGAATTCTGGACCGCTCATTGCGAAAATTCGATAAAAGCTTGAAAAGAGCCACGTTGCACGATAAAGTTAAGGTTTCCGGATCGTTTTAGGTCAAATTGGAAAGGAAAGTGTGCGACCCAACGACGTGCGTACACGCCGTGTGACCTATTAAAGCAACCCATAGAAATTACTTAAAACAACGATAAATACCCTTTTTCGTCGTCGTCCATCATATCGTGCTTGAGTCTCAACATTCGCATGCTATTTCAAGCCACTTATTTATTAAAAAAAGCGAGATTTGCGGCCGGTCTCGCGCACGGCATTCACCACGTTTCACACAAAAAGCGACGGAACTCGAACTGCAATGGCAGCTCGCCGACTTCCGTCAATTTTTCGAGTGCGGCGCCACCGCCACTTTCGCGCATAATTTCCACTTACCCGTACTCCAAGTCGTCCATCATCCTCGTTTTCTTGCGTTTTTTATTCGTTTACTGCTTAATCTAAACTTAAAATTATTTTAAACCTAAAAACTAGCCTAAACTAGGGTTTAAATAAGAATAAAATAAACAGTGAGATGTCACATTCTATGCGTTGAAGTGGGGTTTTCGCTTTTCGAGGACTCCATTTTTGGTCAAGGGAGGGGATGAGTGATGTCATGTCAGTCAAGTTTATTTTATAATTTTGTATGAGAATTCAGTCCTATTTATATATTTTCGATTTGCAGTTCAAGAAAAGACGTTAAAAAGGTACACTTAAGAAATCGTTATTGGATATTAATAGCATATTATAGTTTTTAATGTTTTTATTTTCTGCGTTTATTCTCCTGAAGGCAACCAGATATACAGTATGAAATTGCAATTTGCATTAACAATGACAATTGACGCTCTTAACTTTTGACAGGGACTTCGCGCGCAGCTGTCTGATGTGTTCCGTCAGTTACTAAAAATGATAAAGGCGCCATTATTGTGGTGTCAAAGTTAATAATTCGATGACTGCATGTTTGTTGCAGTATATTACGCTTTTAAGATTTTTTTTATAAACAACTGTCTTGTTCGGAATGGTGCGATGTGTAGCCTATGGTTTTACAAACAACACCTATATGAAGGATCTTCGAGTTACGTTTGTTAACTAATAGTGGTATTTTTCTGCAACAATAAATTTTATCTCAAATAACTATAAAGTTATTTTATATCCACGTCTTCGAAATATGATTTATTATCTACCGCACTGAAGCCAATAATGCTATTTAGGGAAATATTTTTCTAGCCATGTAATTTAAAGGTAGTTTTTTTTTATTTATAAATTATCGCGTTGTCGGCGGTTAGTAATTCATGATTATATTTATGTATTGAATAGAAAACCGACGTATGCTAATAAATAATGGTACATATGATATTACCTCATTTTACAAATAGTTTTAAATTATCAAAAATAAGTTCATGTGCTACATCACAAATGCTGCGCCACTAGCACGAGTAGCACGTAAACACGTAGGTTTTCTTCCTCTCCCTTTCCTATTTTAAAATTTTTGACCAATTGACGTTTTAGTTTAATGTGGAGAGGAAACGCAGAAAAGCAGAACTACTCGCGTTACAGACACATACAAATAATCCAAATCAGTCCGCCAAACAAAGTCAATTTTTGCCGACTTAAGCCAGGTTTATAAAAGAAAAATTAATTTTAGTATTACCATTAGTATCAGTATTAAATTTAGTATTAACTGAAAGGAAAAAAGGTGTTTATAAATGTGGTTTCTTCAATAAAAATTACGTCTTTAAAAAAAAATGTGAAGGGAATACTCAGAATAAGTGGACTAATGGAATTCGCGCGCGCAATTCTCCGCTACATTGACTGCTGTTACCAAAAATGATGAGACGCCATGCTTAAGGCGAAAACTAAACGTTTCGTTGGCTATGTGTTTTTTTGCAATAAATTGCATTTTTCAAGACTTTGATATTATAAATAATTGTGTTGTTTACAATGGTGGGATGTGCAACTTACGGTTGTAAAAGCAGCGGCTATAGAAAGGAGCCTGGAGTTACGTTTCACAGGTAAACAGATAATGGCGTTTTTCAGCAACAATTAAATTATTTCAAATAACTCTAAAACCAGTTATTTTACATCCAAATATTCGAAATATGATTTAGTATATACCGCAGTGAAGTCAATAATGCTATTTTGGGAAATATTTTTCTAATCCTGTAACATGTAGACAGTTTTTTTATTTAAATTTTTGAGCAGTTTTTCCAGTGGCGCAAGAGATGTAATCCCAGAGTTATCAACGACTATTAATTCACAATTATGTTTATTTATTTAATATAGTAAGTCGATGTTTGCTAATAATATTACGTATAATATTACTAATGTTACAAATAGTAATTTAGTTCCATTATTATTTTTAATAAAATATTTTCTTATATGCTACAATACCAATGCCTCGTTACTGGCATTTTCACATTTGACAGATTGGAGCAAACTGGTAACAGACGCCGGCGTTGTATCCTACTTCCTCTAAGGTTTACATTTTCTAAGAGTGAATATGAAAACAGATGTTATGGGTGATAAACTGCTTAAGGAACTAAACTGTTGTATAAACCATTAAAATGGAAAAAGCACATGCGCAGATTTCAAAACGATTTAATTTTGGTATTAGCAGTAAGAAATTTAGAATTGTAAGTAAATCCAAGGTCACTCCTTAATACTAATATTAAAATTAAATTCCGTTTCTAAACGCACTCGATTAGATACACGAGTCCAAATTCTTAATACTAATGCTATGTTACTATTAAAATTAAATTCTGTTTTATAAATCCAGCTTTATATCACTTTAATGAGAATGCAAAACTTTGGCAACACTCAATTTCAACCAATCAGATCACAGCGCCAAATCCGCACATGGGGTCGTACCATCATGTTGCTTCACGTCAACTTTTTAGTTTATGTGTATATATGTTAGTCAATTTTTCTCCTTTTCCCCGCACTTTCCAGTTTTTTCATATTTTCATTGTGATCTGTTAGGTTTTAATTAATAATTGTAAAACGCCAATCCGCTAATCTCTTTGCATACGACTAATCGCCATGTGTTATCAATTTTTGATTTCGGCTTAATTAATTAATAGCGCTTTTTTATTTTGTTTTTTTATGAGTTTTTTCGCACTGTTATGACTATATATAGCTACATAGTAGTATGGATATTGTCCACTCTTCTACTAGAAACCCTCGTAATAAAAAATTACAAAATGATGAATCAGGTGTTTAAAATGGATTTTTAGTTTATCAGAAATATTCTTGCTCGGAAAGTTTCCGTATGCCCAGCTCTATTAGTTCAGGTTAGTATATATATACTATATTGTAGCACATAAGATAATATTTTATTAAAAATAATAATGGAACTAAATTACTATGTGTAACACTATAGTAATATTATACATAAAAATAAAAAACAATCGACACAGTTAATACCCTGTGCGGCTTTAAGTTGCTATGACGCTTGTATGACTTGCGCTAACGACATTACATCATGAGAACTTAAGAGATCTGGACTTCCGGCCAAGAAACGGGACCATTTTTAGGGAAATATCGGCATTTGTTGGCTCTGTCCCTATCTCCTAGGTCATTGATTCCATTAATTGGTCTGATTTGGCAACACTGGCGATTTTAATTTTGCCGCCATGGTGCCTGCCATTTTCAAATTATTGAAAGAAAAATCAAAAATCAAAACTGAAACTTAAATAAGAATTTATAAATACTCTGAACCGGCGTAGTGTTAAAAAGGTACTATGTAATTTTAATTTACTAATGCTTATCCCGGTGGGTAGTCCAGTTTCATGTATTTTTCGAGTTTTTCACATTCCCGCCATTGTTTATTATAAAAAGTGGTTGAACATGGTTGAGTCATCTCTCTTCGTTCATTACCAGAATTACAAAAATTCCGCTGTTCTCGTCTGGCCTATCCTATCACCCATGTTTTGTGCCCCAAATAAGTCTAGAGTGGTAAGTTTTCATGTTCAAATTGATTAAACTAGAGAGGAAGAAAAAGCAGAAGAAGCCATCGACTAATATTATAACAAAACTGGTGTTTTCTGTGTTCGTGTGACCTAATCTAGTACTGCTTCTTGGATTCATGAACAAGATAATACATATAGTCGTCTTTGATTTAACTGAACATGCAGTGATGATTTCCAGCAGCAAACTCCCACAAATAGTTAAATGAAACGGAAACTAGTAGTTTATTACTGACCAGGTAACACCTAAAAAATGTTAGTTCTATAGTACTATAGTACAAAAACGTTTGATGACAATACCAACTTTTGCTGGGTATCTCGCTTATTATTTTTTAAGATATAGCAGAATTGCCGTTTCTGCGACAAGTGTGCTACTTTTCTGTGAAATTAGATGGCGCTATCAAAAATTTCATAGTTTTTTTGGTTTTTGAGATACAGGATGATTTTGGTAATTTAACATTTTAGAAACTTGATTATCTTTTTAGTTTTGTAGCATCTGGGTGTACCCTTCTAACGTTGTGGTACAAGAATAAACAGATATTCCAAGACGTCACCTTTGAAATAATCTCTGGATCTCATTCACAGTTATGATTTCTCAAACTTGGTACAAAAAAATCTAGTGTTTCCTTTTAATTAGTCAGCAGTTTATAGTCTATGTAAAAGGGATTTTTCCTTTTTTTCTATTGCACTATGGTTAGAACACTGAGCGCTCTGTTCGATAGTTCATTTGCTAAAGGAACGACATACCTACCATCGAACCTTTTTACTAATTGTTCCACAATCTTAGGTAAAATTGTGATGATAAATTAAGATGGTTACCCTCTTCAGAGCTTCCGGCTGACCCCAACCTAACTGGGTCATTTATGGCTTCACTAAGAGCGTCGCCCAGGTGTTAAAGCTTTATCACATGTAACTATTCAAAAAACGGAGACGCATGATTATAGATAACTGCACAATAAAGTTTTTATCAAGTTATTAAATTCTGCAGTTTCAACTCCCTGTTACAAATTAATCTAAAAATTAAACCCAACATAAATTAATAAAGTATTTTTAATTACATATCTTACAAAAAATAATAATATAAATTCGGTAAATGCATCAATAATTCAAATAACGCTTAGGAAGTAACACAAAAAATTAATAAACAACACATAATTCTACTTAATCAGAAAAAGTAGGTCCTTAAGTGATACATGTATAAAGGTAAATAATGGCTATTAGTTTATAGTGCTGGTATAACAATAAACCCTGGCACTTCACAGCAGTTAAATGCAAATAAAATAAAGGAATGTTTGAACGAAAAAGTGATCACAATTGTGGAGCCAAAAGGGGATAAAAAAATTAAGGAAACAAGGTAGCGAGGTGCAATGTGTTTTTTATTTATTTCATACCTCTTTTTAAATAAACTGTAAATTTTAAATTAATGAGGTTTAGACTAGTTGGTGCAGTATCACTCACTTTGCTTAACAAATGCATTTTTGTAAAATTAGATACATATCGATGCCTGCTTGGTGGAGTTTAATATCATGTTAAATTTAATACGAATTTGAGATTTTTATACAAATTTTGGTTGGGTATCCTGGTTGGCAAGATTGTACCACTAAACCACACTGCTACAACAATCGTGAGTTCACGGATAACTTATCAAAAGGTAATCTGCAAAACTCACTCAGGAAAACTTGGGTTAAATTTGTCTTCGCCCTTTGCGATTTATTAAATGTCAGGTTTATTGTATTTATTTGTAGACATATTGTGAACTTGAATTGCAATAAAATCATTATTATTATTATTAACAAACAATATTTGTTGCCTCGGTTGTGGCGCAATGTACATAAAGGTGTTGGAAGACCTTTCACACAATTTTTTCACAAGTGTATTTTACTTAAAAGCAACATCAATATAAATGCCGTCAAAAAATGTCACTGCAAATTTTCCTTTTTCCTCAAATTCAGCGGATTTTGGTTAAAATCCTAAATCGGTAACACTATTAGTACGCATGAGGTATACAGTGGATTACAATCGGTCGGAATAATTAATACAAATTTAAAAATTTTTAACTGCAACGTTCTTGGATGTGCAGAATAGTAACACATCTTTACTCTTCGTAACCTAAGTAGGAGTGACCCTGTATAAAATAATATTAATTAGAGTTAAAAATGAAAACTTTTTTTAAGAAAAAAAAGTTGGCCTGAAAACCAACGTATTTGCACTCACTGTATACTCTTACTGAGTGAAAATGTTATTGCAGGGCAACCTGTGGTCAGTTTCTAGACCTCGTATTGCAATTTAATATAGTAGGTAAACTTTAAACTGTACAAACAAGGTAATAGGGAAAACATAATTAATCTAAACACTTAATGCTTATTTCACTCATAAACTAAGTAAGTACAAGTCACAGCAGACGTCTCAACCCTTCTTTTCCTACTACACTCGTCGAACTACGACACTTCTAGTCTAAATAAAAATAATACTTTTACCTGCATCGGAATGACGTTATTACAAGCGAAAAAAAAAGTGTATTGAAACTTATTAGACTGATTGAAATTATTGCCCTTTCGTCAACATTCATTATTTACCGCTCCACTCCCTGAAGCGCCCGTTATCGAAAACCAGGCATTTTCTCGGCAACGGGACCAGTTTGCCGCGTTTTATAATTTCCATATTCTCCCCAGAAACGTATTGACACTGTGATATGAAGTCCAAAAGAACAGATCCTAGTTTCTTGCTGGATGCCATCAGTTTTTCTAGACTGAGTAAAATGAAACCGAGTTAGATAGTTAGATAACAAAACTTAATATCCCATATTTTCTTTAAAATAAATTGTTCGGGCCTTTTCAGCCTATCTGATACTTCTAATAGGTTTGGTGATGGTGGCAGTTCAGGGAGGAAAGTAAGTCAGTCACAGCCCTTTCCGGAGACAGCTCTAGAGCGCTCTGAGTGTATTTCCATCCTCTGTTTTCTTAATAAGAATGTAAGGATGGGAAAACTCTCAAAAGTTCAGTATCTGGGAACTGTCGTCAACAAGGAAGGTTTTCTTGCTGAGTCGGCCCGGATTGAGGCAGTCTACAATCTTCATTGCCCAAAGAGTAAGAAGGAGGTACACGTTCTTCTCGGACTTGTCTAGTACTCTTGTTCATTGGAAGGCCATACATTTTTTACAGAAAAGGATTCCATAATCAAACTAAATAAACTTCTGTTCTTTCAAGCTTTTGATATTTCACAGCCAACAAGATGACGTTTTCAAATGAACACCCCCTATTATAGAAAACTACATTGGGTGAACGAGCAACTGAAACTGTTTACTGCGGGAACGCTCCATCAAATAGACGTCGGATAAAAAGTGAAAGCGTTCAAAGTGAGGTTAGGTTAGTTACTACCCGGTATAATAAATGTTACTCAAATCAATGATAGCATACTGGGAAAGCCAAATAAATTTGGAGTTATCAACTCCTTTTCCTCCGACTGTCAACAGAGGTGTTGAGTAAAGTTGAACACTTGGCATTGTTTGTGCTTTAGTTACTGCATGCTGTACTAATAAGCAGTTTTTATTTCACTCTATTTAGGGTGTTGCTCCGTACGTCTTTTATGAATAAGGTGAGAACTAAATTCAAAATTTGATGGTGAGGACGCTGTATTAACGTATACTCCCAACAAGACAAATGGTTTGATCGTTGGGACGTTTTTGGTATTCTTGGAACCTTGATTCTTTGTTATAGTTGAATTCTCGGGATGTGGTCCTTGGCAGAAACATACATGATGCAAAAAACTTACTCTTAGGTGTTGTTTATTCACGTTTTCGCATTAAATTGTACCTTCATCAGAACATAAAACATTCTCATGGCTTTAAAAAAGTTTTTTGTCCACGACCACTTAATAATATACTGATATTCAGCTTGTTGACAAAAGTTAAATAGGGCTCATATAGCGTCAGAGGGATATATAAATTGAAACAGCGGGAATAATATCATTATTCCCGCTTGCCATTTAAGTTATATATGTTGCCTTGGCAACCAGTAGGAGTAGACAACATTGCAATATGAAACGCCGCAGCGTAAAAAATGCACTGGTTTATAATTTGTAATTATTAGACAATGGCCGTGGACAAAGTATAGTATTATACTCGCTTTTTATGGCAATTATTCCCACGGGAGACTTGCGTCACGAGCCGCAGGCGAAAACCCTAACGTCCCCAACGTCCCCAACCCTAAGGGAATAATGGCTATCATAAAAAGCTCGTTTATTAATATACTATTGTCATAACTCGATCTCTCAAAGATAGATTTTTTGATTGATTGGGTTGTCAAGACTTAATGGGGTTCTACCAAGGACCACATCCCAAGAATCTAATTTTTGAGTTAAATCTGTAGGTACCTGCTATCCTCTGCGAGACCGCCCGAGACTATTGCGTCGCAGATTTTGGTATTCGCATCGGCGTCGAATAGCGGAATTCCAAAATGGCAGTCCAGAATAGTCCAATTCTGCAATGAGTGGTTGTAGTAAGAAGTGCTCAATAATAAAAGTCATCAAGTCTGCTTTGCGTTGTCGAAAGCAATAAAAACTGATCGAGTAATAAAAGTACAAAAAAAGCATAATTTATCACTTTTCTCAATCTCATAAAATCTGCTGTTCACTTATTTTTATATCTCGTGAACGTAGTGTTTGACAGGAATTTTTGTATGTCACACTTACCCTTAAAGTTTCGTCCTCTTCCAGGTGTTTATCTTCATCTTGGCTTCTAGCTTCTTCCTTGTCTGGAGTACTTTCAAGCTTACAGAAAATGCCCACGTGCTCTTCAGTGGGACTCAACAGCTGCTCCACAGAATCCACCCGATCTAAAGCCACAATTGGTGGATCCACAGCTTTATTATCTAGTTGGTCCAATTCCGCTTCAAGTAAGGTAGTACAATCTTGGCTATAGACAAAACACGTGGTAAAAGTTTAGTTTCATAGTTGGCATGAAAAGGGCAATTCTACAATTATTGTTTAAGCTGCTCTCAGTTAAACCAGGACTGGTTCTTAACCCCCCCCCCCCCCCCTCCCGTACAAATAGCGTTTCTGTCACCCAAGGTATGAAGAGAGGTTTTATCGTTATCCAAATTTTGTCGAGTAGGCGCATATGACGTCACAATTTTTCCTATTGTGAGTCAACAGCACATTCTCTAACAAGGATATTATGCAAGCCATTAACCCCAAAGGTTGTTCATTCATCTGAGGGAATGATCCTTATTATATGCAAGTTAGTTACTTGCATCCGTAGTTACAAGTAACCGTAACTTGAGAAACGATACTTTGTCCACGGCTTAATTTACAATTTTTTACCTATTAATCAATTAGGTAACTTGGTCTTCAGTCTTGCTTAGGTTGTAAAAATCGAAATGACTTTAGGGCCATGTATGATGCGAACTACTATTTGAACGACAATTTGTTTCGTATAGCCTATACCTAGTAAATCCATTTGTAGGGGACGATCTCTGGCTTCCGCTCTCCACTGGCGTCACAGCGAAGTGAGACTCAACCGGGCTTTGTAGTTTCAATTCCACAGGATTCATCTTCTTGTTGAAGGTAAAGTTTTCATTTGAAATGCTCGTTGGATCGACTTCCGATGTTTTTACGCCACCCGGATGTTGTGATTGCGGCGAATCTGGAGTAATAAGGCACATTACGATAATAGCGCCACTAATAAGGCACTCTAAAGTTACAATCTGCCAGTGATATCTTGGAGAAAAAACGAGATTTTAAATATAATTTTTAATCGTAAAGATAAAGCTTTCAAACGTCTCTCAGGTTAATTTTAGGTTTTGAAGAGAATTTAGTTTTGTTTTAGATTGAAGAGAGTTAAAACATAACCTCTTTTGTGCTCCCTGCTAGAGTGCCTCATTAATAACTCTAATATAATTAGAGTTTTAAAATTTTAAAATCACTTTAAATCTTAAGTTACGAGATTGCGATTTACATTCTAGGCACTTTCACATTTTCATGAAAATACTGAAATCAGAATTATCCTGCTCCACATTATTGACTGAAATGAAAATGAATGAGGATCATGATTAAAAAAATTAAAATTTACTTTACTGACACAGGAATCTAAAAATTTTAATTAACAAAAACATTTATTCCACAGATTTCTGGTTTTGCTTTTACAATTGCTGCAAGAAGGTTGGCATCAAAGTGCTACTCAATCCAAATTCAAGCCAATTTGAATCTAGTATTCATAAAATTACTCATGTTATTTAATTGAATTAACTTCATCAACAAATTAAATTTCAAAAAGAATGTAATTGAATGTTTAAAGTAAAATGTCGGTTGTATTACTCTTCAAGTCAGCCTGAACAATAATTGAAATAATTACTTATTTTTCAAGTATTTTCTAGTTCCCTAACACCCTGTATAAAAAACGATAAGTTCGGTTCATCAGTATGAGTAGTTTTTTTTATACATTTATATCAGGCGTATCTAACCCATCTTAACAAGTTTAGATTTTAAAACGTTTTTACCTTTTAAACGAACCTGAGAGCTCTCGCCCTGCGGTCTGCCGAAGTCCAGCACGCCGACGTTAGCAAAGGTCAGATAACCGCAATTATGATCGAAATCTAATAACTCAGCTAAAGAGGCGATTGCCGGGTGCCTCATTAGGGGGAGATCCATTTCAGGGCTTGGTATCCTTAAATGGCATAAAATCAAAGTCAGTTCACATCTGACCATGTTCAAAATTCAATAAATTTTTTTATAAATAAATACGGGAGAGATTCTTTTTAAATAAACATCCCCTACGTTGACTTACCCAATTTTCGAAAAAGTAGAGGTGGCTTTAAAAGGAAACGGCAATATTTTAGTGTCGGCCGGCTGATGCACCCCGAAGCCTTGAATTAGTACTGGGGCGAATTGCAGTGACGCGTTTACGTACAAAATATTGCCTATTGGTATCACAGCGGGTTCATGTAGCCAAGAAGTGACCTTAAAATGCATTAAAAAAATATATGTTATGTACATTGAAAATACTTTAAACATATCAGACACATTATAAAAACAACTGTTTGACCACTCCCCTCGCTGAATAAAGCCCTGACGAAGATCTCAATGCAGATAGAAACGTTTCACATATTATGAAGTTTCTATTTCTGACTTACATCGGCTAAATATCGATATACATAGAACTAAAGAAGTTTAACTTTTATTATCAGATTTTAGTATTTTTCTATTATCTTCTAATAAAATGCTTTTCCGTGACCTGGTACTACATGTACCCATAACAGGGTTGCCATTTATCACATATTTTTTTGTGACACAAAAATAATAATTTTTTTTTTCAAAAAATTCAATTGGTATAATAATTTATAGGAAAAAATCTAAAACTGGGATTATTTTTTGGGACACCTTATACTATCTAAGACAGACATCCATGCCCTATATATCATTAAACTACCAATCGAATTTTGAATGCTAAGCATATGGGGCTCTCGAAACGGCGCAAAAACCTAGCCCAAAAAGTCGTGCATCGCTGGTTCCAACACCTTATATCTCAGTTTGATGAAGATTTATACAAAAAATCTGTAAGAAGGCCTAAAAAAGTAAAGGAATAAAGCTACACATTGAGCCAATCTTCGAATGTCTACATAGAACAGTAACTAAGCATGGGTGGCCAAAAAATGAGGGACTAATTTGCACTTTTTTTTGTATTTTTTCGAAAACCGTGAAAGGCAGCTTCGTTCTGATTGCCTTATCTGATAGTCCTCAATTACCTCTTCATACAACTTATTAATATGAAGATTTCAGAATCAAAGAACAGATTTCAGTAAACCGCAAAGCAGTTACAGGCGAAACTATTTCTTCCACTTGCTATCCAAACTATTTATAACAACATCCCCAAGAAGTAAATGCTCAGGAAATGAATTAAATAACATTTCAATATTTTAAAAAAAATTAACTCACCAGTAATCGAGAGAAACCTAGAAACATCCTTGGTAAGCGCTTCAGTTCAGTCCCTTTAGCTAATAATAAGCTAGGTGGGCCGTAGCCCGTGATGAAGTATAAAAACATTCGAAACCACAGGCTGTTGATTTCTGGATTACTAGGACCTAATAAGGCTGGCGGCATGTTTGATAACGGAGCCATTCGAACCTGGAATTTGGACCTACGATTTAGTTGACCTGTCAGAGAAAAATCCGCTTTAGGTACCCACCTCTCTAGCTATGGGAGCCATGGTAATTAGAAGTCGGTATTTTCGCTTCAATAGTCTTTGACAAGCAGCCTCGTCTAGGGAATTTAAACTTTCGAGCCGAATTAGGTCGAGTCCTGGTCCGCCCAGTTTTCGCAAAGCTAATATCGTTGATCTAGAGTTAACTATTACGTAAAAAAGTTTTGCCACAAAACTTAAATTCCAGACCTTAATATAACAGCGTGATCAAAAAACCTCCGGGCTTCACCCTCTCCGTCAGCATCCATGGCAGACACCTTCTCCAACTCGGCCAAAAAACTGTCCAAGCTTTCATTCTGCAACTTCCCAACCTCGAACATAGTAACTGCGTGCCTTTTTAGTCCAGGTGATAAGTTCCCCATCATAAGAAACGCAGTGAGAGCGGAATCGAACAAAAAAGCAACTCTTAGGCCGGCTGCATGGTTGATGTTATTGCTGTTAGAGTTGGGAGAATTGCTTAAACTGTCCAACAAAGGCAGGTCTGAGGAAGGTGTTGAGAGATCAGGAAGAGATGGTTTAGATGTTAATGCAAGATTGAGGGTTAAGGGGGTGATATCCACTGGAGGGCTGCAAAAAAATATAAACGTTTTTTGTTTTGAATGTCAAATTAAAAAAGCGAAAAAAAAAAGAAAGTTCAAAAACAGGAGCAATTTACATAATCACTGTCTAATATGTTTGAATTCATGCAGTCTCATTGATCATTCTACGCATCGGATTTCCGAAAAAGGCAACTTAAATGTCACACCTTGTATTTTAGAGAACATGTATACAATATGACCATAGTGTGCCCTACCTGTCATGTGCAGAAGGTTGGTTCAACCATGAGGGATGCCGCCTGCTTCGATCTTGTTCCGTCTCTGGGTCTAGCTTCTTTGCAAATTGTAAACGGCAGTACAACGATACTGCCTGTTTAACTAGTTCAGTATCTACTTCTAATACGGACGCTAACTAAAAGAAAATGCTGGTTTTGTGATCTACAATTGTTAATTAACAAATATTTTGACTATTTTAACTGACCTCGAGACTATAACAATATTTTTTTTATAAAAAAAACTGAGAAAAGATTCTCGTTTGCGATCTAAACTTACATAGTTTATGAACCTATATTTCTATGAATCACATAATTCCATAATATAATAATAATAATTGCAGATATACTTGTGTAGAAAGACGTCAATAAACGTCAAAACGTCGGCAGTTTCTGACTACTTAGTAGAATTTTTTTTTGTGATATTTCTAATAACCTTACTATGGATTCACTTTGAGGGCAGTACATCAAATCAACATCCACTATGTTCTTAATTTTCTTTTTTCAGTGGGAGTACATCAAGGCCTTTTTGCCTTTGGCTGACTTTCTGGGAAGACATATTTTGACATTTACAATAAAAACTCAAGTGCAAAACTATTCAAAAACCCCTGTTTGTATATTGCCAAATAATAAATCCTATATGCTGCTAGTATTTAAGTTTTATAAGTTAAAAATATATTTTATTTAAATATAAAATACAAAAACAGATACTCACCTCTCCTACTGTTGTATGATCGTCTATAGACACAAAAATTTTGTACAAAAGCGTTTCAAAATAGTCTCCTAAAATTCTATTCATAACAAATCCTTGCAAAGGTGGCACTTGAACTCTGTCAGCTGCTGTAATAGGCACATCTAAGTAAACTAAACCTTTTCTGCAACAGAGAACACATAAATATTGTCTTAAATGTTCAAAAAACTAAAGATGTACTTTTACTTACTTATACAAACTAAGTACAACATTAAAATTTAAATCACCAGCATTTTGTGACCCTAAATCTATTAGCTTATCAATAACTTCTAACTCTTCTTTATTCACCAGCTGAAAACAATAAATATTTAAAGGAACTCATATAAAAACTATAGGTAATTAGAATAAAAGTTTTAATGGCGGTATTTATAGTCACAACTTGAGCAGGAGCATGTGCTTAATCAAAAATGATTGACGTAAGTTTATGTATTTTAAATGTAGACTAAATGTCAAAGTCAGACTTGAGGCTTACTCAGAGCTAAGTCATGACTATAAATATGGGCATAAATAAATTTGGATACTGTGCTAAAATTATTCAGTCAAGTACAAACCTTAACATCATCCTCCAAAACAAGTCCAACCTCCACTCGCCACCAAGGTTCAATATGAATATCTACTGGCACTTGAGGCAACAACATTCTGACATTTTTTTTTCCAAACAATCTGCCTCGATTGGATCTTGACATATTTATTAATTCAATGTACTCATTTCTGCCTATTCCTAGCAACCTTAAGCCTAGAAATAAACAGCTGTTCTTCTTTCATGGTAGTCAAAATCAAAAATAGTTCTAACCATTGACCCACCACCCACCGCCCAGAATTAATTTCCGTCTCTGTTTGTTACTTTTTTTTAGTGTTGTAGTTGCCAAATTCCATTTTGTTTAGAACAAATTAATTGATTTAAATATTGATTTACCTTTATTACTCATTTACTTATTTTTGCTATCCCATTACTTTTGAAATTTATTGTTTTTTTACCTATTTCCTCTTAGCACAAGTTGAGAAATTACATTAAAAATGTCAGAGATTTCCAATGCCTACTTGATGTCAATAATAAGTGAATGGCTTATAGGTACTCTTAGAATTTAACTAAACATCTACTTACAATCAGCAGCTGTAAAATTAGGCAGAGTGTCATAACTTTTCTCTGCTTGCATCAACCTTTCCACAACAGATATGTAATAGTTAAATGGTGTTATCCTTAAACCCTTGACTATCATATCTGCCAAGTGGTATGGAAACAACATAAGCCTTTCTCTACTAAATGCCACAACCCTCTCATAGTAACGCTTTTCATCTTTAAACACATGACGAACTATAAATGTTAATAAACATCGTTAAGGCATATTAAGTCGATTTGTAATTTGTTTAATAAACATTTTGAAGAAAACTTACCTAAATTGCCCCTAAAGCGTAACTGGTTTTGAATGCTGAAGTTCACAATGTACCTCTCATAATTCTTCGCATTTCCCAGGATCTAGAAAAATGACATTAAACATGGATTTAGTTATCTACTTGTATAAAGTTTGTTATCACCTTTGTGAAGGAATGCTAAGCTATTAGGCAATGCAAAATTGCAGATCTTACCTGTTTTTGTTTCAAATGTGTTGGAAGCTTTGACCAGGGCACATTTTTACGGATATGTTCCTCAACTTCTGAGTTCATACTTAGACACCTAAAATATTTAGTTTAAAGGGATAAATTGTACATTTTTTTAGAAAAACACGCTAGAAGATACACATAAACCAAAACACACACAAATCAAAACACTGAAACGTCATCTTTGCAGAACGTCAAATATGACAGAGACAACGGCCAATCATATTTCAGCCATTGCGTTTTCCGTTGTTTACCTGATTGGCGAGAAGTATATTAAAAGACTCAGCCAGTTTTTTTATTGGTTTAAGTTAGAATTTTAACAGCATAAGGCTCTAGTGGAAAAGTTTGACAATTGACGTTATATCGACGTTGACATGAGAAAAAATAGCCGAAAATTTTGTTGTCAAACAAACCAAATGAGGCTTTTTTTATAAACTTTTATTATTATTACTATTTTAATACTTTTCTTAAAAGAAATTATGTACATACTTTAAAGCCTTCGTTACCGCATTCTACGACGAGTATGAGAGGTCATGTAGAGCCCTTGCGATTTAAAATTAACTTTAAAACAGGGTGTAGTTTCCAGTGATTTATTACACTTTTCAGCTACATGTTTATACCACAAAAATGGGCCTCAATTTCGCATATTGTATAATACTGCTGCTGTGCCTTGGAATCAAAGTTCTGGGACAAGATTATGTATGCTCAAATAAGTGCATTTGCAAACTTAATTCTCAACGAGATGGAGGAAACTATTTAAAAATGACTTGCGGAGAAACTGAGAAAATCTCTCATTTAGACGAGTTGGAACTATTGAATATAGCCAGCGATTTAGTTCAGTTGTAAGTAAAAAAGCTGGTGGATGAGAATGTAAAAATAACAGTTTAGTTATTAACAAGCTTATGTACATATATGCTTGTGACAGCCACAGTAGGGAGGAGATAAGTTGAGGAGATTCATACTTTACTCTATTCATTTTGACCTTTAGTTTGCACAAAAATGTATCTTCTTATATTTTATCATATATGTTTTTTGACCTTTTACCAAGTTGAAGGAGCTGAATAGTGGGTGTAGGACATAAACAACACTTCTCATTTGTAAAGTTGTCAACATTTTGATCTTTATTGAGGTCTTTCTCAGAGCTCTTTCAATAAGCAAAGTTTGTCACACAAAGTTTGTTATTCCAGACAGACTTTATATTTACCTTTACATCTAATACATTTAATTACTTCATACTGTATCATTTAGGACACTTTTAAGTACTTGATTTTAATCCGGTAAATAACTTTTTACAGGATTGGATATTGTAATAGTTATTTACATTATAGTCCCGTAAATATAGTTTTACAGTAGGAGTAAGATGTTTCCAGATGAGGCGCTAGCCGAGTCTGGAATTTTGAAACGACTACTGTAACACATTACCGGATGTATGATGTACAACATTTTACTTCATACTTATTAAAAACAGGAAAAAATTAATTTTATTTTGAAACGTCATATAACCACAACTTTAGTGACTGTTTTATGAAGGTATAAGTGTCACTTTTTTGACTCGTGTGAATTTAATTCGCCTCGCTACGCTCGGCGTTTAAACTTTCACACTCCGTCGCATAAAGTATAACTTATACTCCTAATAAAATAAATATCTATTATGCGCGGCGAATATATTTTTGACAAATCCGCCAATTTGACAAATAGTTTCATTATGGTATCCTGTACCGGTAGGTTTAGGTAGGTTACCATGGATACAATGAATTTATTCAAGATGTGCCGGTACTCAATACTGTAAAATTTCTTTACGATATCCAATCCTGTTAAAAGCTATTTACCGGATTAAAATCAAGTACGTAAAAGTGTTCTAAATGATACAGTATGAAGTAAAGAAATTTCACAGTATTGAGTACCGGCACATCCTGTGGCGGTATTCAATAAATCCATTGTATCCATGGTATCCTGTACCGGTACCTGTACCCCCATTCATACCATAATGAAACTATTTGTCAAATTGGCGGATTTGTCAAAAATATATTCGCCGCGCTTAAGATTATTTTTTTCCTGTTTTTAATAAGTATGAAGTAAAATGTTGTACATCATACGTCCGGTGACGTGTTACAGTGTCGTTTTGAAATTCCAGACTCGGCTAGCGCCTCGTCCGGAAAAACATCTTACTCCTACTGTAAAACTATATTTACCAGACTTATAACGTAAATAACTATTATCAGTGATTATTTTAATTTCATTGCAACACGTAGCATCAGCTCTAGGAAAGGGATACATTGTTATAATGATGATTTTGCATCACATATTTTATTAAAACTCTTTATATGCCATTAAATAGTGTATCTAGATATATTATAGAATAGGGGCAAAATACAAATAACCATGTAGTAGAGCTTATACAATACCTACTAATAGAAGGTAAATTCCATGTTTTCGTTTCCAAGTTATAATCTCTCTTGAGGTACCTACTTAAATCTTTCTTTTGGGATTACCGAATAGATACACCTACTCCATATATTTACAAGCATATAATAACTTGGTGAAGATCTGGAACATAATTATTGTCATCTCCTATACTATAAATTTTTCTTAACCACCAATAAACATCTTTTTGGCTCTAATGTAAGTTTTACTTTTTGGTTAGGTACAACCAAGGGTAGCAAGGCAATGTAGCCAAAAAATATTACTCTAGTACTCTAGCATAATAAACCTTTTGGCAGATCATAGCAGTCAATCTATCTTATTTACTGTTTATGCTTTTGATTAATGTAACAAGCAAGCACTAATGATATATATTTCTTTTTCAGGAACCTGTCCAATAATAATTTAAAATCATTTGCTCCCAGAGTTGAACTAATAGCATTACAAAAGCTGTAAGTATATATTAGGTATACCTCATGTTTATTCATCATATTCAATCTCTCTTATGAGAGTGATGAATAAGACATTTTTCAATTGTTTCCAATATTAAATGTAGCAGTCAACCCCTTGGCATATGTATTATCTGTCAATTTGAACTTAGATTTGCCAAGCCAGTTTTATATTATTGTGTAGAAACCTGCCATAAGGAAATGCAGATTGATAATCAGATATTTAATTTTTAAAAAAAGAAAATGTTAATTTCTCGGTATAACCTAGCTGTTGAAAGTATAGCAAAACGGCTTGAACATTATGGTCTTAGTTTTTGGTAGGTTCTTTAATGGTGTCAACATTGTTTTTAATTAAACCAATAAAATTGGATAATTAAGTCAAAAAAAAAATCAACAAAACTAGCACTGTTCAAGAGTCTCTAAGAAACAAGGTATGAAAGTGTAAACTGTTTTGCTATAATTCCAACAATTTAAATTTTACAGCATTTAGCTTAATAAGATTTTTTTCTAATTTTGACATATAAAGTGGCACTTTTCAATACTGATGACAGTGACGTAACGTCCTACTTTTCGTAACTAGTTACGAAAAGTAAAATCTTTCGTAACTAGTGATGAAAAGTTGGTGTCACCACCAGTTGCAGGTTTCGGCTGTGGCACACCGTTGCTATAGTTTTACGGTATTAAATAGATACAAAGTGGTTTAAAAGTAAATATTGAAGTTTAATAATAATTCTCTCTCTAAGTAGGTATTTGTAGTCAACATTAGAAAAAATGTTGTATGAAACACGTGACGAAAAACCTTTTTTGTGTATCTCATTCGCTGCGCTCGTCCCGCAAACATTCATTCGTTACACAAAATCGGACTTTTTGTAACTGGTTACATAAATAGCTATTATGCTGCATTTTCCTTAAAACAGTATTTTTAAGAGATGTACGAGAGGTCAATAAGACTCTTATTTGACAAAAATTACTTAGAACTTAGACTTTAGAAATGATAATGGAATTGAAACTCACAATCAAACTTGAACTTTCTCCACTTGTTGTCAAATTAATAATTTTACCATATCTTACACAGCATATTATGTCGCCCAGAGCTTTCTTCTCTTCTATTTTACTCTCCCTTCTCTTTATCTCTCTTTTATATGAGTCATATTCATTTATCTTTCCTATACAGAATATATTTTTTGTCTAAGAAAGATAAAACTTATACAAAATATCTTTTTAGAAATCTTAGCGAAAATCAAATTATCCAGCTAGAGGCATATCAGTTCAAAGAAACCCCAAAGTTAAAAAGACTTGACTTATCAGCCAATGGCTTGAAACATATAGACATTAAGGCATTTGAGGGCCTCAGGGACTTAGAAAGACTGAAATTGAATCACAACGAACTTTTGACGGTTACATTTGGAACTTTTGATTCACTACACAACCTTAGGCAACTGTAAGTGATGTAGTTTACATTAAGCGACTGGTGGGCATGTGAAAATATTCCAGAGATATATCAAATAATCCTCTACATTGTGACTGTGGCCTTCTCTGGATACTGGATTATTCAACTAAACAATCTGTGAAGTTAATAGCTAATCCAAAATGTAGCACAATATTCAAGGGCACCCCTTTACGCAAGCTTAAAGTAGGCGTAGATATCCACTGCAATTCCGCTTCCCACGATAATCTTCTGCCTTTATTAGACTTGAAGCCTGAAAATAATCAGGTGGTATTTGAAGGGGACTCACTGAAGTTGCAATGTAAAGCCCCTTTCATCAGTGATACCACAAATGATTCAAGGTAATCGTTTCTGTATTTAGGCAATTCACCCTGTTTATAGGGTTTGTTTGAATCTTCAGATTAGAGTGGACGTGGCTTGATTCCAAGCCAAATGAACATTTTACGGATATTTCTATAGTAAATGACTTTTTGCCCAATCCTGGGATTATAGTCAGCGTGCTGTATATTAAGAAGCTTACAAGGTCGCATACAGGAATTTGGACGTGCTTGTATACGTCAAATCAGGGAAACCATTCGAAAAGTACCACTATTTTAGTTATTTCTGAAGATACTCGGTAAGAAGGGTGGTTTATTGGTTAACTGATTAATACGATTATTATTTTTTTGTTGTTTAGCTATTGTCCTATAGCAGCCACCAAAGGTAACAAAGGAGTCTATATTTGGCCTAAAACCGTAGCCGACCACTTAGTAACTTTACCTTGCAACTTCCAAAACGACTACTACAACGCTTCTTATCAAACAACGACCTACTATTGCTCAAGTAACGGTACTTGGCAAGACCTAGATACCTCCCGGTGCTCCTACATATCAGACACAACTCGGATATTGAAGGGGTTTTCCAAGTTTAATACTAGCGTCTTAGAGAGCGCCCGGCATCTCAAGGAATTTACCTCGAACGCCAGTATATACCAAGACGTCATGGATTTGGTTTATACAGTGGAAGCCGTCGAGAGTTACCAAAGTTTGCAGCCCAGCGAGGTGCTGAGCAATATTCTAATAGATGTTGTGGGAAACTTGATGCAGTTACCTTGGATGTATTTGACGAAACGTAATGAAAGTATTCAGAGTTGTGAGAAGATTGTTAACCTGTTGGAAAATGTAGCAATTAATCATCCTGCAACGCTATTTCAAAGGGTGGGTTTGATAAATCTAGAGAGCTACATATAAGTTTTGTTTCATGCTTATCATTTTTTTTAGGAAAACTTTGTAATAGAGGCGTTCCCAAGTGGAACCGAAACGTTTCCGGGAATAAAATGTTCCTGGTTTCGAAACGATTTAAACACTCTAGATTCGCTTTTTTCGTGCAGCACAAACAATAATGTTCCCGACTCGACAATTTTACAGGGAAAGAGTATCGAAACTTCAGTTATTGTTCCCGATAGCGTGTTTGTCCAGACGAAAAATGAGGTATGCGACGTGTAGTTGCTTGCGATACAAACTTTAATTTTCTCTGGTTTATTGCTGTAGGTGGTCGATAATTATAAAAGCTACAGCGTCATAATCTCAATGTACGCCTCAAGTAAGTTTTTCCCTATTGATCAAGAGAGACTTGGAAAGGAAGGTGTGACGTCCGCTATAGTGGGAGTAAAGATAGGTGAGTTGAGCAGGAAAGGATGGATATTTATGACGAGTATATATTCGCCAAAATCTACTTACGTTTTTCTTTCGATCGCTTGTTATTTAAGGACGCTTTTACGGACTTGTTTTTAATAATAATTTCTCAATGCTTTATTCTTAAGTTGGACCATCTCAGGCGGAGCCTTCACATCCGATCATAGTAACAATACGTGCGCCACATTCAACTTTATTCGAAGTTACCCCGTTTACACCCGTGTATTGGGACCAAGCGCAGGGGCGATGGTCCACCCAGGGGTGTCATTTTGGCCACCACTGGCAAGAGCACGTGGTATTCTCCTGCAATAAATTGGGCTATTACGGGCTGATGCAAGACGTGACTTATTCAAATATGACGGTAAGTTTATATCCAGATAAAATAAGATTTAGTTTTTTTCTTCTGATATGACTGTTGGCGCGCCAGGCGACTTCGATCGTTGTCGAGCGACTGTGAGACCTGTCGCGGCTCGCAGCCTAGCGTGGTTTATTAGCTTGTTTTCTCGACTTTTAGAGGTATTTAAACGATTAGTGGAATTCCTTGATTGTTCGATGTTTTCTAAATTAGAAGCTCAGGGACCGCGGCCTGTTAGTCAGTCTAATTCTTAAACGATTATAGGAAAGTTAAATGAGTAAAGCGATATTAGTGAGTGTTAGTGGCTAATAGTGGAGTATAGGTAAATGCATTGTATTTGGGTTTGTGGAGTAGATAAATACTGTTTTTAGTTAAAGACTGTTACACTGGAATTATTCGAACCCCGAGTTCGCAACAATTGGTATCAGAAGTGAGATTTTCGTGGGAATTTGAGAACTAATAGTGTTGAACTGTAAGTGATGCGTAGTACTGGACATCGCAGATGATATTGTTTGTGCCAGTGACTAGGAGCCAGCATAGAGCAATGCAGGATCAACAACAAATTAAAGATGACAACGTGTCTACGGAGAGTTTTGGAACGTCCATCATCAAAATTAAGCCTCCTTATTATGACGGTACTACGGCCTGGGAAATATGACGGTACTACGGCCTGGGAAATTTATAAAACTCAATTTGAGGCAGCTGCAAAAGCCAACAATTGGTCCGAGCCGCAGAAAGCCACATTATTAGTGGTAGCAGTTCCGTGGGAAAGCTGCTGAATTAGTCGAGCAGTCTGCAGCAGATCAAAGTAATTATACAGCTCTGGTACACGCTCTGCAGTTACGATTGGAAATGAACATAAGGAAACTGTGTTCCAGGCTGAGATAAGGATGACGCAGTAAAACTCAGGTGAAACTTTGCAAAAGTTTGATGTGGACATAGATGTAACTAATGTGCAAGACCTTCTAGAGAGAATGCATTGATTAACAGATAAACGGGTCGTAAAGTGTTTTAATTGCGGCAAACTGGGACACGTTAAGAGTAACTGCCGCGATAAGTCACGCTTGTCCGTCGCCGTCGTTTAGAAGACCGAAAGGCGACCAAAACCGAAGCAGGCCCCAGGAAAACTAAGAAAATTCTACCTAATTACAATTGACCGGGCCCATTAAGACCTCCAGTATCGTTAAAGTCAATAATTTGGGAGATACAGGAGAAAGAAACTTGTGGGATATACCATACGACCATTCCCGACTCTATTACCTTTCTTGTTTGGGAAACAGGCAAAGTAGCAAATCCGCAACTTGTTGGAGAAGACCGTTCCAAGATAAAACTGAAAATGTGTGGATATCAATTTTGGAACTCTTGTCAAGTTCTGCAGCTACTGAGAGGTCATTCAGCAGTTATCCCTTTTTATATAGTAAAAGGAAGAATAGACTGGACAGTAAAAAGAGCTAGACAATGACTTTTGCCTCAACAAATAAGACACTTCTGACTCCATTCCTTGCAGTCTTAGGAGATATTCTCAAAGTAAACTTTGTCAAGTTTGTGTACGTGCCGTACGAAAGCACATTCTGATATCCTCTTCGATTTCTCCTGATGAAGATGATATTTACTCTGTACACAGTAAACTTATCAATCATGGACGGGGAGGATTAGGATGCATAAACTCATCATTCCCTTGACTTCAAATTTAATATTCAAATGACATTTATTTTGTTCTTTTACTTACCTTTTATTTACCACAATAACACTGACTTTTGTTTCCATTTTTGTTTTTGAGGTGGTTCCAGATTTTAAGCAAGTTTACTTGTCTCAAAAACTTGTTTTTTCTAGGTATATTAGACGTTTACTTTCCGCTCATGTTGCAACAAGCAAATGACATTAAAACAAACTTATTTTCAGGGAACTTACAGAAGTTTATTCCGATTCTCGCACCCAGCCATTTACGTAGGAAATCTAATACTTTTCACGTCTTTCCTCGTCGCCATTCTAACCTACATTTTCGGTTTCGTGTCGATACAAATGCCGAAAAAGGCCAAACACTGCCTGGTAAACACCTGGTGCTCCCTGGCCCTTTTGAGTTTTATCTACTCGTTTGGGATTTATCAGACTGAGGACCAGAGATTGTGCCAAATAATCGGATTAATTTTGCATTACCTGACGCTGTGCGCTTTATTGTGGATGTGCGTTGCTTTGAACTCGATGTACAAGCGATTGAGCAAAAATTCAGATTCTATTCTACAGGTAATAAATGCGGCTAAATAAATAATGTCATGAATAATATATATTATATACTAGTTTATGGAATTTGCATATGGATGTGCGTGAATAGAAACGTTATTTTAGGATGACGACTTGCCAAATGAACCACCGATTAAAAAACCCCTCATGGGGCTTTACTTGGTCGGTTGGGGAGTGGCTTTGATTGTCTGCGGCTTGTCGGCCGCAATAAACGTCCGAGAATACGGCTCCTATTCCCACTGCTTTCTGCGCACTGGACCGGCCTTGAGTGCTCTCTATGTTCCATTTACCATTCTCTTTATTTTTATGGTCGTTCTATTTTTGCTGATCCGCTGTGCCGTAAGCAACTTGGACTTGTCTCACGGAGGCCATTTAAGCGAAGGTAAGACTCGATGTTTAACCGCGTTTTGCTTTGCTAGAATGCCATTTTCTGTTGCTAAAGCTTTTGTCAAAAATTTAACCGTTACACCCCGAAGATTCCATTTTAGGTACTCAAGCTACTGAGCATGTGGACTTGGATCTGCTCGAACCCAGTTTCCCGCAACAGGACGCGCAGAGCGTTAGAAGTTATTCTTCGAAAACTGCTTCCAGCGAGACTGAGGACAGCGAACGGTCGCCGTTGGCTCAGCTGAAGGCGCACGTGATTTTCGTCTTTTTATTTATGTTTACTTGGTTGAGTTGCGCCTTTGCCACGGTGCCGCCCCTTGGATTGGTGTCCTACGAGGCGGATTTGTTCAGCGGGGCTTTCGTTATATGCGCCACTACACTCAGCGCGTTTACGTTGTTCTTTTACTGCGTGGCTCGGAATGATGTTAGAACATTATGGATGTCTATGTTCAGGTGAGTTTACTGCTATTTCCTTCTAAATGTTCAATCTTGTGCATTCAATTTGTGAGGTTTTATTCTTCGATTTATTACTTGTCCGGGATGCTTGAATTTTTTATAAAAGAACTATCGCGAAGCGTTAAAAGTATATTTACTTGTACACCTTTATATATCTGGGTTTAGTCAGGTAAGTCTTTTTATGGTACTGAATATCGTAATTACATTTTACCTCACAAACTGTTTACAAGAAGAAAATAATTTGGTTTTGACAACCAAATACCTTCAACTCGTACTAAATTAACAATAAGATTGTATAGTCAGTTTCATAGTAAAGCGTCTATAGCATAGTCAGCGTTTCGTGCTCCTAGTTTTCCTTGTGTTGAAACAAATTTATCAATTGGCGCAGCCGGTAGGATATCGTTGAAGAAGCCTCCGACCAATACCAGTTTAACAGGCATCTGCAGCGACGATAAGCTTCTGGCGTGGGTTGCAGTATAAGAAGAGGTAGCTGCATCGTATCTTTGACGAGGTTGAACAGTTTCTCTTCATTCGAAATCCATTGGAATAGAACATTCTACAGCAGTAAACGTTTTTATGGTCTTTTCACCCGATTTAGGGGCTGTACAAACTGGACGGGGAATTTAGCTTGAATCTGGAGAATTGCAAGTTCTACGGTCAAGTATCTAGGAACTGTCTTGAACAAGGAGGGTTTTTATGCGGGCTCGATACGGTTTTAAGAAGTCAACAACCTTCATAGCCTGAAAGGTGAGGAAAAAACGCGCCCTTATCGGACTACCAACAGCATTCTATTCAAATGGATGTCGAGGAAATGGAAAGGGTTCAACGTCGTCAAAGATATATATACGCTGCGGAACCTTTTTTTTGTGGCACTACGAGCTAAAACCAAAGGTTATCGTGGCTGCTTATGCCTGTAAGACCGATTTTGGCAAGGTCTCCTTAAACATACTCTGACAGAAGCGAGAAAGCTGTATGGCACAGCAAAGCTTTGTCGTCGTCTCAGAGGAACTACGGTCGCTCTGTGGAAGGAGGGTTTTACAAGTATATCTGCGGGAGACATTTTACTTTGCAAACGAACTACCTACATTTGCGCTACTTGCGCTATTCAAGACATTCAAAACGAAAAGACTCAGCGCGAAGTCTGCAGCTCGACTTGGTGGGCTCTTTGTCTCATTAGCTATGAGACTATGTCGAATTTGATAATGGTCAAACTGACGCACTGCCTCGTTTGATCGATAATACTGGAAACGATTTGCTGGATCTGGAAATGGAGGATGTTATCGTAGTAGTACACAAGTTGAGCAGGAATTTACAGACATCACAATTGAATAGTTAGATTCATCTAAGAATTAGATGAATCCAACATAGTAAAATATAAACATAGATTCATCTAAGAATTACATGAATCTAACCTAAAGGTCTTCTAAGGTTGAAAAAAGAGGCATGATCCGACTATATGCGAGGTATATATAGGATCAAGAATAGATGGTAGTATGAAGACACAACCGACAAAACTTTGCTACCTTACGTTAGACATTCTGATGGCGTCATTCTGTATGATGATGGTGTTGGGATCTCTCTTAAAATGCTGAACTATGACCTCAACTAGGCCTCGAGGGCACTCAAAAGCCCTCGAGAAAGCCCATTCAAGAATCTGCCGTATAAAGAACTTTGCTAGCTACCACTTCTCACCAACATTGTCTGATCACATCGAACGGCAGGTTGAAGCGTGTCTACAATCTGCTTTACAGACAATCAAACAACTGCTTAACCCATGGCCCCAGCCTAATGCACAAAAACCATGGTCGCGCATTCACTTAGATTTTGCTGAACTCTTAAGAGGAAAGACATTCCTTGTCATTGGTGATAGCGACAGAAGTTTCATTACCGCAGAATGGATCAATCTAGTGCTTAGATCATCGTGGCTTAGACAATCTGGTATCTGCCGATTCTGGGGCTCGCATTTCATTCAACTTAATTCATTCCTTCAGAGTTTGCACAACTTTGTTCCGAGTTCAATAATATTCACCTTTTGTACCACTGAAGATTCTTTAGTGCAAAACATTGGTTGATAGGATAGTGCCAACAATCAATAAAGCTTTCGATTCAAAATCCAATGGCCTGGATATGGTTGAACAGCCTGGAAAGTAAAATTAGACGACGAAATTCCAGGAAAAGTTTTTTTTTGCGCCAATTTCGGACGTCTTTGGATTTATGCAAGCCACGTCCAGTGCTTAAAGTTGCCTTCAGTGAGAACCACCTAGATGTGGAAACACAATTCGATGCACATCATAAAATACACTATCGTCTCTTCAGAATAGGAAAGAAAGTCGTTGAACTTTGGAACGGACACCTCGTAAATGGCATTATTATCAAACTAATTGGAAACGCCATAGCGGCGTTCAAGTCGAAAACCAGAGTCACCGCCGGCACTACAATCCATATAATTAATAAGTGAATATAATATAAACGTGACATTAGAAAGTGCAGCTCGAAAAACCAGATTGAAAACCAACAAATATGCATGTGCCAGCTGCCAAGCTCCGCATCTTAAATTTAAGAAACTTTCATATCAGGCTGCAACCAACACACATGGTATTTTTTTTTTCAAGGTTAAAATACATACACAAGCTTTACATTAGTCCTCAACAATATGTAAATCTTGTAAACCTATTTTATCCTTTTCAAAAAAATTTAACATGTGTGTTGTTGCGGCCTGATGATGGCTTTTTAGGCGAAACGTATAGCTCTGAACAACTAAATTAAATTATTTGCGACTGCTGAGTTAGTATTCTAATGTCTTCGACCTTGGAGTGTAAAGAATGTTGTTTGGGGAGTGTGTTTCATTTGTTTCAAGTGTGTTACGTTAGCTTTTTTTTTGTAATTTGTATTAATGAAATCGATCATTTTCTCATCACATGGCGGGTGAGATTTTTCCAACGGTCTTCGATTTTTTGCTCCATGGGTATTTTCAGCTCGTGCCATCAGCGGACCTGGGTCTACTATTAAGATCGTCATTTTTAGGTGGATGCGGCGGAAGCGCCTGCTGCGTCCTCGCACGGTCTCCGACACCCCTCCGAGGGTTCCAGTGCAACCCTTACCTTTACCACCGATATCAAACAGCGATGCGCAAGCCATGTCCCGATCTTCTAGCAGGAGCTCTGGACGCACGAAGTGTAATTCATTAAAGGGCGCCGCCGCGGTTGACTTAAATGGATCGATGAGTGACAGACCTTCCGCGGAAGGAGGGACAAAAATTAATAATGTTAATTTGGTAATTATGTTTCTTAAAATCGAAACCCACATTAAGCCTCTAAATATTACTCGACTCAACTTACTTGACGAGAAATGGCTTAATTTATCATGTCCAGTTACGCGCTTATCTTAGCTAATCTAAAATGTCGTCATTCAGATCGCATTGCATCGCGCCCACTATCGCTCAAACGTAGTTCCTCATATAATCGAGAACCCCACAAACGCCGCTGAGGTTTTCTATAACCCCCATCAAAGCACCGTGGCCCGAAAATTCTTCCGTCGGCAGAGGAGGGATATGATGAAAAGGAATAATCTGCAGACGAAGCCACCTAGGGACGTAAACAGCGACGCGACTTCGGTGTTTTCGGAGCCTCGGCCGGTGAAGAACAAAAATGCAGAACAAAATATGTTCGGAACCAATTCAAAGGTAAGAAAATAGAATGTTTTTGGTTCAGTCAGTATTTCTTTGTAATAATGACTTTTTGTGATGCCTGGCAAAAAAACGTATTAGTGCTGTTTCCTGTCACTTAACCCTTGTCAAAAATTTAAAAGGCTTTCCTACAGTTATAATGATGATTTGGACTGAGCCGGCTGGGGTACCTTATGCAGGGTAATTTTGACAACTTCAGAATGTTATTGCCGGTATTACTTTAAAATTGAAGTTCTAATAAACCAATGTCCTTTTGCTGCATTCGGCAACATTAATGAGGTTTAGGTTTTCTTTCCAAAACCATTGAATGAAATGTTCCAAATTGGAGGATGTATGGAACATCATGACCATTTCCATTTGAAAAAAGAAATGCCAATGGCGTACTAGAAGTGTCATTTTAACATTTCAAGCCATCATTTTAATTCTGTGATGTAAATACCAAAGTAAAGCAACATTGTCAATGGTTTTTAACGACCATATTGTTTTTATAGTTATCACACATTTGTGCTTTTATATGTATATAAAATATATTATATGTATATAAAAAATAATATTATTCCTTGTATCCTTTTATTTAGGTCAACAATACCAATATACACGTCGAACACATTCGAAAGTCTCAGAGAAAGAACCCAAACATCTTTTCGGATAGCGGTGACGAGTTTGACTGCCTGAGCGATGTTCGGGTCGACAAGATTGTCATTAATGCTGAGCGACTAAGAAAGAAAGGTAATAAAATTTAATTTACTTTCAAATCCACTGAATTTCTATTTTTTACAACTTTTTTTATTACAAGAAGAACTTTCTATAACTTAACTAATTAACAGGATCTATTAGTTGCAGTTTTGTTGTAGTGGTAGATGACATTAAAGCAGACATATCGCTCAAGAGTCAAATAAAGCAGCTATTTACTTTTCTTTATTATTTAAAGTCTAGCATTCAGCACCATCACATGTTTTATTCGTAGATAACACAATTTCTGTTTTTTTTTCTAGAAATTTCACGGAATAAAACCAGAAAAAAATCAAATCTGCCCGAAGAAGTCCCGCCTATTGCTCAGATGCGCACCGTCTCGCAACAGTGCACTTTAGAATATAGTTCCGATAACCCGCTTTCCGATTCGATTTTGGACAAGGGCGAATTAATGTCGCCTCTATCGCCTACCAAACCACTCCCCGCCTCGTTGAAGCACATCCAGAAATTACTGGCGGAGGAGAGTAGCAGTACTCCGATGGAGATATCTGGTACAACGGAAACTTCCGGAACAGCTCATTTGAGCACCAGGTCAGTGATTATTGCAAACTTTTTTGTTTATGCTTTGCGAATTAATTCCTTTTCGGTGTTTTTTTGACCCCAATTTTCCTATTAAATTGTTCTTGAGTTCAATGTTTTATCTGGTTAATGGGTCAGATTTGAGTGACGACAACAAAAATGTATTTTTTTTTTATTTATTAATTTTTGAAGCTTTGTAATTTTTAAAGAAAAAGCATCTTGAACTGCGGATTGCACCCTCTTTAAGCGGTACATTTAAAAAATTGTTTTACCATTGAAAAAATTTTTCTAATGTGAACAAAAAGTTTTCAATCGGGGTTTTAAAACTGATAAACATTTTTCCAAATTTTAGTCAAAAGTTATCTTGTACAAAACCGAGTTTAAATGTTTGGTAAGGAAAATATTCAAATACTGAACAGAAGAAAAGCGATTTCTGCAAGGCAATAACTTGGAAATAAGTAGCCTCGCCTAACGTTTATTTGACTAAAAGTGATGCTTTTGTTGTTATTTACGATTATAAATTAAGCGCGTTCCTTTCACAGACAAAAACTTTTATTTCGAAATACCTTTTTGATTAGAAGGGAAAATAGTCCCGTAGAAGAATCGCATCACTACGCGGAAATAGAAGAATTGAGAAGCAGCGAGTCAACGATAAGGGGAGGCAGATTCGGTTTGGGAGAGAAGAACAGCCCTTTGGCACGGTAAGTCATTTTTTACTTTTAATTCCTTTTTTTATTTACTAAGATAAGCGGAATACTCTCATTTATAAGTACTCCCCTTTCCTTATGCAGGATGGAACATAAGTAATGTAGATTCGTACCGGACATGAAAATATTTCGATCTAGCTATATTGCCCAAAGCCGAAAGATGATATTAAGATAGATACAGGGTGTCAAAGTTGAGATTTTAGTTTCGATTTTAATTTATTTTTTCACAGTCTTTTGATGTAAAGGACTGAAAATTAAGGTGGAGGGTTGCCAGCCGGAAAAAAAAGATACTGCGGTCTATTTTGAACATGTAAAATGAAACTTTTGTTACGAAATATTCGAAGTATTGATGATTTACTGACACCAGTTTCTGCTATGCTACTAAATCGCCTCGAATGTATTCTGAGGTGATATTGAGTAGTGATTTGATTTCGAACAATTTTTTATAGATAACGAAACAAGAAAAATAACCACGCCCGAATCTGATACTCGGTACACTCTTTTGATTTGTGTTTATAGATCTCCGAACAGTCACGTTGAGGAGTTTCTGGTACACCTTGAGACGCTTCTCTCAGGTGTATCGATTAGTTCACGAATCATTCTTGCCGGTGATTTTAGTATTAATTTCATGGCGGAAAGTGCGGAGTTGACGGACTTAAAGAATATATTCTCTGCACATAATATCTCGATGCTCGTTGACAGACCTCATATTCTACTACCCTAATTGATTATTTCTGTTCAAATTTCTCTGTGAATGCTCATGACTCTGTATCCGTGATTGTCAGATCATGAGGCTGTACTAGTAACACTTAGCACCAAGAAAAATAATCGACAACAAAAACTCAAATACGGTAGGATATACAGCTCAGTGAATTATGACAGGTTTAAGCGCAGCATTGAGGGGTTGGATTGGAGTGGCGTTGTTGATTCGTCGGATCCCCTGGGAGCCTCTAATGGTCTTATTTTGGACGTATTTTGGAGCAGTTTTCTATTGCGTCGGATTAGGGAAAACACCAAGAAGTCGTGGATCAGGCCAGGTATCAGAACATCGGCTATTAACCTCCGAATTTTACATTATTTAAGAATGTGTAGCTGCGGAACTTACAGGTGGAATGAGGGCTAATGGAGATGCCGATCAATTGAACTATCTTGGGAATCTGTCCATTCAGGAATCGTTTTGTATGCATCACACGGACATTATTGAATTGTATAATATTATATCTACGATAAAGAACAAGAGCGCAGCTGGTTTGGATGAGATTTCGGTGCGAGTGTTGTTAAATCTGCCTGAGAGAGCGCTCTCTGTTTTGGCTGATGCGATTAATGCGTCATTCGATTCGGGGTCATTTCCATCGGCTCTGAAGACGGCTGTCGTGAGGCGTCTATATATAGGGGGAAATTCCGCTGACCCTTCAAATTATCGGCCAATTTCATTGCTGCCTTCCTTGTCTAAGATTGTGGAGCGACTTGTTAAAGATCGCATGGTATACAGTTCATAAGAAAAAAACAATATTCTTAGTAATTGCCAGTATGGCGTTCGTGAAGGTAGGAGCACGAGAGATGCAATCTTTGGTTTTTTGGAGGACCTATATGTCGGAGTGAATGCGGGGAATGTGAGTGCAGCGGCATTTTGCGATTGTTCAAAGGCTTTTAATTGTGTCAGCCACTAAATTCTGCTGCAGAAGCTTGAAGCATATGGTTTTCAGGGGGTGACTCTTGGATGGTTTGAGTCGTTTCTCTCGGGTAACAGTCAGATGGTTAGGACAGAGGTTGGAGTTTCGAAGGCACTCCCAGTGCTGTATGGCGTTCCTCAAGGGTCCCTTTTGGGACCTTTATTGTTAGCTCTTATATATAAACGATTTGGCTTGGTTTTATTGGTTATTGTATGGTATATATATGGGCTTTATTGGATATTCGGGGGTATTTTACAATCTTTGTTGACGATATTACCATCTTATGGTCTCATAGTCAACCTGATATACTTGGATATTGTATCGAATGACATTGTGAAATTGAAGTGGTGGTATTCGACGAATCGCCTTTGTCTCAATATTGCTAAAACTAACGTATTGAGCTTTAAGTGCAACATTTTGGGTATTTCTCTGGACGGCTGCAGTATTGAAAGCAGAGAATCGGTCAAATTTTTGAGAGATGTTTGACGACCAACTCAGGTTTGTTGGCCATATTCGGGGGAGAAAAAAGGTGTCAAGAGAATGCTATGCGGTAAGGGTTGTGTCTGTCGAACTGGGACTGACAGCCGCTAGAGCAGTACATTTTCCATCGGTAGAGAGCCATTTGAGATTGGTTATTTGGGGATTCTGTAGCAAATACCATTTTCAATCGGTATTTATTCTCCAGAAGAGAGCATTGAGATATTTTTTGGGGGCTGGATCACGTGAACACTACAAGCCGTCATTTGTTAAACAGAAAATACTGACGCTGCCCTGTTTATTTATTTTAGAGACGGTTCAAAAATATCAATCCCGTTCCCCCGTGCAAAGGGGGCAGCATAACACCCGTCGCCCTCGTGACTTGACCCTTCCGATTGACCAGAAACTCCCTGATATTTGAAGGCTTAAAGAAGTTCAATCATCTGCCTCGAAACTTTAAAGAGTCCAGAAATCTGACTGGATTCAAGTTAGCGGTGTCTGGACTACTGAAGGGCAAAGCTTATTATACTGTTGACGAATTTTATGAAGATCGATTTTAGATTTATAGTATACATATTCACTTATCTTTTTTTTGTTATTCCAGATTTTATTGTTTTTTGAGCCTTGTTTTTATTCTTTTAGTATTTCAAGTTTTTACTTTGTTTTTCACAGCTTTGTCAACAAACTTACGGTTTTCGAGAATAAAGCATATTTATTATTATTATTATTATTTTATGTTACTTTAACCAAAATTCCTTCCTTTTGTTCTGGAGTGAAAACTTTGGGTGGTCCCAAAAGAATCCCGCTTGGGTCGAAACGACCAACCGGTGATAAACACTTTTAAATAATCTGTGATCGGGGCCGCCTTCTATTGGGATATATTTCCAAATATTTGAGGCATGCCATACCATGTCTCGAATTTCGTTGTTAGAAAACAGCAGATGTCTTGGCATAATAAAACAACAGGAACCACAGAACGGAAATACGTTAAAATAAATATATATTTTTTTAAATATGGAAGTTCTATCTGTCACATTGGGAATTTGGCACACTGTTTGGATACCCGGTACCGATCAATAAAAAAATTATGAAAGAAAATAAAATGTGGAAATTTTTTTAGAACACCGTTTGTAATGTTAATGTAATTGGGAATTTTGAATTTTCAGTGTATCCTCATGTTTAGCTTCTTGCTCTAAATCTAACAATAAATAAGATTTTGGACATTGACACACTATTGGGACACCCGGTATAGAGCAATCAAAAAAATTAAGAAAGAAAAATAAACGTGGACAACTTTTAGACCACCCTGTATAATCATAATGTAATTGGTGTTTTTGAATCGTCAGTGTTTACAAGCAGTAAACGCTCCATTACCCTCAACTCTCATAACCACGCGCTTTCGTGCTTTCAGCTTACGTTCTCCTTCAAATTTCTCGCGCACCAGCAGCGCCTCGGCGACCGACATCGACGAATTATACCAGCAAATACGTAGAGGACCTTTGCCCCTTAGAATAAAGCAGAATCAGCACTTCAATTCGGATCCCTCTCAACCGCAAAGGGCTTACTCCAGTCCGTTTCTGTCGGATTCGGAGGTAACAGGATTTACAGGTGGCGGCGAGGCGCAACAGCCCTACGAGGAAGATTTAAGTTCCCTCGACGTGGAGACCACCGTTTAGCCAAGGTTAGTGAAAGGTACAAATTTTGTTTTCATTTTTGACCAGCGCTAAGTGTCTTTTTACACTGCGCTGAAAAAGGAAACTCTGTATCAGTCAATGAAAGAAACTTGAATCGATGTTAAAAGCTTACTTAGGCTCGGAAATGGTCTTGGCCCTCTTATTTGATAATATTAGTTGGCTAAAACGATAATGTGTTTAAGTTATTGATTTCATGTTTTTATGTTTTACCAGCTGTGTACTTTTTACGGCTACTTTTTGTAGCATGTTGGTTTTGTCGCTCCTTCCCTCTTCCTTCTAGTCACTTGTTGACTTTCGATACGATGGGTAAAATCACAGAAAAGCGGAAATTTTAATACCGTCAGAGCTAATAATCCACTGTCAGCTCTATGACACAATTGAGAGTTTGTTAGGTACACGCAGCTGACATTGGATTCTTTACGTTGTTTTTGGAATTACCTGTTCTGGCCTAAAATTTGCTCCCATGAGGACTCGGTGTAAGAAGAGGGAGAAAGTATGAATACTCAGTTAAATCAAATTTCATGTGGGGCTGAGACCATTTTGACGAAACTAGGAAAAAATTGGTTAATAATCTCAAATTAATTTTTTAAGTTATTCATAATATAAATGGAAAGCGGTGTCGCTTGTGTAGCTGAAGTCGCCGAAAAAAGCGAGGCTGTTGTTGCACTCTGTAATGCCATAAAAGTGTAAATCGATAAGAATATTTATTTGACAGAGGTTAACAGTCGAGAATAGGCATTGACGTAATATGACAAATGATTTTTTTCCCAGATATTTTACAATAATTAATGGGACATCTATTTAGAACTATTTTTTTACAATTTCATGGACCTCGTGGCCATTTTTTTTGGCTCTATAGTATCCTTGATAACTCGTTTTAACATAATCTTCTATAATAATTGCTTAGATTGCCGTGATGGTGTATTTAGCCCAAAGCAAATTTTTCTGTTCGGCAGCTGATTTAAATCCTCGGTGAACTAACAATTATGTAGGGTATGCTTACCGATATTATTAAGGATGTAGGGGTTCATGTTTCCTCAGAAAACTGTCAGGGACAGTTGACTGAAGTACCCAAGACAGATTAGTGTAAAATATGTCAAACAATTAAAAGTTTCGCTCCTCTCCAGACTGACACTTTACATTTTGATCAAGCCGGCCGTATATTGAAAGAAAATCTATATGCAGGGTGGTTCATCAAAAATAAGTCACCCCGTTTTTCTTCCACTAGAGGATAATTATATCGGAAATCCTTCTAACATGTCAACTTTAGTTTTTAAAAGGACAACCTTTTTAAGCCTTTTAACCCCCTGACCTGAATACCCTAGAGGGGGTAAACCTTGAAGTGGGAATTTTAAATGGAAGTAGGATTCTTTAAATATTGTTCCAAGTCCCATAATTACGGAATAGTTTGCAGAATATTTCCAGTCTTGGAGTGCGGCTAGGTAAAGAAGCCTATGAAGTAACTTAAGAAATTTTCGGGTTAGCAGGATTGCGGTGTGTTAACAACGAATTTCAAGAAAATTCCGGAACTGAAATTTAAAATGCACTTCAGTGCTGATGCCTGAAATCTCCTTGTAAAGTGAACGCCTCTGGCCTTGTGTTCAAGATTGGAAATGGACCGCTAACCAAAAAATTAAATGATGTTGTTTCAGTTGCTTTAATTTTTTTAGATTTAAAGTATTTGATTTATAAAAGACAAATGAAAAAAATATTGGTGCAAATAATACCGTAACACCCCCTACATAGCATTATTTGCAGTAACCAATGTTTGACTTAAGTTATTGTTTTTAAATCTTCTTTCATGGTGTTTTAATCCCCCTAAGCCTTGTTAAGCATTTTTTTTATTTTTGCTGTTTTTGCGTCGTCATTAAAAACTCATTTTATTTGATAGTTATCAATATTAAAATGACATAATTAAGTAGGAGACAGGAAAATTAAAACTAATTCACTCGCTGCTCAAACCGCTTTAATTAAAGTCTGTAAAGTTTACACATTTGTAAATTTTATTTTAATTCACCGCCATTTTGAATTGGTTTGACTAAATAATACCAGATGAAGAGACCTTGATTAGACCTTTAAAACGAGTATCAGTGGACACCTCTTTCCATTAATTTAATTAACTAATTCCCAGGTTATTGCTTACTCCCCTGGAGATCAATTTAGGGGGCTGGAACAGGTAAAAAATTTGTTGAGCAAGTTTGGATGTATATATTCGATGGGCTACCCTTAAATAGTATTTTGACTTAGTGGTTATTCAAGACTTTGTTGACGTCTCTATTCTCGGCTGTTAACTTAAATAATCTCGACTGTAACTCTAGTAAAATGCTCAAGCATAGCGTGCAATTACCCGTAAGCATATGTATTATTTATTATGTATTTAGGTTTTTGTGATTTTACTTTATTATTTTGTGTTATCTCCACTATTCACAGACGAAGGACGATAGGAGCTAGATGTTTTCCTTCATAATTTGAATATTTTTTTTAGCTCGAGTTGCAGCAAAGTTAAACCCGATCCGAATAAACACCTTAACTTTTTTGTCGTGTGCCACCAATGTACATAGATACAAAGATATAGAGCATAGATACTTAGCTCTAGTACTAACTGTCTGTCTATATATATATATATATATATGATGTTATTGTGTTCTCGCAGTATCGAGTTTAACTGCAAGCGACCATCGTTTTGAAAGCAACCGAGCCTTAAACTTAGTGTGGAGTGTAGTTTAGAACTTGGTTCAATTTTCAACTTGAGTATTTATATACGAAAATCTGTGATATGAACGATACTATTAGGTATAATTTTGACAAATTTCTCACGGAAGTGCCAGTGAGGTCACATTCAAGCCATATTCTTGTCACTGTTAGATTGAGGTATTTCCGATTATTGTTTAGTACTTAGAAGACTGAATCCGGTATCACCTTGAATAATCCCGAATATTTAATACTGGCAACAATAATTAGTGCCAAATTAATTAGCTCTGTTTAAACTGTTTCATCGGCATTTCCACATTTAAGTGCGGAATACGTACTTACCGTAATTAGCTTTTGTGTACACAACATGTTTTGATACTCACTTTTAACTTCTAATGGATTTTTATTAGGCTAATTTTGAGCTTTGCCTTAAATGTACATGTATTACTAGGTAAAAACGAACATTGTTAGATAGGAAATAAAATCAAGTTATTGTGCTGCATTTGGGTGTCTGTGCATCAGAAAAGCTTGAAGCGTCGTTGTTGCAAGAATAACGTATCCCAAAAATGTACTGCGTAATTGATGTAAAAAGACTGTTGAATTAAGAGTATTATTATATAAAAAAACAATTAATATAATAAGGACTTTTTTGTGAAAATATAATAAATATATATCTATTCATAAAAACAAGATGTTTGATGATTGTTCGTAATTAAACATTACTTAATCATTATTATTATAAATTTAAAAAGAATGCCCAATAAGGACTTTTTACTTAAACTTAAACAGCAGTGAACTTTAAACTAACATTTGCATTATGGCGAAAAACTGTTTACAGTGTTGACAATAATTTCAAGTGATTGGCTTAGTTCTTGTTTGTTGATTATCAGCGGTGGTGCAAATCGAATAATGTCGTCGTGTGTTTGCTTCGCCAACAAGCCATTTTCCTTCATTTTCAAGCAGACGTCCCAGGCTTTGGCGTAGTCTGTAAATTACGTTATTATAATTTCCTCAAAGTTCAACTGAAAAGACACTTACTGCTATTAATAACAATGGCGTTCAACAAGCCCTTGCCCCTAACTTCACTAACGATGCTTTTGTTAATCCTACTCTTGAGCTCACTTCTGAAAACTTCACCTAATTTGTAAGCGTTTTCGGCAACATTTTCGTTTTCCAGCACGTCCAGAGATGCAATTGCTACCTTCGATCCCAGAGGATTACCACCAAAAGTTGAACCATGGGTACCTTAAAATGCGTTTTTTTTGTTTTCTCTATTTGATGTGATTATAGAGTGTCTACCTGGTTCTATGACTAACATCACCGGATCATTGGCTAATGCGGCTGACACCGGATAGACCCCTCCACCAAGGGCTTTGCCCAATACCAAAATATCTGGTAAAACATTTTCATAATCTACAGCTATTCGTTTACCAGTCCGGCCCAATCCTAAAGAAAAAAGTTAGTTGTAGATTCACTTATGTCCAAAAGAATGCCACAAAGTCGCAAAAGAGAATGATATAAAATGATTGAAACGGCTATGTATCTAGAACTAAACTAAACATTACTACGAAGGTGGATTAGCAGGTTGGGGACAGTACAGCGTTAATTGTGTCCATTATCCGTTACTGGGCCAAAGTTTTTTCGAGATAGCACCTAAGAAAATACACGCAGAGCCGTGGGTAGTCAGAGCCGGAGCCTGAGTCGTTATTTCGTCCCCAACCTGCTAATCCACCTTCGTACTATTGCTATTGGGACGCTAAACACTTGGAACTAAACATTACTTAAAAACAAGGAAAAGCCAATAGGGCACCGAAATGTAAAAGAAAATAGCACATAAAATAACATAATAAGTAAGAAGTAGAAGAGCAGAAACGAGGAAATCTGAGAAGTCACAAAAAGCTTATGAAAGAACAATAAATAATTGCATAAAAAATTGGAGCCAAAACAAAGATGGGAAAACAAAGTGGTGAAAGAGCAAACATTGAAAATAGTATTGTTTTGAGAGTCTTAAAATTTAAAGTCATCGCGGAAAAGAAACTTCTAAAATAACTGTTCAGCAAATTGCTTCAAGTATTAAATCTTGATAAAATAATAACTCCTTTATGACAAGCAATAAAAATAAATACCAGAAACAAGCAAATAAATAGACTAAAAAGAAGAACCGACTAACAAAGCAAAAAAGAAATGAAACAAATTTATAAAAGAGGAAAATTTACAATTAGCCAAGAAGGCGAAATAAAATAAACCATAGAAATGTCTGAAGAAATGGATGAAACGAAAAGTTATATTCCTTCCAGCTTCAAAAAAACTGCAATCACCTATGGCCATTTTTTCAGCAGTTCTTAACTATTGTTATAAATGAGTTATAACAAAGTAAAATTCTCTCTCTATTAATCGGTGTTATTGCCACATCCAGAGACCTTCTATTAGTAGACACCAACATGGCGATACAACTTGTTTCCAAAAGATCAACGACGTAATTCTTTTAGCCCATCTCTTTCGCCTTCAGGAACAACGATTTATCTTTGTCGTCAACACCAGGTCAGTCAACGATGACATAAGAAAGCATTGCATCCAGCACAGTGCTTGTGTGCGTGATTCTTGTCTTGACGGAAGGAAAGAATGCGACAAGAGAGAATACCTTATCAGAGGCAGTAATGCAGAAAATGATGGGTATACTAAAAGAAGGTCTCTGGCTACAGCGAAAACATCACTCTGTCTAATTTTAAACTTCTTATTAAAAACTCGGTTTTAAACGCTGAGGAACCCGCGTTTACCAACCTGTCTGAACTTCATCTGCAATCCAAAGTACGTTGTACTTCGTGCAAAGCTCCCTCACTCCTTTAAGGTACCCTTCGTCAGGAACCTTGATGCCAGCTTCACCCTGGATGGGCTCCACCATGAAGCCACACACGAGAGGATCGGAAAGGGCTTTCTGCAAGATTATTAGTTATTACCCTTTTGGTAGTATTGTACAGACAAATATACCTCAAGGGCTTTTAAGTCGTTAAAAGGTACACAAGAAAATCCTGGCATGAAGGGACCGTACCCCTCAAAGCTGCTAGGATCCGTGGAGGCTGAAACTGCTGCCAAAGACCTACCCCAAAAGTTGTCGCTGCAAAATATTAGTTTGGCCTGATTATTAGGGATTCCCTTCTTCCTATAGCCCCATTTTCTCGCTAACTTGCAAGCGGTGTCATCGGCTTCCACCCCTAGGGAGTAAAGGTATCATTAGCATACTATTTGAGTGATAAACACAAAGATAAGGTTTAACGTACCCGTGTTCATGGGCAGAACTTTGTCGTATCCGAACAACTTGGTCACCTTTTCTGCGTATTCGCCCAAGACGTCGTTGAAGAAGGCGCGGGAGGTGTGGTGGAGGATTTTGCATTGCGTGATGAGCGCGTCGGTTATTTTGGGGTGGCAGTGGCCAAAGTTGTTCGCGGAATAGCCGCTAAGATAGTCGAAATATTGTTTGCCTTCTACATCCCAGACAAAAACCCCTAGAAAAAATATTATCGATGCGTTAACCCTAACAGGTAAAATGTACATTTTTGACGTGAACGTATTCAAATTGAGGTTAGTACTTAGTTGCTTAAGGACCTCTTATGATTCTACAGTTTAAACCATATCTGATGTTTAACTTCCGAATTTGACGTATTTTGTGTTGTTGTTGTATACACGGAACTTGTAAAAGTGCACCTAAGTAGATTTAATTAAATTATTTCGGGGGGGAAACTTGATGATAAATAAATTGAAGACACTTGCTTCTTGTGTTAAGCATTTGACCAAAGTGTAGTCATGCTTTTTCTTCCTCTTGTGTCCTGCTTGCGCAAGGACACTTATATACGGTGTTCATGAATACGAGTACGTTTTCTTGCTTAACCATAAATTGTGAGTACGGTCTGTGCAATCAGATTCACAAACTAAGCGAGATTCGAAAATTTAGAAAAACTGTTTCGAAAGGCTGCTACCCTTCATATGAAGAAAAGGTATAAAACTGGACTCAGGGATGGGATCAGGAATAGGGACCTAATGGAATGAGTATGGTCCTTAAGATAAAATTTAACAAACCATATGTTTAAGTATGACAACGTTCCCAATCCGGTATGTGTAGCAAGTGAAATATGCCATGTAAATGAAGAAAAGGTTTTATGCTTCAATTGGCTTTGTAGTTGCTGAATAAGTACGGTCCGTGATACCAGAATGGATTAAATAATTAAAATTTTATTAGGCTGGTTTGGGTCAAATTACATGAGGCTTAATTGATTCTCATGCTAAATGTTTCAATGACAATGAAATTTGTAAGGACATTAAAAACTGATTCGCTTAACCTTAGATTGTGAATATGGTCTGGTGAATTCAAAAATTAAGCAAATTTGCGCTTTGCGTCGTTTCAATAATTAGAAAGGTGTTCTTCAAATGAAGAAGGGTTGAAGAGGTTTAAAACCCTGAGTCAATCATGGGATCATCAATAAGGACCTCAGGGAATCAGTACAGATGTTAATATAAAATTATACAAACTGTATGGTTACGTATGAGAAGATTCTCAATCAAATGTAAGACAAAAGTCTTAGATATCAGGTTAATGAGGGTCAGATTTTCTGTTTCAATCTGCCTTATAGTTGGTGAATAAGTGTGGTCCGTAGAACCAGAATGGGATCAATAATTAAACTTTCAATAGGCAGGTTCGTGTTAAATTACATGAGGCTTATATTCTCTTTTTAGTAACAATGGACAATGAAATGATTATTTTTAGACAGGAACATTAAAAACTGATTGACATCGTTTTCTTGCTTAACTGTAGATTGTGAATATGGCCTTTGCAATCAATTTCACGAGTTAAGCCAATATATGAGAATGTAACCAAATTTTGGGTGAACTGTTTCGAAAGTCTGCTATCTTCCAAGTGAAGAAAATATTTAAAACCTGGACTCAAACATGGGTTTATGAATACGGACCTCATAGAATCAGTACGGTCCTTAAGATAAAATTAAGCAAACTATATCATTAAGTACCTATGAGAACTTGCCCGACAAAAGTTTTAGATACCACGTAATTGAGGGGAGGGTTTTATGCTTCAATCGGCCTTATAATTGGTGAAAAACAACGAGACAATGAAATTAATATTTGTAGGTAGGGACATTAAAAACTGATTCGAGTCGATTCTTTGCTTAATCTTCAATTGTAAAATTCACAAACTAGGCTAATTCGATGTAAGGGAAGTAAACGATGTAATTTAAAAAAAACTTTTTCGAGATTTTTTTTTTGAAAAGTTTACTGTTCTTCAAATGAAGTAAAGGTATAAAACCTAGTCTCAAGCTTGGGATCATGAATACGGATCTCATGGACTCAGTTCGATCCTTAAGATAAAATTAAACAAACTATAAGTTTAAGTGTGAGAACATTCCCAATCAAATGTATGACAAAAGTTTCAGATACTTCAATCAGCTTTATAGTTGGTATCGTTGGTGAATAAGTATGATCCGTAAGACCAGAATGATAATTACACTTTCAGTACTCTGGTATAGGAGCAGACGTTAAATATGGATTTGAATCGTTTCAGGCTTAAGCATAGATTGTCAAAATGGTCTTTAGAATTAGATTCAAAACTTAGGCAGATATGAGGTTGTGAACAACTAAATTATGAAACAACTGCTTCAAAAAGCCAGCCGCATTTCAAATGAAGAGAAGGTTTAAAACCTGCTTTCAAGCAATGTTTCATGAATACGGTCCTCGATGAATGATTACGGTCCTCGTGGAACGAATAGGGTCTTTAAAGTAAAAACAAACTGTAAATTTAAGTACGAGAGAGAACATTCGCAACCAAATTTGTGAGAGAAATTTTACGTACCATTTAAACGGGAAAAAGGTTTTATGGAAAAGAAGGAAAAGGTTTAATTAAAGAATTTAGAGAAACTAGTATTACTTTATATAATACCTACATCCTCTATTTGAAGTATCTGATGGCAGATAAATGTCCCAATTACTGTAGTACTATATAATAATTACTCAACCACTTTAATCTGCTATAAAGAGGCCGGTTTATCTCATCCGTTCTTTTTTTATGTTTCTATTTGCCAATGTTTCTATTTGTGTGTACACGGTGATTACGCAAGGCTTATCAGCGATTCAAGTTGAGGGGGTCTGACGTAGAGGGTCATGATGTTTACGTATTATCCTTAAGCTAACTTTGTGTATACCTTTTCCTTTGCATAGAGTTGCAGGTAGAGGATGATAGTTGTGAGCTGCGTATTTCTCTTCTCGTTCTATTACCTCTTTACAGCTAATCAGTCTTGTGGATTCCCGTTGTAGCTTTCGGGCTAGTAACGTGGTAGCTCGATATTTGGACAACATATTTCACTCAGGTATATCTGTAAACAGGAAAGAAATGAGTGTTTGCGTAAACAAGGCGTTGATTTATTATAGCACACACTGGAAGCCTTTAATATACAACTCCCGGACATTCTACGTCATATAAAAATCAATGAAGTTATTTATTACATGGGATTTATAATAATTATTTACTTGAGGTTGTTGAGAGATAATCTGAAAGTATGTGATTAAAGCACAAGTACATTTTTACTATGTTTCATAAAGTTTTATTATATTATTTACATGAAAAGGAAAGTCAAACATACATAAATAGGTAGATCTAATGTATGTTGCATAAAAATTGGTAGTACGTTTACCTTCTGCTACTACCATATAGGTACCCTTTTGGAAAGAAAAATAAATACGTTTTTCTTAATGATTTTGATAATTCGATCTGCATTTATCAGGCAGCATTGGGACAAACAAAGTGCGATGTTATTGTCTCTAACTGCAAGATTGTCAAAAATAAATATTAGCAACAATTTTATTATTTTTAGACCTAATCTTATTTGCTCGATGAACTCTGGCATAGGTGTTAATCAATTAATAAATCACAACAAAAACATGATAGGTACATAAAACCAGTTTGAGCTTAACTTGTTTATTTTTTTCAACGCAATTATTTATGAAATAAACTGATATCACTGGCATTCGAAACAAAAAATAAAAATGGTTACCTACCTGCTGCCGTGTGGGGGAAGGAAATAAAAGGTATATTTTGTACAACTTCGATGTTTACCAACTAACCTTAAAACAGGCCAAACCTTCATAGGAGTGAATAATAGATTTAAATGAAAATAAGATATATTTTCCTAAGAAACAAACTTCATGTCGCTTTTGAAAACATACCTACGTTTACCATTATGTGCACAATGAGACCAAAGTTTTTGGTCGTATAATTTTGCCTTTTTACTTGATAACTTATATCAATTCCCTTCCTACCTGGTCCTACTATAAAAGTAGAGTCTTTTTAATAACCAAAAGAACCTCAGTGACGTAAGATCCAACTCCAACCAAGATAGCAGCTGTTTTATTCGCCCAAGTATATATAATTCTTCTCAGGAGTTGAGTGCTTTCAGCGCCTTTAGAATATGCTTATATGATTATGTTTTAGAATATTCGGATTTTTTGTAGCCTTTCAAAAAGAGTAAATCATTTGGTAGGTTTTTGAGTAATCGGAAAACTGAGTTGAATTTATAAATATTGAAGGCACATAATCAATGCAAGCACGTTCTTAATTTTTTTTTCGTATGTCGTACTTTTATGTATTCATTGCCTTCCTTAACTAAGAAATAAAAAAGTGAGAATTTGGAATAAATTTCTTGTATTTGACTTGTACTTCAATGTGCCGTACTTTGTCAAAAGTCTGTAATGGCCAAGAAATGCTGCAGAACATTAAAGAGTGCAGAGTTACTGGTCTGTGGAAAGCAACTTTTTTAACTTTGTTGAGTTTAAACTTTAATATAAGAAGCTTTAATTTATATGTATGCAGCTGGGTAGACAATAAAATAGTAAAAGTTTGCCTGTAAACATTTATTAGGTTGAACGATTTCATTTCATACTATACATTCCCTTAACGTAGAAACCCATTGAAAGTTCAAAACGAAGAGTCAAGCAATTGGATAACAAAATACTGAGATATTCCTTAAGTTGAACGATTTTTTTGTATAAGTGCCAGTGGCGTCTAATTATTAATATAAAAATAAAATATTTATTATTAATATAAAAAAAGTCCAAAATCAGACGTCAAATTTTAAAAAACGATTTTATGCTGTATGTTCTAGTAGAGTAGAATAATTAATATGATTACAGAAAAATTGACAATTTACTGTATTGCCAGTGGCGCAGAATTATTATTACAAATATAAAATTTCCAGTTTAAAACTTTTGAAAGTTCAGCAAGTCCAAAGTAAAATTTTAAAATGATAAATCCACTAGAGTAGAATAACATTAATCAAACCCAAAATAATGAGTAAAAATTTAATATATGTGTATCCACCTCATACGCAACAAAATACTGACAGGTTGCTTCAAAACATTCGTTGATTTGAACAATGTATATTATAAATTTCACTAGCGTTGACTTCTTTCAGTTTGAAATACTTGAAATTTTCAAATCCGTGTCCAAGTCCAAAATCAGCACTCAAATTTTAATTTTTGTGTACTTCAACTTCATCGATAACAAAATACTGACATTTTCCTGGAAATATTTCTTAAGTTGGGCGATTTTATACTATAAATCACATTGGCGTAGGGTTACTAATATGATTATAGATTTTTTTCAATTTTACTTCTTAAAAATTTGATAAATTTTTAAGAAGTAAAATTAACTGGTCAAATTTAAATTTGTGTATACGCAACTGCATAGACAATAAAATAGTGAAAGTTTGCTTCAGAACATTCCTTGAATTTAAATATATTATACTATAAATTCCAGTGGCGTAGAATTTTTAATATAAATACATTTTTTTTTTCAGTCCAAAATACTTTATATTCAAATCCAGTCCAAGCAGTCAAATTTTTATTTTCGTGTAAGTCAACTTCATTGATAACAAAATACGGAAATTTTCCTGGAAAAATTTCTTAAGTTTGGCGATTTTATACTATAAATCCCAGTGGCGCAGGGATATTAATATGATTATAGAAATTTTTTCAATTTGACTTTTATAAAAATATTTTAAATTCCAAATTAACTGGTCAAACTTAAATTTGTCTATACGCAACTCCATAAACAATAAAATAGTGAAAGTTTGCTTCAGAACATTCTTTGAATTGAAAAATATTATACTTTGAATTCCAGTGGCGTAGAATGTTTAATATAAATACGGTTTTTTTCAGTCCGAAATACTTTATATTCAAATCCAGTCCAAGTCCAAAATCAGCAGTCAAATTTTAATTTTCGTCGTTAACAAAATACTGAAATTTTCCTGGTAACATTTCTTAAGTTGGCAGATTTTATACTATAAATCCCAGTGGCGCAGGGTTATTAATAATATTATAGAAATTTTTTCAATTTAACTTCTTAAAAATTTATAAAGGCCAAATTAACTGGTCAAACTTAAATTTGTGTATACGCAACTCCATAGACAATCAAATAGTGAAAGTTTGCTTCAGGACATTATTTGCATTTAAATATATTATACTCTAAATTCCAGTGGCGTAGAATTTTTAATATAAATACATTTTTTTTTCAGTCCAAAATACTTTATATTCAAATCCAGTACAAGCAGTCAAATTAAAATTTTCGTGTATGTCAACTTCATCGATGCCAAAATACTAAAATTTTCCTGGAAAAATTTCTTAAGTTTGGCGATTTTATACTATAAATCCCAGTGGCGCAGGGATATTAATATGATTATAGAAATTTTTTCAATTTGACTTTTATAAAAATATTTTAAATTCCAAATTAACTGGTCAAACTTAAATTTGTGTATACGCAACTCCATAGACAATAAAATAGTGAAAGTTTGCTTCAGAACATTCTTTGAATTGAAAAATATTATACATTTAATTCCAGAGGCGTAGAATGTTTAATATAAATACGGTTTTTTCAGTCCGAAATACTTTATATTCAAATCCAGTCCAAGTCCAAAATCAGCAGTCAAATTTTAATTTTCGTGTACGTCAATTTCATCGTTAACAAAATACTGAAATTTTCCTGGTAACATTTCTCAAGTTGGGAGATTTTATACTATAAATCCCAGTGGCGCAGGGTGATTAATATGATTATAGAAATTTTTTCAATTTAACTTCTTAAAAATTTATCAAGGTCAAATTAACTGGTAAAACTTAAATTTGTGTATACGCAACTCCATAGACAATAAAATAGTGAAAGTTTGCTTCAGAACATTATTTGAATTTAAATATATTATACTCTAAATTCCAGTGGCGTAGAATTTTTATTATAAATACATTTTTTTTTCAGTCCAAAATACTGCGACGCCCTTTCTCAGGTCCGCTGATACTTAATTAATTCGTTGAGTCTCGGGCGCCACCCTTTGATATTTATAAAGCGACAAAGGGACCGCTATTGCCTACAAGGTAGCTTTTAAACAGAGGAGAAATATTCCAGGGATTTTAGATTAAAACACCAGGAGTAAGGAACAATAATAGGGTGTCTATTAAACTACGGTACAACAACATCCAAACACCTACTAGTACTACGACTGTTAGTGACTCTCTATAACTACATACGAACACATCCTAAAACTATGCAATTAATAACAGCGAGAGGGGGGGAGCAACAGTTAGTTACTTAGTAGACGAAATTCTGATGAACCAGGGAAAACGGGAGGTTTCGGTAATAAACCAGTACACTCTGTACTGGATCGGTCGGGGTCGGAAACTTCAATATTGCGTACAAGCAGTAACAACAATATGAAACGGTAACGGAGCTTTGGGACCACTGGAACTGGGGTTTCGGTAATAAACCAGTACACTCTGTACTGGATCGGTCGGGGTCGGAAACTTCAATATTGCGTACAAGCAGTAACAACAATATGAAACGGTAACGGAGCTTTGGGACCACTGGGAACTGGGGTTTCGGAGGGAGCGTACTTTATAATTCGGAATCGGATATAGTCGGTTTCGGTTTATTCACATCCAGCCTGGCTTTGAAGTTCGGTGCTACGGGAAGCCCAGGATGTAAAACAGGTCGGTGACGGAATCGGTAATAGGTCCCAAATCGGAGAAGCGGTACGGTGAGCGGTGTGTTAGCGATTTTCCCGGGTTACATATGAACGCACCCTGTGAGGAACAAAATGAACGCGGCCAGAATCAGCATGGCACCTGCGTCATTTGAACGTCACAAGTAGGGATGGCAACGATGCATCGATGTTTTTGAAACATCGATGTATCGTTTGGCAAACATCGATGTTTAAGCATCGATGGTTGGTCATTCGATAGATCGATGTATCGATATCGAATTGTTCAATATCGTATATAGATGGGCGAAGGGAAAATTCGCGAAAAACCTTTAAACCCAATTTAGGGTTTTTACCCGGGTTTTTTCCCATCTTTCTTGAAAGCACTCGGCAGTTTCAGGATTTAAGGTTAGATTTTAGATTAGAATTCAATAAATCCAGATTCTGGTTTGTTTTTTGATAAACTAAACACTGGTCAATTGATCAAAAGCTTCAAGCTGCATAAACCAACAAATTATTGCTTAATTGGTAAGAGTTAGGCGTATTGAAAAAGTTAAATTTAGAGGTTATAATGGAACAAACCCTCAAAAATGAAAAAATTGTTTGAAAACCCATTTCTAATATCGTATAAATAAATCGATAGCCAAGAATGTCACCCCGTTTCCCTATCCTCTGCTTTTGACATTTCACAGCCAACTAGATGAAGTTTTGTAATGAACACATGGTACTTGTAGTGTAGTTAATTACAAAAATATTAGTTATGGTTTTATATAGTATTAGTATTAGTAAACTTTACGAAACTATTCTTGAATATTACCTGCGTTGGAAAACACCTATCGTTAATTATTGTTCATAACCGCATGCCGGTAGGTCGATACGAGTGAAGCGACAGTTTTATAAATCGATTTTTTGTAATTCGATACATCGAATAATTCGATGTTTTAACTAACGATGTTATACGATGTCGATACATCGATGTTTGAACAAATTTTGCCATCACTAGTCACAAGTACTCCGGCGGAGCGCGACAACTCCAACTACACCGGGAAATCACAAATCCACCCCTCTTGTGGCGTAAGACCCTAGCGGCCTAGCATGACGTCAGGAGCCGAAACGTGAAGCAGCAACGTCGGCCCCCTAGGTCAGATATCCGGTACTAACTCACCCAGTCCTTGACTCGATGCGACCGTCGACGACCATCGACGACCTTTGACCATCGACCTCAAACCCTTCGAATTATTTTACAAGTCTTTATAAATTCTGTCGGCTTGTTAAGCGCGACAAACAGGTGGCGCCATCTATGGGCGCACTCGCGGACCTACGGCCGTTTTGGCCATTGCCTTTGCTTTTATATGGGGAATTCCCGTTTTTTTATTTAAATAAAAGGTGTTGTAATGAGTTGGGTGATGAAATATAAAGAAAATGTTAATTGTGACGTCATTACCTGTGAGTTAGGAAAAAACTTCGTTACAATACTTTATATTCAAATCCAGTCCATGCAGTCAAATTTTAATTTTCGTGTAAGTCAACTTCATTGATAACAAAATACTGAAATTTTCCTGGAAAAATTTCTTAAATTGGGCGATTTTATACTATAAATTCCAGTGGCGCAGGGATATTAATATGATTATAGAAATTTTTTCAATTTGACTTTTATAAAAATATTTTAAATTCCAAATTAACTGGTCGAAATTAAATTTGTATATACGCAGCTCCATAGACAATAAAATAGTGAAAGTTTGCTTCAGAACATTATTTGAATTGAAAAATATTATACTTTGAATTCCAGAGGCGTAGAATGTTTAATATAAATACGGTTTTTTTTCAGTCCGAAATACTTTATATTCAAATCCAGTCTAAGTCCAAAATCAGCAGTCAAATTTTAATTTTCGTGTACGTCAATTTCATCGTTTACAAAATACTGAAATTTTCCTGGTAACATTTCTTAAGTTGGGAGATTTTATACTATAAATCCCAGTGGCGCAGGGTTATTAATAATATTATAGAAATTTTTTCAATTTAAATTCTTAAAAATTTATAAAGGCCAAATTAACTGGTCAAACTTAAATTTGTGTATGCGCAACTCCATAGACAATAAAATAGTGAAAGTTTGCTTCAGAACATTCTTTGAATTGAAAAATATTATACTTTGAATTCCAGAGGCGTAGAATGTTTAATATAAATACGGTTTTTTTCAGTCCGAAATACTTTATATTCAAATTCAGTCCAAGTCCAAAATCAGCAGTCAAATTTTAATTTTCGTGTACGTCAATTTCATCGTTAACAAAATACTGAAATTTTCCTGGTAACATTTCTTAAGTTGGGAGATTTTATACTATAAATCCCAGTGGCGCAGGGTTATTAATATGATTATAGAAATTTTTTCAATTTAACTTCTTCAAAATTTATCAAATCCAAATTAACTGGTCAAACTTAAATTTGTGTATACGCAACTGCATAGACAATAAAATAGTGAAAGTTTGCTTCAGAACATTCTTTGAATTTAAATATATTACACTATAAATTCCAGTGGCGTAGAATTTTTAATATAAATACATTTTTTTTTTGCAGTCCAAAATACTTTATATTCAAATCCAGTCCAAGCAGTCAAATTTTTATTTTCGTGTAAGTCAACTTCATTGATAACAAAATACTGAAATTTTCCTGGAAAAATTTCTTAAGTTTGGCGATTTTATACTATAAATCCCAGTGGCGCAGGGATATTAATATGATTATAGAAATTTTTTCAATTTGACTTCTTAAAAATTTTTCAATTTCAAATTAACTGGTCAAACTCAAATTTGTGTATACGCAACTCCATAGACAATAAAATAGTGTAAGTTTGCTTCAGAACATTCTTTGAATTGAAAAATATTATACTTTGAATTCCAGTGGCGTAGAATGTTTAATATAAATACGGTTTTTTTCAGTCCGAAATACTTTATATTCAAATCCAGTCCAAGTCCAAAATCAGCAGTCAAATTTTAATTTTCGTGTACGTCAATTTTATCGTTAACAAAATACTGAATTTTTCCTGGTAACATTTCTTAAGTTGGGAGATTTTATACTATAAATCCCAGTGGCGCAGGGTTATTAATAATATTATAGAAATTTTTTCAATTTAACTTCTTAAAAATTTATCAAGGCCAAATTAACTGGTCAAACTTAAATTTGTGTATACGCAACTCCATAGACAATAAAATAGTGAAAGTTTGCTTCAGAACATTATTTGAATTTAAATATATTATACTCTAAATTCCGGTGGCGTAGAATTTTTAATATAAATACATTTTTTTTTCAGTCCAAAATACTTTATGAAAGTTAAAAGAAAGTTATTTTCTGCGAAATATGTTAGTGAACGAAATTTTTAGCTTTTTCGCAGGAAACTCTAGTTTAAAATATGCAAATAAGCAATATTTACTAATTGGAAATTGAAAACTTATCTGCTTTCAATATTTCCAAAAATATTGCAGCGTTTAAGAAGGAAACAAACAGAAACAACTACTCCGAGGGCCCCTACCGGCATTGAATTACACTGTTTGTTTCAAAGCTTATTTTATAAAGCAAAAAAATAGTAAAATGAATTAATAAAGTAATAAAAAATCACTGCTAAAAAGCCAAAAAAAAAAATATATTAAGCTTTTTGCAAAGAATATAGAACCAGAGTTTAATTAAGATATGCGAAAATGCACATGTATAATTACAATTTGGAAATTTGAAAACTTGTCTGCTTTCGGCATTTCCAAAACCTTGTAGTTATACATAAAGAAGGAAACAAATAGAAACAACTACTTCGAGGGCTAATACCCCTACCGACATTGAATTATACTATTTGTTTCAAAGCGTAAATATTATAGAAAATACACATAAAAGCAAAGATGAAATACAAGAAAGTGCTCTAGAATAAAACCAAAAAAATAATAACATAAAAGTGAAATTAAAGTTTCTTTTTGAAATGTGGGTCAAAGTTACTAAATGTATATGTTAACTAAAAGTAGTCAAAATCAAAATATTTTATATTCAAATCCAGTCCAAGCAGTCAAATTTTTATTTTCGTGTAAGTCAACTTCATTGATAACAAAATACTGAAATTTTCCTGGAAAAATTTCTTAAGTTTGGCGATTTTATACTATAAATCCCAGTGGCGCAGGGATATTAATATGATTATAGAAATTTTTTCAATTTGATTTTTATAAAAATATTTTAAATTCCAAATTAACTGGTCAAACTTAAATTTGTGTATACGCAACTCCATAGACAATAAAATAGTGAAAGTTTGCTTCAGAACATTCTTTGAATTGAAAAATATTATACTTTGAATTCCAGAGGCGTAGAATGTTTAATATAAATACGGTTTTTTTCAGTCCGAAATACTTTATATTCAAATTCAGTCCAAGTCCAAAATCAGCAGTCAAATTTTAATTTTCGTGTACGTCAATTTCATCGTTAACAAAATACTGAAATTTTCCTGGTAACATTTCTTAAGTTGGGAGATTTTATACTATAAATCCCAGTGGCGCAGGGTTATTAATATGATTATAGAAATTTTTTCAATTTAACTTCTTCAAAATTTATCAAATCCAAATTAACTGGTCAAACTTAAATTTGTGTATACGCAACTGCATAGACAATAAAATAGTGAAAGTTTGCTTCAGAACATTCTTTGAATTTAAATATATTATACTATAAATTCCAGTGGCGTAGAATTTTTAATATAAATACATTTTTTTTTGCAGTCCAAAATACTTTATATTCAAATCCAGTCCAAGCAGTCAAATTTTTATTTTCGTGTAAGTCAACTTCATTGATAACAAAATACTGAAATTTTCCTGGAAAAATTTCTTAAGTTTGGCGATTTTATACTATAAATCCCAGTGGCGCAGGGATATTAATATGATTATAGAAATTTTTTCAATTTGACTTTTATAAAAATATTTTAAATTCCAAATTAACTGGTCAAACTTAAATTTGTGTATACGCAACTCCATAGACAATAAAATAGTGAAAGTTTGCTTCAGAACATCATTTGAATTGAAAAATATTATACTTTGAATTCCAGAGGCGTAGAATGTTTAATATAAATACGGTTTTTGTCAGTCCGAAGTACTTTATATTCAAATTCAGTCCAAGTCCAAAATCAGCAGTCAAATTTTAATTTTCGTGTACGTCAATTTCATCGTTAACAAAATACTGAAATTTTCCTGGTAACATTTCTTAAGTTGGGAGATTTTATACTATAAATCCCAGTGGCGCAGGGTTATTAATATGATTATAGAAATTTTTTCAATTTAACTTCTTCAAAATTTAGCAAATCCAAATTAACTGGTCAAACTTAAATTTGTGTATACGCAACTGCATAGACAATAAAATAGTGAAAGTTTGCTTCAGAACATTCTTTGAATTTAAATATATTATACTATAAATTCCAGTGGCGTAGAATTTTTAATATAAATACATTTTTTTTTCAGTCCAAAATACTTTATATTCAAATCCAGTCCAAGCAGTCAAATTTTTATTTTCGTGTAAGTCAACTTCATTGATAACAAAATACTGAAATTTTCCTGGAAAAATTTCTTAAGTTTGGCGATTTTATACTATAAATCCCAGTGGCGCAGGGATATTAATATGATTATAGAAATTTTTTCAATTTGACTTTTATAAAAATATTTTAAATTCCAAATTAACTGGTCAAACTTAAATTTGTGTATACGCAACTCCATAGACAATAAAATAGTGAAAGTTTGCTTCAGAACATCATTTGAATTGAAAAATATTATACTTTGAATTCCAGAGGCGTAGAATGTTTAATATAAATACGGTTTTTGTCAGTCCGAAGTACTTTATATTCAAATCCAGTCCAAGTCCAAAATCATCAGTCAAATTTTAATTTTCGTGTACGTCAATTTCATCGTTAACAAAATACTGAAATTTTCCTGGTAACATTTCTTAAGTTGGGAGATTTTATACTATAAATCCCAGTGGCGCAGGGTTATTAATAATATTATAAAAATTTTTTCAATTTAACTTCTTAAAAATTTATCAAGGCCAAATTAACTGGTCAAACTTAAATTTGTGTATACGCAACTCCATAGACAATAAAATAGTGAAAGTTTGCTTCAGAATATTATTTGAATTTAAATATATTATACTCTAAATTCCAGTGGCGTAGAATTTTTATTATAAATACATTTTTTTTTCAGTCCAAAATACTTTATATTTAAATCCAGTCCAAGCAGTCAAATTTTTATTTTCGTGTAAGTCAACTTCATTGATAACAAAATACTGAAATTATCCTGGAAACATTTCTTAAGTTTGGCGATTTTATACTATAAATCCCAGTGGCGCAGGGATATTAATATGATTATAGAAATTTTTTCAATTTGACTTCTTAAAAATTTTTCAATTCCAAATTAACTGGTCAAACTCAAATTTGTGTATAGGCAACTGCATAGACAATAAAATAGTGAAAGTTTGCTTCAGAACATTCCTTGAATTTAAATATATTATACTATAAATTCCAGTGGCGTAGAATTTTTATTATAAATATATTTTTTTTCAGTCTAAAATACTTTATATTCAAATCCAGGCCAAGCAGTCAAATTTTAATTTTCGTGTAAGTCAACTTCATTGATAACAAAATACTGAAATTTTCCTGGAAAAATTTCTTAAGCTTGGCGATTTTATACTATAAATCCCAGGGGCGCAGGGATATTAATATGATTATAGATTTTTTTTTAATTTGACTTCTTAAAAATTTTTCAAATCCAAATTAGCTGGTCAAACTTAAATTTGTGTGTACGCAACTCCATAGACAATAAAATAGTGATAGTTTGCTTCAGAACATTCTTTGAATTTAAATATATTATACTATAAATTCCAGTGGCGTAGAATTTTTAATATAAATACATTTTTTTCAGTCCGAAATACTTTATATTCAAATCCAGTCCAAGTCCCAAATTAGCAGTCAAATTGTAATTTTCGCGTACGTCAACTTCATCGATAACAAAATACTGACATTTTCCTGGAAACATTTCTTAAGTTGGGCTGTTTTATACTATAAATCCCAGTGGTGCAGGGTTATTAATATGACTATAGAAATTTATTCAATTTAACTTTTTAAAAAAAATATAAAATCCAAATTAAGTGGTCAAACTTAAATTTATGTATACGCAACTGCATAGACAATAAAATAGTGAAAGTTTGCTTCAGAACATTCTTTGAATTGAAAAATATTATACTATAAATTTCAGGGGCGTAGAATTTTTAATATAAATACGGTTTTTTTTAGTCCAAAATACTTTATATTCAAATCCAGTGCAAGCAGTCAAATTTCAATTTTCGTTTAAGTCAACTTCATCGATAACAAAATACTGACATTTTTCTGGAAACATTTCTGAAGTTGGGCGATTTTATACTATAAATCCCAGTGGCGCAGGGTTATTAATATGATTATAGATTTTTTTTCAGTTTAACTTCTGAGACATTTATCAAATCCAAATTTACTAGTCATACTTAAATTTATGTATACGCAACTGCACGGACAATAAAATACTGAAAGTTTGCTTCAGAAAATTCTTTGAATCGAAAAATATACTATAAATTTCAGTGGCGTAGAATTTTTAATATAAATACGGTTTTTTTAGTCCAAAATACTTTATATTCAAATCCAGTCCAAGCAGTCAAACTTTAATTTTCGTGTATGTCAACTTCATCGATAACAAAATACTGAAATTTTCCTGGAAACATTTCTTAAATTGGGCGATTTTATACTATAAATCCCAGTGGCGCAGGGTTATTAATATGATTATAGATTTTTTTTCAGTTTAACTTCTTAAAAAATGTATCAAGTCCAAATTAACTAGTCTAACTTAAATTTATGTATACGCGACTGCATAGACAATAAAATACTGAAAGTTTGCTTCAGAACATTCTTTGACTTGACTGGCAGTAACGATATCATACTATAATTTCCTGTGGCGTAGAATTTTTAATATAAATGCAGCTTTTTTCAGTTTTAAATACTTCCAAATCCAGTCCCAGGCCAAAAACAGCAGTTAAATTTTAATTTACATGTATCATAAACCGATTTCGTGTTGTGTATAAAGGTATTAACTTTCTGTGCTTGTATAGTTTTGACGATTATGTATTTTTTTGTAATTTAAAAAATTTGGGATATCCAAACTACAGTCCATTGGGATACCTGGTATCTCGGTAAAAAATGGAAAACAATATCTACTTTATGCTGCCATGCGTAAATTTGCATTTATGTTTATCTTTTATCTGAATTCAATTTAAAATATGAAGTTTATGTTGGCACTCATATCCATTATTTTGTAAACTTACAAGCCATAGTTGCGTCAATGGCATATAATAGAAGGCTCTAGAGTTAAAATTAGAAAGGCAAATCTGCTTAGTATCAATAATAATTGATTATAAATTTAAAAAAATGCAAAATTGTATTATTTTTATACTAGCTTTTTAAAGATACGTCCAATACGCTTAAAAAAAAAGGCAGTATTACTGTATATTACCCATTCACTTATTTTTGTCATCTAGTTACCTTTGAAATCTTCATTTTTTTATACCCATCTCCTTCTACCACATGTTGAGAAGGTTCGATAAAAATGTCAAAGTCAAATTTCCAACGCCTATTTGATGACAACAAAACGTTTTTTGTTTTTTTTTTTGTGTTTACTACTAAAGGCGGTTTTGATTTATTCTACGTAATACATTTTCAGAAGACACTGGTATTTCGAAAGACTGAGTGGTAATTGAAACAAAACAGGCATTTTAGCAAAAAAATAATCAGCAAAGCAAATAATCAATTAGTGCCTTTATATTGAAACAAGAAAAGAGTACCTCAGCTTCAAAGATATTTTGCGTTATTAGTTTATTTACATCTTGCCATCCGTAGGATGCACTTACCTGCCTTTAATACACACGCACTAGAGTTAACACATTTGCTTTAACGATATTTATTAACTTTAACGATAAATATTACGTATATCTTCACTTGAATGATGCTATTGACTTAGTTTTAAGACGAATCTTGTTAAGCAACTAAAATGCACAAGTAGCCACTGAAAATATTGAAATCATTGCGCATACTGATGAATGGTTCTGGTTCTACAGAATTCTTAATGATTTTAAAAATAGGTTGTTGTTTTTCTGTCTGAGTGGTACTAGCAGCCTGTTTAGTTCGTAGTAAGGTCAGCTGGGTTGTTATCGTACGTCAGAAATGTGTGTAAACTAAAAAATTTAGTATCTACTTAATTATTAATTTGCTTACATCCGTAAATGATTTATTAGTGGTTAATGGTCTGTTTTGGAATTTATGAAACAAAATCAACTTACTTTTTTTCTTGTATTGTTACTGCAACACCTTCTCCAGCACTGGCTCTCAATAAAACTCGATTTGTTTTATTAAATGCTTTCCTTTTTCGACGCCGGTTGCTATAAGTGTTTTTCTCTGATTACAAAAGTATTTGGAGAAGTTTATCGTGACCAATCCAAAACAATCCTTTGGCAAGTATTTTTCCGGCTTGGTTATCAGTTGGAGTGTGCTACGGTTGCCAGTGACGGACTCCTTTTTTTCTGCATGTGTGTAAGCCATTCACTTATTATTATCGTCAACTAGGCGTTGAAAAATTGACTTTGACATTTTTATCGTATCTTCTCAACATTTGCAGCAAATAAGTGTTGAAAGTAAGGTAGTTTAAAGTTAGTTCAAAACTATTGTGTAATACTAATGTTAAAAATGCACATTTTAAATATCCACATTTTTCTCTTTACAGTTGCGTTAAAGAGACTTTACTGCACGCGAATAGGAAACATACCGGGTGTTGCATGGTCGTGCGGGACATAAAAACTCTCATGTAAATTTTGAAAGGATCTATTATTAGCTTCCCTAATTAAATTAGAGAAAAAATCTCTTTAGATTTTTTGATGATCATTAAAAACCACAACCAAAAGGACAATTTCAGAAATTTTTAATTAACCCGTTTACGAGTTATTTCCAAAAACTTTTTGAATATTTTGTTCTTTTTATCGCCCTGTATTTACGGGCACCAGTTGACTTGGCTATCAAACGCTAGAAATTTATGAATGAGAGCTTTATTTTGACAACTTACCTTTTAGTTACCAACAACTCTTACCTTGACTGGTGTCGGTGAATACGGGGCGATAAAAAAGAGAAAATATTCAAAAAGTTACCAGCAATTACTTCGTAAACGGGTTGATCAAAAATGTTTGAAGTTATCCTATTACTTTTTACGAATTTTAGCGTTCTTTAAAAAATCTTAATATGTTTTTTCACCAAGATAATTAGGGAAGCCAATAGTTGACCATATCAAAATTTACATGAGATTTCCTATGTCCCGCCCGACGATGCAACACCCGGTATATGTATTGCAGTAGTAACAAAAATGACTAGAACTGGACATCAATTTAAAGTCAACTTTCAGGGGTCCATATTCCATCAGAAATTTAATGTTTTTCGGACGTCTTTTTGAGATCAACTGGCCAAATTTGGCAAATAGTTAAGTCTCTATTTGCCAAATTTGCGCGTTAAATGGAGGTGTTTTTGTCGGCTGAGCTTCCAGAAAATATACGTGAGATATTTGTTTTATGATAGATAAATATATTATACTGCAATAGTGATCGACTGCGCTACTCTCATGAGAAGCGCAGTCGATATAACAGGTAAAATAAAAAATTAGTGATCAGGTAACGAATACATTTTTTGTCGTGAAAATTTTCATGCTGCAGACCACTGTCCTTAGAATGCTAATAAGTGAGAAAGAGGCCGCTAGATGGCGCCGTCTGAGAAACGTTTGTTTGTCACAATGGTGGCAAATACCGAATCTTACGGACAAACATGGTTTTTATAGAGCAAACAAAATACAAAAATAGTAAGTTAATAAAATGCTTTAAAAGTAATAATACTTGTAATATTTTCCTGGCATATGCTCGCCATTTAAACTCTTTTTTAAGGTTAAGTCTTTTCGTGGCATATGGAAACAATAATTGTTTGACAAATTTCGGTAAGTTCACTTATCAAATTATTCAAAGTCATATTCCTACACATACATATCCTTATTTAAATATCCCATATATGTTCTAGAAGGCAGATTGAGTGAGGTATCTATGCACCCGTTTGGTGCTTCACCTATTGTAGATAGAACTCTTTGTTTTCATTCTGAACTCTTCGTCACATTGCCAACACACGTCTTCCACTTTTTGGAAACCCATTTCCTTGCACCGCTCCTCGAATTTTTCTATGTTAAGACACAAGTTTAGTGCTTCATCTAGTGACAATAAAACTCTTTGTTTTCGTAGTGGAGCCTTCGTCATATTGTCAACAGTCGTCTTCCACTTGTTGGGAATCCATTTCCTTGCACAGTTTCTTGAATTTATTGATGTTAAGGCACAAGTATAGTGTTTCATTCAGTGTAGATAGCACACTTTGTTTTTGCGCTGAAACCTTCGTCACAGTGTCCTTATTCTTAAAGTCTTCCACTTTTTTAAAATCCATTTCCTTGTACCGTCGCTTCTAGACCTTTTCAGGGTTAATGCACAAGTTTAGTGCTTCATCCAGTGTAGATATAACTCATTGTTTTCGTGCTGGAAACTTCGTCACAATGTCCACACTCTTTTAAAGTCTTCCATTTCTTGAGTACGCATTTCCTTCATTCAGGGGAGATAGAAATCTCTGTTTTCGTGATGGAACCTTCGTCAGAATTCTTGCACTGCTTCGTTCAGCATTTCCTTGCACTGCTTCTTGAATTTTTGCATGTTAAGGTACAAGTTTAGGGCTTCATCCAGTGAATATACAACTCTTTGGTTTCATGGTGGAGCCTTCGTCATATTGTTAACATTCGTCTTCCACCCAGGCATAGACATGGTATCTGAAGAAGTCAGCGGTCAAAGTAGAGTGAGATGTTCAATAGAAGAACTTCTTAATTGGACCTTGTTGGCGGTGAGTTGTTAAAAAAGTAGGGATGAAAGTTCTACTTTTATTAATCCTTTCGTTGCTGTAAAAATTCACAGCTAATTTGATGAAATTTTCAATTAAACATCTGGCGACATCGTGCTATCATGCATAGGACAGAAATATTTCCTTGAATATGCCTAGTCAAAAAACAACTTTAGTGCTTCATCCAGTAGGAATAGAACTCTTTGTTTTCGTGCTGAAAACTTCGTCACGGTGTCCTTATTCTTAAATGCTTCCACTTGTTTACAATCCATGTACCGTCGTTTCCTTGTACCGTCGCTTCTAGAATTTTTCCACCCTTTGACAATCGGGGTTTGTTAACAACACCGATTGTCAATAGTGTCATTGAGTTTAGCGCCAAAATCACCATATTTTTACGTTTGAGTTGAAGTTTCAAGTTGTTTGTGTTTGTTGTTTGCATCACAGCAGTTTGTCTCCCATTTTTTATATTATTTAAAATCCTACTAAGGTTTTGTACCGGTGGTATAAAGCTTTTCGTTAAGTTTTTCGACGCAGGTGGTCATGAAAATCTGACTCTTTGCCCAGTGTATAATTTTTGAACAGTGTCAATGTTATTGGTACTGTTATGAAAACTGTAAAGTAACGATCCCGCCGAAAACGATACATACAAGTTCTCCATAAACTGATTTGACAAAAATGTGATTGATAGAATTTTGACTAGTAAATTAAAAGCAGGTGACGTTAAAACCATCATGGCGGCCATTAGTGCGTCCATAATAGTTGGAACCAATGACCTAGAACATATGGACAGAGCCAACAAATGCCGATTATTTCCTAAAAATGGTCCCGTTTTTGGCCGAAAGTGCGGCTCTCTTAAGGTTCCCATGATTCCCAACTTAACTACAATGTTGTCGTCAGCGCACGTCATACATGCGTCATAGCAATTTAAAGCCGGACCGAATATTGATTTTGTCGATTGTTTTTAGTTTTTGTTAGGTTGGAAGTTAAGTTTTAGAAAACCCTGGAGCTAGGTCACCTAAGGGCCAGGAGCCCTAGCACTTTAGCTAGGAGATTAATGGAAGTTCGATATTCGATTGGATTGGAAATAAGAAGCAATGAAAATAATGACAGTGACAACTGTTTTGCAATAATTTAACACCGTTACGCCACCAAGACGTTAATTCCGGCGGATAATCAGACACCAGTTTAAAGGTTTCCACTGCTCAAAGGGGGGGGGGGGGGGTCTCCAGATTCGCTCGATAGTTGGTTTGATAACAGGCAACGAATATGTTACATCTGGAGACCTCATTACAGTGTTTAACCTCCTCTCAAAGGATATCCGCTGGAACAGACGTCTCAGTGACGTTATGACTATACAAGTTGGAGCCAGTACATAGAGGGTGTACCTCGTTTAACTTACTTATCTCTTTTGTCATGAAGAAGCTCCGATATTTTATCTTTGTCTTAGAACCGGGCCACAAGAGAATAGCCTCTTGTGACGAAAAGAATTTATTATTTGGATTCTTTCAAAAGTAGTGAATGACTCAAAAAAGACATACAATTCATGGGCAATTTGAAAAGAAAGAAAACTGCACGTTTATGTTTTCTGTTTTATATAACATGTTTATATAAGATAGTAGAATCTAAAAACAACTGTACGCTTTACTACTTATTAAACTGGCTACTTATTAAACAATCGCATTTCATAGCAATCAAGAAGAAATTCGTTTTACTGCTACCCGTTTTTACCGTACACGGTATATTTATATCCATCCTGATATTGAGGGTTTTGAATAAAATGATATCTTAAAACTATTTTAAAATAATTATCTAGATGACATGCATTTACCGATCCAGATACAACCACAAATTTCACGTTTGGATACTCTTTTGATAGACTTTTGCGCATATTCTCAGGAACATCATCCAAAACCTCGGTTTCAAGCATAGTGTGCACTAGGATTCTTAAGATCGCTTGAACCATCTTATCGTCTAGGTGTTCCACTTCATCAACAACAGCCTACAAATAAGCATAAGTAACAACTTCAGCCGGAGAAGTCATGTCTAAAGACAAAATGTAGTGTCGTTTGAGACTTAAGGGGAGGGAGGGCAATAATTATCTTTTTAAAGTTAAGGACTTACAAATAACTCTGGCTCTATAGTAGACTTGGTTTTCAACAGTTTTTCATTGTCATTAAAGTACAAGTGGCTGACTACTGACGTGGAGGTAGAAAGGATTCTTTTCTTGAAGTCTGTCACAGCATCCTCAGTGGAATTAACAATTATTGTATAATTTATTGTAAGAATATTATCTTCAGTTTTTGCCTAAAAATATTGGGAATGAAGACAAATCATACACTAGGTACCCTATGTCTCGTCCCATTCTAGGTTTCATTGCATATACGGACTGTACCTTTGTCTTAACACTTACAAGCGTATCTGCTGCTAAGTAAAGTTGATCCATGACATCACCATCGAGTTTTTCTAGAAGAAATTGCAAATTAAGGCCCAAAGCTGCATTTAAAAGAAGGCCGCTTTTAAGCTCTTCCGCTCTTTGAAATGCATCGCTAACCGAGAAGTCTCTGACGCTCTTCTACATAAAACACACTTACTCCTTTAAATCATTGAGCACGGTAACACAATTCACTGAAATTCAATACGGAGTTTCAAGGCTACCTACCGGTTCTTGTGGCAAAAACAGCTCAAGAGTTCTAACTTCTTTGAGTGTCCCGTCTGCGTTGTACACATCCTGAGATCCCACTAAAGAGAAGTTGTTAGTTGCATCTCCGTTTTCTTCAATGAAACTTAAAATTCCTTCTAGTTTGTTTGCAAAGTATTGCCAGTCGACCTGTAGATACGAAGAAGGTGTAGCTTATAAATAGTACCTAGGAAGGTAATATCTACCATTTCTCGAAGAGACTGCAACATTGTGGTTACCGCAATATTGTCACTTCCCACAGACAAATGGCCGAGATTTCGTACCTATAGTAGAATTCATTAAGGAAACTAATCCAAATCGTGATCACTTCGCCGCTGTTGCCAGCTTGTGCATGAAACCAAAGAGAACTATATTGAAACTCCCCAAATATGGCTACCTCAAATTGAATTTCGTTATTTTTATCTGCGAGACATTAACCACGACCCGCAGTCTTTATTTACAGTCTATATACGTACTATTTGTATTCTTATGTTAAATTTTAAATTTATCATTTCTAATCTTTAAGATTGCTTTTCTAGGATTTTTGCAGGCTTTAGAACATTCTAATTAACCGTCCGTGAGGTGCCCATTTTGCCAAGGAGTTTTCTTAGTTACAGGGTCTTAAGTCAAATGTTTGTGCTTTAGGAGTTGGTTTCATAGAATTTTGAAACTTTCAGCCAAGTACAGTCATTGAGAAAGTGAATTTTGCTGTTATTTATGTTTATTTAGGAAAAATATGTTTAAGTAGATACATTTTTTAAAACATAGGTAGGGGGGGGGGGGTGGTTTTAGGATACTGACAAACTTACTTTCTGGGCAGAAGTCTTCCTGAAGAAATGAACATCAATAAAACACTGGAACCTGGCCCCTTTCATACTGTTTTAGGCTAATATTATTATGCTCTAGGTTCCGATGGATGCTTAGAGTCTTGAAGCAAGTTTACATATTCATAAAAATTGTAAAAATATTAGTGACTATCAAAGCAGCTAACAGGTTCTGTTCGTATCAGCCATATAAGTAGCTACAGGATTTTCCAAATGCTCCTGAAAGGTATACTTTTGCCACATATTGAAAGGTACAAGATGAAGTCTTCGGACATACAGCAAAGGAGGTTTGAAAAATCTATCTCATTGTTACTTGCTTTGTATGTTTGTCAACAGTCTCTCTGTGCAGCGAGTCGGATTTAACATTTAACAAAGTTGATATCAAGCTAGTTTGCTACTATTTCACTTTAAACTGTGGGTAAAAATAGTAGGTTATTATTGACTAAAATACCTACCTGATAATAAAGGTGAATTAGGGATCAGGACCACATAATATTTCCATATGGACGTCTGTGATCCAGACAAGTTTTTGTTCCTGATTCTTCAAAATAATCGAAATAGTTTAACATATTCTAATCAAGGTACCTAGCGTATATCTAAAGTTTAAAGCAGAATTGTAAGAAACTGATGGCATCATACAGGCTTTCTAATCTATAATTGCTTCATAGAGAAACTTTCAGACTGTAAAAATTGATTAACATTGTGAACACCATAATAAAAAATTGTCAATGCTCTGAATGCATAGATCTTACAAATATGAAATGATCAAGAAATAGATTCTGTAAACCTACTTCGAGACCTACTTTAATATTTCAAATCTTCCTGCTCTTAGGTTTCCCTAAGAAGAGGAAGTAGTAAAAAGTAGACCTTTTGAGAACATTTGAAAAACCATGTATATTAGCGGTTGGACAATTTTGATGCATTGCATGCAAGGATAAGTTTGGTTGGTTTTCTAATGGGATTCACTTGAACTCCAATTTATATTGCATTTGATTGTGACCCAGTGGCCATTTACTATGACCTTTAACCCAAATATCTTACCCAACAGTGTGTCATCTTTACAGTCCGAGAAACATTGCCACATATGCTTAATGAGTATCGAGAGATGTGAGCCAAAAAAATAGAGTAATCAAGCTCAACAAGGCTGACAAAAAAGCTGTATTATTTGCATTTTAAAAGATGTTTTTAGTTTTTTTTTATTCTATATTGGAATCAAATACATATTATTATCGCAATTTCTGTTCTATAGCCTTGAAATTGTTCCTAGGAAGTTTTTTTGGTAGGACCATGATATGGTTAGGATACGAAAAATGTATCTGAAAATATCTGTCCTAAACTATATAGCTGATAGGGTAGCAGTTAAGCAGTATCTACTTCTTACCAAGATACCTACCAAAAATGGTCACTTTTTTATGATAGCTCGAATATTTTTACAAATTCTGAACTGTCTTCCTCGAAGGATATACAGCACACAATAAACTTTTATCTGTAACTAATATTTATATCTGTAACCATTTTCGAGATATTTGGAAAAAAAATATGAACTAATAAAAACAAATAGAACACATAATAATGGGTCACAAAATGAATATGTTTACCAAACATATTAGTAAAATAGTTTGTTTCAAAACATTGAAAATTTTTTTTATGAATTACGAGTTACCCTGAAAGATAAATTGTTTATTTTTAAATTATTTTGAAAATGGATAAGACATATGAGTTTTGCAGCATGCCTAGCTTTTTGATACAAGATTTCAAAGCATCAGAATTCACAAAATTACTCAGATGTGTCAGCTATAGAGAGAAAGCTATTATTTATTTGTACTGCATTGTTAAGACAACTACGGATGGTTACATCTATCACGTGACTTATTGGCATAGGATTTAGTTAAAAGCTTTTCGTATTCAACCCCCTTAGGAGCAATTTCTAGTCGGTAAATCAAAAATTGTCAGATTATTTCCAATTTTACTGCACAAAAAAAAACAATTTACACCATATAGTGCAAATAAGCCAGTTTATAAGGATTGCGCGATCAATCGCTCTATTTTTTTGCTCCGCCCAACGCTATACGCCCCTTTTACTATTAATTCGACTTAGAAAAGTCTCTGTTTCTCCAGAAATAATTTCAGGTTTACTTTTTAAATGTAGGAATATATTTTGTATGTTTTGGAAAAATAAAAATAACAACAAATTATTGCTTTTAATTTTACAACCGTCACAAAATACTGCAAAGTTAGAAAGTGAGATTTCCCTCACACTTAAAATAACTTTTTAGTTTTGATTAAGCCACATGAAAATTTCATAGAACAGATTCCAAAATCATCTTATATATGTGCAGAGGCCAGTTCAGGATTTACACACTTGCACCAGCTGTGGAACTAATTTAATTTCTGAACGGTAGTTGATGCGCATCTCTCAACACTGCTGTATGATTCTTGAATTCACCTATGAACAGATTTAGGGAAAATCATAAAGTTAATTCCTAAAGCCTTACGTGCTTACTTGATAATTCCAATAATCATCAGAGTAAAATACATCCTTTATTAGGTCATACAAATGCAGTAGTCCACAGAAGTCCACACAGTGTACAGTATAGGTAGCCACTCAGTTACTCAAATTATCCTTGTTCATTTCTTCTGATAATCTCCTTTCGTTTTGGATGAAAAAACTAACTCTGTGCCAGGAATAAATCCTTCTTTATTTCCAGCATGCACTACAATCTACCTATAAAAGATAAACTAAATAAAGTGCCTATAAACAAATTTTGAAAAAATGGGTTAGCTGAAGCTACAAACCCCTAGTGAGTCCCTGGTCGACTAAATGAGAGCAAACGAGTAACAATTAATACAAAACACTACACCTTACCTCTTCCCTTCTTTTTTTATTCTTTCAACACTTCGAGTATCCGCATCTTGCCAAGAATGGCTTGATGTTCCATCTTGAAAAAGCCACGTCTCATCTTTTAGATGCAAAATACAAACATATAGTTACCCCCTTCTTTGTAACTAGTATAAGATTTTAAAAATTGTATTCTTTTAGAAACAATGTCTGGCAGCCCCATTAAACCCCCGTGGATTGTCGTGAAGCCACTTAAAGCCAATCTGTTTCATCAGTCTCATAAGTGATGATTTCGATCCCGCAAAGAGCTGCATTGTTCTTAGTCTCTGCAAAATGCTTTGGGCGGTGACAGATTCTCCTAAAATTCAATTAAAAAATATTCTTTTTTACGTTTTTGTAGGATCGACATCATTGCCTGCATTCAACGCAACTGCCAGAAAACCCCAATGACTGCTTTTGTGTAGTCGGGTGTAGGTGTGTCCAACCTCTATTTTGAAAAAGAATTTAAGTAAAGGATAATTAGGGACAGTTGCTCAGAAACTTAATACTTGTGTAAACTTATGACTTGTTTTGTATGAAATAAACTGATGATGATAGGTACATGGTTTGTATCTCAGTTGGCATCTAACAATAGGTTTGAGTAATTAGTCAAGATTTCAGGAAAATGTTAGTTAAATATTTTTTTTTAGAACATAATAAATCCAAAAAATATACGAGGTTGACCAGGTTTCATGATAAAGTTTAAGGGGATGTTCTACTTCAATTAGTAACACTATCTTGCTAAATAAACTGTACTCAAAAAACCCTTTTCTATGGAAATACAATGGTGTTGATGTTTATTTTCATAAAGAAAAAAATTTGATTTTTTTTGCAAACCATTTCAGATATTTTAATGAAATATTGCAGGTGCCAATAGTAAAGGAAGACCTAAGTTTTGCAATACAAAAGCTTTGTTCATCAGTGTCTAATTTTGTTAAAAGTTAAAATGGCTTTATTCTTTCAAATTGAACAAATAATTCAAAAATAATCTTTATTTTTAGAAAAAACCAGGAACATACAACTTTTTTGCTGAAAAATAGTCAGTGACAAACCGTCTCGCGCGCCAGTAACAATAAACGAAGCTTTTGTATTGCAAACCTTATGTTTTCCTTTACTATTGACAAGTAATATTTCATTAAAATATCTCAAATGGTTTTCAAAAAATAAAATTTTTTGGTTTATCCGAATACTTAAACATCATAAATATCTCCATATAGAAGTTTTTATAGCATAACCAATAATATTAACACTGTTCAAACATTTTACGGGGGTGAGCCAAAAAATAACTCTTGGAAAAACTTTATGAAAAGTTTTATAGATGCAAACTGCTGTAACTTTTTTAAAGATATTGGAATTTTAAAGATATTGGAATGAAGCAAAAGCCGTATTACCCAGTTGACTTGCAAGTTTTTTCCTATGGGAAGAAAAAACCAAAACACCAATGATTTCGAGAAATCTTAACTTATATTTTTTTAATGGAATGTCCTGTATATTTTTGGATATGTGGGTTCTATTCAAAATTCCACGTATATTTTATAGAGCATACCTCATACCTATCTTCAACTGTTTCTGGGAATAAGCGTCTGTTTAAGTCGGTCAAACATAAAATAATAAATATGAAGCAAAGTAAATTCTCCACTTGTCTTCAAATTTACTTCGCTTCTTATTTATTATTTTATGCTCGATTTTGTGTTTATATGACCAACTTATACAGACCCCATTTTCTCAGAAACAGTTGAAGATAGGTATCTAGGTGCTTTATAAAATATTCTTGGAATTTTGAATAGAATCCAAATATCCAATAATATACAGTTGCATTAAAAAATATAAACCCAACTGCAGGTTAAGATCTCTCAATATCATTGGTATTTTGCTTTTTTCTTCCAATTAGGAAAAAACTTGCCAGTTAACATATGCAATATGATTTTCAGTTCATTTCGACATCTTTAAAAACACAAAGTTACAGCTAATTAAAATGTTATCAAAGTTAATGAAGTGCAAACAGCAACTTTCCCTACAGCCCAGTTCCAGTTAAGCTTAATGAAAAAAACTATTCCTAATTACTAAAACTACTTATAACCTAATTACTTAAATTCTTTTTGAAAAGACGGGTTTCACACACCTACACCTGACTACACAGAAGCAGTTATTGGAATTTTCTGGCAGTTGCTGCATTGCTGCCCTATTGACAGAAAAATTAATTCTCTCCTCTTATAGGGAAAATTAGCATTGTGAGTTGTATAATCAGTTTAATAAATTCAAATAAAATTAAATTTGGCAAGACCCTTCCATTTGTACCAATTTCAGGTTTCTAATGCCCATATTTATAGTCATGACTTGGCTCCGAGTAAGCCTCAAGTCTGAGTTTGGACATTTAGTCTCCATTTAAAATACATTGACTTACATCAAACATTTTTGATTAAGCACATGCTTGTGCTCAAGTTGCCACTATAAATATGGGCAATACAGGCCCAGAATCCTTCCAGGCAGATACCCTAGAGCACCTTAGAAATCAAAGGGGAATCCACTTTGCCAATGTTTGTACATGTATTGCCATAATATGGTATTTTTTAAGTTTTGCGATGGCACTGCAAGGTATTGTGAATATAGTGATATTGCGGGGTATTGTCATGAGTACATAAAGTTATTATCAATATTGTGACAAGTACTGTAGAATATTGTCATGAGTATGAAGAAGTATTTCCAATATTGTGAAGGGTATTGCTGTATTTCCAAATGTAGATTATTGTAACGGTATTGTGTGGAATTGTGATGCAGTTTATACATGTATTGTGCCTGGTGGATAACCCCTCATTAGAAACTCTAACAATCATATGCATCAATTAGGCCTCACCAACTTTAAAAGTTTACTAGGAACATATAATCAATGATAAAGTACCTGACATTAGGGCTAGTGACTACTTCTTTAAAAAGAAAATCTTTACTTCAATAAGCAACAAAATAAATGAATATAAATTTGAAATAAGTTATTGTCACATAATTTAGAATCTACAGTTACTTACGGTTCTTATACATTTCATAAATTTGGTAACGAATCGCACAAATATCCCATTTCCCTGGATCGGTTACTGGTTTCTTCCAGACAAGAATCCTTTTAGGGCTTACAATTTTGCCATGAGTACTTTCTTGAGATATTTTTGAAACCGTAGCTAAATGAAGACCTAAGGCATCCGCGACTCTTTTACGTACTGTTGCGAGTGGCAAAAGTGGTCCTCCCTTTTCTTTCTCCAATTCAAAAAAGCTCAAGAAGGAAGCTACAAGTTTTTTTGCAGTCTTTACTAAGACTCTTTGGCATCTTGTTTATGTTGAATAAACACAATTAGTTAAAAAAAAAACACAAATCTCAATCAAGCGCATAAGGAAATCTTGGAAAAAGTACATAAAAGCACAAAACCCGCCGATCTTCTAATTTCAATTTCGAGGTTAAGTTTGACTTTCGTTGACGGACTGACGGTTGACGTTAGTTCCACGCGTTTTAATAATAATTCTGCGTACTCCACGACCGCGCGGCACTTCACCAACTGCTTGCGTTTTCTATAATAAGATTTAAAATTAAATTGAGCAAAAACAAGAAATTTTTTATCACACCTATAGTTAATATGAATAGTTTAATGGTCTGTTTTAATTAATTTACCAAGCACGCTTACCAATCTTCACAGGTAAGCCGAAAAACGATTGTTACGTTATTTACAATAAACCGCAAATAAGGCAACATTGCTGAAGATCATGTCAACCACCATTGAATTATATCCATCTTTTTCCAAATTCGTTAGAGGAGACAATGTCTATGATCGAAGACATGATCTTGAGTATCAATTGACACATCGCTTGCTTAATGATTCTGCCTATATATTGTCTGGGGGCGACGTTTAGCAGAGTATCAGACTCATTTCTCTATCAGGCAGAGGAACCATAGACTAGTTTCGCTCTTATTAGAGCTCATAGCATCATATTAGAGCTCGCAGCATATTAGAGCACATAGAGGTTTTTGGATCGCTTCACAATCATCTCGCATGCCCTAGTGGAAGCACCCGCCGTCGTCAGATGGCGCCACTTACATATACGTACAGGCGTCTAAGCAAGATTTAGATCCAATTGCCGTTCAGACTTATTTTTCTATCAGGTTCGAGGTATACCGTACTGATGAGCTCTAATAAGAGCGAAACTAGTCTATGGTTCCTCTGCCTGATAGAGAAATGAGTCTGATACTCTGCTAAACGTCGCCCCCAGACAATATAGGTACGAAATCTCGGCCATTTGTCTGTGGGAAGTGACAATATTGCAGAAAACTGGTTTTTGGATCGCTTCACAATCATCTCGCATGCCCTAGTGGAAGCACCCGCCGTCGTCAGATGGCGCCACTTACATTGTGGTTACCTTGACAGCGTCAAGGTTCTGGTCTGATGAAGTCTTGTTTAATTGATTGGAATTTGTATCCTCTGCGGCTTCTGCCGCTAGAAGAGTGAGAAGCACCGTCAGACATTGGGACAAGTTCATGTTTTATGTTATAACAATAAGCTGACTGGCTAGACGCAAAGTATTAACTACGAATAACTATTTCTTTAGGATCCATAGGTCATTTTTGATAATTGCGCTTTTTTTCTATATAGCTACAAATATTCTCATATAATTTGTAAACATTTTAGATAGCTGTTAGTCAATATTACAACTAAAATTTTTATTATTAGATTAAATTCGACTAATCGATGTACGGGGTGTTCATTAGGAAACTTCATCTAGCCACCTATGAAATGCATTTGTTATTTTAAAGCACGTCGTGATTTACTTTGTTCTTTATTTGTCCATCAAACTTTTAAACTTAGGCGCGTTATCACTTTGCGAACGTTTTACTGGTTGCATACTCTCACGAGCTTTGACGGTGTTTCCATTCCATCCCCTTTTTTTTCAATAAGAATCTAAGGACGGGAATACTCAAATAAATTCAATAAAATAATAATGAATGGTAATTGACATTGACATTCCAAACAATCCAGAATGTTAGGAACAACCCTACTATTGGTCAGCGTGTTGTTTTCCGGTTTGGGTGCTCGTAACGTCTTTCTAAAGCACTTCAAGTGTTGGTTGCCATAACTTGATGCCAAGGCTGACCAACACGAGTAACCCATTTTCTTGAGAAAAATAACATCACAAGAAAGGAAGGAAAGTCCATCAGCCACGTCTCCCGTGTGAGAGTGTTTTGTGTCTACTGAGGAAAATGCCATATATAGGGCATCGAAACGTTTAGCACAATAGAAGTTTGAGGAAAAGAAAAAAACACTGTTTTTTTTGTTTCCCATCACCAAGGACCACACCCCAAGAACACCCCCCGTATATACAGCAAGGTCCAAGAACGACGCACGTTTATACCTCGCAACTATATATTCAATTTTATTGGAAGATTTTGATTTCGCACCTCGTTACGGACATGGTATGAATTCGGCTGAAAGGGTGGTAACCAGAGTGGTAAACAAGGAGTGTCAATCTGCCTAAAAAATATCATGGCTGCCTGCGCAAGTAAAGTTATAATGTACGAAATATAAATATAATATAATTTTTATTTTATAATGGTAGTAACTTAACTTTAAGCATCAAAACCCACATACTTCCATAACATACAACAGTGCCTATATTTTACATTGCTGGCCTTGAACTGCAAAAGAAGGACATGAGCGCCGTTTTGAAAGTGGCCCCTTTTTGGCAACAACCCACGCACACGCGCATAGGGAATCGAATCCGAGCCCCCATATTTTGGCATCAAGATCACTAAGGAATGTCCTGTACGTTATTGACGTACTTGATCAAACCCGTTTAGATCCCTTATAAACCATTGTCCTTGGATTGCTAATAAGTGGAGGACGCGGCCGCTAGTGCCGTTATCACGTGTTCATCACAGTGATGGCAATTACCAAATCTTACAGCCAAACACGATTTTTATAAAGCAAACAAAATACAAAAATAACAAATATAAAAAAGTTACTTTAAAAGTAATATTATTTGTAAATATTCCTGGCATATGCTCGCTATTTAACCGCTTTTTAAGTTTAAATCTATTCGTGACATATTCAAAGAGCATTTTAACAACTTTTGGTAAATTCACAGACCAAAAATCCTGAAATTATTCAGCCACATTCCACACACATATTATCTTATTTAAGGCACATGACACATATGTTGTAAAAGTGAGGTTGAATGTTCTATTGAGGTACCTACATAGAGACATAGGCTTGGCATCTAAAGAAGTCATCGAGCAAGTAGCGTAAGATTTTCATCAGGAAAAAAACCAAAAACAGGACGCGGACCAGAGCTGGCCCGCGTCGCGAGGGGAATGAAAAAATGGCCGCCGAGTCGGGAAATCGGTGAAAACATGATACATGCACTTACCTGTGATATGAAAGATTTCTGTCCCACTTTTATAACTAGAAGTCTTACGTATGCCACAATATCTCACCATAATGATAAAATCTTTAATAAAACACCAAAAAATCCCACAAAACGTCTCAAGCATTTTTGTTTTGACACACACGTTTTGACGTTTTGTGGTTGACATCGGTTCAATGAGGTTGACACACACATTGAATTAACAGCACTGTTGCCAATTCGTCAATTAGGAAGATTTTCTACCTATGTTTTGATCGTGCTGTACGGCTACATTTGGCTAGAAATGATAACAGAAAAAATTTTGTAAATAAAGGACTCTAGTTAATTCTTCCTCTGTGGAAGACTTGTATCAAGATAATACAACGTTTGCGGAACTGCGTACAGAGGTGAAAAAGCGCACATTTAATAACAAAAAAAAGGATAGCTAGCTCGAGGCTGGAGGTAATGGAATTGTTACAATCGACAGAATTTTTTAACTGTAAGGGAAGGAAACAAGGATTCTAAAATATCCGAGCGAACACGAAATGGCCCCCCTGAAGATGCAATGGTCTAAAGAGCGAGATTTCTGTTATACCTCTTCTATATGACTTAAGAAAATATGCCATTCTATAAATTCAACCATTCTTGATCCTGTTCGACCAGTTAGAGGGGAATGAGGTTGTGGGGTATTTCTCTTGTGGAGATCTTAAATAAAAAGCTAACCTTTGCAGCTGCCGAGCTTTCAGAATTTGTTTTCTTCAAAGTTCTATAGTCAGGGCTAGAGTTGTTTAAAAACAAAGAAATAGTAGGTACCTAAACATAAGAAGTAGAGATAAGATTTCCCTTGAAAATTTGGTGAGTACCAGAAACTTTGTATTATTAGATACCAACATGGAGGTATAACTTGTTGCCCAAACATATAGGTATATATCGTTTATTTGAGAGAGAGAGAGATAATTTAAGAATCTCTCTCTCCGATATTTTATCTTTGTCTTGGCACAGGACCACAAGACCATAGGGTGCCACAAGAGAACCAACTTTACTTATGACGTCCCTTTTGCCATATTGTTTTTGGCTCACTCCCAAGTCTGCACTGGCTATGGCGACGTCCTTGTTCACTGTTAAAGAATTTTTCTACGACTGCCTCGAAAATGTACAAATTCGCGCTCTACTAACTACCCTTGAAAATCGCATATTGCAAACAGCGTGCGCAAAGTGCACAATGCGTACGCTCTTATGCAGAAGCGTATGGGCAAAGTCCACTTTGCACACGCTTCTGATTGCTTTGCACACGCCCTGCATATATTTTGTACTACGAATGATCATTTATGAAGCAAAATCGCAGTCGTAGAAAAAGTATAGTGTGCATCACGTACGAAAATCACTCTTCACACTCTCTTGTGACGTTGTATCACTCGACTACGGCTCGTGTCTAAACCAAACCGTCACACCCGTGTGAAAATTGCAATTTTCGACACTAGTTGCACAATATACTATTATTACATGGTTTCTTTCAAAACTAGTGAGTAACTTGTTTCTTCGTTCGCATCAAGCAATTTTTAAGTACACTTAGTTAAGGCTTCCATTATTACCATGGTTACTTATGCTAACTTAAGCTATGGCTTAAGGGCCCTTAACTTTAAGTTTACTTATTTGCTTGGTGGAAATGGCCATTAGAGGCACAAAATTTATAGGTGTACCTACTAAAAACAAAGAAAACTGCACCTTCAGGTATTCTATGTTTTAAATTATACGCTTATATCAGAGAGTATAATCTAAAAGCAACTCTACGCTTTACTACTTAATAAACTTCACAGTTAAATTTCACAGCAATGGAGAAAAATTTCGTTCTACTGCTATCTGCTTTTACTGTACACAGTGTATTCATACTCATTCTGATATTGAGGCTTTTGGGTAGAGTAATATGTTAAAGCTATTTTGAAATCATTATTTAGATGACTTGCACTTGCAGCTCCAGATACAACTATAAATTTCGTATTTGGATACTCTTTCGATAAACTTTTGCGTATATTCTCAGGAGCATCGTCTAGAAGCTCAGTTGCAAGCACAGTTTGCACTAGGATTCTTAAGATCGCTTGTACCATCTCGTCGTTCAGGTGTTCCACTTCATCAACAACAGCCTACAAGTATAACAACTTCAGACTTAGAAGTCATGTCTAAAGACAAAATTCTCAGAGATTTAAGGGGAGAGGGGCAATAATTATTTTTTTTAAGGTTGAGGAATAATTCTGGCTCTATAGAGGACTCTATAGAGGTTTTCAACAACTTGCCATTGTCATTGAAGTACAAGTGGCTGAGTACTGACGTGGAGGTAGAAAGTATTCTTTTCTTGAAGTCTTCCATAGCATCCTCAGTGGAGTTAACAATTATTGTATAATTTATTGTAAGAATATCATCTTCGGTTTTTAACTCAAAAAAAAAAAAAAAGATTGGAATCGAAGACAAATCATGCGCTAGGTATTCCATCTCGTCCTATTCTAGGTCCTAGCGCATAACACTTACAAGCGTATCTTCGGCTAAGTAAAGTTGATCTTTGACGTCACCATCGTGTTTTTCTAGAAGCACTTGCGTATTAAGGCCCATGGCTGCATTTAAAAGAATGCCGGTTTGAATATCTTCCGCTTTTCTGAATCCATCACTCACTGAGAAATGTCTGTTGCGTATCTACATAAAAAACGCTTATGCCTTTGCACAGCAACACAAATCACAGAAATTCAGTACAGAGTTTCATGCATGGTTACCTACCGGTTCCTGTGGCAAAAACAGCTCAAGAGTTCTAACTTCCTTAATGGTCTAGTGTGCATTGTACACATCCTGTAATCCTACTAAAGAGAAATTATTGCCCATATTTTCATTATCTTCAATGAAACTTAAAATTCCTTGCAGTTTGTTTTCATAGTATGGCCAGTCGTGCTGTAGGTATGAAGAGGGTGTAGTTTTATAAATAGTACCTAGGTAGGTAATAATAGGTCTCTACCATTTACCGAAGAGTCATCACGTATGCGGGAAAGCTCATTATGTCATCGTTATCGCCTGATGAGGTTTTGTTTAATTGATTGGAATTTGTGTCGTCTGTGGCTGAAGCCGCTGCCACTAGAAGAATAAGAAATACCGTCAGTTATTGGGAAGAGTTCATATTTTATTTTATGATAATAAGCTGACTGGCTAGATACAAGTATTAACTACAAATAACTATTTCTTTAAGATTCATAGGTCGTGTTTGATAATTGCGCTTTTTCTATGAAGATAGTTATTTTACACAATTTATAATAACATTTTAGATAGCAGTTATGCAATATCGCAACAACAACTGGAATCTTTCTCATTGGATTAAACTCGACTAATTGATGTACCTAGGCACCAAACTTTCCTATATAAATACCTTAAACCTGCATTTTTTATTGAATGAGTATAATGACGTTCGACCTTTGTGTGTGTCATTTCGCCTACATCAACTTCATAATCATCTCATCATTCATATAAATTTGTAGTGTATATCGTATCCATTCAATGAGCGGCAAAATTAAATGTTATATGAAAGCCGTGCCTGACTTAATCAGAAAGTTTGGAAAACACTATGATGTTGCCAGTCTTGGGGAGCTTGGCTCGGGAGCAGGTAAAGGAGGGGGTGCCGGAGGACCTATTAGAGAAGCTGGGGGACCTTTCGGTAGGTTTTTACACGAAATAAATTACGAGCAAGGTTGAAAGGTACAAATTATCTTTTTTGCTGTTTTAGAGGCTTTGTTCTTGGTTTGATGATTGGGTCTCTTCAAAAATTAAAATTGGTAGCTTATTTTCAGAAGTAGAATGATTTTAGGTACTAGTCTACATCGTGCTTTCCTTATTCCTAAAGCTTTCGTATAATTTTGCGTGTTTTACTGTTACTAACGGCTCTTTAAGCTGAATCCGTACACTTTGTTAAAATGTAAGCATTAAACCCAATTCACCGAATTGACGTGAACCAACCTGAACTACCCCCAAGTCCTCTCTTTCTTCATTTAGGTAAAATTGGAGCCGCGCGAGAAGAAGAATATTTTTACAATTTGCGACAGAAGCTACTGTTGGCCTTGAAAGGAAAATTGCAAGAAGAGAACTTTTTAAGAGAGAAAGAGATAGACCGGCATGAAGGTGCTATTTGTGAAAACAATAGGTTAAGCGAGGAAATCGACGAGAAACTGGATAGGTCTAGCAAAGATAGAGGATGTGATGACTTATCTCAATAAAATGACGCTTTTTAGAGTGATGGATTAAAAACCACTTTTATATACTTAATTTAAACTTCACGTTAAACGAAAGAGATTGAAAGATAAACACGTCAAATCTGAAGTTTAAAATTCGCGTAGGGTTTAAAATTCAGAGTTTGTACTCTTAGAGAAGTACAAGCCGTTTTTACTCTACAACTTTAACAGTTTTATAGCTTTTTCAAATTTAAAAAAATCTGATGATCATTTTTCTACAAAACGGGTAACTTTACAGCATGGTTCTTTTGATAAAAAATACTTAGAACCGACAGAGAACGAAACTTCTATATCTACCTATCACTTCTAATTGAAATCTAAGAAACACGCAAAAATTTCAAACTTTTATTAAATGTAATATGAGACAATAATAAAGTTTTTCTTAAAATATAATATAAAAAAAGAACATTGCCCGTTATATCTTTGCTATAAAATCATTAAGTAACTATAATGCCATCCTTCACGATTATTTTATGTCTTTGCTGGTCGCATATACAGTTCTCGATGTAACTATTTAGAATATGGCAGCTCTATATAGGTACAAAAAACCTAAGTACGCACTGTCTAATAAAACTATAATAATTATCTATTTTTTTTTTCTATACTCTAGAGAATATTAAACAGCGCATGTTTCAGTAAGTGTAACTTAAGTATTATGTCTCAAGAGGCAATGTGCAAAATTTAACAATCATAAAATACATTTTTCACAATTTGTACTAAACTACCTAGAAGAAGCAGAAATGTTAATTAACAAAAACACTACTTTAACAAATAAATAAAGTTTTTTTTTCAGAGAGTTAAGCTATAAAAATATTTTTGCTGAAAAAATAAGTTGTTAAGCCGTCTGTATCCAATAAAACTTATACCTATTATTATGTTGGTTTATAAGGTTCCCGAATAACCTCTCGCGGAAGCTTGCAAAGTGCACTGCACTTATACTATAAAACACAATTTTGAGTATTAACAAAAAAATCAATTTTATAAAAGCAACAAAAAAATCTTATACTTATACGACAGTCTCTAGGAACAAAAGGCAACACTTTCTCGTCCACAATAATTTTCCTACATAAGAAACACGGTGTAATAAAATTATCGTACACGGCTATCTTCTGCTGTTTTTTTCGGAGCATGCACGATCCAGTCGATTTCCTTTTCATGTAGCCAGAACCTTTTTCTTTTGGCGGGCCGCCACGGCGGCTACCAGGGCGGCTCCTCTTCCGGAACCGTCTTCTGATAACATGAGATCAAACTGAAAAAAAAAACAAATCTATAATATCACATAGTTTAATGCCTTTAATGAAGTGATTGTATTTCCGACGTATAATTTAATACAGGAACACAACCCAAGAAACTCTCTCCATAACATGCTCCCTCATTGGTCGTCACTAATGATATTAATTCATCTGTCAGCAGTGTCAGCCTCAATGACCTAGGAGGTATGGACAGGGCTAACAAATGCCGATATTTCCCTAAAAATGGTCCCGTTTTTTTGGGCGCCATTTGTGTGTGTGCCATTTGCCATTTGTGTGTCCGCCAAGTGTACCCCTGACGTAATTTCACCGTCATAGCACATCAATTGGCGAAACACAACTTCAAATGATTTTACGTAAGACGTCAAGTGCCAAACTCACTGCCAAAAAGCGGAGCCAAAACTGTAAAACAAGAGGGTCTCTCCAGATGTAATATATTTACTAGCTCGTTGGTCAGGTCAGTTCACTATTCATTTATAGCGATTTGAGTGGCCACTTTGAAAGTGCTCCCATCCTTAAAAACTTGTTGATAAAAACAAAAGATGAGAGTACTTTCAGAGCGGTTTAGAGAAGCCACCCGAAAATTGTATAAGCTCACTTTTCGACTTTTAGGGGAATTTTCATTCAAGAAAGTTGGCCATCACTCACCAGAAAACCTGAAACATTCCTTAGCCATACTCACCAACCCCGATAATTTTATTTGATATCGGATTACGTAAGATCTGTGGTAGGTTTCAACCCTTTTTAAGGTCGATTTATAAACTATTACACTTATTGCTGTTCCCGCTCGTTGTTGAAGTTAGTACTTAAAAGTTTACATGGAAAACAAGACTTTTCGGAGAAGATAAGTCTGGATCAGATTGATCTATACCGCTGACTTGCAAGCAACTGGATTGATGACAGGCATCAATCCGACACCATTTGGAACGGAACGGTGCTTGTAAAAGTTATGGCATCTTGATTTTAATTTTTTTTCTTTAGATGGACCACTTTACTCCGAGAAACAAGAAAAAATGACTGTAAATTTAGGTCGACATTCATGCGAAAACTCTCTCCCAACGTACATTAGACATGCATGGACATACGGCAGCACTGTAAAAATACAAAAATAGATATTTACAGTGATGCCAAACTTCTGAGATTATCATTAGATGCAAGTATGCGGTGGCACCTAGGAATGAAACTTATGTGAGGAAAAGGACTCATGGCGGCCCTAACAGGCTACAATCGGTCTAACTATAGAGGTCGGTGTCGCTACGGTTTTGCACCTCTCCTTTAACCTTAACTCACATAAACGAACCTGGACAGAAAACTGAACTAACCTGACCTGACCTAACCTAACTTCGTGGGCCCCTAGGAAGTCTATACTTATGTGACGGGCTTCCCCACTTAAGACTGATTTTCATGCATCCGTTAGTCCGGTGAAAAACGTCCGAAATATGATTTTGACAAATTTTCAACCAATCACAAGTTTGTATTTAATCAAATTTGGACACATCGGACGTTTCTCATCGGACTGACGGTTGCATGAAAATCAGTTTTTATTCTTATGAAGCCCATACTTAAGGAAACCCATACGTGTGTGAAAGAACAGGTCCCGTAGCGCCCATAACGGGTCACATCGTGTGAATCTACGGGACCCAGTAGTTTTCTTTGTTTCCTAAATTGTGCATTTAAGGATGGGCAAGGTATCTGTAGCATAAAACAAGAAATCATAAACTAATTAGCGCGGGATTAAATGGGTAATGTAGCTATTAAAAAACACTTTTTTCTTTATTCTATTCACAACCTTCTGGAATAAATATTGGCAACACCGCCTTTAAAAAACGTCAAGAAACTTCATCTTTCATTTGTCAACAGTCAGCTGACTAACCAAAATGCGCAAAATGTAATTTTTTGTTGGTACATAATTTTTACTTTTTGAGACGTTTAAAAACCTAACTGACATTAGAAACATTGAAAACTACGAAGTTTATAAGTGTTGTATGTTGTGACCAGAAAAGAAGAAGTTAGGACAACTCCAAAGTGTAAGTAACGTACTTTGATATCCTTTTTTTCCCATGATTTTTCACGTAACTAGTTCTCCAATAGATTTGGCTTTCGTTCTTAGCAGTGGGTCACAAAAAATGGCGACGTTATCCGCCCGAAGAGACGCCACTTGACGTCTATCGTCAAATCAACGAGCTATTAATCTGGAGAGACCCTCGTGTTTTACAGTTTTGGCCCCCTTTTTAGATGTGGGTACCTTAAAAATGTAGATACTCGCTCGATTTGACCCTGACTTCTTACGTTAAATTATTTGAACTTGTAAATTGCCAAATGATGTAACTCTGACTATGAAATTATTTAGGGTATCTTAAAAACGGCGGACTTCCTTTCCTCCCTTTGTTGGGTCTGCTCATATCTCCTAGGTCATTACGTCAAATGATTCGAAATCGCGATTAGCCAATTGATGTGCTCTGGCCAATGACCTAGGAGATATGGACAGAACAAAGAAATGCAAATATTTCCTTAAAATAGGTTCCGTATTTTATGACAGTCAGAGAACATCAATTGTCAAATCGCGATTTCCAATTATATTTCAGCACGTCGTCCTCGAGATCACTCGAGATTACTATGCACAGATTCTTAAAACAAGAATTTTCAAAATTTCTGCCAATTATTAGCCACACCAGTCATACTTGTCATCCTTCGTGCCATTACGCTTTTTTTGTGTATTACCCACACGTGTTCTTCGATTTCCACTGCAACTTAGCTCAGTCTAACTGTGCTTTGAGGACATGGTGGAATTATTGTAAGGAGGGAAATCTTGGTCCTTATGAAGCATCAATCTGGGATATCCTAGTTTTCTTCCAGGCTCAATAAGAAAGTAAAAAGGTCAGTTATTCGGTATTTAATACACAACGTGCTGCACATTCTTTGATTTGTCATGAAGATTTAGGAAAAAAATTTATTAATAAGAATGTTTCTAAAAGATATGAGAAGGCTGAGACCTCCTCGACCTAAGTATAGAGTTCCTTGGAACCCAGAGAAGGTTTTACATTATATAGGTTCTTTGGAGGCCTATGAAAATTTGTCTATTCAAAAATTAGGGGAAAAATTAGCTGTTTTGGTAGCTTTGGCTACAGGACAGAGAATCCAAACCTTATTTTTGATAAAGGTTAAAAATATATGCTTCGATGAACAGGGTGCGCGGATCTACATCACAGAAGAGATTAAAACATATGACGGATGTGGCTAATAATTGGCGGGAGTTCTTGCTTTAAAAATTTGTGGGTAGCAGAACAGAAAGAGCTTTACTACATAATAATCTCGAGTGATCTCTTCGGACGAGGTGCTTGATATAATTACGATCGAACTTCACAGGTAAGCTCCTTTGATCGTTCAATTATTTGACGTAAGATTTCAGGTGACGTCAATTTGCAGGAAGTAACGCTGTATTTCTTTGGTACCCATGCTAAAAAAGAGAGCCAAAACTGTAAAACATTATGATCTCTCCAGATGTATTATAGTAGCTCGTTGACTTATAAATTAACTTTCAGATTGGAGAGATTTTGCATGAATCTAGACGCAAAACGTATTTTTTTTATTTCTTAGTAAAAAGTGAGTTTATTTCTTAGTAAAAAGTGATCCTCATGGCTTTGGGTGTTACACCATTCTTTATAATCATGTATCAAAAAATCAATTGCGATTTTTTTTCTGAAAGTTGTGCAATACGAAAAGTATACGCAAAATTACGTCACCTTATTTTCAACCCTGTATAATTTCACCTCAGTAACTTACATTCTTTGAACATAGCAAGTATATTAGTACAGGGGCAGGTCTACTCAAATTCGCTTAAACCGAAGAAATCCGTTAATCCATTTTAGAGTTATACTCTGTCAAACTTCATGCAAAAATCAAGTGTTGCATAGCAATTGGTCATCCGTCTAATTGCGATGGGTTACTTTTATTTTGGAGTATTTATCACGAAATAGTGAAGAATTAATCACAATTTTCCTTGACATTTAGCAAATTAAAAACTGCCACATACAAAACGTTTTTCGATCTCGGGATCTCTAATACCGAAGACAAAAACCTTCAAGTACTATATACAATAACCATTGGAAACTCACCTCAATGCTAGGATCGCACAATTCCCTGATTTTTTCCATCATCAAATTGCGGAAGTGCGGATGGTAACGGTACACCGACCCGTCAACCCCTACTGTGACCTTTTTCTCGTCCATTTTGTGGAGCATCGTGGTTATGGTGGCGGAAGCCAAGTGAGCGGCTCTCCTACTTATGCACTCGCAAATAAACCTTACATTTACATAGTCTTGCTCTGTGGCGTGTTTCAGTCCTATAGATTAATTCAGTCATTAAAATCTTCAACATTCACGTTCACTTTATACCCACCTAATTCCTCTAATATTTCCTTTTGGTTGGTGAACATTCCGGGTTCGTCGCTCTCGATTTCGGAAACGTATTTGGTGTAAAACCTTCCACGTTCGAATAAAAGGTCTGAGCCTTTGCCGCCGAAGAGCAGGCCTTCTTTGGTAAATTTTTCTATCGCTAGTCTCACTAATTCTCCCATATACATGCCGGAAATCATTTTCTCCAACCTGAAACAATGTGGTATTATACCCATCGGCTCAGCTGATGAAGACGCAAGTGCTTACAATTGGCTGCCAGGATTTATCGAGTGCTTATCTACTTCTTTATCGTATTCGGATCGGACGAAATCTAGACATCCATCGTCTCCGAAGGCGCCCATCTCGAGGTTGATTATAACTTTTCCTGATCCGTTGTCCACATCATCGAACAGTTCTGCGTTCTCTTGCTTCTCTACGTAGCATCCGTTGTTACCAGTGCCTAGTAAATAAAAAATGTATGATATCTCATAAGTACATTCATTTCACCAGCTGAAGCACACCAGTTTTTTAGGCTACAAGTGAAAATATTATGCGATAAAGTAGCTGATTGATAACTGCTATAGATGTTTATATTCTCTGTTTTCCAACGGTAACCTTCATCTGGTGAAATGCTCTATAATAGGTCATATCTGGAACTACAAAAAAAGAGCATTAAGCCAGTTAAAACAAGTGACTTTTTTAGTTCTAATTCTACTGAATGGTTTAGTAAACGACCACAAATAGAGGAATAGCAAGTAATAATAACTCAGAGGCTGTATTTGATCCACGTACATCAAAAATGAAGCAAAAAAGTTGAAAATTATAGGGATATGTCACACATACTAATTGTAAGCCCAATTCTCGAACAATTTGCTTACACGTGTGTCAAATTCACTCAAAGTTAAGGGTAAATGATACTACTACCACTACTTTCAACTAGCCACCTACCAACAATTAGTCCAATTCTACAGTCGCGGTTTTTCCATGCACAAGACATGAGCGTTCCCGTGGTATCGTTCAAGATGGCGCATACCTCGATGGAAACGTCCTAGAATCAAGAAGGAAGCACATGCAGTAAAGCCGAAAACGTGCCAGCAGAAGAATAATTATTCGTGAGCACAAGCCTTTTTCTGATCAGTTATAATCGAAGATGTTTACTTTTCAGCAGCTCTGCCTTATGCCGTATGTTTAATTGTAATTACAATATCATGGCTTAAGCTCTGCTAACACTGCTCTGCTCAATAAGACTGGTATATAGAATATTGGTGTCAATAATATCAATAATTCTGTTAGTTAGTGACAATTTAGTTGTTTTGGGATTATTCAAGTGCCATCAGCTATAACTTAACTAAGCCGAGCGTAGGTACTAGCGAGTTTGAGCCATGATTGTAAAAGTTAATTAGACATCAATCCCCTCTCTTACGGACTCCTTTAGAACCACAAATTCATCTGACGTTATAAGTTATCATAACCCTGATAATAATACTTTAAAAAAAATGCTACAACTGTAATAATAACCGGAACCTTAATGGGTTAGTATACTGAGAATCAAATGAATACTATAAGAAATTCATTATCAACAGAAGAAACAGGAGTAAACGATACTACTAACTTTGACCACAAAAATTACATCTAGGCGTGCCAAAGAAACTTCTTACTTTGTTTACTCCGTATGCTGCTTCTGGTTATATAAATTTAGTATCTATAATAATTAAAGTTCATAATGTCATGCTTTATAATAACAATTATTGGTAATCAAGTTCATGCTAATTGTGGCGTGCGCTTAAGCATTCGGTTGTTATCTTTCTCCACGGGAACATCCAGGACTCACCAACAATGATGCCTATTCTGCAATTTTTGTTTAACCAAGCGCATGACATGAGCGTCCCCGTGGAGTCGTTTAAAACGGCCATGACGTCAATGTGGACGTCCTAGAAGAGATAATTTTCCATTCATAACCAACTGTTAGGTCAAAATTCTATCAAGTGAATAGCATTTTAGTTCTTCATTCATTTTAATCTTTTTTTTTTCATAATTTAAGATCTTCATTTATTTTAATGAAGAAAGTCTTAAATAGTTGTGGGTGTAACACATAAATGCAAAGAAAACGTCTGCTTTTAATGTCGTTGAAGTTGTCATGTAATTATTATTGAGCAACATATCGAAGGTTCCTTCAACTTAAAAGAAAATTATTAACGATAATTGTATTCATCAGTGTGTGTAAGTGACGTGGTGTGAATGGAAGTAATCTTGTTTGATTAAAAATAGCTCAGTTGACTATCAACATTTCCAAACTGACCTACATAAGTAATCCCAAGCCAAAAGACCACCTAGATGAAAGAGACTCGATCAACCATGCTCCTAACAGAAGAAAGGAAAACATAATAGTAGAAGAATCAAAATTCTTTCTGAAAGTTAACCATTCAAGCGTTTGCATTTTCATATTCTACCTCATGAGTGTGAGCTTCTAAGCAGAGAGACACAATGGTAGCAATAAAAAAGCCGATTCTCTATATCAGCTTTTGTGGTTCTGGATTCACCCACTGAACATTCTCATTTTGCCTGCATAAAGCAGAAATGCAGAGGTGGAGTTATGACAAAATGCAGCAATATGGTGAGACCAGAACCAGGCTGACACACAAAAATAAACCATGAAACTCTGAAGATATTACTATACGAGTATGATAATGCTCCAGAATGCTGGTTTACTTCTAACATAATGAATGAGAACAAGACTGAGAGTGTTGTGTTTAACTGCGCGTCCTGGAGGTCCTCCGAGACAACCCAAAAAAGACCAAGTTCTTTGGAGCTATTTTGGACAAGGTCTGGATACGTGGTTTATCTATGCACAAATTTTGCTAAGGGCTTATAAACCTTGCGGGTCTTATGAATAATGTGTGAACCCATTTCTGAAACCAAATAGGAGGCAACTTAGACTTGCTACAACTCTCTATATAGGGCTCAGTCGCCTAAAACTGTTTAGGTGCAAATGCTTGGCCTCTCTGAAGAGATGGAATGTTGGCTGTGCATGGAAAGTGAACAAATCATTGAGCAAGTTGTGAGATTGTCCTTCCATTGTCCAGATCAAGCTATGCAGTGTTTGGAAAAAGGGATTACATGATTGCCTCGAACAATGCACAACCAGTAACCCAAGGTTACAGTGGGGGATTGCATGAGTAAACTAATTCTTGAGACCATATCCTTCATTTCCTTGCAACAAGATGGAGCGCCTTGCTGCCATATTGCGTTACTGGGTGAAAAGTATTAATGACATTAAACGTACTGTAGATAGAGTTGCCGCGAAAGTGTCTTTTAGAAGAACTAGCGAGTGCAATGTCGAGTATGTCAAAATGGAAGGAAACTATAACTTTCAAGAGGAGAAACACGAGAAGGAGGACAGTGTATCCACAGAGAACGTGAAAACTTTCAAGAAATAAACAACGATTCTTTTATTCCGTCCAGCTCTACCGACTTCTCTCTTCTTACTATCAGTGCCTCCTCTTTATATGAAGATTTGATGTTGCGCCTTGTAGATTTTAACTCAATAAATGCCTTTCATTGGTCGATAAGACGAAAATCGTCAAGTTCAGTGGTCGAGACGCCAATTGCCTCATCGCCTTTGATATGTCCGCCGTAGTTGTGGACAAAACGTCAGGATGAAATACCATTTGACCGGTTATTAACTTTTAAAATGTCTTTTGGGCTTTATAGAGAGAACATTTTATAAGGTATTTTGGCTTGACGTGAAAGCCTTTACAATCTAACACAGCTTCACAGTCTGACAACTTTTTATCTAAGACTAACGATCAAGTACACTAGACACAGACCTAACTATGAAAATGCTTAGTTAAGATCTGAAGAACTATAGGCATCCGTAGATAATTTTCAATAGAAAATAAGTCAGATTTTCTATTGCGACGTTTCAGTCTCAAGTCTGGAACCATCCTCAAGATTATATTTTCTTAAAGCGGCTATTATTTTATTGTCTTAACATCTCACCCTAAACTGACGATAACAGTTACTAATAATTTTGTAAAAGTTTTAACCCCTCAGACACATTCTCAATGAAAAATCGGCATTCCTGAGTTAAAAAATGTGAATTTAACCCTCATTTTAATGCGTGTTTGACATGCATCGAAAATTCCCCATTGATTAGCCCAATAAATCTTACCGACAATCATACCGATCCTGGTGTCTGAACTCCGCCAGGCGCATGACATTAATGTACCTGTGGTATCGTTTAAGATTGCCACCATATGAATTTTTAGATCCTAAAATATTATATTAGTTCGTGTAACTCTATAACAGCACATATACGTTTTGGAAGATCCGGCTTAAAACATCTACAAATCCATGAGCTTTTTCACAAGCCTAAAGGACGTTTTTAGGACGTTTGGTTCCGGAGCAACAAGAAAAACCCTCTGTTCTTTCAATAAAATTTTAAGGGCAGCTATACTCTTAGACCAAACACCCAAAAACGCTAAAAAATAATGGACATGGGTGAGGTTTTATAGAAATCATAAACACGTACCGTGAATATTATTAAAACAGTACATTATACCTCATTCACTTATTTTTGGCATCTCGTTACCTTTGAAAACTTCATTTTTTTTTATTCCTCTCTCTTTTTGGCACATGTTGAGAAGATACAAAAAAAATGTCAAAGTCAAATTTCCAACGCCTACTTTACGGCAATAATAAGTGAATGGTTTATACATACATCGATGAGGTTTTAAAGAAGTTTTATTTAAGTTTATTAAGTCTCGATTGTGGATTTATTTCGACCGAATAACGTCTTTAGTTAACTATTAACTGTTAATAAAACAATAGGTGGTATGAATATTATTATAATTCACAAAAATGCCTTTAAAACAGCATTTCTTTGAAACTAAATTAGTATTAATGTCGTTTAACTGTGAAGAATTAATAAGGAAACCGTAGCTTACCCCTCGCCTATCAATAGCCTCATTTAACATCTGAACCACATCGTTGCCCACTACATTCGAACAGTTAAAGCCTTTGGTCCAGCGCTCCAAGATGCCAACTGTGAGGCCTTTTTGAGCCAACGGAAAACTGAATGTGAATCCCAGAGGTAAAGTTTCATGCTGAACCTAATAACAGCAAGCGTATACAGTCATTGTGAAGATTATTTTTTTAAGTCAAGTGCCTACCTGTTCTTCTTTAACGAAAATGGCCAAGCATTCGGCGATGTGGTCGAAGAGCTGCTCGCCCGATCCAAGCATGATGTGTTGGGGGATGGCGAATATCTTCGACTTCATTTCGAAGTGTTCTCCGCTCAGCTCGATGAGGAGCACTCGGAAGTTGGTGCCGCCGAGGTCGAGGGCCAAAAATTTACCCGTTTCTAAAAGAAAAAAAATAAATAAAAAAGACACAAGATACAACACTTACATGCAAGTCTATTATATCTGCTAACATATGACAACCTTACAATTTTAAGAGCTAAATATTTTTTTTTTGTTTAGAGAAACGCTTTAACATGAGCCAATTAGTTTGAAGGCGAAAAGTTTCTGTGTACCCAGCCCTTGTGGTTTTTATAAATATAACCGGTGTTTAACAAGCCATGGAATTGGAAAGAGTCAAGAGAAATTCTTCAACATGCGCCAATTAAGACAGTTTTCTAGGCGTAAAGTTTCTGTGCACCTATCTCTAGTGGTTTTAGACAATTATAACCGTAATCATTAATAAAAAACCTAAGCAAATCATAGGATTGAAAAGAGGTCTGAAATAAGGCCATAAAAAATAAAAGTGAGATAAGTTCATAAAAAAAATTAAAGTACATTTAAACATTAAAGTAAGAAGATTTCCATTGACACTAGGGATGGGCTATGAGATTCCTGACCCTTCAGAAAGTTTCTGTAAATTTTCCTTGGAACGTCTAATGCATTTCTAAAAAGTTATCTAGAAAGAAAATTACCGCCCACACACACATGCGTAACAGGGATATTCATTTGAAAACGTCATCTAGTTGGCTGTGAAATTTCAAAAGAAAATAATGGAAGAACAAAAGTCTATTTACTTTGAATATGATTAGGCTGGGGGCATAGGAATACTGAGGAAAGTTTTCCCTTCAGAAACTTCTGAATATCGAAACTTTCCGGGAAGGTAAGAAACGATTCAAGAAATGTTTTTGAACCCAAGTACCAGTGCATTTTCAACAATTAAAATTAAAAATTATTCACAAACCTGAAGCACTAAGTAAAAAAGATAACTTTCGGAACGTTTCCGGAAACTTTCCTGTAATTTTTCCAATTTTCAAAATTTTCAGTTTTTTTCAACCCTAATATCCTCTAGTACTGGATTATTTTTTACAAAAAGAACATATAATGACCTTTTTTTTAGTTAAATGACTGATTTTCTATTTTGTTGTAAACCAAAATAGAAAATCAATCAACATTACAACAAACGCATTAAAAATGCAACTTTTAACACGCTAATGAATTGTTAAGCGTTTTTGGGGCACTGTTAAAGGAAATTACTTTTAAGTAAATGAAAAGTAAATTACTTTTGACACTAGTGCTAAAAATAAGCTACTTAAAGGCACTAGTGTTAAAGGTAAATTACTTGTAACGCGGTTCTTAAAAGTAAATAATACTACTACATAAAATTTTATAGAATCATTTTTAATGCGTTTGTTGAAAAAATATTGTATGGTATTCGTGCAAAAAGTGCTTTTAAGGAACTCATGTGAATTGCAGAACTCGCTTTGCAGCACATGCGAGCCTTAAAGTTGCACTTTTAACATTTACATCATAAATAGATATTTCGGAAAGTTTCCTGACATTTTTCTTGAAGCTTCTTTTGCCTATCCGGAAGTTATCTAGATGGAAATCGTCTAGTCTCGCCTACCCACTCCTAATATCTACATTAATTTTCCTCTTGGATGTAGAACAAAGTAAATACTTCTGTTTAAGTGCAAATTAAGTTTTTCAGATTTAGGGAGAAGGATTCCCTTCAGCCGAAAAGAATGGTCTTGAGCTGAAGCATCTCTTGCTCCATGTCCAGACTTTCTTCACCACAAGACTTTTTGGAACAAAACTTCGAACGGAGATCTATTCAGAACCCAAATAACGGAACTGAATTAGGTACATTGTACAATAACCACAATCTGAAAACTGACCTGAACTAGCCTGAAAATACACAAGTAACTGGAGTTGAACCAACCTGATAACACAAAATAACTGATAAACTGTCGGAAAGTTTCTAGAACTGTTTTCTTGGAGCATTGAATGGCATGGTAATCTGGGCAGAGACTATTGACTATCATGCTAAAGAAATCTTAATAGCAATTAATGTTTGTAATCCATTAGGTTAGGTGGATCAGGTATAGGACATAGAAAGAAAATTTTATACGGAAACGCTGAAAAACCTCTATGTTTCTGTAGAAATTATACCGACGTTTCGATATATTTTTGACATCTTCTTCATCAAGGCGACTACTACAATAATTTCAGAAGTGTGTGTGCTTTTTCAAAAGCAATCTTGCTTTATTGAGGTAATCATTTACCTAATTATTGTAGTTGGTATATTCAAGAAGCCCACTGGATATTAGGCCTCTGGGCGAAAATCAAGGCCTCTGGCCACTGGCTCAAACCTCGAAAAATGTCTCACATTCAAATACACATTATCTGTTAGGGGAATTCCCTATTTATCTCAAAATGAGGGGGCCGAACCAAACCAGGTGGCATTTGTGCATATTTCCAACTCATTTTGTTTATTTTAGACACCAGGCACATGTTGCTACATACAATAAACCTGTAGCAGTTCATATTTATTCTGTTATAATAAATTTCCGACTAACAAACCGTATCCACGATTACGTTCAGAAAGCCTTCATATCAATTAAAAGATAATAGATTTATTTCCGGAAATGGCAAAATAATGTTGTATTAAAATGTTGCCTAATGCACCGGTTATAATAGAAACATGATGATCGGAGGCCACACAACGAAAACAAAAGAGAATTGTAAGTATATATATTTTTTTTAAATAAACGAAAAAAACAACAGTACAACTTCAGTCAATACTCAAAATAAGCAAATAAACGTGTGCCCAGCGAAAATTTACTAATTCCAAGTACAATCAAAGAATTGAAGACATGTCAGCTGAAGATAGCAAATCAAATATCGACCAGACAGTACTGGTTTGCCAGTAATTCGCGGCTAATCTCAAAGTCATCTGTGAAATCCAGTCTGTAAAAGTTTTTTTTTTATGTAAAGTGGTGAAAGAATTTTGAATTCGACTGAGGATCAAAAGTACGATCATGTTTTTTCGAATGATTCATAAAGAAGAATGAGGTTTTTCTATTCGCATGCTGAAATGGAATGTTTGACACACATTGCAGTCGTGATAGTTAAAACTGTTGGTTCTAATGGCTGAATCTTCTGTAGGCCAATTTTAGACAAACGTGCATAGGCTTGTCTTCCGAGTTTTTTGTTCGATGGGAAATGGTTTAAATGTTTTCGACTTTCTTTTCAAGGATTTATCTATAGGAATTGATGATATTGAGTTCACTGATTGAAACTTACCAGTGCCATCAGGTAAGTCCTGCACGTACGTGGGGAAGCATTTCACGGCCGCGCTTTTGTGGGTGGTTTTCCTTAAACCTCTATTAATGTTGTCCAGGAAAATTTCTTGGATCTTCTTCAAAGTGTCATTGTCGTACATCAGCTCTCTGCATTTCTCACGGATCTAAAAAGAAAAAAAAGATAAATAAAAATTAGTCTTAGAGCTAAGATTTAAATTTCGTAAAACTTCGATTTAAATAGTTGATAGAAAAATGAACCAACACTACAATTACATTTAAAAAATACCACACAATTAAATAATAGTCGAAACAAGATGCCAGAACCGCCAGAACTAGAGTAATTGCACATGTTGAGGTCAAGACTTACTGTCGAAACGTTTTTGCTCAATTCAGTGTAAGGAATACTTTCCCGTTTTCTGATTATTCTTTAAAACCCTATTTACTGTAATTAACAAATAAAAATCGCCAATGGTTATAGGTATAATAGTAGGTACCAACACGAGACCCATTAAGCCCACTTTATGCCAGTTTCCACCAGTTACCATTTTAATAAGTAATTTTCAATGGAAAACAACAGGGTACCTAGAAGCTCGTGACATTATTGACAAACTATTATACTCTGTTGTATGCAAATGGGTGTGCGATGGGTGTGTAAGTGATGCAGTGCTCGGATGCTGTTGGGTTGAGCGTGGGCAGCCTCTTTGTCGCGCGGTAGTACTGGTCCACTTTACCTTTCATACATTATGACCAGCGGAAGAAAACTTAATAAATATACATCAGCGGTGTATTGACCCTATATGTGACGTTCTAAAAATATGTGCATACATACAAAGCTTTTTGTTGTCTTACACGGAAATTTACTTTTGAGTGTAAAAAAACAGTGAAAACACCAATAAATCTATAAATAAATAATAATGTTTACAATCTGCTCAGCAGACCGTGATGTCCGCGAAAACTGTCGATAAAAAATTACTTTCATTAGTAGCGGTAAGTCAACGTGGTGACCTCTGGTTCGCCAAACTGGTTCCTTGAATCGTCGTTGGTAACGAATGTTAAGTATTTCGCCAAATACGCGCAATTAAAGTTTGCATGGGTGCGTCACATCGCGTGATGTACTTGTCTAGGCTAAACTGGGGACTAGAGTCTATAGGAAGTTAGTCATGCAACGTAGCCCATGTCTTTGGTATTTCAAAACAGTGAATGTAATCGTTAAGTCATAATGAATATTTTCACTAGTAATAATTAGCCCATTTGGGACTGGATCCGCTTGCCTTGGATTGGAAATCCGGCTGACCTTATAGTGTCTACGATAAGTTTGTTATTCCCCTTTCTTTTTGGTTTTCATGTCGCATTATTAACAAATTAAAAAATGGTTCTGGTTTTCTTAGATATCTCAGATTATTAAAAAGTTAAGCATTAAGGCGACCTTGGAACTTCCTATCAACTACTTGATGAACTACTTTCTATAATATAACTTATTCTATAATTTATGCATTCCTAAGTGAAACAAAAAAAGTATTGTATTTAACAGTTGCAAGCATCACATTCTAAGTAGGTAGGTACTTATACGAGTAGGGGCTTTTTGTTTATTTTATCAGCCGATAAAGATGTCAGATTCCAAGAGGTCGTTTCTATATGTTCTTGCCAGTATCTACTAATGAAGAATTGGCTTGTAACGGTTTCCATTTGTCTGGGTAATGAGTGGAATGCAACAGAGTGCAATTTCTTTTTTATTGGCATTCTTCCCGACGAAATGCGTCTTCCGTTGCCTCTTTAAGTTGCTTAAGCAAATTGAATCGAAAAGGGTTAAGAAGAAACTTTATGTAGATACAAATGTACGGGCTCAGATAACTGATTTAAAAATATCTTCTTCTAAGAAGCCACTAACATAAGAATATAATTATTGAAGGTACTGAAGATGGTTGTTTGTGTCAAGAATAGAAAGTTCAATACTTCTCGTTCTTCTTACTAGAAACCTAAAATAGTAGTTTGTTGCTTACCTAAAGCTCACAATTTGTAAACTTTGTTTGTGTAACTTATGTTGGGTAACTTAAATTAAACAACAATGTACTTTCTACAACTAGATATCTTAAGAAAAACAAAACGTAAAGATACCGTCTGTTATACAAATTTTATTTAAAATGCTTCACTACAACTTTTTATTTTACATTTTTTTAGCTGCATTGGTTTAGAAAATAATCCACCGTTCCAACGTTGTCATACATAAAAGCAAACCTATATATTTTTGATCACAATATTGTTGATTTTCAAAATACCTTTGGGTGCAAGTGGTGGAGTTGAAAAAGTCAAGCAATTCTGTCACGTTCATGGTACCGTCAGACTATAAAAGATTCATTCTGTAGATTTCTGGTCATCATTGAAAGTTCTCAAATCCTCTGTTATTGAAGTTACTATATATTACGTAACCATGTTTGAGTTAATCCTGTTCATTCACCATTTATTGTCAAGTATCAAGTAGTTTGAAAATACCTGACATCAAGTCAAGCTCAACTGTCAAAAATCAGGTCACGTCATTTACCGAGTTGTCAAATATTTCATTTTTCAAGTTAAATATTTCTTAACATTGTCAAGCTACTTGACTTGATGAATCCCTAATCACAATCATGGCAAGTCTAGAACACAAAATCTTCAACCATGAAGCTTACTTTACAGGATAATTCAAGTTCTACCCTCACTATTGGGATCTCGTAAACCATAAGAGATACGAGGTTGTTGAAATTGGGACCAAAGTTGAGCTATGCCAAAATGTCAATAATATTGTTACGGGATACGGGTTCCAATAATTTATCGTCAATTAACTACACACTTTTATTTACTTTTAACTATTACAACACGATTAAAACACAGTTACTCTCTACTAACAATTCGCACTGTTGGCTTGTCCGCTTATTTAATACACTGCACTATCTAGTCGATCCTAACTCGCGGGGCTCGCTTGTTTATATACCCGGCCTGAACACACTCTAGTACTTTCGAGAACGGAGGCGACTGTTCCCGGTTCTCGTTTAGTCTAGATGAGTTTCGGGGTCACCGTCGGCGCTTGGCGTTACCGCTTTGGCTTGAATCTCTGTGGACCGACGGTCGGGCGTAACAATATAGTGTCCAATTTAAAAAATCAAAAAAGGTATATACCATAACTTGATAATGATGAAAAAAATTCACAACTGCACAGCTAAATTATGTGTGAAAAACTCTAAATTTCTATTTGACTTTTTGTTCTATTTCCCATAACAACCGAGATACAGCGCCATGTCACAAGTGCAGTTTTTTCAAAAACGTCCTGTATCCGGAAAACGAATCAAGCTGGCCGGGAAATAATGGTACCACTAAATTTATCATGAAAATCAGAGTCGAAAATGTGCAACGAGATTTCATCTAGCTGTTATGCCAATACCCCATAATTTCATCGAAAAGGCTCGACGCTCCCTGTACAAGGAGAGCGCATCACAAATCAAACAAAAGCCAGTTACTCTTCAGAAGAACCTCCTTGAAGAAAATGACACAATTCCGTGATTAGGTGAAAGCCAAGACATTTTTGATGAGAAGGGAGGGTAGTTGTGTCAGTAAACATGTGCGCGTCACAAATCAAACAAAAGCCAGTTACTCTTCAGAAGAACCTCCTTGAAGAAAATGACACAATTCCGTGATTAGGTGAAAGCCAAGACATTTTTGATGAGAAGGGAGGGTAGTTGTGTCAGTAAACATGGATGGGAAAAAAAAGGGGCGCAGGCCCTTAATCACCCGTTTTTCAACAAAAACTGCTGATCAGCCGTTTTTCAACAAAAACTGCTAAAAGAGGCTGAATATGTGGAACGAGACAAGTGTGGGCGTGGAAGCAGTTGGGTCGGTTCATCGAAGAAAAGTGGGAATTGGTCACACCATATCACTCTTGTAAGATATGGGAAATGGAAAGCTGGACGAAATATAATAGGTGGCAGACTGAAATTCTGTTCACAGCAAAGGCATAGAAACCAAATAATGGTGTGATATATCCTGGGGTAGGTAACGAAAGAATTATTTTTTGTGGACATAATGGTGAATGCAATTTTGATAAGAACCCTTAATCTCGGCATTTTCGCGAATCAAATTAATACCGCAGCGTCAAGTGGTGAGTTTGTAAACTAATAATGATCACGCTTTCAAGATTGTCATTGGTTAAACAAGAAAGCAGTGGCTTATCGGAGCCAATCAAGCTGATAATACTGTCGGTGGGATTAATTTAAAATTTCAACACCAGACCACTTAAGTCGCGCATAGCTTAGCTCAGAAAAAAATGACAATTCAAAGCTCTTCACCGACACTCAAAGTATGCTCACAATGTCAACCTTACATTCCTCATAACTCCGACTATAGCAATAACTATATTAACCTGAATCTGAAAATCTAGGCCACTTTCCACTGCAAATAATCCATATTTCCACTCATTAGTAAGCAATGTAAACAAAAGTCATATTGACCGAATGATTACAAGCACATTTAGCTGATTCATATTCATGTTGCCATCTATTAATAATCAGGAAGGCAATTTCTGAGATAGGTACTTACATAAGCTAAAGTTGAACAACAATTAATCTGAAATAATTGATATAAACAAGTTTATTTTGGATGAAACCAGAAACGCCTTTGTGGATAAGATTCTAAATTCTCATGTGTTCAGACATTGCATATTTAAAATAACTACGTTTAGGAAGAAAAATCCTTTTACTTTTATATAATTTGTAGAATTATGCCATGGAAGTCCTTGTGAACAAGAATGGCTTGTCACCATTTCGATAGGTCGACCTTTACCTTTAAAATTTCGCTTCAAGGGCACGTGGCCAATTACTAGCCATAGTTGATACGCGACGCATGCAAACAAGTTTATTATTTAAGTATAGTTCCAGGTAGACAGACCTTATGCATAAACACACTCCCCTGTACTGTCGACATTTTTCCATCAGATTATAATATTTGCACAATTGGAGTAAAGTATAATAAAATGATAAAAAGCGTTTAAGTTTACGGCGACGGAGGCACGTCATTTGATTACGTCAATTCTCGCGAGGTCAAATTCTCATAGGTGTATGGCAAATATACGAGTAATATGTAGATAATGGTTTCGCAAATTTTGTTTTTTGGTCGGTTTGTCGATGGCTCGAAGAGGATTTCAGCAATCAGTCGTAAAGGGGAACAATATTAGATGTTGGATTTATGTCGAAATAACATCATCTTTGTAGTCGTAGGACAATCCAAACAACATAATACTTGCGCCATTTATTCAGTGCCGCTTGCATTGCTTTTTCAAAAACAAACCGAAACTAATTAACGCTTTCTTAATTTACAAAGTGTCTTAACGATAATTATTGTTGCTAATATAATTATTTAATGAGCATTACTATTTGTGTAGAGCAGTGTATAGTAGAGCTATAAAACAGAAATATTCTATACATTTTGAGTATATTGTTAACTACATCTTGACAAAACACGCTGTTATATAAAAAAAATGGTAAAAAAAGCGGCAAGAAGTAGCAAAAAAGACTAATATAGTAATTTTTTTTGTCGGATTAACGCAATCTCTTATCGGTGTTGTCAGATGTCACGATCCATTAGGGTTGCCAGTAATTTTCCCTGGAAATCGGAAGTATCTAGAGTGCCTGTAATGAGGGTGTGGCCATAAGGTGGTATCGTTTTCTATTGGTGCCGCCTTGTTTTTTCCAAAGTCAGAAGTCAATGGTCAGATTGACATATATGGTATATGGCATTTTGATGCATTTTCGGGTTATGGCCCTACTTCGCCCTAGGAATATACCCGTCCTTTGTTTCCTCAATATGAATTTAAGCACAAGAATACTCTTAAGAGCAGTATGGAATTCCGTCGGCTGTCAGTACTCAGTACGTCAGCTCGATGATGGATAAACGTCATCTAAAAGTGGCGGGATATTCAAAAATTACCTGTACTTAAAAGGCTTGTTGTGGGAATTTATGAATTCTTCAACAATTTTCAATTGCTCATAATGTATCTTGAACTAAAGCGTTTACTTACTAGTAGGAAGGAAGAATTATAGTTCATCGTTTGTCTGAAAAGAAATCATTTGAAGGCTTTCGCCCATGAGAACAATGTTAATCTTGGAAAAAACATGGTGGACAAGTCCTTATGGCCACACTCTCATTACAGGCACTCTAGAAATATCGCTCTGGGGCAGCCGTCACATATAGCGGAACGGAACGGAGCAGAAATGTCAATACCGTCATTAAAAAGTAATTCTTATTTTAGCTTTTATCTGATTGGTTTAAATTCAACTGTCAAATTACCCTCCGTTCCGCTTTTAACCAAATTCCGCTGTATGTAACGTCGCCCTTAGAATATCGCCCAAATCGCCCAATTGCCAACTTAAAAAAAAAATAGGAAAAGCAACCTCTAATGGACATTAGTTATAATGTTGTAGTCTCGTTTACAGAGATCTTGGTTATTAAAAGAATTTTTACCTCAGAAATAAAAAGAAATATTGCAATTAACATAAACTACTTATCTACTAAGGAGGTTTTGGAGAGGGGTGCGGATCAGGTGACGTAACAAGTGACTCGTCAAGAATTTGACTTTTGACGCTTGCTTAAATGTAGAAATTATAGAAATCTTTACCTGAAATTTCGCCTATGCAACCAAACATGTAAATGAAGAAAATGTATTATGGAATATCGCCCAAACCCCCAGTATTTGGCACCGCCCAGTATTTGAAGAACATTGCAAAATAAGTCGCCCAATCGCCAAATCTTAAATTTATTCGCAAACTCTTGTATGAAATCGCCCATATTGACAACCATGCGATCCATTGACCTTTCCAGAAATGTCATTTGACATATATGCCCCCCATGGCAATATGGCGGACCATCCTATTTAAATATCATGTTTCATATTTGATTTGAGATATATTTATAATATATTTGCTAAATTATCTCTTTTAGCTAAAAGCTCCAACGGAGAATATTTAAATAGTTTTGTAGCTGAATAACTGAAGAAAATACTAAAAAATAAAAACATCTTTAATAATGAATAAACTGGCTGCAGTGTTGCCGTTCTTACTATTTTTTATACTTTAATTTCTTTATGTGGTGATTATCTATAAGTTATACCTATAAGGGTATAACTTATATAGGGTATAACTTATATAGGGTAAAGATAATGTTAATAAAATGCGAGTAACCACAGAAAAATATCATTTAATGAAGATATATTACCCTAAAAGAACAGACGACATTGAATTGCCGATTCTTATTCATCATTTTCATATAAACCCAGAAAACTCAGTACGTTTTATACATAAATATAAATAAAAAAAAAACAACACATAAATATCACCGAGCGCGCCCTGTGACAAGTTCGAGTGTCAACCTAATTCTAAGTTGACACTCGAAATAGACAAAATTAAAAATTTACGTCTCAACTTTTGAATATTTAAATGATTTTTCATCAGAGTAAGCGCCTGGCATATTCATTTATTATTGTTCTATTATTGTATTAATATTTATCATCTAGTTAGCGTCGGATATCTGACTTTGACATTTTTATCATATATTCTCAACATTCCACATTTATTGTTCCGATTGGTCTCTCTAAACTAATGTCGTAGGAAATGTGGACAGAGCCAAATGTCGATATTTCCCTAAAACAGCTCTCGCTTTTTGGCTGGAAATCTGCAATTTTTAAGGAACCCATGACGTAATTTCATGGTCATGGCACGACAATTGGCGAAACACGACATCGAAATATTTGACTTTAGACGTTAGGTAAAGTTAGGTTAGCCAGGTTCGTCAAAAGTGACGCCATTTTTCTTTGGAACCCACTGTTAAAAGGGGCCAAAACTGTAAAATAGGAGGGCCTCTCCAAATGTAATATATTAACACTCGTTGCACTAATCCTCAGTAGTTGACACACGTAGTGCTAATCTGGTCATGGATCTGTTTTTAAACGAAAACGGTGAAAAAAAAATTTTGACGTACATAGTCTTTTTCAGATAGATATTTATCTAGTCAGCCATGGAAATATTATATTCGCAGTGGAAGTCCTTTTCTCAAAAGTTCCAGTTAGAATCTGGATAAATTTGCAACTTTAGATTAGGCATCTCCACCAAAATAACAGTGGCTCGGTGCCAAGACCAAGATAAAATACTAGAATTTCTTAATTAAAGATTAAAGAACTAATTTTTATAAGTACAATATTATATATTGTATATATATAATGTATGTATATATAAAATTTATAGGTACAATATTTACATCATTCTGTCAATTCCTCAGCCTGCTAGTTGAATATGTAATTGTAATTGACTATTACTCATGTGCTCTGACAATCATCGAGCTAAGCTGGAGACGCTCTCCTGTTTTACAGTTTTGTCCCCCTTTTTAGCAGGGGAAATCTTTAAACTGGTGACGATATCCGCCGGAAGTGACATTTCGGAGACGTCATGACATTTTCCGTCAAATGCTTGCAAAACAGTTGTCACTCTTATTATTTTTATTACTTCTTAGTTCCAATCCAATCGAATATCGAACTTATATCTATCTCCTAACTGTTTTTGTCGGTTCTGTCCATATCTTTTAAGTCCTTGCTGACGATGCATTACGTCATGAGACTCACAAATATGGCTTTTAAGGGGTGTTCATTATAAAACTTCATCTAGTTGGCTGTGAAATGTGAAAAGAAAAGGATGGAAAAACAAAAGTCCGTTTATTTTCATTACGTCATCCTTTTCTGTCAAAATTTCATAGCCTGCTAGATGAAGTTTTATAATGAACACTCTGTACTTACAACAAGTGACGTCTCGGTGACGTCATCAAGTCTTACGTCAAATTATTGCAAAGCAGTTGTCACTGTCATTATTTTTATTACTTCTAATTTCCAATCCAATCGAATATCGAACTTATATTCAACTCCTAGCTAGAGCACTAGGGCTCCTAGCCCTTAGCTGACATAGTTCCAAAGTTTTCTAAAACTTTACTTCTAACCTAGCGAAAACTAAACACAATCGACAATCAATATCCGGTCCGGCTTTAAGTTGCTATGACGCTTGTATGACGTGTGCTGACGACAAAATTACGTTAGGGGAACCTTTTGAAGCGACGGACTTATAATCCATTCAGTTATTTCTGTCGTCAAGTAGGCGTTGGAAATCTGACATATTTGATGACAGTGATTAATATTTAGTTTTAGGTTAAGGTTATTGTTTACCGTTTTGCTCACATAGCTGCCAGATGGCTTCATTATTTCAAACTTCTAAAAATATTGATTAATGATCATTAATCTAGTAAATCTAGTAAAAAATGGGCCGGGGCTCTACCTTAGCAAAAATATTATATTTTATTAATGCATTTAAAAATGAATCTTTCACAACGATAATAGTTGAGGTTAATAAGTTTATAGTGTGAATGTGGTTGTGATGATATGTATAAGAAGTTTGCTTTTTGGACTAAAAGAGAGGTGAAATACAGTTAGGGAAGAACAGGAAAAATGATATGTTTCTGTCAGCGGCAATTGAAAGCAAGCAGAGTTAATGCTTACCCCAAAAATATTGGAAACTTTAGCCAAGGTCATCGTGGGCGATTCTTGGGAAGGTCTATTCTAAATTGGAGGTAGCATTTTTTTAATGCAAATTCGCACTTTTGCCCTAATTACTTTGGTCATTTTTTCTTAAGAAATAGTTTTTTAATAACAAATTAGCTTACAAAATGCGCGCTTAAGTGTACAAAAAATCGGCGACAGCGAAATTTTAATGACGCATCTTGACAAATTTGTCGTGGCGACAAGTAAACAAACAATCGCTGTCGATGTTATACTGGTGAAATTTCATCGCATGGGTTGATGCCAAAAATAACTGAATGGATTATATGGCCAAAAAGTGGGCCGGAATTTTTAGATTCCTTTTTAGGGAAATAACGGCATTTATTGGCTCTGTCCATATCTGCTAGATCATTGATTCAAATAATAATCTTGACAGACTGCGTGTTTGATTTACGTCCCGTTTTTGGCTTTAGAGTCCTCTATTTTTTTTACCTTTATTGCTAAATTGTCCAACAGTATTTGTAAGAACTTAATATCACAATTTTTTACAGTAGTTTATTGTCATTTTGCTTTTGTCATGTATCTGGCCATTCCAGGTGAGACTCTCTGCAGAGGCCCGGTAGGCATTTGGTTTCAACTAGGTATGTTTGAAGCTTGAAATAATCGTTCTTCCTTGAAAATAGTTACCGCACTTGATAAATTAAACTTACCTTTTTAATATTAAGTGAGATAAAAATGGTATTTTCAAAGATTTGAAAAACAAAATTAAAGTCCCCAAAACACGCCGTTTTGCAAACTTTGACATGCAAAAACTCTTCTCTGATAGGTGAATATGCAACATTGCCAAATGTAACGTAAAATAAAAAAAATAACTGATCCTACCTGACCTGCTTTAACCAGACAGCTCCCACGGGGCTCACACTTATGCGTAACAATAACAATCAAGTTCAATCAAAAGACCGCAAGAGGTCCTGCGCGCGTCCCATAACGGGCCTCGATCCATTTTACAGTTTCAGAAAAAGCCGATTGTTTCTTATTAATTCATTCATTACAGAATACAGTTAGAGGAACTAGCAACGTTGCTGGCCTAAGAGGTGACAGTACTGACAGTTATAACAGTGACAGAGTGACAGATACAAATCTGACAGATGACAGTTTTTTGAATTTTGTTCCATTTTTTTAAATTTTGTTCCATTTTTTTTTGTTTATAAGAAGAAACGAAGCTACAAAAAACAAAAGTAAATTTTTCCTCATACCTCAATCCTCATTCGTATTAAATATAAAGAGGTAAGTTTAATCCATCACATGCAGTTACATTTTTTAAGAAAAAAAAACGGTTTTTTTCAAATGCATTTGACGTAAACTAGAACCTAGGACCCAACAAGTAGTAATCGAACCAATTAGGGCTCTTCAGATGTCTGAGCAGCAACCGGCTAGGACGTCTTATATGTGCAAGAAAACATGTATCTTGCACATATTTTATTTTGGACAGTTTTCTGATGGTTCTGGACTGATTTGACTCCCTGTTGCAACATTTGACCCCCTTTTATAAATATGTAAGTACTACAAACCTTTTCTGTTTTAATGTTGAATTGTATAGCCTGTCCTGTGATATATTTCTTGTATTTGACTTTTTATTACGTTCCAATTCTATGAAATAGAGTACATTTTGTGATAAAAGTACCTTCACATCAGTAGAGAGCATTCAGTAATTATTGCCATTTAGAAGATCCCAATGGAAAGTTTTATATAATAATGCAAATACAGAGAAAACTCGAGGGTTTAGTGAACATCAAGTAACTAAATGGGTAGGAAAATCAAACTCACTCTGGAACTGTTCATTTTACTGGTCAGATCCAAACTGGACATGATTATTCTATCCACCTAGTTTTATAATGTTCTTTGTACGTACCACTAGATATAGAGAATGCCACCAGTTAGTTAATTAGTTATGCCCTAGGTTATACCACACTGAGTATAACACACCTATCTTTACAGTAGAAAAAAAGACTAAAATATAGTCGGAATACTGGTGTTCTTCTACAGAACATTGACAACAACAATTCTTCCACTTCCAAGTTGATACAAATCTTATGCTGAAAATCCTATTGTACAGTTTTGACAATCCAAATAGAATATAAGTTCAACACACTCTGTAGGTATTTCCCATTATTTTAGGTATTCAGAATCTATATGTTTATAAAAATTTTCCATGTGTGGTTTGTGGTATTGCTTCATTACTTGGCCGATCTCCTGCAAGTTGAAAACTGTTATCCATGAATATAAAATACATGATACTTTTTTCCTGTTTCTAAAACATGCAAAAACCTCCCTTTATTGCCAATTTTACACACTTTTTTTAAGAATATGTACTTATATAGTGAAATTCCAAACAGCTAGGAGTCTCTCTTTAGACCATATTTCATCTTCAATTATTTACTAGTTGGTAAAAAGATATAATTAATTCCAGGTATGAATGAAAAAAAAGCTAAATGATTTATGGATAGATGCATTTATGAAGCAAAAACAAGAGTCCTCTTGCACCAAGTACTAGGAGGATTTCAAAAAGGGGAATACCTATCTATAGATACCAAAAACTGATAATTACCTATATAATTACCGCCGCTGATAATTTATGACTTTGACACCCGAGAAGGTATGTTGACACCTTTATTAAACACCTAATTAAGACAAGCATGCGTTTTTCGTTGTAATGTTAGGGCCGTATTTAAAATTAATAATAATTATTGCTTAAGAAACAGCAATAAAATCTATGTTGACACATTCTTCATGGATACTTGCATTGATTTTAAAGACTATATTGAAACATTATGCAAAATTTCGTCACTTTCTAGAATGTGTAATAGTTGTATTGCTCAAACATGTTGGACGTACGTATAGACAGCCACAAATATTTGTTATTCATATATTTACATAGCATTCCGAATCATAGTCATTTTTAATGTGCACATACAATATTTCTGAAATAAGGTTGGTAATAAAAAAAGGGGACTAAATACTTTTTTTTCCTCAGTTAGCCGGCTTTTCTAACATATCAACATTTCTTAACCTGGTTTAGTAAAACAGAAAATACCAAACTTACCAAAGGATGTGCTTGAATGCCACGCCGGTAACCCATAGTTAGAACGCAAAATACTCGAAGGAAAATTACAAAATTTGAATTCGAGCACGATAACTCTCGCACTGATAAGTGGTGTGCCTACAATTGGAACCGACTATAAAATGGCCTATTCACAACTTTACAGCCAGACAAGTAAAGTAAACCTCTATGACTACTAAAACCTAAACACGAATTCGCTGAACCTACCGACTGTTTCGGAAGACGACGTTGCCAGTTTTGCTGTCAGTTTTCCCTAACATGATGTAACTACTGATCAATTCAATTCAAACTAGAAAAAAAACGTATATAAAAAAATCTTGTTAGTACCGGATATATTATATAAGTTTTCGGATAAAGGGCACTAGACAATATTGTGCAATTTCCAGCAAAAGTTATTTGTCACGTTTCATGTTTATAACGGTAAAAGATGTTCACCAGCGGAAGCACATCATGTTAACAAATATTGACATTTTTTTCGTAGAGGTCATTGCAGTTTTGTCGCTTGAATGACGCGTGAATTTCTCCCATAGGTGGCTTAGTGGAATGGAATTCAAAGTGAGTTGCGTAATTTTTCGAAAAACGTTTTTTTCATACGTATTTTTTATGTAGTTTCAATTTTTGGCAGCTGTTGAAGGCCTGAGAGCCGAAACCAGTCCTCCAAAAAGGTTAGTAATCAAAGTTAGGATAAAGTATATATATTTTATTTTTACCCCCTTTAATCTCACCCCCCCCCCCCTTTAATCTCATCTGTTCAACACCGTGAACACGGCATGCCAGTAGTCTAAAAACATTTTGAGTAAGGATTTTTTTTCAGTTTTTTAATTTCTTACGCAGAGCTACTATAGACCACAGATCGTAGTGGAGGACTGCACAATTATTCCACTCATATAAAATGCAATCCTTTCGGCAATCCCTTACCCAGTCCTCTCAATTCCTCGACAGGAATGTTAAAACACTGTAACATGTTTTAACATTTCTGTCTTCATGTCAGTGTCTTCAAGTTAGCCATGTCTCTAACATTCATTCATTTATAATGATAAGTAAATAAAATATAAAGTATTAAACATTTATGCACACCCCTATGGGCAGTCTGGTCGTGTATTTTTGAGTTACTAAATTTAAAAAAAATTAAATGAGGCCGACCAAAGGGTTTAAAACGCTATTTTCTTGTTTTTTCTAAGTCATGATTTTTAACTAGTCCTGATTTGATAATATTGGCGATGAGAATGGCTTGAGTGCAGAAACCGGTTAGCGCTTTTTTTCAATTTGCACAAAAGGGCACGACTCTTCCTTCCTGACTACCAGTTTATCACTGTTTAAACAGAGGAAACAAATAATCACTTTATTTAAAAAAAAAGTTGTTAAAGAAAAAAACAGTAATATATATGTATATATACAATGTAAAAATAAAATATCAAGGGAAGACTATGGTTTCGACGAAGAGTGAGGATTCCCTGCAATGGGAATTTACTTGAAATTTATAAAACCTCGCCAGAAGAATAAATTGGATTGAATAAAGTTGAATTTATTTCATAAAAGAAAAAAATTAACTCCTAGGGTTTAAAACACCCTGAGGTTAAAAAAAAAATTTTAAAACTAAGAGAAAATTTAATTTGTTAATTGACGCATACAATTTAGTTATTTTACCAAACGGTTATTAACATTTTATTTAAAAAAAATAAAGCGGGATATTAACAAATGTATTAAAATGAATTGCTTTTCTATAAAACTTTCAGCGAAACGAAAAAAAAACATGTTTAAATCTTAATAAACAATAACGTTTTATTCATTTTGGAAACATTTTACAACGAAGGTCTTTGAATACGATTCACGTCAAGAAAAAAATACTCTCTAAACAAAACAGCTTTTTTTAACGTAGAATAAAAGGCTTTAAAATACATTTTGTAAAACATTGTTGACAATACACTTTCTTAAGATGTTAATAAGAATTAATGTATGATATGAGTAAAGATTTATATTACCATTTGAACTTTTAGCAAAATTTATTTAGCAGAAAGTGGATTTGTTTTTAAAAAAACAACAAATAATTTTTGCAGAAGTAACACTAATGAATAATAATTATGCAGTGGGCATTATGAATCTATTTACTGTCTTAGTCTTAGTCTACTATGACGGTAATTACAGCCGTTAATTACATGAAAATGGCAATTATGGCACCAACCGCGCTATATTTACACCTAAACCCACTTGAACGCGTCAGAATGACTCAACACTGTATAGACATCAGGCGTTACACGTGACTTCGAAAGTATATAAATAAACCTAAATATGCAAGTACCACTCGCTCTATTTAATAATTACGCACTAAACATCCATCTGAAACGTTATTTCCTTAGGCGAACAATGGCAACGCCGCGTAAAGTGAAAACCATTCAATAATCCGCACGAGACGTGGTAAAGAGGGGGGTGCGCCGGGCCCCTATGCCGTGCCACGCCATTGGCCCGACGTAGAGGTGTGGCGCGTTTGGCCCCTGGACCTTCTAGAAACTTTCAGGCCGTTGTACCAGGGTGTAAATTCGTAAAGGTCACGAGGTGTGTAATAATAATATCGCTTGCGCCACGTGAAATTTGTACAAGTGGGTCCGAGAATGCGTGACGCAGGCGGCGTAGGCCAAGTTCGTTGAATGCTAAATGCACGGATTTTTATCATCGAAATTAGAGGGTTTTTTAATCATATCCCCTGTTTTTTTCCTAGAAATTGTACCCTATTTAAATACAAACTGTACAATATTTTCGAGAAATTATACATTTCGCAAGATGTCAATGTGCAGTTAAATCTAAAAGCTGAGACAATATGGCCTTATGTACTTAAGTATAATTTTGCTGTCAAAAGTTATGTTGACAGCAGTTCCAGTTTTTTTTACCTGTCCGCCATGTTTGTGTGTCGTATGATGTTAGTAATGTTTATCAGAGTGACATCTATTGACCCTGATAACGCCTATTCTTTGATAATTCAAACGAAATTTAAAGGATATAAAGTAACTATACTGCCGCCGGTAAAAAAAGAATATGTACCTACCTAAGATAAGGGTAAACAGGACCTTTGGATGAACTTACTCCTGTGTCTTTGATCATCCCTTATACCACAGTTTATTCCTTAAACTTTGCTTATACAGTGCCATCTATTGCTCTACGATTTTCACCAATAACAAAAACAAAATCGTAATTTTGAATGACCCAGGAGATATGGACAGAACAAACAAATGTCGATATTTTCCTAAAATTATTCCCGTTTTTGAACCATGACATAATGTCATCATCAGAGCACATCAATTGGCATATCACGACTTCGAATCATTTGGCGCAAGACGTCAAGTGACATCCATGCCATTTTTAAGTGTAACCCACTGGTAAAAAAGCCTAAACTCTGAAACCTGGGTCTCATGTAATACTAATACTAGTGAGTATACTAGCGCGTTGGTGATTTTGAATCGTTTGACAGAGGACCTCGTGACGTCAGTTTTCAGTTGCGCGGCCAATTTCATCGCCATTTTTGTGTCAACTCCATACCACACGAGACACTATATCTTTCTGCTAACTCTCTGGTTCAAATTCTAGATGATGAAAGATAAAATAAAATTTTTGAATATAGCTACAGTCTAATAAAAGCAGTATATCGGCAATAAATAAAGCAAATAAATAAGCTGCCCACAGAGTGATATAAAAAGCTTCTGTTCCAAGTAATTAACTCTGATTAAGCCATGACAGTGCAATAGGTTGAAATGTTGCATCATGTGGTTGGTACGTCGGTACCTACCTAAAATTAAAAATCAATTTATTTTTTATTAGCATATGATCAAATTGAAACCATGCATTATATGGTGGAATTACTGAAATATCTCAAGAGGTTAGTAATAATTATGTATACAGGGTATTGCAACAAATTCTATAGATTATTATTGATTGGGTTTACGTAATGGATAAGAGAAATAAAGTTAGTTAAAGTTGTTTTATATGTATACAGTGTTGTCGATCTTATAAAGGATCAATTCATTCTTCAAGTTTCCAACGATCTAATCTGGAGACCCTCCTGTTTTAAATAATAAAACGTTTTAACCTTATTTTTGCTATTAATTATTGTCGTCGTGTTCACCCTTCATTGTCCCCCCTTCATCAACCCTTCATTGTCCCCCGGCCCTTCATTGTCATGATTTACAAGTGTTCAGGCAAATATTTAGGCATACTACCAATGACTTAGAATGGACAGAGCCAACAAATCCCGGTATTTTCCTAAAAATGGTCCCGTTTTTTGACCGGAAGTCCCCCATTTTTACGGTACCCATGACGTAATTTCATCGTTAGAACACATCAATTGGCGAATCACAACTTCAAATGATTTGACGTAAGATGTCAAGTCACGTCACTTCAAGCGGATATCGCCGCCGTGTTTAAGGTATCCACTTCTAAAAAGGGGGGCCAAAACTCTAAAACAGGAGAGTCTCTTCAGATGTAATATACTAGCTCGTTGTGTACAACCATTTGCTTAAAACGTATACCTATAATATACTGCTCCATGAGTCCTGCAAACCTATATACACGCCTTATAGATTATTCATTGCGTATAAAGGCTCCAAAAAAAGCTTTCTATGTAGAGCTTAGTCAAAACAGCTTTTAACAATAAAACGGTTTGACCTTATTTTTGCTGTCAATTGTCAACCAACACTGATTTTTTTACAACTTCCAGAATGGAAAAAAAGTGTTTTTCAGTTATGGCGCTAAAATAAAAGAATAAAATTGGTGATGGGAATTGAGTCACCAGCGATTATCTAGGGTGTGAAAAAGGATCAGAATCCTCTTATAAAGGATTAGGATTAGGCGTTAGGTAATCACGCATTTTACGCCCTTCCCTTAGTACGAAAATAGCTATATTTTACTTACCTCGTTATTTACAGGAGAAACCATAATCGCTTGTTTGTAAGCCATTATTTAAAATCTATTATTATTTTTATTATAGAGTAGAGAATATTGCTATAGATGTAATCACTTGAATGCACGATTATTTACTAAAATGATAACTCACTAACAGGATATTTTTAAACCGCTATGAACCAATTGCTTGATGGGACTTCCCAAAACCCGTAAATGATTGATTATATATTTTAAAGGTACTTCGCAATACTAATACTTTAAAATGGCCGGGATAACACAGGGTGTGATCGATAATACCAACATGTATATAGTATTAAACGCTATTATACCCAATGGGTTATTGTTTTTTTTCACAGTCTCAGCTCATAATCTGTCTCATATATATACTAAATATACCAAAACTCAAAACTATATAATATATACCAAAATATATATAAACCAAAACTCAAGATTGTAACTCAATAAAAACGTTATTGAATTCTAACGATAAACTATATGCCAATTGCACATTTTGTTGATAGCAGAATGTTGATACTTCAAATTTAATTACCTGGCGGCCTCTATATAAATTATTGTACTTTGGACCACACACCTTTGTGCAACAATTAGATAAAATATCTACGTTTCAAACCCGGACAGTTGTAAAATACCCTTTTTATTACAAATTTAACCGGAATTGTTGATATCCTCAAATTTTGCAAAACATCCGTTAAGTAAATATTTGTGTTGTGGATGAGTGTTTGTCTTAATAAAGTGAAAAGAGAACAAAAGATTTGATTTCCCTAAAACGAGTTCAAGTATACAGGGGTCCCGTAAGTGCATGATCAAAAGGGTACTGCATGGAACTGCGGCGTTACAGGGTGAGGTTAACCCCTCACTTTTTTATTCTTATATCTAGAATCAGATTACTTCAAGCTAAACTCTTGTTCAATGTAATAGACAAGGTAAATGTACCTTCGTTTGTTATTCTGAAACTGGAACGTTTGCCCGTTATACCAAAAGGTGCCAAAAAAGGGACCAAATTCGAGCATTGTAGCTTAGTATTTATGGAACTCTGCGATAAACATATTCTTCAAATCGTTTTTGTGACATTGGCCACGCATTCCATCTGTCCATGTATATCGCTTGCGACTAAGACTTACGAGGGTCCTTTGTGCAACCCCCTGATTCATTCTACTTGATTCTTTCTCCCTTCCATGAATCCACTCGTTTGTTTCATAAAGAGAATCCCATTCCATTTGAGGGATGGAAGTTTTTCCTCCCTTCCCGGGGAAAGAGAGGTTATGAAAACTTTAAGTCGCAATCGACTAAAAAAGTCTTGTAAAAGAGACTATCAGAAACTAAAATAGTTTCTGGGATGAAATGTGCGCATGGCGGACTGGCCAACATTCCGAAGAGGGGCTCGCCAGGTTAGTTCAGGTTAGCTTCTTAGCTTGTTCCATGTCGGCGGTTTGTGTCTGCACTTTCATATGCCCAAGTACTCAAGGCGTGGCTGATGTACCCTTTACTCAGTCCCAAGCATATTCCAGTCAAAATCGCGCTTTGCGGGCGGTGCCAACCTGCATGTTGATTCTGTTAATATATCTAGAGTACCTTTGCAGCATTGAACCTTGAACGATCATTGAACTCATGCTATGATTGCAGATGGCTCGTAGAGCAGCTTGACTCTTTTGCTTAAATTTGTCTTGATTTCTCGCAACTGTTGTGAGAAATACATTTTCAGGAAGGTTGTGTGAGAGCTGCCTGCGTGCCAGTCATTTTTGATCTGTTCTTGTACTATACGACCGTTTCCAGATGATTGCTGAAGAAGGTCATTTGGAGTCCTTTGAAGATAGCAATTCTTGTGTGACCGATTTCTTTCACTTCACATATTCTCTTTTTATTCAGATTATAATCACCGGGAGATCAAACGAAGTAGTGTGAGAGTCATTGCCAGTGTTTTCCTAAATTACCGGTGATTATTAGGCAGATTAGTCCTTGCAGTCTTGGTACTGTTTGCCACCAGACCAGAAGCACTACGATATCCTCGGACACGCAGCCCTGCGAGTTTGCCATGTGGATGCAACTGCCTTGCTTTTCCAGATCATCAGTCTGCCATCACTGGTTATCCTAGCTCTTTAGGTTTGCCTCACGTTTATTAAGTAGTAATAACGTAACATAAGCCACATGAGTAGCCCGATTCCTATAATTATTCTCCAGTTTCTTAAAACGTTCAAAGTTGAACGTTGAAAACTCTCTCTGAGAGTGATGCAATAATGACTTCATTTGTAGTATCCCGCCGATGAAGTTGAACCTTGCACGGGGCCATCATAACCAGCAAAACGTTTGAAGGCATTTGTCCGGAAGATCATCCATTACTACACTCTTACTACAGTCGATGAGCTCCCAACGTCCACGCGTTGCAAATAATCGGAAAGTTACACTTCTTGATGACATCAAAACGATATCTCCCTGCAGGGTAAAGTTTTCTCGCCACGCTAGCTGTACAAAGAAGTGTCAAATGTAAGTAATTTTTTTTTATTTCCATGTTTTTCCTAAATTTGGTGACAATTTGAGGTATTTGATGAATTATTAATTACGACTTGTTTTCCACTTTGTAGCTCTGGTGCATTCACATACTTTTGGGAAAGAAAAAAATAGTTTGCACTTTTTATTCTGGTTTACCGTTGCAAGCGACATCTACCAGCGTATTTTAGATCCAATAGTGCATGGCAGATGGCTCTCGGTTCTAAAAGCAGCCCATATTGCTCTGTACCTCGCTGGTTATCGGAACCAGAACGAAATGAAAAGAGTGTAGGTGGTCACCAATTTGTCGATCAACCCATCTGCATACTAGTTTTGGGGTCTACCCCTCATCAGTACACCTTTGGCGGCTGGTCGACATATTGACGACCGTGATCTGTACAACATCTCATATTGGAGTCTACCAAAGGTTGTGAATAGCCAGTACTACCATCGGAAACCCCGTTCATGAGTAAACCTAGATTATTCATTTGTTATTCACTCAAACTCACACCTTTCTAATGAGACGGGATTACTAATCTGATCGAACGAAAAGAAAATAAAGCCAACCTGAACTGACCAAAACATGACGATTAACCTGGAGTAATAAAAATAAAAGGCTGGTAACCTGACCGAAAAAACAAAACAAAAGACAACTAATGCAACATCAATCATTCTAACAAAGAGTTCGTATCATTTATGAGATAAGTAATTTTGTTATCTACACTTTTAAGGTTGAGCTAGATAAGGTAGAACCAAAATCATCATCCAGCTGTCAGCTAATTTCCCTAGAAACCTCGAAGTAAACTCTGAAAATTTGATTGCTTCTTTATATCGTATTTTACATCTATACGGAAATTAGATCAGAGAGACCTTAATTGAAAATTTTTTTCAAATGTCCAAGGTCTCCAAAACCTTCTAACAACTGTATTCACATCATTCAATTTATAATAATTGATTTGATCCTATTAGTTAAATAGATTATCGTCATCTGATCCTCTTAGCGTTAAATTGAAGGGCAGAATGAACACTGACCTCGTCACTTCCTGTCACTTAATGTAGGGAGATAGGGTGAGCGGTTTAGTACCCTAGATTTTAAACTTTTTCATGTGACACACCCCCAGCTTAAATCGCAAGGCAATAAAAGTATGTTGTGCCGGTTGTTTGAGGGGAGAATACAAGACATTGCTTTATTTAACTAACGTTACCAGTGAAACTGAAGAACGTGACGATGGTCAGGTCTCAACAAGAGGCTTCTATGCCATGAAGAGGCCGGGGCGAATCGATTTTGCCGGCATCGATTTACAAAGGTTGTGCAACATGAATGAATTTCGTTAGTGCGGTAATAATATGTAGGCCTCAAGCCGCAATCTGAATTTTTTTTTTATATAAATCTTTTTCTTTAGTCTTACTAATAATTTCTTTTAAAGAATGATCTGTCATGAAGAACCTTTTTGCCAGAAAAATATTTGAGAAACATACAATTCTGCAATACCCTAATTTCTAAGAAAATGTCTGATTAGCAATCAATGGTGTTGTCACCGAGATAAACCGGTCAATAATGAATTCAGTTAATACTTCCATTATCCATTGTATTCGCTTATCGCCACTTACCAACCAGGTGTCAACAAATCACAATTTCTACCTAATAAATTTAACAATAAACTTGCGGGCGTGTGGTTTATGGGATGCAAATCGAGGAAAACCACCCATTAAGGATGGTCATCAAATTTAGAAAATGCAGCCACGTGGAGGGTGGAGAGAATCTGGTATTTTTTAAATGTGCTTCTATACAATGGTACATTAAGAATAATCACATAACATGGAAAGTTTGAAAACTTTAGCTGTAAAATGTCAAAAGAAGAGGATAAAAAAACAATGGTCTATTTTCTTTGATTATGTCATCTTTTTCTGCCATAATTCAAAATTCATATCTTTTTAGATGACGTTTTCTGGTTTTCTAATGAACACGGGGTATTTTTCCTACGGGCAATAAAATAGAAATTTGTGTTGTCCAGCTAGGTGTCTAGTAACAAAGACAATAGGAATGCCTACAGAAAACAAGAAAGTGAACGCAAAGTGTTATCCGGTATCGGCGTTTGGTAATATATCACTTTCCTCACTTATTAAGTAGCCAGAATCTCTGTCTGGATAAATCTATAAGAGATTACGCTCGAGCCATCTGACATCATAGCCAGACCCATCACGTTTAATATTTCACAATAATACCATTTGGTGTTTGCTTAATAATTATTAGGAATTAACATTATCCATGTCAGAGATAAACGATTATTTTCGCTCGTTGAGTCGTCAGTAGAGCATATATGATAGGTTTGAAAATGTGTAATTTTACTTCTTAAAGGACTTACCTCAGGAGTTACAAACGAACTGATATCAACTTTTTTGCACTTCATATTCGTCAGTAAACGTTTAGTTCCGTTTTATCTACGACTGTCGCGCTGTCATTTACGATTATCACAACTAACAAGCAATTACTCCGTTAGGATTCTACCAATAAATCTGAAGTATTTATAAGATCGAGCTTTTGGGTTGTATGCCGATTTGCACGCCGGCTTTGCAGCAAAACACGCCGGTTCAATTAAAAAAAAATTATTGCAAAAGTACTACAACAATCAGCTGTTCGAACCAATTACTCTCGATACAATCGAGTAGTCACAGTCGTATGTCGATTAGGAACGGGTACAATATTATTAGTCGGAGGTCACCTTCACTTGTATGGATCTTGCATTTCCATCAATCCAGACGTCGGGCAATTCGGGCTTTTCCACCAATCAAAGCCAGGGCCGATCCAGAGAAAACAGTCGCGTCAGACGCGCGTCGGTTTCGAACGCCAGGATCTGGATCGGTCGATAAAGTTGAATGTTTCAGGACTGGACTTCGAATTGAAGTATTTTCTGAATTAATTGGCTTAAAGGCTGAATTGCCTTTAAGCCAATAAAAATTTATTAGGTATTCAAGTTTTTACTTGAATGAAATTAAGGATAAATCAGTGTGATAAAACTGATAAAGCAAAACAAATTGTTGTCTACAGTTTTTCGGATAATAAAATGTGGTTTAATCGGAAATATGGGCAGGATATTATTGGAACCAATGATAGAGAATAGTTGTAATACAATTAATTTTGTTTCCAACAATGGTCAAGAAAAGTCCAAAATAAAAATTAAATTTGTCCTCGTCCATCCCATCAATTAAATTGATTCTCTTATAAGTATGTAGGTTTTGTACACGATCAATATAATAGTTTAATATAGGGTTGTATAGGTAAAAAGTTTCCAAGATTTTGCACGCTTGGTTGGCTATTTCCATTGCTTTAAAGAAATCTCGACTGAAGGAAAGTAACTCCCGTTTCGATGCTCCTCATTATGGTGTGCTTAGCAACAAAAACATTTCAAACAAACTCCATCACCTTTACCTAGTAGATATTTCAATAAATTGCAATTTGTATTTAATTTTTCGTTAGGCACAACAGGGAGGTTTTTGATAGCATGTAGGGCAAATAGCCACTTTACTTCCTTGAAATCGCCAACGTTTTGATCTTTATTGTAGTCTTCCTTAGTGCTTTTTCAGTCAGTGAAGAACGTCACCCAAGCATACAGACTGTTACGCAAGCTTTGGTGGTACGGCGATAATATAACCGGTTGTTCACAATGTTTACAAGTTTAAAGTGTATCCTTAGATATCTAAGGAAATTTTCCTCATTTATCAAAAAGTGGATTAAGTTCAAGTGTCGGGACTGCCATGACCTTATATGGGGGATCTGAATACACTTATAACAGAACATCTCAACAGGACCATTTCGGCTTCTCAGAATCTTATCGCTTCCCACAACCAGTCAAACCACTACATCATATTATGCACTTCTAGGAATCATAATAGATTGGATTTTTATTTATCAACAGTACATTACGGAACCAGTTCCAAACAGTAACAAACTTATAATCTATAAGTTATAACATTAATTGGCCAGAAGGCCCCCGCAGCTGACTGACATCCAGACACAATCTAAGGTTCGGCAAGAACGCGATTGAGTTTATATTTAAACAATTTGCCGTTGCATCCGAGATCAAAGCCAACATCGATTCTCTCGTTAAATCCCGCCATAATTCGGTTTATCACGCTGAGCCTACCGACTACCGAGCTCGGTTCGGGATCTTTCAAGCAGAAACATGTGGTTCAAACGTGTATCCCTAAAGGGTATGCGGAAACGAAGACTGTAGAGGTACGGCGAGTCGATCGTGCCAGAAATTATACCGTGACCCAGCGACAATGTCATGCGTATCCTACGTGTCTCCAAGTTCTCAAGACCCACCACAGAAAGCCTCTCGGCCTGGCTCAGTGGTCGCCTGTCAATCTTAAGCTTGTAGATAGAAAATTAGGAAATTTTGACTGCACCCTCTCCAACGCCCCCATGTGGGTCCCGAAACTAGGAGACCACACGGGACAGCAGTAGCCCAGGTGACTAAGAACAAGTGGCCCGTATAGTCACTTCAGGGCCTCAATGTCAGTGAAATCTCGGCATTGCCCAACATTCTAAAAGCCTTGGCCACTACGTAACTGATATGTTCAACAAATCTCAGCTCCCCATTGAAGACAACACCCAGGTCGTTTATTATTTGGACTCTTTGCAGGGAGGTCCCGTCCAAGAAATAATCGTGAGTCAGAGGCTGGCGTTTTCTATGAAACGAGATAACCTTGCACTTGGAGATATTAAGTTCCATACCATTCTCCCTGCACCATCGTCCAATCTCATCGATAGCAAGCTGCAGTCGACCAAAGTCATTAGCTGTCACGCTCCCAACCCTACAGTAGACCTTGAGGTCGTCAGCATATAACAGAAAACTGCAGCCCCCCAGCACATCAGTTAAGTCGTCTATAAATATCAGAAAAAGCAGAGGGCCCAAGTGGGAGCCCTGAAGCACTCCAGATGGCATATCGAACTCATGTGACAGCAGCCCTCCCACCTTCACCATGCCCCTACGGCCGGTAATTTGCAGTTGCACAACCACCCGAGAACTGCTCCTGAGACACCGTATGACTCCAGCTTGGACAGCAAAAGATCATGGTTCACAGAACAATGGAGGGATACCACCAGGGCCTGGTCCTTTTGATACATCCAGATCCACCATCTTATTGAAAACCATCGAGCAGCTGGTGATCTCAAGGGAGGACAAACCGAGAGTTTATACGTTGCAAGAGAGAATCGAGATTATGGGTTTATTATCAAACCAAAAATTCCGCGAAATCAGCAGCTCGAGCCTTTAAATTAAATCATCCCCATAAAATGGTATATGACCGTTATGTAACCAAACATTCCGTCCAAAAGGTGAAGATAAACATGAAGTTATTCGCGCAATGAGGTGAATTAGAAGAACTCCTAATTTGCTGACCGATAACATTTGCATTTATTACCGCAAATTTTCCTGACCCGTTAGAAATTCTTGTTGACCAGTATACATGGTGACAGCTAAGACTGTTCTACACATTTTAATACATTTTGTGAAAATGGGGCATAAAATCACTTAGTTGCTGCCCTGTAAAGAAATTTAAAGTGAGATTTTTTGCTGATTCGTTAGAAATTCTTGCTGACCGATATGCAGGGTGATAGCTAAGACTAATAAAAATCTTGTGAAAAGTCTGGCAGAAAATCACTTAGTTACGGCCCTGTAAAATCTTTAGAAGTGATTTTTTTTTGCTGACGCGCTAGAAATTTTGCTGACCGGTATGCTTGGTGATAGTTGAAGCTTTAATGCCCATTGTGCGAAAATTACGTAAAGAATGGCGCATATCGCTCAAAAACAATTTCTAAGATGTCAGCAAAAACCTGACTTTTTAAGATTTGCTGGGCCGTAACTAAGTTATTTTCTGTCCGATTTTTACAAACAATGTGAAGTACAGACTCAGATGCCACCCTACATATCGGTCAGCAAAGATATCTCACTTTTAACGATTTTCCAAGGCCGCAACTAAGTGTTTTTCTGCTCGATTTTCACGAGATTTTCGAGCAGTGTGTAGTAGTCTCTACTATCACCCTGCATACCGGTCAACAAGAATTTCTAGGGGGTCAGCATTTTCAGAATAAAATGCAATTCTTATGGAACAGAAAATTAGGGATCCCCGTGAAGGCGTCCAAATGTGCGAAAGACTGCTGAAGAATTCGGGGTTTAGAAAAGTGCTGTTCATATAATTCTGAAGAATGTAAAATGTTATCCTTACATCGTCAAGTTAGTAGGGGAACTAAATGAAAATCCTTTAGTAACCTCATACTTCTAAACAGAAGTTGGTCGAATAACACTATTTTTTTGATGAATGTTTACTCTATTTGCGTGGTGAAGTTAATAGACGTAACTGTCGATGCTGTACATCCATATTTGTTTCGAGAGATGCGTACCCAGCACCCTCAAAAATTAAATGTTTGGGCGGAAATTTTGGGTTGCAAAAATGGGAACTGAAATGCAGAAAATTATCTTCACAAGATGCCATATCTTCCAAGAATACTGAATTGCTTACAAGATCCCTATCACATAGAAAAAGTAGTCTTTCAGTAGGTCGGAGCGTTGCTATCCCTACACTGTTTTTTTTTTAAGAGGACATGTGAAGACCAAAGGATACGCTACTTGATTCTCTCGACGAGTTACGTGTCAAAATCATAAAAAAGTGTACGTCTATAACACCACAAATGTTGGCTAATGTTCGACAACGTTTTGAAGATCAGCTGTACATGAGCATGGAAGAAAATTGAGGTGTCACTTTCAATATTTATTACGTTCGGTATTGAATTAAATACAAATATGATGGTTATGAAGTGTTTCTTTATATTCTGGACAATCAGCGAATAAAAATACAAAATAAAAGTATGTATTACACTTTCACTTATTTTTGCCATCTACTTACCTTTGAAACCTTCATTTTTTATACCCATCTCTTTCGCCATCTCCTTTTAGCACATGTTGAGAAGATACGATAATAATGTCAAAGTCAAATTTCCAACACCTACTTGACGAGAATATATAACTCATAGATTTATATATAACACAACTTTCATTCAAAGTTAAAAAGTTTAAATGGGGAGCGCCCGCGGCAAGAACGAAGAATATTATAAGACTTGTGGACCGAAACATGACCCTTCCGATATCAAAATAAACCAAAAGTTATTCGGGGTGGATCCTTTTGCCTAGGACACAATGTACATATACGGGGTGTTCATTATAAAACTTCATTTAGTTGGCTGTGGAATGTCAAAAGAACAGGATGGAGAAACAAAAGTCCATTTATTTTGATTACGTCATCCTTTTCTGTCAAAATTTCATAGCCTGCTAGATGAAGTTTTATAATGAACGTATGATATAAGCGGGTTAATAAAAACTAATCAAATTTCAAAGCTAATCATATTTCTCAGATCTAAATAAAATTTAGATGATTTTTCTTGCTAGCAAATAAGCCATGCTCTGAATTCGTATCTGTTTTACCTAAACGAGAACGCTCAATACTTTCCACAAGAGAAGCGAAGACAAACCGGCTACAATGGGCCGCACCCCCTCGCTTTCCCGAATATTCCACGGGAAATCTCTGGATGGGTCAGTGACGTCAACAAGGGGCGCGGATGACTTTCCCGTTTTCCAAGGTCGCGATCGTGTGGGAATTCCACGTGGCCGTCCATTTAAACCGGAAGCCATTGCGATAAAATTTAGGGCAGACTATATTATGTACTTAACTTTAATATTTAAGAGAGACAATTTTGGGGTTCAACTGGAATTTGAAAGTGAACTCCATCATAGTTAACGTCCAAGCCTAGCACCATCAGCGTGTCTCTGGTAATTTTTTTTTTGTCTAATTATAGATATTCCAGGCAAACTATTTTTATAACGCGATGGAAGCATTACGTATACAGCTTATACTTTCCAGATTTAGCCGGATTGTCGCCCTTTAGGTTTGTGGATCGTACCTCGGTTTCTTCCTCTATATCATGAAAGAATATTGTCACTTAAGTGTTAGGTAACATTGAGCAGTTTTTACCAATATATGTTAAGAAGTATCGAGGACATGACTATAACGTGTAAAGTTGTGCTTTACATTTAGTTTTTACGAGAACTTGGTACATTTAAGTATTTTGGGCCTGTCTCTATGTGTGACCAATTGCTGATGTGACTTTTACAGCTGGAAAGCGCAGCCCTGCTGATGACACTTGTGCCAATCAAAGCTTTTTCAGAATAATTATCCTTCTGACACCCATTTAGAAACATAAATAGATCTTGATGTGTAATTGCTTAGTTAACTTATCCTACGTAAAATTATTAATTTATAAAATATCATAAAATTCCAGAGTTATGTAACAGACCTACCTCATTCGATACGTGATTTCGAACAGCGTGCTCGTACTCTTCGCCATGGTGAGGACCATGGTCAAGCTCAACCCTGCCCAAGTCATTAAGTATGCTAATCACCCTTTTAACGCGCATTTTGTGTGTTGAACCGTCACTTGCAAACCGAAAAAAAATCTGTGGAAACTAACACCAAGCCGTGTGCAATACTCGCGCGAATTGAACATATTGATGAGCATTAGCTACGCAATTGGTAATTGGTGGCCCAATTGACGGCTATTAAGCACTTAACCAGAAAAATACGTACGTTCGAGACGTCTTAATTTTCTATTGTTCCAGTTTCCAGCAGTAGACAGTTATATTGTGAAGTTAGAGATGAAATTTAAAAAATAAATAAAATATATGTCAACACCTGCTAGACTAAAAGAGGATGGATTGAACCTACAACCATAAAGCCAATTTAATAATTGAAAATGTTCTATCTTATATAAACCCCTAGAGCGTCAAACAGGGACACCTTCTTATCGTTTGTATAAGTGGGTAATTCTCAGAATTCCAATATAAACATTCGGTCAAAATCAACATCTGGGTTTCTTTCTCGTAATGGGGTGGGTGGTCCTTTTTTCCATCATAAATTTTAACTAACCCTGATTTTATAGGTTGATATTATATTGACTTTTACATATAATCTCCATTAACGGCTTAAATCTTTTAAAATACAAGTAGATAAAGCATGATAATAACGCTATAAAACCCAACCTTGTTTCTATTCGGGATTAAAACCAAAATTTTCACGGAAAAGTACTAATTATGGATTACGATTGAGGGATTTAGTTTAAATTATGTTTTATAATCGTTGTTCCTTCAATAACAAAAATATTTGTTTTGGATTTCCAAAGAAATGGTGATAAAAAAAAACCGGAAAGTTCCAGAACACTTATTGACCGCATGTCTCCGAGTTATATAGGGTATAAGTAAATTAAATGTAAAATTTATACTAAATCAGGCATGTAAAAGGCAAATAAAGAGGCAAAGCTGTTAAAACGTTTCGTTAATTCAATCATAGTGTATGTTCACAATACAGGTGCTATTCAGAGCTTCTCTAATATCGCAGTATTGACCCTTCTCTCTTATTACCACCAAGTTTTTTATGAATTCCTGGGGAATAAAATCTCCTCACTTCCCTAACTGCACTTGCCAGCTCCTCCAGATATTCTCGGTTTCAGCTTCACTTTCATGCTGATCCATATACCCATTCACTTATTTTTGTCGTCTCGTTACCTTTAAAATCTTCATTTTTTTTATACCTATCTCCTTTCAGCACATGTTGAGAAGACATGATAACAGTGTCAACGTCAGATTTCCAACGCCTGCTTGATGACATTAATAAGTGAATGGTTTATACGTGTTCAATTAAATTAATATCGGGCGACCTGGCAGGCCAGTACATGCACTGGATATTGTTTTCTCTCTAGAACTTCGTTAACAATTTGAGTCAGACGTGGATGTGCCTTATTATCCACCAATCCACCAAGTCCGACGTCTTGACCAAAGAGAATGAAATCTCATTTATGTACAAATATCAATATCTAACTGCGTTTATAGTTTGTCCAATTCAAACCTCTAAATCAGTCTTCATTTCTCAATACGCACCCCAGTCACTTACACTTCCAACAACATAGGATAAGTTCATTCAAGGTCAGTAGTTCACCCATATTTTACATATTGTTACGGTAAGCAGCTGCTGTGGAGGCGGAGCGACATTGGAGGTTGGACCTTTGCGGCTCGCTGCCTATCTGGGCGCTGCGGCGTTGTGACCATGGGGACTGTCGCGAGTGACTTATTGCTCTATTTATTTAGAACGTAGTTATTTACGACCTTTTTTTGTGTGTCTCTTATCAATTAGTTTTCTTCTAAGAATGTTCTAGGCTTTTCTGTATCTTTAGGATTTTGTATAAAAGGCGAATAGCACCGCCGTTAGTAGTAGTCTTATTTAATCGAGTTATAGGTAAGCTAAAGTACCAAAGGATAATAGAAGGCTATAAAGTGTTAAGAGGTGAGTTATTTAGTAGTCGAATTGTACTTGTTTGTATTTGTGGGATAAATAAATAGTGTTTTCGTGTTAAATCGCGACACTGGCATTATTGAACCCTGAGTTCGCAACAATTGGTGTCAGAATAAGTAGGAGGGAGCAACAACTGGAAGAAAGAATAATGCAATCCGCTAACGAAGGACTCGAAGCTGTCAACCAGAAGGTTCTCGAGCTAGAAAGGAAATTTCGGGAACAACTTGAGGACGACAACGTGTCTACAGAGAGTTTTAGCACAGCCAACGCTAAAATTAAGCCTCCCGATTATGACGTTACTACGGCTTGGGAAATTTATAAAACCCACTTTGAGGCAGCTGCAAAAGCTAATGGCTGGTCCGAGCCCCAGAAAGCTACATCATTAGTGGTAGCACTTCGTGTAAAAGCGGCTGAATTACACGAATCTCTGTCGGCAGCAGATCAAAGTAATTATGCAGCTTTAGTACACTCTCTGCAACTACGATTTGGAAATGAGCACAAAGAAACCGTGTTTCAGGCTCAGCTGAGGATCAGACAGCAAAAGTCAGGTGAATCCTTACAAGAATTTGAGGCGGACATAGACAGACTAATTCACCTGGCATACCCATCAGCCCTTGAATGTTTTCAAACGCAATTTGCCGCCGAAAGGTTCATTGAGGGACTTCGCGATAGTGACATGAGATACCTACCACTTACGTCTAGTGAGGCCCAGGAATATCAGCGAGGCACTAGTTCGGGCCCTGGAATTCGAGGCGTCACGAGTGTCATCTAGTTCTTCTCCACGTGTAAAATGGAAACTTGCGATGACGAGGAGGATACGTCTATGGCTGAATCCATGGCAAGTTTACATAAAGCGATGAAGGTTGTTCATCTGGACCGATTAGCACGATACCATGGAACTTTATCTGTTCGGGACGAACAGCATTAGGAGCATGGCAATGTTACGGTGAGCGGCGGCTGTAGAGGCGGAGCGACATTGGAAGTTGGACCTTCGCGGCTCGCGGCTTATCCGGGCGCTGCGGCGTTGTGACCGTGGGGACTGTCACGAGTGATTTTTTGCTCTATTTAGAACACAGCCCAGTAAGCACAGAAGTCTCGGATAACGCTCGGCCGAGGTCCGGCATCGACGGATAGTATACGGCTCTTATTTCCGTATTGGCTGCGAATCTGTACCGTAAGTGGCTGAGCCGTCTACGGGTTGCCTTCTTCGTCCCGAATGGCATAATTCGTCGGCAATACGAAAGGATTCAACACGAAGATCCTTTCTGTTTGCCACCAGTGCATTTGCAATAGAATTATAAGTGGCAATCCGAAAGTACCGTTTTTACGCTTCTAATTTGAATTTGCCGCGTCGTGGAAAGAAAAATGACAAGTGACATACGTTACTTGTTGCCGGCATTTTGCATAAACCGCGTGCGGCGTGTGCAGAGGAGCAGAGAGCAGAGCAGTGTGCACAAAGAAATGTTGTGGTCGCCTGTCGTGTTTTTTTCATTTTTTTTTTGTATTTGGTGCCACCAGTTTCAATTTTTTGTTGGTGTTTTATCTCTCTATTGTTTTTAGTAGAATAGAAATTTTAAACGGTATGTATTAAGTGAGCGATGCCTAAAATAAAGTCTCAAGAGGTTACCTACTTTTTTGTAGGTTAAGTCAAAGAAGGGCAAGCCAGACAAGGATTCTAGATCTAAAGTAAAATGGACGTACTAACACTAACTGATCATGAGGAATCTTCACACCGAAGAATGTAAGTACTTACTTACTTTAAGGACACAATAGTAGCAAAGAAATACAGTAACAATATAGATAGCAATGGCTGCTTCATTTTCATTGGGAAAAGTGTCTAAAAGGCACAAGCGTCGCATTTTAGCTGAACAGGTAAAATGTATTTTAAATGACTGTTCACCTTTTAAAAATGATGGATGTACTCATGGTGATGAAGGTACATCAGCATTAAAATCTATTACTAACTTAGCGAGAGAAGAGGTTGCAGGAGAGATTGCACCATCACCTATCGTTTCAAATATATGTGAAAGTAATATTTCTTCTGAAGTGAATGAGTTTGAGTCTGAATTACAATTAGGAAATAGAAATGTGAATTCTCCAGTTAGTTTGTATCATGAGAGCAGTTTCAGTGAAATTTCTGATAATGTGGTACCACCTGAACCATTCGAAAACTTGGAGCTTTCTTTGGAAAATACTGAAAGCAGCCCAAATTCAGAATTAGTTGAGTCTTCAAGCAATTTTTTTTTGAGAAACTGGGCTCTAAGGAACAATATAACACATACTGCAATTGGTGAATTGCTTCACTGGTTTTCTACTTCACCAAATATTGACAATCTTCCAAGGGATGCTCGAACACTTTTACATACACCCAAAAACATTAAAGTAGTTACAATGGGTCATGGGTTGTTTCATTATTTTGGTATTGAATATGGACTCAACAAAATTCATAATAAACATGCCAGAGATATCAACATAACAGAATATTTATATTTTCTGGATTTTAATGTAGATGGCCTTCCAATTCATAAAAGTACCAAGGAGTCATTTTGGCCTATTCTATGCAAAATTAGTAATATTGAAGAGGAATCACCTTTTATTGTAGCAATTTATTGTGGACCTGGAAAGCCACCACTTGAAGAATTTTTTAAAAGTTTTATTAAAGAGGTTAAAGAACTTACCCAAAATCCAATAATTATAAATAATAAATTAGTGAAAATAAAATGTAGAACATTCTGTTGTGATGCTCCAGCGCGGTCATTTGTGAAAGCCACAATGGCTCACAATTCATATAATGGTTGTGACAAATGTCAAGTTAGAGGTGAATATGTTAAGCATATAGTTTTCTTGGATGTCAATGCCCCACTTCGTACAGATGATTCATTCATGAATTTACAGTATGGAATCTATCAAAAAGCTAAAAGTCCTCTAACAGAAATAAATTTTCCAATGGTATCAGGCTTCCCTGTAGATTATATGCATGCAGTTTGTTTGGGAGTGATGCGAAAATTATTGTTTCTTTGGAGAGATGGTAGCAGATTATTTAGATTTACCCCAAAGAATTTTGAAATTTTTGAAAATAGAATTCAGCATTTAAGAGCTTTTTGGCCTTCTGAGTTTAACCGAAAACCAAGAACATTAAAAGACCTTGAACACTGGAAGGCCATAGAATATAGACAGTTTTTGTTATATTTATCTCCCCTTCTAAGTGATGTTCTAAATCCAAATGTTTTTTCACATTTAATGCTTCTTAAATATGCAATGACAATTCTGTTAAGCAAAAGTTTAAATTCATCTCTTAATGAGTATGCCAGTGAACTATTAAAGTTGTTTGTATTACATTCAAGTCAAATATATGGCAAGGAATTTTTAAGTTACAACACACATGTTTTAATTCATTTGGCGCAGGATGCCAAAGATTTTGATACATTAATTACCATTAATTGTTTTTCATTTGAAAATTTTTTAGGATTTCTAAAAAGATCTCTCAGAAAGTCTCACCAAAGTCTTCAACAGATTGTTAATCGTATATATGAAGGGAGACATATACAGGTAGATTCAACAATTATTAATAAGAAAGTATATGTTTCAGGTAGACCTACACTGAACAACCTTGATAAAAGTGTCAATTACCCAAAACTTTTTCTTAAAGGTTTAAAGTTTACACTTGAAGTTGGAAATAATTGTGCATTCCTTATAGATAATAATATTGTTTATATTGATCAAATTTTGGTTTTAAATAATACTATATATATTAGAGGCCGAATGCTTAATATTATTAAGCCTTTTTTATCATATCCCTCTTCAAGTTCTTTTATGCTTTTATATGAAGTGGAAATCAGCAACAGTGTAATTTCTTCTACAGCAGAGAATATTAATAGTAAAGGACTTCTATTACCTTTTTTAAATGATCATTACCTCTGCTGTCCACTTATACATTGTATATAGATTTAACTTTTTATAATGGACCTTGGAGATACTACAGCCTACAGAAATTTTAACTAGGCAAAGAGTTGCAGTTTTACAAGTTTATTTATTTCTCTATTTTATCTAATTTATTTATATTTATATTATTATATCAACAAGATCATGCAATGTTACAAAATGAGATTCCTATATTGTTTCCTAAAAACGTAGGGACTTCTTTAAATTAATCAATCCACTGTCAATCATTTAATCTATTAACATTAGATATTTACTTATAAATTAAATAGTAAATTACTTAGTTCCCAGTATCTTCAGTTCTGAATAAACTTATTCTTTACAAACTTATTATTACAGATAGAGTGAAATTAGACATATTAGAGGTCAACTTTATTACTTCCAGTTTCAGAATAAATTTATTGGAGGAAGAAAGTACCGGGACTTAGTAGTGTTACTATATTTTATTAGAATATCTTTGGTTGAATGGTAGTTGTACCATTCAACAAAGGTTGAATGGTACAACCATGTACCTTGTCATTTACATGAATATAACATATTTTAAAACAATAATATTAACTAGATACCAGTAACTTTGAGACATTTTTATTCTTTAACAAACTTTCTTTTTTTTTATAGCAGTTTCTTAAGTAGATAACTAATTAGCACTAGTGTCAAAGTGTCATAGCAGAACTTTGGCTAAAAGGTATGACTTTAGGAATTACTCCTGAGTAGTTCTGAGTCTACTTCCCTTCAAAAAATCACATCAAGTGTTTTAGTTAAAAAAGATATAATATTTTTACTGCTAGAACACATTGTTGCCACCCTTTGCCCGTTGCTGATTAGCTCTCTACTTATTGTTAATCGTGGATTTTTGGTTACTTATTGATAATAGTGTAGACCGAGGTGTAGACAGGGAAAAGGTGAAATAACTTTTAACTTGGTTCAATGGAGCTGATATAAGGAGCATATTAATAAACAGGTTGAATCATTAAATGTCATATAGTTAATAAATATTCATTTACTTACTCTTTTTGGATTAACATTTATAATTTAGACTGTACTGTTTAATGTTTTTGCTACTCTTACCTTTTTATTTGACTGCTCCTTATTAACACTTGTTATACAGCTTGATAGTGTGCTGATAATTTGGGTGATGCAGATCTATTGTATAACATTAACATAAAAATGTCATGAAAATAGCGCGCCGAACTTTTTGAACATATTTTCTATAATATCACAACATATTGGACTATTTCTAAATTGAATTATTAATGACATTATTTTAGATATTTGATTATAAACTAGTAAAATTTTATCTTTAATTTATTGTATAATTTAGAGGTGGTAATTTTCAAATAATTGGCAGTTTCAAACCCATATATGTAAATTACAGAGATTATGTTATCGTTGAATTCCCAGAAGAGACCAAAAATGGAATAATATCCATGGCACTGATTTCATCAGAATGGATTTTTGAATCTGATGGAATGACCTACTGTCACTGGCCCACATATTTGAAAACAACTCTCTCAAGAGAAAAAGCTGTGAGGTTGCACACACTTTTAAACGTAAAAAAGTGCGACCAATGTCCTATAATAATAAAACATCATGATGGTAATTGTAGTTACTAATAGAAATAATTATCTTTTGGCCGTGGTAATGCTAATCGACATTGGTCCAGGTTTATCTAAGTTCTTGATTTTATTTATAATCATATTCGTAATTTTTGTCTATTATAACCCGTGTAAACAAAACATTCATAACAACGCTTCTTATATGGGTTATGCACGAAAATTGGAAATATGATTACAAATAAGAATAAGATGTTTTATAACCCTACAGGATAACCCTGGCCTAGTCGGTACAAACGTACGTAGTTGCTTATTTTGATGCTTTTCTGCCTTGTATATTGTATAGTTGGTTTCTAAGAATTTTTTAGGTGATCTTAGTTCTTGCAGCTTCTAGAGGAACATTTTTAGAAAGTTGTCTGAAGCAAATTATATACAGGATGTACTTTTTGCTTGATTTATTTTAATGCTAGTTGCACTTCTGTAGTTATCACTATGATAACATTTTATGATTTTCTTTCTTCTCTTTCTGTAATTATTATGTGGTCTTTTAGAGAACTATGAGAGAGCCTCTGCTAAATTGAGACAGTTGGAAGCTGAAACTGACATTGAGCATGAAGACTCAAATAGTGAACCTTTTCCTCACCAGAAGTCAAAAAGCCAAAAATGCAAGGACGATTTCATATACTATAGAGATTCTGACACGGATGACAACATTGACTACATACCAACACCACCAAAGTTTCCTTACAATAAAATAAAAACCAAAAAAGTTGATGAATCAAAGGACTATTTCAATTTGAGAGAGGTTACAGTTTCCAATTCCATTACACAAAATAGAGACGAGTTATGTAGTTCACAAAATCTGGTTACTCAGTTATCTACAGACCATTTACAAAGGACATCTACAGAAAATGACGTTCAATCCAGACAGTTGCGTGAGACATCTCTTTTAAGCCAGTCAGAAAAGCATTGCGGGTGTGAAAAAAATTCAAGTAAGTACATGTCTCGAAATGTTCTTTATTATCCTTACATCAATTAACATAGTAACTGGTGTAAAAATAGTTCTACTGTACTTGCAGTTAACTTGACAACAATCCGAAAAATCGCTTTAATTTCCACTTACAAAAAATTTATTGAAAATAAAATTTTATTAGTTTGTGTTACTGATAAAAAATTTTGGATAATGCGTGTTATACTTACAATGGCAATTTATTTTAGAAATCCAAGAACGTATTCTTCGTGATTTGCAAATAATAAAAATTGATATAAAAACGCTCATCCAGTTGAATAACACAGGCAAAATTTCTGACTTTGAAACACTGGATGATCAACTGAATTTTTCAAAATATGAGGAGCTGATAGAGTTTGATGGGAAGTTAATTGACGAGACATACTTCAATAAAATGGTAGGTTAATAAATCTTTTTTAATATATAGTTTACTTACACATTGTAGCTATTTAAGTTGCAAGTTAGTATAGAAAGTCATTCTTTATTGCTAGAGCGACTTTAATTACAATGAAAACACTTTTTACAATATTTTACCTAAGAAATGAGTAAGACTTGCTTTGAAGCTAAAGATTTCGTTTTGATTTTAATAAATGTCACAAGGTGGAAAGTTATGCAATTTACAATACAATACCTTAACTTTAACCTGCTATACATTTTGTTAAGCAACTAGATAACCGCTAAACAAAAAATAAATTGCACAAATTAATACCTTTAATTTTTAAACACAATAAGACTTTTTCGGAAATGGTAATTCTTGCATCAGATTGTTCCCTGTAGCTCATTTTCAGGCCATCGTATTGATGACTGATGACAGGCCAGTTAATCCGATTGGTTGAAAATCACCGGATAGTGATCAACATCAACCCCCTCCGGATCGCGATTTCCGAAAAGGGCTTATATCAATAAAAGTATACTTCACTCGTGTGAAAAATAGGCATTTTTTCCACGATTGCAGATAAAGTGTTTATTTGTGGAGAAACCTGCACACTAAGTAGTTTACGTGCGTTTTTAGCTTTCTGGTCTGTCTCTACTCGGCGGTAGAGAAGTTAACGACACAGTAAAGAAGATTTGTTCCCTGATTATTTCTCATGAATTAGCTTTGAACTTAAACTGGATTGGTGCAAACGACAAAGGAAGCTTTCAGAAGTTGGGAAAACTTTTAAAGCTGATTTTTGGTAATACTTTAGCATATGATTAATTTAGTTTGAATTCTATTAGATATATTTAATTAGCTGCAGTACGGAGAAATTCTCACTGCTCGAATTCAACAAATACCGAGATTGAACGAGCAATACGGAACTGGCTGAAGAACGCCCCAGATAGGGCTGGAGGTCGAACCCAAAGAAAAGGAAACAAGTAGAGACTTTTTTCTTTATTAAATCACTTTTTTGTTAATGTATAGATATATAGGACATAGCTGAAATTTATATTCGATTGTAGTTGGAGTGGTTTTATAGAAAGAAACCAAGTTTTACAAGTTTTAGAAACATCCTTTATTATAGATTAGAATATTGATTTTAAAGCTAAACTTCACTGCAAAAAAGATTTAAGTGACACTCTGATGCTAAATCAACCAACCGACTAAATGAGTTAGTTCATCAACATAATTTATACAGAACTTACTCAATAACTAGTTTTGGGAATTGGCTCATTTTTGGCAAAGCACTCCCATTTAGGTTAAAATGTTGTAAATACTTTAGTTCAGAAAAATGTGAAACGGCCCGGTTTTACTTTTTTTGTACTCAACCTTTTTTTAAGTTTGTACTTTAGTTTATTGCAGTCATTATTTTGATATGTAATATTACAGGTATGTACTTGTTTTACATAATTTATTTCGCTTTCTGCAATTTATTATTCATTAAAATTATTATATTCAATAAATAATAACAATATTAGTGCCAAAATGTGTTATTGATTAATTTGTTTAATATATATTTACTAAGAAAAATTGTTTGTAGGTCATCGTTGAATGAAGTTTTTCTGATGTTTTGCCAACAGGAAGAACTTATTACCTCTTCAGTGGAGAGTTAGAAATACGAAGCGCTATAGAGCAGATCCTCCCGTGAACGATGTCAACTGTTAAACTGTCACATGTTTTGTCATTGTGTTGGTAAAAAGTCATGAAAAGTCCATTTAACAATAGGTACCTACTCAAAAATTTTGAAGAACAATTATATAGGAGTGGGCAATAAAATGTGGACGGTTGGTTGTGATTCAGTGATAATATTTTTTGAAGTTTTACACCAGTGGTAAGTTTAAAAAAAACTAACTTTAAAATTTTATTGTGTATATCGACGGGTTAGTTAGAAAAGTTCGTAACTTATACGAGAATAAAACATCGATAATAACGTCTTTGCAATATCGTAAGGTGCTCAGTTTTCAAACATAAGAGGTACTTCTTTCTTTGAATTATAAATCCAACTTTATCAATTTGTTTTGACGGCGACAAAGAGGACAAAAGCTATCGATAGTATACTGGGAAAATTCCATGATGAGAATCCTGAGATGCAGAAAATGGAATATGGTATACCTATACCATACGGCAGTGTCAAACTTCAAAAAATATTATCAATTAAATCAAAAAGCAACTGTCCAGAAACAATGTACCACCCTGTATTTTGTTCCTAGTCGAAACCGGAACTGTTAATTTTGAATATCCGTTTTTCTTTCGGCCCGTAAGTAAATTCATATTCGGCCAGTTGCCGGTGGCCAGCTAAGTTGAGTTTAATGAAAATCGGTTGGTTATGCAGCTATCTCGCCTAGTAAGATGTTTTGCCGCTGCTTAAAAGTAAGCGAATCGCACCCGGCGGCATTTCGACGGCAAAGCGGACATGCCCGGTATAGTTGCCGAATCGGCAGCCGCTTTCGTATGGAACTCGGCAGTACGGAATGCCAAATACGGTCCGGCGGTTAATTGGAGGGTTTGTGTTTACTGGGAGTTATTTACGACCTTTTTTTTTGTGCGTGTCTCGTATCAATTATTTTTCTTCTAAGAATGTTCTAAGCTTTTCTGTATTTTAAGGATTTTGTATAAAATGTGAATAGCGCCGCCGTTAGTAGTAGACTTATTTAATCGAGCTATAGGTAAGCTAAAGTACCAAACGATAAAAGAAAGCTAGAAAGTGTTAAGTAGTGAGTTATTTAGTAGTCGAATTATACTTGTGTGTATTTGTGGGATAAATAAATAGTGTCTTCGTGTTAAATCGCTACACTGGAATTATTGAACCCTGACTTCGCAACAATATCCTTTGGTTTATACTGACTACACTAGTTTAATTCCCTCCTTTAAATTTTGCTCTAATTATCGAAAGAAAAACATACATAGACCCCTATTTTCTACTCTGTTTAGTTATGGTTATTTTTTGGGGAGGTTCTGAATTGTAAACAAATTTTTGCTTTCTGAATCTAAAGAGTTTTACCCATCTCATAGTCAAGCACAAAGATCCGATATTAAGAAGGTGTTATAACCATCATGGTTTTCTTCTGAATTTGCTTAGCGACAATTCATCATCCTATTCTACACGTTGTTTAATTGTGGTTATTTTTTGAGGAGGTTCCAAAAGAATCGGCATTAAATAGGTGACCTAATTCTGCTATAAAATAAACATTGGTTCTTTCACACACAACTTCTATAATAAATAGGATATTTAATGCTTAATGCCATATCAATCGTTCGTTCTTGTTTTAGATTTCTGAGTAGCAGTTCAGTGATTTCTGAGTAGCAGTCCTATCTTCTATGTTGTCTAGTTATGCTTACTTTCCGAGAAAGTTCTGATTTGACAACAAATCTTTGTTTTCTGGATTTTTTGTCGGGCTCACATATTGAAGGGCCGATTCTACGGCAAAAATTAGCATACCTACCATCAAAAAGTGCTAAGTCTAAATTAATAATTAAAAAACAAACAAATTTGAATAATATATTGTTGACAACATGGCGAATATAAAATTGCGTGCTATATCCTTATCTGTTTGGCACGAATCAATACTGTCATTGTAGGACTGTTCAGTCTAATATTTAAACCGAATATACTACACTTACGTAACTAGCAACTTTTGCCCTAAATGCAACGCACAATATATTCACCTTTATGTAAAAACTATCTTATGTAATTAGTAGGTTCTAATATAACATCTCTTATGTTGATATTCACCATGTTTAGTCACACACGGGAAAAGTATTAATTGAATATCTTCCAAAAAAGTTAGACAAAATATTAGTCTTTTAATATCTAAAGATGTCATCTTTACTTACATTTGGCTGAGTCGTAGATGCCATTTTATCCAAATTCCACTAAATTAAACCTTATGTTATTTCACCTAATTATCACAGAAGAAAACTCGCGACACGGACTGAAGCCACGGATCGTTTATGTAAGCAAACTGAACGAAACCAATGTTCGCGAGATAGAAAAATCCGTCAAATGCTCACAGTCGCTTATTTATAGTTTTCGGGTCAAGAAAGTTTCACCTTTAGCCCACAGAATCCCGACTTATCACCACAAACACTACTGCCATGTCGCGATAAACACTGAAAATTTATACTAAATCCCAAGAGATTGTTATGAGTTTATGACAAATATTCGATCATAAAAGCAAATCTTTCGAAAAGATTATTAGCGGATCACGCTTATTAACTAATAAACCTATAAAATTACACCTTAGTTATATTAGTTGCCAAAACAATGCCGTTATCATCGTCTCTATAGTTGTGCAATTAAGATTTTTATTGTTTCAAATGGCTCACACCTTGAAAAATACATAAATAGTGTTTGTTTAGCCGCGTCAGCGTACAACTTTTTAGTACGACTAAGCTAAATTTAATATCTAGAGAGCGACAGCAAAACTTGTGCAACCATAATGTGCGTGGCTTCCCGCTAATCTTTATCTTTAATAGTAAGACACAGGTCCTAATAACGTCCTAGTAACGCCATGTTAATTTTGCCATTTCGTGAAATCCAAGTGTATATTAGTTGGATTTAAGAATGAAAAAAGTAAAACTTCTTACCTACTTACTTTTCTATAAATTATTAGATCACACAGCAATTTCATGATAGTCCTTACAAGTTTTTTTTCATTTCAATTTGTTTAGTTACCTTTGCATTTCAATATTCTTTTGTTACCTATAACTTGGGATCCGATCAATTCGACTCGGTAGAAATATATGTTCCTATGGTTATGGGTGGGTTGCCCAATGACTTCCAATCATTTACAATATAGAGAATATATTATTTAATTTCCATAAACTTATGACTATGGCTACTTTCATAAAAAACAACACCCTATTTCTGTATGTACAAAAAACTTACATCTAACCAAATGCAAAGGAAACAGCTGACTTTTTCTTTTAGATTAGATATTAATACGCCTACTTTAGGAAAAGAATGCTAAATGCCATCATGACACAAGCCATTCCTATCCATGGCGACTTTCTTTCTCCTATCCTAGCGCACTTCCAGCAGGTCTTTAATACACTGCAAAAAAAAAGAACATTACAGAAAAAGAACAATCCATCCACACAGAAAATCTGTGTGGATTTTAAGCCAGAGATTTTACTCAAAGAAGATTACTGATTGTGATATCTCCTACTTGCTTGTCAAGTACACACAGTAAAAATTATGTATAAATAAACCCAACATACTCAGCTGCTTTTTAAGTAGAAAACCAAGGAAAAAGGAGTTTCCTGCATTGAGCAATTTTAAAGATTATTATTAAATTTAATTAAATTATAATTATTATTAAGAATTAGATCAACTTGATATGATCAAAAGAAGTAAGTTCTTAAGTAATTGTTAATTTTAAAGGTCAAAACACCAGGTAGAAGTGATAATAACTACAATCTACTACGAAAGTGGAAAGAAATTTATTTTCTGGGAAGTATGTTAGTGATCGAAATGTGTAGCTTTTTTGCAGAAAACTAGTTTAAAATATGCAAAAAGACATTATTTACTAATTGGAAATTGAAAACGTATCTGTTTTCTATAATTTCCAAAATATTGCAGCTATTAAGAAGGAAACAAACAAAAACAACTACTCTGAGGGCTAATACCCCTACTGGCATTGAATGACACTGTTTATTTCAAAGCTCATTTTATAAAGAAAAAAAAAAATATTAAAATGAATTAATAAAGTAATAAAAAATCACTGCTAAAAAGCCAAAAAATATTAGGCTTTTCGCAAAGAATATAGAACCAGAGTTTAATTAAGGTATCCTTAATTTGCACATGTATAAATACAATTTGGAAATTTGAAAACTATCTGCTTTCGACATTTCCAAAACCTTGTAGCTATACATAAAGAAAACAAATAGAAACAACTACTTTGAGGGCTAATACCCCTACCGACATTGAATTATACCATTTGTTTCAAACTTTAAATATTATAGAAAATTTATATTTGCTTTATAAAATGAGCTTTGAAACACATAGTGTAATTCAATGCCAGTAGGGGTATTAGCCCTCGGAGTATATTTTAAACTAGAGTCTTCTGCAAAAAAGCTAAAAATTTCGATCACCCACAATCTACTATTCAATGAGTGTGTATTCAATATGTAAGTGTTAGATACAGTAGTTATTTACCCTGTTCGGCTTTTATCCAAAATCTTAGGGAAGAATGACTTCAAGTAGGCACAAGTGCAGATTATTAGAAGCACTACAGTTAGCAGGCTCTGAAGGTTGAATACAGCAGACTAGAAATAAATAAATATATATTAAAACAATAAAAGTATGCCTACTCCACAAATGGGGAACTAACCATTGTTTCAAAGGGCCCTAACTACACTATTTTACAAAACAGGCATTGATAAAACGATTAATATTAAAGTCTGATATATATTTCCACCAAAGATATGTTCAACTTGGCTTTGAATAGGCTTAACAAATTTTAAACGAAGAAATAGAAATTGTGACAAAACTCCTACACATAACAAAACTTCCAAGTTGGATAAGATAAAAAGAAAATTTGAGGTTAGTTTGGTTGTTGTGACGCGACTATCAATGTCAATGTCATTTTTGAATATCTGAAGGGGGTTTTACGATTCTCTCACGGAGCGAACAGTTTCATTGGCGGAAAGTCGCCATATTAATAATAATGAGCCAATTATATCTCATGACGTCAGAGAAAATGGGTGATTGCTAGAAGTGCTAGTCTAACCCTTACCTTTTTCCACATTTTTTAAACATTTTTATATATACAAAAGGATAAATAAATTAATATATCAATTATAAAAACAGCAACTATATTAAGTCGGCTCTCCTATAGAAAAAATGTTCATAACCAGAATTCTATTCAAGAGAGTGAAATCCAAGTAAAGTTTCTTGTTGACCATGAAAAGTTCAGCTAAGCTAAATACTTATTTTTGTAGGGATATAATGGTCCAGATGGAAAGTTTGGTGAGCGGACATAAATTTAATATAATTAGACCCAGATTAGCAGAAAAACTGGAACTTATCCGCTTCGATCCTCACAGTAAGTTAGCTAGAAATAAAATATAGCTAAATCTCATCATGCAACATGAGGCTTGTTTCAAAGTCAAAGCCTATTCTCTTTTCTTACAGAAAACTAGGGCAAACCCAGTTCTGTGAGAGTTCTCAACTAATAATTAGGTGACAACTAAAGTTAGATGATATCAAACCAATCTCTGAACTGGGAACTCGTTTTCCACTGTTGTCTGAACTGACATATGCAATCATAGTCCTTTTTCAGAAACTGTAATCTGCAATCCGATTGACTGGCCTGTCCTTGGTCATGAATTTAGTTGCCTGAAAATCAGTTGTATGGATCAATCTAATCCAGAATTATCATTTCTTCAAGTCCTAAAGTTGATTTTAGAAAAGGCAGGCTTATGATAATGGGTATTGGCTTTCATATATCGACTTAATAGAAAAGTCACTAGGACTATACAGTCCCTGATACAGCACAGATGAAAATTTAGGGTCCCATTACTTTTTACCTCATCGGAAATTAAAAGCCAACCAAGAAATGAATTAAGAATTTTAAACAATGTAATTTAATTTTATTATTATATCAATTTAAGTGGAGGATGATTAGGTACCTACTAATACAAGATGTTTTTTTCAGTTCAGATGGAAAGTGTCTATAGGGAAAAGAAGAAAATCCGCAGCATGTAAACTAATTGTGACTGCAGATATTTAATTGACTAGTTAAAAGTTTGTAAATTACTCATTACATTTCTGTTGGTGGTAGATCAAACATATAGCACTAGTACAGATTGAAAGTACAAGAAGTAAACTCCACTATTTTCCCATGAAAATTGCCAAGAATTGTTCCATCCTATACAGCCAATCCTATGTAGTAGGTACTGCCCACTATTATCTCCAAAATGGCGAGTCAGAAAATGGTTAAATAGGAAACAAGTTTCCATATTTGGAGCCTTTTAATATGCTGCAAGTCAAATTATGTTTACTTTCTGAGATTTTACAGAAATATATAGTGGGCGCTGTTCCTTGGACTATGAATCTTATGTCTATATCTAAAATTGATCCACTCAAGTATCACGTTTATGAAAACGTTTCCTCGCTCTTCCAGCAATTATCCAGGGTGTCCCAGCAGAACCTACGCATCAATTGATTATGTGTTCATTTAAAAACGATATCTAGTTGCTTGTGAAAAGCCAAAAGCCTAAAGTCCATTTACTTTATGTCATCCTTTTCTGTCAAAAACTCATAGCCTTCTAGATGACGTTTTGTAATGAACCCCGTACTAACGTCGTCTCGGAGAGTAGATAACTATATACCCCATTCATTTATTTTTGACATCTTGTTAGCTTTGCAATCGTCATTTTTTTTTTATACCTATTTTTCGGGTCATGTTAGAAGATACAATAAAAATGTCATAGTCAGATTTCTAACATCTACTTGAAGACAATAATAAGCGAATGGTTTATACACATGAAGTCATTAGAGATTGTTATGGTCATTTGGTTCAGTCCTGTTTGTCAAAAGAGTGATACTTCTAAAATCAACCGTTTTTTTGAGAAAATTCAACGTGCAAATAGGGAGGTGCTATGCTGCTAGGCTGTGAAATGTCAAAAGAAAAGGAACAAAAGTCGTTTGACGTAGGACACCAAAAATTAACTTAGAATTAACAAAATAATCAAAATTGGGTGTTTCCATTAACAAAATCTATATAGCTGCATATTCCTCAAAGACTTTTAGAGATATTCTCTTAATTTTATTGCGGTTTTTGTTATTGAACACTTCAGTTTTTAGAGGAAACACCCTATATTTCAGCAGTGGCAATAACTGACCTAACCATTTTTTTGTAGTCAACAATTAAAATATTATGCATCACATGGTTGTTTCTGGCTTCAATAGCTCAAAATTGAATAAAATACTTTTTTATTTCAATTAAAGGCTATATTTATCGAACATAACAAAACAAAATGATGAGGTTTTTTTTATTCCCACTAAGCTTCAGTTGCCACGAAATCTAAAATCTGCTTATATTATAGAAAAGCTCCTGTAAATATTAATTTGATCTATGCACTTTAAACACTGATTTCCGCTAACTATTAACGATTTCTTCAATAATTCGGAAAAAAGTCTAACACTAAAACGTCGACACAATTTTGTTAAAATGGTCTTTTATCCATACCGAACTACAATCAATAAGATTTAGCGACACCCTCGACTACAGTTATTACACAGCTGGAGTGAATGACTCAATCACTCTCACTACTCCAAGTATCCTTTGACACGTCACTATTGGGTTCATTTTCGATGTATCATAGAGCTTTTCTGTGATACTCTGGAGTGACATTGCTGTAGTCCTGAAGACTAAATAATTGGGCGGTGTTCTTTACCAAGTATTTGAGGAAATCCTGGATGTTTTGAAGCAGAATCTGTACACTTCGCTCATCCAATGGAGTGTAGGCGAGCATTGACCCTAATCTGAAAGAACAAAATTTCCATTCTATTCAAGAAACTAAAGCAAAGAAAATAATCGACATTTTGCCTGGATTTCAATTCAATTCACAAAAGATATTATCTGGTCTGTTTTCCTTAGCTGGCAAAAAATAAACTCTTGCTGGTAACTTTGTCTATCTTATTTGGAGACAATAAGTACTAAAAGCAGTACAAATCAGTTACTTAATTCAGATAATGCCATTTATCAAACAGTCAAAAATACCAAATTGGAACTAATTTCGTTAATGGGGACTAATCCTAAAGCTCCATCCCCAAAGTTGATAACTAGGGCTGTAATAAAACAATTGACAAAAACATATAGAGAAAATATGTGAAGTGGTTAGTGTGCTTGGTGATTAAGAGATAGCTGGGGAAAGAAAAGGCATACTCAAATATGTACCATCATTTTAGGCGAACCGCGGTTTCGGGAGATACACACAATCTAAGAAAACAAGTAACAATTTTTGTAGAAAGGCCTTGAAAACTTATTGGAAGTTATAGTATGGTTCAATAAGCACCAAAAAAGACCACAACTTATTTTTTTTTTTTCAAGAGTTACTTACCTTACAAAAAGCCTCAGTAGGTGAATGGCACCGTAGATCTCCGACATAGATTTTCCGCTGTGTTCCTGCAGTATGTCAGCATATTGTGGACGCTCAAATTTGTACAACAGTTGCGTACCCAAAGTTACATTAAAGTATTCCTTAATACCTAAAACATACCTGGTCTTATCATCTGTTTAAAAAATTTCGCATAGGTTTTTTTTTTCACACAAAAGCTCCCAAAACTCGTATGTACCTACGTATGACAAATAAGTTTTTCTACTGTAACTTGCCTAACTTTATTTTGCAAGTTGCAATGAAAAAATCTAGTGCACTATTAAGAGTGTTGTTTGGCGACTCTCAGAAGGACGACCGGATATTGTCTGTGCATGCTGGTGTAAGTTTTTGATTTAACGCACCTCTTACTGTTTCCGTACTAGCGCTTTCCTTGCTGCTATTATTGGATTTTATCGATTTTTTATAATTGAGATAGTCGTCTAATATCTGGTCGACCGTGACTTTAGCGGGGAGATTCACTAGTTTTCTTTGCCGACTAATCAGGTCCCAGTCGTCAACCAGCCATGGCTTCAGTTCGTCCGGAAGCTTTATCCTGATTTCGACTTTGCTTTGGAATTGTTCCTCTGACTCTACCGTTGAATCTAGCTTAGCTAAAACGTTAGACATACCTATCAAGAATTTGTGAAGTCAACGTTTTGAAGTTAGGGATGACATTTTCATAAATTTGACTTTATTTAACATTGAATTTCACCTTTTTTTGTAGTCTCTCTTTATTGACTTTGTTGTTGAATGTTGAATTGCTTTATCGACTTCAGCACAGTTAAACAAAAACCAAAACATTGTAGTGTTTACTAAGACACTTGTAAGGACTTTAAAATTGTAATAGGATAATTACTTTTACTCTTCATAAAACTGCTTATGTACCCTGTATGATAAGCACTACCAATGAATGCCAATGGCCATTGCTTGCAACATGAAACTCACGAGCTTAAGATAACAGTGCTATTTGTTGATTTGTTCACATTCGTGAACGTCAGTAAAATAATCAAGGCGTATTACCCGATTAGTATACCTACTTCATCAGAATATTGTCACAAATAATTATGAAAAATTACTATGTAGACAAGATGAATAATCCATAAAAAAAACTTTAACTCACCTCGTTTCTTTCGCGGTACATCTGAACTGGATTCATGGCCACTCGATGGAGTAGCAGTATCCCTTTTTAGGGTTTTTCCTCCCTTGGCAATATCCGATATTGGAGTGCTAGCTCTCGAATCAGAGTCCTTAACTGATTCGGTTTTAGGAGTAGTTGTCGCTTTTTTTGTTGTTTTCTTTTGCCTGCCTTGAGCGGAATGATTCTTCTGCACTTCTTTTTGGCGGGCAACGTTCGCCTCATTATACTTTAAAACCCGACTTTCGGGTACCCATTCGTCCCAACTTAAATTATAAATGTCATATGGCATAAGAGTTTAGAGTGGCATAAAGTTGAATATTTACGTTTTACCACACACAATAATTTAAGTAACATCTAAATTATTTTTTTAAGTTTCTTTACTTTCATTTAAGAAACATCAAACACGCGTGCCCCTCATAGTTTCATATTGATATTGCTTTTCAATTTTGTGGCCCAAGACCATGATGGGTATTAATACACCACACAACAACTAACTGACACCTGCTCACTATTTCATCAAGTGTCTTGCCAAAAATAAACGGTCGAAACGTCGTGAAATTGAAAAAGAATTGTGGTATAATTATTTTGTCTCCAAGTGATTGCAGTGTGATTTAACTCTTCTACCCATATTCGAACACTAAGAACTTTATTATTTTAAGTAACCTCTCCATTAAAGTATTTTGCTTTGATGTTATGGTTTTTTTGTCAGGTCTCTCAAAAAACTATTTCAATTGTTTTTCTCTCTCAAAAACGTTGTACTATCAAAGTGCAAGATGTGTGTAACTGAAGTAAAAAGAAAATCTCTGTTGATTTTTAAATATTTATATTATTTTATTAGAAAATGGTGATAAGCCGTCCAATCCTAAACTAATCAGTCCTCCAGACCTGACTTCCCCAAGTATAGCAGAAAATTTGCACACAACCATGCATTCTAAAAAATCTGGCCTGTCTTGTTTGTAATGGTTATAGCACTTTATAATCAAATATGGTTTTGCCCACAACTTCCTTGGACAGTTCAAACAAAATAATTTCTTTGATGACAAAAGCTTTTTTTTTAATGCAACTTCAAAGAAATTAATTTGATTTAGTCAGTGTTAAACTGATGGGAGAAATTAGTTGGAAATTATTTCACCTGCTTTTATTTACTGATTAGAATCCTGTCAATTACATTTTTGGCAAAAACAGTTATGGATAATTCTCTGCTTTATAGTTTTTATAATATAACCAATGACAATAACATTGTTAAAACATTATATCAGATGGCAATCTGTCAAATTTCCATGACTTACTGCTTTATGAAAAGCGTCATATGTATAATGCATTCATTTAAAAAAAAAATCAAGACTTTAAGTGGGCCATGGAATTAGAACATGCGGTCTGAGTTGACTTCATAAAAGAAATTGGAAGTTAAAAATGTCATAAAATGTACTGATTTTTATTTTTTTATGAACTTATCGCAGACAAGAGTTTTAACCCCGTGGGTTGCTACGAGGTTTTATTTTTGTCAACACCCTTTACTATCATATTATTGATTGTTATTCTGCATTATTTATGAACTACCCACTATATTAAGTACCAAAGGAGAGAATAGTTTTGACTGTTGAGGTACACAAGTGCTGAAATTCTTGGATAATTGGTCTGTGTCAGACTGTAAACAAACCAATTACCCAAGAATTTCAGCACTTAAGTACCAAGGGCAGAACCACAATAAACAAAATAAAATTAAGCATTAGTCATGTTGCACTTTCACAATTCACATTTATGATAGGATTCTGTAATTTTTGCTTACAGCAGTGTATGTGATGTATAGCCCTAAAGGAGGCTACAAACAAAATTGTAAAATTTACAACCGCAGATATCTTCAGTATTTTTGGAACACAAAAGATAAATGGCATAGTGGACCAAGTAGGGCTTCATAAATGTATTGTTTTGAAAAGGAATAATTGAACAAATGAGAAAATTTGTGTGCTTTTCCAATAAGTAAGTCACCCTTACATTGCTGTACACAAAGTTACAGAATCCTACCATTAGTTAAGAATCTGTAAAATGAAACTGAGAATATAATTAAGGGGTCAACTTACTTCTTGTTCCATCCAGCATAATGGATGAAATATTTGACCTGCTTTTCCTTGGTAATAGTACACTTCAAGCATTTTGCTTCATAGATCAAAGGTCCATGAAAGCACAGCACTTTCTCCCCTGCAAAATGAATCATACTTAAGGCTTTTGTGTATGAATTTTGTATTGGTATTCTAATTTTCATTGAACACCCCTTTCTTTATTGACCTTTTGATTCCTTCCATTCTGAGTCCCTCTTTATTTACTTGAAGCATTGAAAAGCCATTTTGTGTATTGCTATTAATTCTCTAAAAAAGATGATTTGATATAATACAAAAGAACGCTACAATATAAAATTTTGTTTTTTGCAGTAGACCACCCTAGCTGTGGATGTTGTAGGTATTAAAATCATCTTTTTAACGGCTTTTTTTATGTCTACATGTAGTAATACACAAAATGGCAGTTTTCAATTTTACAAGTAAACAATTAAAAAAAAGGATTTATGAACACTTGATAATGACAGTATCCATTTTTAAAGTTTTTCCACCCTTGGAAATATCTGATATTGGAGTGGAAGATTTTGTATGGGCAATGCCCAACTTAATAAAGAGTTGGCAAGTTTATTTGCCAGATAAGTATCTTGTTAACTTTAGAATGCACTCTACTGATTCTTCGGTTGAGGGTGAACACTCTAATTAGATAAAATTTATTTTTCAGAAGAGCTAGGGATCTATAAACAAATTACCCTAAGAGAGATAGGTAATGAAAATGTTATAAATGGTGTTAAAAATCAAAGTTTTTTGAGGTCTCAGTGCTAGGGGACTACCTCCTGATCTACATAGCCTATTGTTTGCTCTTATATAAAGATATATCGGAATACTGTCTATAAATCTCAATATACAATACCTTCATGAAATTTAAACTTGGGAGGCATAACCACGGACAGCTTGCCCTGTTTCCCAACCCAAGAGGAATTGAGGACACTCTGGATTTCACCAGTCAGTAGGGCGCTGGCCCTTTACCCTAATATTTCCAAGAAAAAGCTGAAGCCTATTTAGAAAAATTCGACCGAAGATTTCAGAAATGTTACGTTTATCATTCCGAATTGAATTAGTGCTAGTACAGCAAACAAAAACTATAAATATTAATTAACTATTTATTCAAAATAGGATACCTCAAACAACTGCAAAATACCGGTCTGTCAGGCTGTCACTATCTGTTGTACTGTCATCTGTCGGTGCTGATTTACAGAGTTTTCGGGTGAGAGCTCTAGAGGGCACCGAGAGTATTTCCGTCCTTTGTTTTCTCAATAAGAATGTAGAGATGGGAATACTTTTAGAGCGGCCACCCGAAAACATTCTTGTTATTAACCATCCTAGAACTTGCCTAGAACTATGTCATTTGACATAAGTGCCCTCCAAGACTATACGGCCGACTAACCTATCAAAACTTTGAGTTCATGTTCCATTAATGTTCATTATACGTACGTACGTACGAGCTGTCTCCATAAAGCTCCTAATCTCCATCCAAAGTGTTGCTTGTTGGAAATGCCTCATTCTTGAAACGTTCTTAAAGTTGAAATGCTTCCTGAATATAATATTTAATTCTTTCAATTTTGAGACATGAAAATGGAAATGCTTGGGTTTGATTTTGATGTTAAAAGAAGCGAAAGCAAACTAATAATGGACTCGTCGTGTGACATTTTTTAATTGGTAAGTATAATTAATTAATTATTATAAAAGTATAGATGTCTATACCTACCTAATTATTTATGGTTAAAATTGTTGAAAAAATAGCGGTACTCAGGAAAACAAACCCGGAGTTTCATTATTGTGTGATTATAAATAATTATAAAACGGTCAAAAATTATATTAAAAAAAAATGCAAGTAACAAGAGAAAAATATGGTGTTAATGAAAGATATAATACAAACAACTTTTGAATATTTCTTTATACACAGGGAAAATTTCATAAATTTGACTACGCTGTAAAAAGCCTCTCAAAGGACCTTGTCAAAATCACGTGTTCTGGAAACTTTATTAATGGTGTGAGCCTTAGAAAAGGTAAATCAGAGGAAGTAGGATATGACGCTGGCGTCTGTTACCAGTTTGCTCCAATTTGTCAAGTCTGAAAATGCCAGTGACGTAGCATTGGTAAAGTAGCAGATAAGAAAATATTTTATTAAAAATAATAATGGAACTAAATTACTATTTGTAACATTAGTAATATTATACGTAATATTATTAGCAAACATCGACTTACTATTAAATAAATAAAAATAATTGTGAATTAATAATCGTTGATAACCCTGGGATTACATCTCCTGCGCCCCTGGAAAAATTGCTCAAAATATTAAATAAAAAAACTGTCTACAAGTTACAGGATTAGAAAAATATTTCCCAAAATTGCATTAAATACTAGCAAGTATTTTCTTATATGCTACAATACCAATGCTACGCCACTGGTATTTTCATACTTGACAGTTTGGAGCAAACTGATAACAGACGCCAGCGTCTTGTCTTACTTTCTCTGTCTACCTATTCAAAGGGTCCAGAGCAGTTAATCGAAAACACCATATGACGCTTAACAGCGTTTTCGATTATAAATTATAATTATGCAAATGCAAAATTATGGTCCATTTCAAATAGATATTCATCTAGCAGGCTGAGGAATTGACAGATTCGTCCTATTCCGTCCATGTAAATGTGTCATTTATATGTCAATTTCTCAGCTCACTAGATGAATATCTATTTGAAATCGACTCTAATTGATTATTTCAGAATTACGTCATTTGACATATTTGCCCTTCAAGGCAATATGGCGGACCAGCCTATTTAATTATCCGATGGAACTTAAAACTTGATCTTGATGATCTTGAATATATTCCTAAATCGTCTCTTGTAGGTTGTAGGCAAAAGATCCAAGGTAGAATTTATAGTTTTATAGCTGAAGTACTAAGAAAATCCTAAAACGTCAAAACAAATATGCTCTTTATAATTAATAATCTGGCTGCGGTGTTGCCATTATTGCTATTTGCTTACACTTCAATGTATTTAGGTATGATTATAAGTTATATCAGGGTAATGATAATGTTAATAAAATGCGCATAACACCAGAAAAAAAATTGTTTTAATGAATTTATATCATCCTAAAAGAATAAACAACGTTGAGTTGTCGATTTTTATTTCCCTATCCACAACAGAAAATTCGGTTCGTTTGACTACACTGTTTGTATGGCCCTCAAAAACTTAGTAGTAAGTAAAGTAGTTAAGCGCTAGATGGCACTGTCTAGAGTTGAGAGATATGGGCCCGGCAGAGCAAACAAATAAACAAGAACAAATCGTGATTTTGGTCACGGCGGTCACGGTCTCAGTACAACATGTATCACATGTCATGGTCATGGTCTCAGTACAACATGTACGGTCTCCGTACAACATGTACTGAGAACGTGACCAAAATTTCGCTTTGTTTTTGTTTATTATTACTAGGTCTCTTTGTGTAATATGAACGAAATCCTCAAATTATAGCAAACCAATGCCGATATTTCCCTATAAATGGGCCCGTTTTTTTGGCATAAAGTCCGATATTTGTAAGGCTCCCATGACGTAATTTGATCTTTAGGTACAACACATCAATTGGCGAAACACGATTTTGATTTACAATAGACGTAAGAGGTCAGGTGATGTCAATTCGAAGGAAGTGCATGACGTTTTATTTTTTAGGGTCCACTGCTAAAACTGAGGGCCAAAACTGCAAAACAGGGCGGTCTCGAATCTCCAGAGGTAATATACTATAAGCCATTTACTTATTATTGTTGTCAAGTAGGCGTTCAAAAATTGACTTTAACATTTGTATCGTATCTTCTCAACATGTGCTAAAAGGAGATGGGTATAAAAGAAATAAAGTTTCAAAGGTAACTAGATGAAAAAATAAGTGAATGGGTAAAAGTTCGTTGGAATTTAGTTGCTTCATCTTTTCTTTTGACCTTTCTCCGCCAACTAGATACTAGATGACGTTTTTGAATGAACACCTCTTATGTGTGTAAGTACTCTATGATCATGACCCGTGACGACTGACGTGTTTTAATGGTCAGAGCAGTTTTGACTATAGAGGGCTATAGTTTTGACAGTCAAAACACATCAGTTGGTGGATTGCGATTTTGAATCATTTGACGTAAGGCTCACATGCTATCACTTTCTTTTGCCGCCATTTTTGTGTGACCCTCTGCAAAAAGAGAGGGTCCAAAAAGTAAAATAAAATAGTCTCTTCATAGTATGTATAACATAAAAGCTCGTTGACCATTGACGAATCGCATTTTCGAATCATTTGACGTCATAGACATGTCAAGTGATGTCACTTTCCGCCAATTTCATCTATTTCTGCCATTTTTGTGTGTTCCACCGCTATACACGGTTTATTCACAGTTTACAGTTAAAATTGTCAAGCATTAAATATCTAGAAATCTAGATTAACTAATTAAATATATAAAATAGCTGATACAGCTCACAAATACACGGTGGTCTTTTTAATTTGACACAACGAGATATCTCGAGAACTATTAGGGTAAAAGATTTTGTTTCAACGGGGTCCTAAGTTGTACGGAAATTTCTACTTTAGGAAAATATTTTACTATATGCAGGGTCGCCCAGAAAAGTTCGACGTCTTATTTAAAAATATTACATTATATGACGTCACACTTTTCTGGTCCACCCTGTATACGTAAAAATACGTGCCAATAGGCTCTTCTGTAGAATACACACAAACTATTTTTGTATCCTACTAATTCACGAGATATTTGGCTGCCTGCCAAGTTAAAAAAACCACCTTGTATAGCTACGTAGTCAAGTAACGTCATAATTTAAAGAACAGTATATGGTAGATCTGTAAAAGCTACGGGGTGCTATGTGCTCCCGTGGATATGGTAGCTGGGTTATACCTAGCTGTTTTATGATCCAATGATGATATATATCAAGCTGAAAGTGAAATGGTATAAGCACCATTTATATTAAATTCGCTAAAAATAGCATTTTTATAAATCCAAGATGGCTGCCGTGGAGAAAGTAGTTAAATGGTGATACCTCGGGAACGGTTAGAGCGAAGACGATGGAATTTGGTTTTATCGTGTCTTTTCAACATGTACTGAAAGGAGATATGTATAAAAAAAAACGAAATATTTCAAAGGTAACGATTTTCAAAGGATATAAAAAATTAGTGAATGAGTTAAGAAGTCGCATAGACGTTTCAACATTTTAGCTACCTTTAAAAGACATCATCAGGTCTTTTTTTTTTAATAGTTTTACATAAGAGGGAAAAATGTTTAAGGCACTTACTGGATAAGAGGAGCGTTTAGATAAGTCTTTTATGATTAGTATTTGTCACATTGAGAAAATGCTAGTAAGGATTAATTTTTGCTAGGTGAAATGTAGGGTGTGGTAGGGTATCTTTGCTCCATCCACAATTTTTAATAACCTAGGAATATGGAAAATCCGTTTTTAAAAAAAAATATTAGTTAAACATTTAATATAGCTTAATATAACCAATTTATTATATTCAAAAGCGCTTACTAAAGCATATATGCACTCAAATTCCAATAACAATCTGAGAAGCTAAAAAAGCTCACAGTATAAAACGATCGTCCACCCGAGCTTATTACAATATGGTCGCTAGCGTCTAATTTTGGACGGCAGACGCCAAAATAACATTAACGGGGCATCGCGAGCAAAACATACACACCTTATACACTTCGATTAAATCCTCCTCCAGTTGGAGATTTCGGCTCGCGGACGGGAGAGACCCCAAAGTTTATGGGCGCGAAGAGCGAAGAAATATGTTTCCGGTTGTAAAAGTTTGTTGATCTGGAGCTCGTGCAAATTACTACACATCTTTAGTAGGTAAAATAAATAATTCAAAGGACTATTAAAAAAGTGGGAAAAATCGGTTCAGTCGTTGTGACTACTAGAAAGTAATAAGATATAAAAGGTAAGAAAATGCTGTTAAATAATTACTTATTTAGGTACTTTTTAGGTAGCAAGAACCTACTGTATTTTGCTATATATTTTTAAAAATTATAGTTTGTAGTAAACATGCGAGAGAAATAGGTGCTCAATTACATATGTAGATCAGTGTGGTTGCATATTTAGGGGAATTACTTGGTCTTGGGGCTTGATTAACCAAAAAAAAAAGTTTTTTACGACTAAAATTTGCAAAATCATTTTTGATTTACGTTCACCAAACAGCATTTTCGAGACATTCCCTGTCATAACACACTCACCATATCCGTTTATATGATTCACTTTACCGAAGTAAAGTTGCAGCGGTCATAAATAGACCAAAAATAACAATCCAGGTCTTCTGGCAAAATATCGCAAAATTCTCGGATCCAGGCTGGATCCCCGAATCATTTGAAACGTGCGTGTCCTTTTTATTTCATTAAAATCTTGGATAATTCGGCCAAACGGCGCCAGAAGTTTCGTAACACGTAAAAGTGAGTATGTATAGACTAGAGGTATCTGTGTTTAAACAGGAACAAGGTGTAGTAGGGAAACTAAGCATAGAGAGTGTTTTATTACCTGGAACCTGAAAGTAACCATAATTCGTTCACCACAAAAAATGTAAAAAAATACTAGGTGACAATGTTACAACTTTTAAAAAGTTTTTATTTATTTTTTTATTTTTTAAGTCACCTATTATTCGAAGAATTAATTCTATTATTTTTAAAAATATTTAACTTTTGTTTTACTTTGACAATTTTTTTAAAATGTCAAAGTCAATTTAAAATTTTTTTCATGATATTTGGTATGATTGATTGATACAGAATGAGCACATTTTGAAATACAGGGTGTCAAAAGAGCAATTTTTGATATCTTCTCTTTTTTTACTGCATGAGATTTTTTTAGTGAGAAAACTATAAATCTTGGATGTTGCATTTCACTGCAAAAACCATTATGTAATTTTTTTATTCCACCCACCCTGTATGCAAAATCTGTTAACACTTACAATCAGTGCTTAGAAAACAGTCCAGGAGTGTACTATCTTAATTAGGTCTAGTTAACTTTTTGGGTCTGATAATGCCTTATTGGGCGAAACACCTGTTACCACGTTAATTCTCCTTTCTTCGGTTTTTGAGAATACCACTATCAATCCAATGAGGTGTTTGGATCCAACGGATGATCTGAAACTAGATATATTGAAAATAAAGTTTAAAATGAGAAAATAAGGTTGAAATGTTTATATTTTATTACAAAAAAATATCACTAACGTCACTGTGAACATGTTTTGGATGAAAACTGGTGCTCAGTTATGTTCAAAATAAAGTCCCAATGACGTAAAGCTATAAACTATTAATTTAAATATAGGGACCAAATAAAATTATTCAAATATAGCCGATTAACCAGTGTTGGCTAAAACAATATATCAGTCGTCAGTTGTAGGTATACTTCTCTGCATATAAATTAGGCTTGAGATACCTATATGAGGCAATGACGATGATTTTTTTCAACCATAGAGTATTATCTATGCATTTAACATCTGAGTCATTTTCGTTTCACAGCGGTTCTGGTTCCGGTTGACATAAGAATGACAGACCAGCTGATTTTCATCAAAACTGATTGGCTGGTCTGTCATTTTTATGTCAACCACAACCAGAACCGGTGCGAAACGAAAGTGTCATTGGCTGGTCTGTCATTTTTATGTCAACCACAACCAGAACCGGTGCGAAACGAAAGTATCCCTAAAAACAATATTACGGTACACAAAAATTGGAACAATAACGAACCATATGTAAAATCCTGCCTTCTTTGCAGTTTCTTTTAAGTTTCGTGGAAGTATCAGTAAACCTCGACTTCCGTTGCCATTGACACACACTACTTGGAAGCAAAACCGCTCAAGGCCCGGGAAACAGTTGTTTTGATAATGTAATTAAAGCGTAAACAAAAGCGCACGTTTCACACATAAAGCTTCTAATCTTAGAACCAGCAAAAGTGACAATAATTCTTAATAAATTGTTTGCCAAATGTTATAGGCGTGTTTGCGTTTTTACTTTTCCCACATTCACTCACGATTATGCTTTTCTCATGACCCGAAAGTTAATTGTTATTTTCATTTATATTTTTATGATGTTAACCCAAAATTGGTTACCCCCAGCAATATAAAATTTCAATTTAAGGCTTTCGTGTACAATAAATTGCACAGTTTTTCCTGTTTTCTTTTGACAAATTGCGCAAAGTAAAAACGCCCTGAGAAAGACCCCAATAAAGCAGTGTTGCCATACTTATTCCGTTCGGAGTATTTCTACTCCTTTTTATGTTGTACCCTGCTCCAGATAGTCCTAGTTCTACTCCACTTTTACGTTTTAGTTGTAGGAGTTTTTGCTCGAGAAGAGCTAACCCCCAAATCCCCAATTTCCGACATAAATTCCCGATATCGTATAAAATCGGAATTTGATTATATCCCTTTTTTATGTTTGAAAAGTCAGAAATTAGATAAATTCCAAGTAGAAAATCGGGATTTAGTTAAAGATCAGTTAAATTTGCAGTCTAAACTCGGAATTTAATTAAATTCCGAATTTTGTTAAATTCCGAGTTTAAAGTCGAAATTTAGTTAAGTTCCGGTTTAAAGGCAGAAATTGCGACCTTAAAATTGAAATTCAGTTAAATTCCGAGTTAAAAATCGAAATTTAATTAAACTCCGTGTAAGTAAGGAATTTTTTAAATTTCTTGTAAACATCGGAATTTCATTAAATTTCGTTTTTACATGTTTGCAAAATCAGAATTTAGTTAAATTCCGAGTTCAAAATCGGAATTTAGTTAAATTCCAAGTTTGAAATCAGAATTCAGTTAAATTGGCAGTCCAAAATCGGAATTTACTTAAATAACGAATTTGGTTAAACTCCGAGGTTAAAATCGAAATTTCGTTTAAGTTCTGTGTTTAAAGTCAGAAATTAGTTAAATTGCGACTTTAAAGTTAGGATTTAGTTAAACTCCGAGTTAAAAATCAAAATTTAATTAAATTCCATGTAAGTATAACATCGGAATTTTGTTAAAATCCGTTTTTCCATGTTTCAAAAATCAAAATTTAGTTAAATTCCGACTTTGGAGTCGACGTTTACTTAAATCTGATATCTAGTAGCGGGATTTAGTTAAACTCCGAGTTTAAAGTCTCAATTTAATTAAGTTTCGTGTTTAAGGTCAGAAATTAGTTGATTGCGACTTTAAAGTTGGAATTTAATTAAATTCCGAGTTAAAAATCAAAATTTAATTAATATCCGTGTATGTCGGAATTTATTAAAATTCCTTGTTACCTTAGTTGGAACTTTAAATGAAACTTGGAGTATCATTGAAAATATGAAAACTGGCGTATTAGATGTTTTGGTAAAACTGTGTTGTTAGGTGTCATAAAGAACCCAACTGTCATTTGAATGCTCTGAAGGTGGCAACGAGAAAAAGATTCTGATATTTTGACAACTCAACCATAGACAAACTTAACTACTAGATTGTAATCTTCCTTTAAAAATAGTTGAAGCTTGGAAAGTTGACATTCTATGAAAATAAGAGATGACGTTCCAACACTGCGCTAGTGGGCGCAATTGGTGATTGACGATTAGAGTGCCTGTAATGAGAGTGTGGCCATAAGGACTTGTCCGCCATGTTTTTTCCAAGATTAACATTGTTCTTATGGGCGAAAGCATTCAAATGATTTTTTTTCAGACAAACTATGAACTATAATTCTTCCTTCCTGCTAATAAGTAAACGCTTTAGTTCAAGATACATTATGCGCAATTGAGAATTGTTGAAGAATTCACAAATTCCCTCAACAACCCTTTTAAGTACAGGTAATTTTTGAATATCCCGCCACTTTTAGATGACGATCCATCATCGAGTTGACGTACTGAGTACTGACAGCCGACGGAATTCCAAATTGCTCTTAGAGTATTCTTGTGCTTAAATTCATATTGAGGAAACAAAGAACGGGTATATTCCCAGGGTGTAGTAGGGCCATAACCCGAAAATGCATCAAAATGCCATATACCATATATGTCAATCTGACCATTGACTTCTGACTTTGGAAAAAACATGGCGGCACCAATAGAAAACGATACCACCTTATGGCCACACTCTCATTACAGGCACTCTATTGACGATGAAAGACTCAGTGTTGGCAATTAACCGGTTAAAAATATTTTTAACTTATTAACCTGTTAATAACCGGTTAATTATCCGGTTAATAACCTCTGATATGTTTTTTGCAACTAAAAGTGTGCAAGCCGAGCTCTGCATTGCAAGCGGTCTTTATCCAAAAATATCATTCAAGATGTTTTTCCATACGTCTTGCATTTGAAGTGTACTCACATGAGCAATATTTACATTGGCCTTTAACATATTTACCAGCTTTTTGAATTTTTCTGAAGTGTTTCCAAATATTGGTTTCTCGACGCCCCATTTTATCCCATCAATATTAAACTTATTAACCTAAATTATTTGATTATTAAGTATAAAAAATACAACAAATTAACTAATTAACTAATAAACAAGGAATCACTCAAATATACGTCTACCGTAGACAAATGACAAACGACATTGACATTTGACGTTTCTTCCAGGTTAAAAATCATTAAAGCCTTTTTTTCTTAATGTTAATAACCGGTTAAAAAACGTTGGTTAATTAACCTTGCCAACACTGGAAAGACTTGTCAGGACGTCTTTTTGGTGATTTGACGCATCGCCCTGTCACTGTCGATGCTAAAGTTGTGACGTCACTGAGATTACTCTACTCTCATTTTCATCAAAGTTGATTGGTTGAAAATCAGCTGGTCTCTCATTTTTATGTCAACCAGAACCAGAACCGGTGCGAAACGAAAATGACTTATGTTGTAGCGAAACTTACGTTATATCAAGTGATGCAATATTGCTAGAGAGTAGAGTAATCTCAGAACTACGTCAGAACTGTAGCATCGACAGTGACAGGGGGATGCGAGACTAATAAATTCAAAATTTTTCTCCAATAAAATGAGTATTCTGTAGAAGAAAATTGGGAAAAACCTTGTGGTCGCATTAGGGACCTTATGGTCGTTGTGCCCGCATTGTGGTCGCATTAGGGATGTACGGTTCGAATCGACATTTATCGAAGATCGATTATTTTTAACAAAATATACGATTAGTTTGAATCGTCGAAAAATGTTTTTTTTTTCAATATCGATGATCGATTTTTTCCCAATTTCTTTCTACAGAGTACCCATTTTATTGGAGAAAAATTTTTAAAGAAACTTTTTTAAAGAATATACTGTAATTGTAATGTAAATTAATTTGAGACAGTTTTGGCCCAAGAAGTGTGTCTTTCAAATTAATGATTGTCGATTTTTCACGTTTTTTTTTATGGTTTTGTCCTGAAATAACACTTTTTTATTCCGTCAAAAACCAATTTTTTTGTACAGAATTTTGGTTGGAAAAGGAACCTAAAAAACTTGGGAGTGCTTGGGGATTTGGACGTTGGCTCGAGAAGAGAGTGAAGTACACAAATTCCCTGACAGCAGGCGAACAGAAAGAGCGAGACATCCTCCTCTTAGCATTGGCATTGGTGCCCTCAAAATTATAAAATGTATCAAACTACTCTGCTGTTGCATTTATCTACTCCACTTTTTGTAAAAAATCTACTACACTTCATCTGGTGGGAGTGGCAACACTGCAATAAAGGGTAAAACATCGCTGTCATAGCAACGTAACTAGTGGTGGGCAAGGCAAAAAATGTCTACTTTGGAAACTTTCCGAAATCGAAACTTTCCGGAAGGGTAAGAATCCATTCATGGAAAGTTTCGCCCTGTTTCCGAAAACTAGCAAATTTTAATATTACGGTAAAACATATTTTATAAATCGTATGATTTAAAACACACGACAATAAAATGAAGTGCACACTTTTTTCTTGACAAATTACGCAAATTAAAACGCCAGGGCAAACCCAATAAAGGTTAAAGCGACGCCGACAACTTGATAAAATTTGAAATAATTATGATTATGAGGAGAATTCTAGTTTTGGGGAGCCACAATTTACAAACAAAATAAGTATTTCCTAAACTAAAAATGCTTTTAACCAAATATTGAAAAGTTACATTTCACACATTAAACAAATTTAAAAATGCTACAAATTTTTAATTCCAAATGTCTCCTATTTTACCGGTAAAATTTCCGGAAATTTTCTGGAAAATTTTCGGAATATTATTTTCCGGAAATTTTACATCACTAGGCATAACATCCCTGGTAACGATGCTGCCGCAGTAATGGCCTAGGAGATATGGACAGAGCAACAATGCCAATATTTTCCTAAAAATGGCCCCGTGCTTTGACCGAAAGTCTGCCATTTTTTAGGTACCCATGACATAATTTCATCGTCACCTTTCGATTTGTCAGGTGAGGTTACGTCCCGGATATCCCCGCCATTTTTAAAGTACTCACTTCTAAAAAAAGAGTCAAAGCTGTAAAACAGGAGGGTTTCTCTAGATGTGATATACTAGCTCGTCGTAGTAACTTGACTAGTGTTGGGCACGGCGGAAAATTTCTCCTTTGGAAATATACCGAAATCGAAGCTTTCCGGAAAGGTAAGAATCCATTTAAGAAAAGTTTCGGCCTGTTTCCGAATTTCAATGTCATGGCAAGCCATATTTTACGATCTTTTGATGTTCCAAAATAGCCGAAAAGTCTGCGGATTTTTTTATTGTACATCCGCTATCCACCATTTCGGTAACTCTTACTAAAAGAAAACTGTGCAAGGTAATGTGATATAGGAAAAATGTTATTACGATGCAAGTGGTATTGTCATAATCATCATGTCAGGTAACGACGCTGTCGTAATAACGTGAATAATGCTGGACAAGATGGAAAATTTAAGAGCCATTCAAGAATTTTATTAGGACGGCAAGTCATATTTTATAACCCATTGATATCCGAAAGCGAGAAAGTTTGCAAAACATTTTTTTGTAATTTTCCCGATTTTTAAAATTGCCAATTTGTTCCATCCCTAAACATGATTTTCAACTGACTATCAGGTCAGAATGTAAAAATTACGTTATGTTTAACGGAATCATGAATATGCAGAACGCTTTCGAGAGACCACTCTACTTGCGAGTATCGCATATGTCATATGCGATACATTATATCGTCACCAGATAACATATAACACATTCTAGCACCAAAATATGTGGTTATACAATATGTTATTCTTTAATCAAAATTATATTATATTTATTCTTCTATTCTATATTCTATATTCTATATTAATAATTCCTCTTTAATCAAGAATGTAGTTATATGTTACCCATTCACTTATTTTTGTCATCTAGTTACCTTTAAAACCTTCATTTTTTTTATACCCACTCTCTCTTTTAGCACATGTTGAGAAGATACGATAAACATGTCAAGTCAAATTTCCAACACCTATACTTGATGACGATAATAAGGGAATAGCTTATAGTATGTATTTTGGATTTGGTCTCCTCTCCGTATTTATATACCTGTTGTTCGTCTTCTTGATCTTGTATATCAGGCTTCAGCAGCAGATGATGGGACAAATTTCTGCAGCTACCAATGCTAATAGTGGAGTAGCCAAAAGGGAATGTGCCATTGAAAAAGAAAATAAATTTTCCTGTTTAGGAGACTTTTGTCAAGAAGGGTGTGAAAAACTTAATCTTTGGACAAGCCTTAATAATGCTATATAATTAGATATCGACTTTGCATAAAAGTACTGCGATAGTGATAAGAAAACACTTCTGATGACTGAATATTCCCGATAAATCCTGACTTATCTTTATAAAATGTATGTTTATTTTGCCAGTTCACCAAGAACGTATTTTTTTTGCTTCATTTCACTACGGTTTAAGTGACTTTTACAATGTTTTCTTTTGCAGACAATTCGGAGATGATTAAAGTGGACGAGAATGATCCTATCGGAGGTAAGTTTTTGAAGCTTAATGCATTACTTTGTAGAACTCCAAAGATTAGGGAGTGTATAAGGGACAAATACTAAATATTTTCAAAAAACTTTTAAACAACATTAGAAATTGCTCTAGATTTGTCAGGATTACTTAGGCGAAGTGATGACATTCGAAGTATGTTATTGTTGGGGCATCAGTTATACACTGATACTTGTTAAGAGTCCCTCAAACCATTGTGGAAATAACCAAGATACATATCAATACGAATTAATTTTTTTGTTTACCATAATGAACAAGAATTCAGATTTATTCCAATCAAGACTACATTTCGACTAATGCTAAATGGCGCCTATTTTTGTTATTATTACTTAAACCTTGACCATGACAATACTGTAGTTATAGTTAACTCTTGGGACAATTATTATTAACAGTTCAAATTTTAATGCCAGCTGTTAGTATGAAATTGCCAGAAACATTTATTACATAGAGACTATTCTCTCAGAGTGACAATAAAGGATAACCTCTATCAACTCAACAAACGACATATACAATGGACATGTGCACCAAATAATGACCATCAATAAATTCGAAGTTTGGCACATCATTTACTACGTCTGATGTTTGGCTATTAATAAAATAGTTTGTTTGTAATCTGATGAGTGATAGGATTTAGAAGGAATGTGAACTCTGGTCCAAGAAATTACTATTAAAGTTATAACCTCGTCACTTTGAACTCTTTGATCAAGTCAAAATTATTAATAGATCCAAGGGCGCAAAAATTGTTGAATGAATTTTATCTGGACTGGTACTTAGTGGATGTAGGTTTAAAAAAAGTAATGCTCTCTGCCGATCCAAAATCATAAGAATGATTCAAAGAATAAGCTATTTATGAGAGGAGTAAACAAAGGAAGTGAGAAAATCTGTGGAAATGTAAAAACGTAGGGGGAGACGTGGAATAAACAGAACATTGAAACAAATGTTTACGTGCGAATAATGACAAAATAAGTGAGCTTAGTGAAACGCGGCCAGGTTGAAAAAATAATGATTAGGATATTATCTATATCTCATTCATTTTTTTACGTTTTTCGGTTTTGATATGGTAGTGATGGACTAGCAGTCTAACGGTAACAATGTTGCCTAGTTAGTTATTTCTCTCATTTGCAAAAGATGTTCAAAAATACATGTCATCAAGTTGGCAGTAAAAATGAGTTGGTTGTTAGCGTCAACGATTTAGAATGTATTGATTACGTCAAAGAGCAGAAAGTCCGGTTAAACGTTCAACAAAAGAGTTTTTAGTATTTAGGCGTTCGTGTTAGTTCAGGTTAGGTTTGGGTTCGGAGCAAAGAGAGTAAATTGAACATGTGCACACTTAAAATACTGAAGATGGGATATTAAAGAGCAGATATTTCGGTTTGTCAACCCATTATATGCAAAAATCTGCTTTTCTAATTGCTGAAGCCAAAAGATTGCCCGAATAGATTCTCAATTGAGGAACAAATTCACAATGGTATTTGTTTTATGGATTCTGACGTTGTTGATATCGATCATGACGTAAATGCGTACAGTTTAAAATGAAATTCAAGATTTTGTTAATGGGTTGAAGGTTTCCTCTCTCCAGGTCAGTCGACAAGATGATTTTATTGCGTATTTGGGACTCTGAGCAACAACAAAAACGGAGGACTAAGGTATAGTAATAGTTTTTTTTAAGAATCTAGATGCATATACAGGGTGTCCGAAAATTCCTATCCCAAATTTTAGGGTATGATTCTACATTAAAAAATAAAAAATAAGAAAAGTTTCATATAAATGTGTGTCCGGAAATGTCTCTATAATGCGCTAGAGCATTTTAAAGATGGCTCCCAAAAAGTAGTTTTTATTTTTAATCCTAAAAACTGATTTTTGAAATTGTTTCAGTTTTGTTACATCAACTACTATTAATTAGGGAATATTTTGTGTGTTAACGGCAAACAGAATTTCAAATCAGAGGCGTGGCTATGGGGGCACCTATTAATATTCATTAATTTTTTTTTAATGTTACACAATTTTTGTTTTAATTTTTAGTTAATTTCCCGATTTTGTCGGTTAATTTTACGTAAAAAAGGTATTCTTAAAAAAATGTGTAGCATTACTAGTTTGTGAGAAAAACGGCGATAGATTTAGTCTTGTCATCAGTTTGACGTCAGTGTAGGGGAGGATGGGGGAATTCCACGCATGTAAGGGAAAATGGCCACCAAAACCTTTATATGTATAGAAGAACTTTCATAGTTTAACTACGGAGTCTTACACCTATTGGGGACCTTAGAGCTATAAGAAAATGGTTCAATGACGAAACAATAAAAAAAAAAAAACAAATGATTCGCGAAAAATGTAATTGCGCGCATGTGATGGGGTAATTCTGCGCAGAAATAAAATAAGACTGGAAGGTCAAAAATATATTGTTGCGTAAAAAAAACGTAAAAAAGAGTCATCAGAGTAGTCATAGGAACTGAACAAACCCATTAAATAATGAATTTCGTTTTCTGTGCTTCTTTCTTTCAACCGTGACACACGTATCACACTTATAGTTCACTGCAGAATCCCAACCACTACACTCTAAATGTGCCCCCCCCCCCCCCCCTGAAGTTGGAACAAGTTACGCTACGGTACTAAATCTCTTTGTCTCGTCCGAGTTCACCGCATACCAAGCACTCATCATTACCTGTAGTTGGATCCATATCATCTAATTCATCATCATCACATAACTGACTCTCATCACAACTTTCAGAATCAGAATCATCGAAATGTAAACGTCTCAGTCCAGGTTTCTTCTTCAGATGCCTCTTCTTAATTTTAGCACTCAGTTCTTCTACTTTTTCTGATTTCCTTTTCCTACCTACAAATTTTTTTAACTCTTCCTTTTTTTTCTTAAGATTTTTCTTTTCTTGTTTTAGTTTTAAGTGAGATTTTAATGGAGTGGAAGTGAAAACCTCTGAGTGTTGTTTGTCACGCTGCTTAACACCTTTTCTTAATATTGACCCAGGAAGCGGTGCCAGTTTTTCAATAGGAACTTTTGGTGAAAAGTGAATGGCATTTGACTGGCATTTATTATTTTTGGGCGGCGGCGTTCTGTGCCTTGTTTCATCACAACTCGATGGTCCGGGATGGGGTTCTCTAAGTGGAGATTTCTGGATAGTTTTATCACATCTAGACGTTCCCGTTTGTGGCGTAGTGTTCTACCCGATTTCATTTGAAAGCTCTACAGTTTTTTCTCTATTAACCTCGTTTAAGTTTATTTGGATCGTCATTTTCGTGTATACCGCGCTGCGCGGTATTACCCCGCTACATCTGCGCGTAATTTCCCCGATGTGAGTTTCATCACCTAACCTATTTTCGGCAGTTAATGACGAAATACAATTAATTGTTCTTGGGCTTGAAATTAGGCATATATATGGAGCTAAATAGACATACATTAGTTTTACTGAAAATAAATAACAAAAAGGCACTTACCAATTTCCAAAGCTTACTCTAAAATTACATCAGCACGTAAAAAAACATATATTCGGCCTTGTTGTCTAAACGTATACTGCGAACGCCATTAAATTACGAGCCCTCATTTGGAAAGCTTATCCGAGATGACGTTAGGTGTTTGAACTTTAAGATAAATAAATCGTGGTGCAGAAACAACCGTGCGCAACATTACCCCGTGCGCGAAATTCCCCCGTCCTCCCCTACATCAAATTGCAAATTATGTCAATTATGACCTAAGATGTCAGGTGACGTCAATTCGCCGTAAGTGACGCCGTATTTTTTGGACCCCCCCCCCCCCCCTGCTAAAAGGCGGGATCAAAACTGTAAAACAGGAGGGTCTCTCCAGATGTACTATACTATCTCGTTGGCTCTAACAATTATAAATACGTTACTTCAGGGATCACACAAACATGGCAGATTTCCGCCCAAAAAAAGGGACAAATTTTAGGAAAATGCCGACAATTGTTTCCTATTTCCGGTATTACCATGATTCCAACTCTCTGTCCAAAATAGAGATGGGTTTTCACCCGGTTTTTTAATTTTTGAGGGTTTATTCCCTGCACACATCCGGGAAAATTCCGGGTTTATTCCATTATAACCTCTAAATTTAACTTTTTGAATACGCCTAACTCTTACCAATTAAGCAATAATTTGTTGGTTTGTGCAGCTTGAAGCTTTTCAGCTTCTTCTCGGAAAAAACCCGGGTAAAAACCCTAAATTGGGCTTAAAGGTTTTTTGGGAATTTTCCCTTCGCCCATCTATAGTCCAAAATAACATAAATTGATCATTCCGGAATTATGTCATTTGACATGTTTGCCCCCCAAAGCAATATGGCGGACCCACCTATTTAGATGTCAGACGGAACTTAAAACTTCATCTTGATCATCATGGTTCGTGCTTAATTTCAGATTTATTCATAATATATTCCTAAATTGTCTCTTTTAAGTTTAAGCCTGAAGGGTTAAAAGCTCCAAGACAAAATGTATAGTTTTATAGATGAAGCAATGAAGAAATCCTAAAAAGTCAAAACAAATATTTTCTTCATAATTAACAAACTGTTCTTACTATTTTTTATAGTTTAATTTATGTACGTATATGTCGTTCTAAGTTATATAATGCAACATTGGTCGGAACCTGGAGATGCATGGAAAGCTGGAGATGCACAACTGGTAGTCTAAGAGGGACCTTAAATTTATTTAAATATATAGAGACCTTAAACTCTATTTAAGGTCATATCTCGACATGAATATAGAGAGATAAAATGTGAACTCCTTTACACATCATGTAAAGCAGAGTTAAATTCCAACCCGATACACAATTTATTTCTAGAATTCTCTCATCGTAACACGAAAATATCTCCGTTCACCCTTGCATTCCACAAGTTCTCAAGGAAACTCATCCAGAGCGCGAATAATGATTCCGCGATAATAGCGGGCAGCGAAAAATCTTAATTGAGACCAAAGGTAATTGCAATTAATTTGGCGAGAGTATTTCGGCGTGGAGCCAAAAAATGTAGAGGATCAGCTGGAATTGCACAAAATTTTGGCTTTTGCATTCGAGTTCGCCCATATAGTAAACAGTTTCCTAGCGGGTTTCTGGGTTAAGTGTGATTTAGTATTACGGGCACAGGTAATCAACTCACGTTGTTGTATCTGCACTTAAATTGCTGTCAAGGCAAATTGTCTGGAAAGCGTCGAGGTTTTGAGATTACACACCAGCAGCTATTACATCAGAGTCCAACTTGCAGTTTTAGTGTATTTACACGTAATGGGAACTCAACACTTTATGTACCTACCAAGAGACTGAGTATTTTCATAGCGCGGAGAAGTTTGCAGTCTAACAGACTGTAAGAAAGACAAAATACAACAATTAATAGTTATTTATGTATCAAGGGTATTAAGTAGATTTTTATGCCTAGAGGGTCCGAATTACTGTATAAATTCGAGTTTTGGCAATAACCCACGCACACGCGCATATTGTATCGAGTTCAAGCTCCTAATTTTTTTTTTTTGACATCGAGGTCAGCAAGGAATAGGCAGTATGTTATAGAAGTACGTGAGTGTGGCGTTCAAAAGTGACGCCAAAGTAGACAGGAAGTGTCTACAAACATACCGAATTTTTCGTGTTTATACGGAAATAGTAAACAAAAACATGACAATTTAGATGTTATTTCTACTTACGATGATATACCGGATGTCCAGCAGAACCCGGGGCACAGGAGAATAACATAGGAAATCGGTGTTTTATTTTTTGCGCCTGTACGGTTGATTTGATTGAAAAACTTTTAGGAGTAAAGTTGTAGAGCTTATGGTCAGCTATCATACTGTAATTTTTTCAATACCTCAGTTTTGGCTGTTTTTTGGAAAAAACGCCTTGAAAAGTGCAAGAATTTGAACTTGGCGCGTCACCCCCGCCATGCATGTGCAGTGTCGCCAACATAATAATTTCTTATGTCAAAGTCAGAGCCGATTTTCCTTTCTTATTTATTTTGAGGGACTATCATGTAGTAATTAACGTGATTATGCAGTGAAAATATGTTGGCGACACTGCACATACATGGCGGCAACATATTTTCACATGCATGGCGGGAGTGACGCGCCAAATTCAAATTTTTGCACTTTTCGAGGCGTTTTTCCAAAAAAACGGCCAAAACTGGGGTATTGAAAAAATTACAGAATGATAGCCCACCACACGCTCTACAACTTTACTCTTAAAAGTTTTTCAATCAATTCAACCGTACAGGCGAATAAAAACCGATTTCCCATGTTAATCTCCTATGTCCAGGGTTGTGCTGGACACCCGGTATATATCTTCAATAAAATCATATTTTGAGGGATATTTTCTGAAATACCTAATCAATAGCGATTCGCCAATTGATACGCTCTTACGATGTCTACGTCATAGGGCACAGTTCCGGTTAGGAAACACAAGGCCAATTTTAAAGAGTTGTCTTCAGTCTTTTGCTACTATCTCCACATAACGTTTATTAGCGTAATGTTATTACGCCCAGTTTTATATAAAAGTTAGTTACCTCTGCTACGAGTATTGACCCGGAGTTAGCTGTGTGTTTTTTCCCTATATTCAACACTCTGGACAGAGTTAAGGACAACTGGTTGGAAAAAGCTAATGAAAACCTCCTTTTTTGCTAAAAGTTCCTTCGTTTCCCTTAGATGGCGCTGACGCTTGGTCACAAAATTTCAAAAGAGGAGAGTCCATTGAAAATTGCCCCATTTTTTGACAAAAATCCGCTAACTTTAAGGTACTGAGTACGTAATATTATCGTCAGAGGGTCACGTCCAATGGACAATCACGATTTCGAATTATATGACCTAAGATCAAAAGGATTTATAAAACCTGGCATTAATGACTTTGTTAGAAAATGACAAGATAACAAGGTGACTTTATTGACTTATTGACCATTGCAGAAGAGCTGATTTTGATAAAGGTCTGCCATACTTCTTTGAAGGGCACCCAAACAAATATATATACTTTTAGGAAGATATGTTTTAGATACATTAACATATTTTGGTACTACTGAAATTATGTAATAGTTAGGTAAAAATAGTGAGAATATGGCAACTTTGCAAACAAACTTCAATTGTTTTAATATTTTTATCGGCCATACTGCTTTGGAAGGCACTTCTTCTCAAATGACTTCGTTCTACAATTAGTGTTGTAAAATTTCCGGAAAAATATTATTCGGAAAATTTTCTAGAAAATTTCCGGAAATATTACCGGTAAAACAGGAAACATTTGGAATTAAAAATTTGTAGCATTTTTAAATGCGTTAAAAATGAAATGAAATACTTATTTTGTTTATAAATTGTGGCTCCTCAAAGGAAGAATTGTTAACATAATCATAATTATATAAAAAAATCCAGGAACTCTTTGACGGTTAAGTTGAAAAGAAAGGCATTTGATTGCGGATTGACAATAATGATATCGACTTGTGACAAATGCGGAATATTTCCATTCCAAGGAAGGAAATTTTTCCAGAAAATTACCGATTTCGGAAAATTTTCATTTGGACAATTTCTGCCTTTGCATCAATGTCTACATTGGTCAATATCAATGACCTAGAAGATATGGACACAGTCAACATCTGCCGATATTTTCCTAAAACTGGTCCCGTTTTTGGGCCGAAAGTCCGACACTCTTAAGGTTCCATGACGTAATGTTCTCGTCAGCGCGTCATTTAAGCGTCATAGCAACTTAAATCCGGACTGAATATTGATTGTGTCGAAGAAAGACCTAGCAGATATGGACAGAGCCGATATTTCCCTAAAAATGGCCCCCGTTTTTAGCCGGAAGTCTGTCGCTTCAAAAGTTCCACTGACGTAATTTTGTTGTCAGCACACGTCATACAAGTGTCGTAGCAACTTAAAGCCGGCCGGATATTGATTGAGTCGATTGTTTTTAGTTTTTGTTAAGTTGGAAGTTAAGTCTTTGAAAACCTTGGAGCTAGGTCAGCTAAGCACTAGCGCTTTAGCTAGAAGATGGATGTAGGTTCGATATTCGATTGGATTGGAAATCAGAAATAATAAAAATAATGAGAGTGACAACTGTTTTGTAATAATTTGACGTAAGTCGTCATGACGTCACCGAGACGTCACTTCAGGCGGAAGTCATCACTTCAAAGGTTTCTACTGCTAAAAAGGGGAGCCAAAACTGGAAAACAGAAGGGGGCTTCAGATTAGCTCGAAGGTGTCGATTGTTTTTGGTCTTTGTTAGGTTGGGATTTAAGTTTTAGAAAACCTTGGAGCTAGGTCAGCTAAGGGCTAGGAGCCCTAGCACTCTAGCTAGGAGATGGAAATAACTTCGATATTCGATTAGATTTCAAATAAGAAATAATAAAAATAAGGACAGTGACAACTGTTTTGTAATAATTTGACGTAAAACGTTTTACAAACGTTAAAAGAAAGAAAATAATGGATTTACCCTCAGAGCGCCCTAAGACCAACCGAAAACGCTATAAGTTCCGTGGGCTTATTCCCGAACGATTCCCCTTGAAGAGAGCGACATCTACAATTCTATTATGACCAACGAGGTAGTATATTACGTCTGAAGAGACCCTGTTGTTTTACAGTTTTGGCCCCTCTTTTTAGCAGTGGGTACCAAAAAAATACGGCGTCACTTCCGGCGAATTGATGTCCCCTGATATCTTAGGTCATATAATTCGAAATCGTGATTGTCCATTGGACGTGACCCTCTGACGATAATATTACGTCCTCAGTACCTTAAAGTTAGCAGATTTTTGTCAAAAAATGGGGCAATTTTGAATGGACTCTCCTCTTTTGAAATTTTGTGACCAAGCGTCAGCGCCATCTAAGGGAAACGAAGGAACTTTTAGCAAAAAAGGAGGTTTTCATTAGCTTTTTCCAACCAGTTGGCCATGATGGAAATCTGACAGATTGTCCCCTCTGTGAAAATATTTGAACGGTTTCAGTGTTTTCGGTTATATTTACAGAATTTAAAGGTTAGAAAATTCTGTCGTTACAAAAACATGTTCGTATCAGAATTTACCAAAAATAAAAGCTGCAATGGGTTTCGTGCGACACTTGACTACATTGGTTGAAAACAAAAAATATATTGTATTTGTGTGCTTCTGCATCAACATAACTAAATTTAAAGTTTGGATCCCCCCAAATTATCCCTTAGTAGGATTTAAAATTCATGCAAAAAGACTAATTTTATTGCAAGCATTATATAGTTAATTATTAAAGTGAGGTTGCATTTACTCAAATTTTGTCAAAATGACGTCATGTGCACGAAACCCATAAGGAAAATAAATTAAACTACGTAGGTACATGGTGTGTTAAGAATATTTAATTTATTTTAGTTTTTTTATACAACTACACGGTGTTTAACTTCTCGGGTACCGTCAGCGACTTTTTAATATTACTTGGAATAACCTATATATTATTACATTTTTTAAATACATTTTGAAAAACTAAGAATATTTTGTGTAGCATCCCCGATTTCGATTTTCCGGTTCGAAATATTTATGTTTGACATATGACAGTTTTTTCACTTTTGATAGTCGTAACTTAAAAACGGTTTGAGTTAGAGCGAAACAGTTTTCACACAGCTGTCTTAGTTTTTAACCACGAGTCTAAATACTGAGTTTGACACTTGTCAAAAAATGTTAAAATGTTGATAAAAAAAAAGAAATTAGAAATGAGAACTACACTTAGCACGGTAAAAAATGCCATAATGTATCTCATTTATTTATTATTTTCATCTAGTTAACGTTGGAAATCTGACTTTTTATCGTATTTTCTCTACATGCGTGCTTGGTGGTGGTGTGGTATTAAATTTCTGGGTGTGGATGAGTAGATAACAATAATAAGTGAGATATATTCTTATGTCGCTTTCTTGGCTATCTTTCGCGAATGGGTACCGCATTTAAGTTTCATGACGCTATAATACTTCTGAAAAGCAATATACATGCCTACTTGCATATGTCTCGCAATACGATTATTTTGTGTGGACCCACGCAATTTCCAAGTTCAGTTCATTAATAAAACTGTAATCACTGAACAGTGGACGACCTTTATTTTTCAATTCGGTAGTCACAAGTGACGCGAAAGCGTTTTTCAATTTGCGTCACTACTTACTCTGTGTAAACAATCTTTTGTTTGGCTTGAATCGATACTAAACTTGCAACTGACTGAAGGTAAAAATAGATGGTTTATTTTTCTTTTGCGACTCAACATTTTTATATTTAAAAAGGACGCCACGCTTTAGGCATGCACTAAATAAAACAAAATACAGAACGATACAAAAACGAAATGTGTGGTGGGTTTAAGTTGGGAGGTTTCCACAGAATCCGCTAATAGAAGCTCTGTAGTAGTAAATAGTGAAGGAGTAAGTAAAGTAGTAGTAGTAAATAGTGAATAGTGTATGTTATTGTCTTTCACATGCTGTCCTCCCGAAAACATAGAAAAAAATTACCATTTTGACGAAAGTTCCGAAAATTGGATGGCGAGCTGCCGTCAATTTGACGTAATTTTCTGGTCATTTTAGATCAGCGACGTTTTTCGACCAAAAGTATACGTTTTTATGACATGATTTTTAGACATAAAAAACGACTTCTTTAAGACGACGAATATGACGTTTTTTTAGATATAATTAAGTTTTCAGATAATTAAATTTTATTTACGTTTACCATAAATATACGACTTTGTAACGTCAGGTATCGACTTCTTTTTAACGGCATTAGTTACGTCTTTAAGACGTCAGAATACCGTCAGTGACTTTTAACCTTAATTTTTCCGTTTTTTTTCTTTAATTTATGACGTCTTTTATCACCAAACAGGACGAGAAAATCGACGTTTATTTAACGTATTTTTGCTACCTAGGTTGTTGTGTCTCTTGTCTTTTCTCGACGGTATACTATTGTGGCGTCCTCTTCAGGGCGCGCGGGAATTATTGCTGCTAAGAAATATTAACTTAATCAAATTAGACCCTCGATAAACCGATAAGCTGACTGAGTTAATCATACTGATCTCTGGATAATCGTATTAGTCTCAGTAGGATTATCAATTCAATTACATAATAATATATTCATTGGATTAACCCAATTACTGAGCAACAAATAGTTGCTCCGGTTTAAGAATATTAGACAACTTAGAGGATGATTCAACTTAGGGAATTGGTCAAATTGTCCATAAAAAAAATCTAGAAAAAGTTTTTGGCTGCCTATTATTCGCTGAGGTACCCGCGCGCCAGTAATCAAACAGATTTACATTGTCTCTTATGAGTATAAAAAATCCTGTGAGCTTTCTAGTATCTTTGCTTCTGTAAACTAAGTTACACGTACCTGCACCAATTAATGTTTAGCAACCGCTTATTCGCCGAAGCGAGACTGGTCGACTACGCGCACGGCTCCTCCGCCAATAAAGCGTCGGGGGCTCGTAACGAGCAGAGGTCGTAGTGTTGTCTAATAGTATATTGTGCAACTAGTGTCGAAAATTGGACTTTTCACACGAGTGTGAGGTTTGGACACGAGCCGTAGTGTAGCACACTATACTTTTTCTACGACTGCCTCGAAAAGGGACAAATGCGCACTACTAGCTACCTTTGAAAATCGCATATGGCAAACGGCGTGCGCAAAGGGCGCTTCGCGCACGCTCCCTACAGGAGCGTGTGCAAAGTCCACTTTGCACACCCTTCCGATTGTTTGCACACGCCTTGCGTATATTTTATAATACGAATGATCATTTATGAAGCAAAATCGCAGTCGTAGAAAAAGTATAGTATGCAACACGTACGAAAATCACTCGTCACACTCGTGTAACATTGTATCTCTCGCCTACTGCTCGTGTCCAAACCGTCACCCTCGTGTGAAAAGTGCAATTTTCGACACTAGTTGCACAATATACTATTTTCTACGACTGCCACTTTGCTTCATAAATGATCATTCGAAGAAGCGTGTGAAAAGTGGACTTCGCACGCGCTTCTGTATGAGCGTTGTTTGCAACATGCGATTTTCAACGATAGTTAGTAATGCGCCTTGGTTCATTTTCGAGAAAGTCGTAGAAAAAAAAAGTAAATACAACGATGGAAGTCCAAGAATTTTTTATCTATAAGCCATTCATTTATTATTGTGGTCAAGTAGACTTTGGAAATTTGACATTTTTATGGTATCTTCTCTACATGTGCTAAAAGAAGATGGGTGTAAAAAAAGTAAAAGTTTCAAAAGTAACTAGATGACCAAAATAAGTTAATGGGCAATAGTAATAACGCATCTTTGTCTACTAACTTCAAACTAACTATCAAAATTTAGAGTATTACTGTAAAATACAGAAATCAATTTTTAGCTGTAAACACGGTTTTCGACCTTTTAAACGACTGATGAAACATCATTTCGCAAGCTCTATTTGTGCACATCCCCAGACTAGTTTGGCCGTATACGGCTCCTCAGTAATGCTTTGACACAATCAGAACTTGCGAAAATTTTCAGTACTCAAGACCACGTTTCATAGCAGCACCGAGGAAAGTCTCCCGGTGGCGCCATCTGTGTCCGTTTGTTGAACTAACGAGATCGCACTCGTCCAGCATCAATGTCATTGCCCGTTCTAAGGGAAAATGATGCAGATGACTGTAAAATACAGAAATCAATTTTTAGCCGTCAGTACTATGAAAACGCTGTTTTTGACCTTTTAAACGACTGATGAACCAACATTTCGCAAGCTCTAATTGTGCCCATCCCCACACTAGTTTCGCCGTATACAGCTCGTCAGTAAGGCTTTGACACAATCAGAACTTGCAAAAATTTTCAGTACTCAAGACCACGTTTCATAGCAGCACCCAGGAAAGTCTCCCGGTGGCGCCATCTGTGTCCGTTTGTTTGACTAACGAGATTGCACTCGTCCAGTATCAACGTCATTGCCCGGTCTAAGGAAAAATGATGCAGATTACTGTAAAATACAGAAATAAATTTTTAGCCGTCGGTACTATGAAAACGCTGTTTTCGACCTTTTAAACGACTGATGAACCATCGTTTCGCAAGCTCTATCAAAATACGGAAAAAACCACATACTTCCATAACATACAGGACGTTGCCTATCTTTTGCATTGCTGGCCTTGGATTGCAAAAGGAGGGGATGGAAACTCAATACCTCGTATATTGCAATTTCTGCACATGTCGAGAAATGAGCGCCCTTTTGAAAGCGGCACAGTGAGACCCACGTGCAGTTAGTCATGTACTGTCCACAAATCACGAACTAGACGAAAGCACTTGGTTCGTGATTCGTGACATCCAATGTTGCCGATACTTCCACGAGTTACTCCGGTTACTCCACAAATGCGTGTGAGGGAATATTCGATACGGAAGTATGTGATTCTAACCAAGTACGTTTACTGATCCGAGTCCCCAAATTTTGGCATCAAGGTCACTAAGGAATGTCCTGTACGTTATTGACGTACTTGGTAAAAACTTGCATTTTCGCGTCCGTATGTATTCGCTTATGGCCCTACATCTGTAATATTATTACATACTTACTTTTTTTCCAGAAATCGAGTTGAGTTTTCCATACAGAGATGTAATAATCAAAAGAGAAATAGATCCAAAAGAAGAATACACGCTAGAAGAGGAAATTGGCAGGTAAGAAATAGATGCTCTCTCACGTTAATTGTGGCTAACATTGGATAAAAATTGATTCTAAAATAAATTAGCCGATTTGCCAAAAGTCAAAGCAATGAACTGTAATGGCGATTTAAGGCAAAAAGATACGACCTCTTGCGATCGAATTGGAAGTAATCTGTAGTACAGTCTTGATCTGCCAACCGGTGAAGAGTGACATTTGTCTGGTTACTATGGAAACGAGGTACAAGAGATTATTTCATAATGGCGCTGCGATCTAACAGCGTTTTCGGGTGACCGCTCTGCGAATTTTACCATCCTTACATTCTTATTAAGAAAATAAAGGATGGTAATACTCTCAGAGCGCTCTAGAGCTGTCACCCGAAAACGCTGCTAGAGTGTGTACTGAGAGTGTGGCCAGAAGATGGTAATGTTTGTTGTTGGTGCCGCCATGTTTTTCAAAATTCAGTTTGTCATATGCAGTGACTTTATACTACTAGACCCAAGTATGGCTATACGTCGCCGAAAAACACGCTGTTTCCAAGACCTCCAACATTCTTTTTTCTGATCATCTCTCAACAAAGAATGGGGATACTCTCATAGCGCTCTAGAGCTGTCACCCGAAAACGCTGCTAGAGTGCCTGTACTGAGGCCCTGGTCACATACAGCCGAACGGAACGGAGCAGAAATGTCAATAACGTCATTACACATGTCAATTCCGATTTTAGCTTTTATCTGATTGGTTTAAAGTCAACTGTCAAATTATGCTCCGTTCCGCTTTTAACCAAGTTCCGCTGTATGTGACGTCGCCCTCAGGGCCTAAAAGCTAAAATAGGAATTGACATGTGTAATGACGTTATTGATATGAGTAATGACGTTATTGACATTTCTGCTCCGTTCCGTTCCGCTGTATGTGACGGCGGCCTCAGGGTGTGGCCAGAAGATGGTAACGTTTTCTGTTGGTGCCGCCATGTTTTTTCAAAAGTCAGATATCCGTCCGATATTAAAAAATGGTATGAACTTTAAAGGCGATTTGGGGAATTTGGAAACTCAAAAATTCTTCAATTGCCCCTAATGTATCTTGGACTTAAAGCGTTTACATATTGTGTTACGTTTTTACTTTTCCCAAAGTATTAACCTTGTTTAGTCCGGCCCTGGCGAGGTTTCCGTTGGCCAAGGTCGATAATATTGAATATTGGAAGATCTCAAACCCTTCACCTTGATTGGCCCTGAAGGTTAACTGAAGGTCGTGACATCACCATTTGCCACCAATGGGAATTTTTGTAGAATTTGCACACCATTTTTGGTACTTTTGTACTTTTGTACGGCCCTAGTTTTTTTGGGTTGAGGATTCTAGAAGGCAACTTTATGATTCTTCTTTTTCTTCTTCTGTGAGCTTCTTGGCTGGCTGCTGAACCACGGATTTCGCCTAGCGGATTTAAGAAATAAATCAGAACTACCCTCAATTTTGTCTTGGCTATAAAAGTGCCTTACCTAGTCTAGTGACTGATTTGCAATTATTGAATGGTTTAGTGAACTGATTAACTTAACCCGAAGACCATAGTTGATACCAGCACATGGTTTTCTCTTTAGGCCACCCGTCACCCTAAGGTATGTAAATTTCTATTACTTTTCTTACTGCAAAATTATTCTGATTAGCTATAGTCTTGATCTTTTGTTACTTTGAGAGTCTGTTCTTTAACACTTACCCACTTTCACTTTTTGCACATTCCATATTTCTTCCTAGCATCGACTAGACGAGTACCTTTGTTTCAGGCCTTCTTTTAAGAGTTTGGGTTTTCTTTCCTGACTCATTATTTTTTTTGATACATCCTTAATGCTCTAATCAACTTGGAAGAGTGGACCCCCTTTTTCGAAACATCTTACAACTGCAAATTCATCGAGACAACTCCTGGACACTCTGGCCTTAGCTTCCTCTCGGGGTATCTGCCTATCACCATATTAGGATACTGCTTGTGACTGGTAGGAGGCCTGGAGAAGTCAGGTGGGTCCATTCCATTTTTTTGTTTTAACCACCATCATAACCACATTTTGTGGACCGTACCTATTGAAGCCAAGTTTCTTTATTTGGAACATGAGAAGTAGTACCTATAAGTTAAACATAACCTGTTAGGTACACCTTATAACTTTTAAGTGCATCCTTTTTACCTTAAGTTTTAAGTATACACAAAGCACCACAACACATATTAGCACTACAACACATTTCATCGTCTCACGAACATGTAAACCAGACGTATACGTATATGGCCGGTATGGGTACTATTCCCTAAATGTTGTCTGATTTTTTTAAGAATTTAAAAGCCTCTACAAGGTTAGTTCAGGTACACAGACTTTGGACATAGAAGATTATTTACTTTTATTAATATTGTATCTATTATTTAACAATCCTCAATATAAATATCCAAACTCATAGCCTAAACAAACCATAGCACAGCTGAACCAGGCTGAAGTTAGATTCAGATTTAGATTCAATATTCAGATTTTTACAACGGACCAGATAAGTACTGAACATAATGAAACAAATATATATAAATGGGTTCTGACAAACTACCATGCACGCATATGCACTTTTTAAACCCTACTTGAGACTTACGCGAAATAAATTCGTAAGGGGTAAAATCTACCCCCTCTTGGAAAAGCAAATTCAAAATTCTGCAAATATGACGTTGTGCACTACTCTAGTAAGGAGAAGGAGGCAGGCCTATATGCATATTGTAACACCCTATGTGAGATTCATTCGAAATAACTTCGTAGGGGGTATAAATTACCCCCACCCCGAAAAGAAGTAAAACTCAAAACAGCGCAAACCTGACGTTGTGCACTATTCTAGTAAATAGTAGGAGGGAGGCCTAGATGCACTTTATCACACACTATGCGAGATTCATTCCAAATAACTTCGTGGGGGTAGAAATTACCCCCACCCCGAAGAGCAATAAAACTCAAAATAGCGCAAACCTGACGTTGTGCACTATTCTAGTAAACAGTAGGAGGGAGGCCTAGATGCACTTTATCACACCCTATGCAAGATTCATTCGAAATAACTTCGTGAGGGTAGAAACTACCCCCACCCCGAAAAGCAATAAAACTAAAAATAGCGGAAACCTGACGTTGTGCACTATTCTAGTAAACAGTAGGAGGGAGGCCTAGATGCACTTTATAACAACCTATGCAAGATTCATTCGAAATAACTTCGTGAGGGTAGAAACTACCCCCACCCCGAAAAGCAATAAAACTAAAAATAGCGGAAACCTGACGTTGTGCACTATTCTAGTAAACAGTAGGAGGGAGGCCTAGATGCACCTTATCACACCCTATGCAAGATTCATTCGAAATAACTTCGTGAGGGTAGAAACTACCCCACCACGAAAAGCAAAAAAACTCAAAATACCGGAAACCTGACGTTGTGCACTATTCTAGTAAATAGTAGGAGGGAGGCCTAGATGCACTTTATCACACCCTATGCAAGATTCATTAGAAATAACTTCGTGAGGGTAGAAACTACCCCCACCCCGAAAAGCAATAAAACTAAAAATAGCGGAAACCTGACGTTGTGCACTATTCTAGTAAACAGTAGGAGGGAGGCCTAGATGCACCTTATCACACCCTATGCAAGATTCATTCGAAATAACTTCGTGAGGGTAGAAACTACCCCCACCCCGAAAAGCAATAAAACTCAAAATAGCGGAAACCTGACGTTGTGCACTATTCTAGTAAATAGTATGAGGGAGGCCTAGATGCACTTTATAACACCCTATGCAAGACTCATTCGAAATAACTTCGTGGGGGGTAGAAACTACCCCCACCCCAAAAAGCAATAAAACTCAAAATAGCGCAAACCTGACGTTGTGCACTATTCTAGTAAATAGTAGGAGGGAGGCCTAGATGCACTTTATCACAACCTATGCAAGATTCATTCGAAATAACTTCGTGAGGGTAGAAACTACCCCCACCACGAAAAGCAATAAAACTCAAAATAGCGGAAACCTGACGTTGTGCACTATTCTAGTAAATAGTATGAGGGAGGCCTAGATGCACTTTATCACACCCTATGCAAGATTCATTCGAAATAACTTCGTGAGGGTAGAAACTACCCCACCACGAAAAGCAAAAAAACTCAAAATACCGGAAACCTGACGTTGTGCACTATTCTAGTAAATAGTAGGAGGGAGGCCTAGATGCACTTTATCACACCCTATGCAAGATTCATTCGAAATAACTTCGTGAGGGTAGAAACTACCCCACCACGAAAAGCAAAAAAACTCAAAATACCGTAAACCTGACGTTGTGCACTATTCTAGTAAATAGTAGGAGGGAGGCCTAGATGCACTTTATCACACCCTATGCAAGATTCATTCTAAATAACTTCGTGAGGGTAGAAATTACCCACACCCCGAAAAGCAATATGACTCAGGATAGCGTAATCCTGACGTTGTACACTATTCTAGTAAAGAGAGCGAGGGAGATGCACATAATAACACCCTATGTGGGATTTATTGGAAATAACTTCGTTGGGGGGATGATGTAAAATTTCAAATTTTTATGTTCTGCCTTTTCTCAATAAGCTATTTTTTCCGTTTTCCGTTTTCCGTTTTCAGGTCAGGAGTAGGCCAACATCCATATTTCGGGATCTTTTCGCCAATTTTTTTATTAAAGCACTCTGATTTTTTATTGAGAGCGAAACATAAAATGTGTGAAATTCTTGTTGCTGATATCGTTTCAATCGTGGTAGTTCGGACAAGTGGTAAAGAATCTTACTGTTTTCTGTCATTTGTTGACATATTGTCTGCGGATTGATACCGATTCAAAAAAATTAAAAGTAAGTGCCGTTTTTTCTAGTATACTAGCATTCAAAAAATATGATATCATTATTGTTGATACTCGTTACTTATAATAGCAATATTAAATAACATAACCTTTCTAGAGGCAAAGGGGAATTGAGTATTGCCCTCGCAGATAGCCAACATCAATATCTCTAGACGGTTTAGTCATTTTTGTAGAACTTATACAGAGGGAATCAAAATATTCTTAAAAATTTTGTTAGTATTATTTTTAAATCGTCGTAATTCGCGAACAAGTTGACGGATTATTATTTTTATTCTTTGTATCGAAAGTATTATCTACAAATTGTTTCACATCAAGGGAGTTTTCCAAAAGTGATTACTGAATTACAGGTACGGACTTGACAAAATAAATATACGGGGTGAATCATAATGGGTGGTCGAAAATGAAATCTCATATTTTTTGGTCGATTTTAAGGGCGGTCTGTCATACAATTGTGTTACCTATCGAGCTTCGTTAAAAAGTTACAGGGTGATGAAGTTAGAATTTGAAAATGCATATGTCTTGATTATTCAGGAAAGAGTAGGAGATATTTTAATGAAGCTTGGTATGTTTTGACTACTATGAAAGGAGCACACTTTGCAATAAAAAAATAATTTTTATTTCCTCCAGTGGCGTGCGTACCAGCACATTGACATATATTATTTGAAAAAAAAAGGGTACGCCACTGGTTTTTCGAAAAACGAAATTTAATTTTTTAATCCTCATCCATCTCTGAAGAAATAACCCCTCTTCAGATTTTTTAGTACGACGCAGGGTATATGAGTAAATTAATAAAAATCATTGCCATACCGCCATTTTAAGTAGTCTGAGAACAGCATTAAAGTTTGATGTGGCGCGCGTACCAGCACCTCGACGCATATTACCTGAAGAAAAATTGGTACGCCACTTGCTTTAGAAAAATAAAATCTAATTTTTGAATTCCCCATCCATCTCTAAATAAAAATGCCCTCTTCAAGTTTTTTAGTACCATGCACCGTTTTCGAGAAAATAAATAAAAACCATTATAAAGCAAGACCCTGAAATTGTTGCGTCAAAAATTGGAAGCAGGTGGCTATTATTATCCTAAGAGGTGGAAATTGTTAGCATCTCAAGATATCTGTGTTTTTATTGTGATGTATTTGATTGATTCTTCCCTCATGAATTAAGATCTTATCTTAGTTTGTCTTGTCTTATCCATCACTACAATTCTGAAGCAAAAAACTCACTTAACTTATTTTAGTAAGACTGTATTTGAGTAAATAAATAAGAAGCATTGCGATATAGCCATTTTAAGCAGTATGGCAATAGTCGCGAGGCATGTAGTTTATGGGTTGAATTATGTTGCTTATCAATAGGTTTTAATATTCAAGCATAAGAAATGGAATTTTGATATTTTAGATTTTCTATCAATCTTAAATGGGTTGGGCGAGACTAGGCTACATTACAATGGTTTTTATTTATTTACTCAGAAACGGTGCGTCGTACTGAAAAACCTAATGAAGACGTTTTTATTCCGAGATGGATGGAGAAGTGAAAAAGTAGATTTGATTTTTTGAAAACCAGTGGCGCACCAATTTTCCTTCAAGTAATATGGGTCGAGGGGCTGCGCCACTGGCAAAAATAAAAATAATTTTTTATTGCAAATTATGCGCCTTCCACAGATGTCGAAACGTACCCAATTCCATTAAAACATCTCTTACCCTTTCGGAATAATCAAGATATATGTATTTTGAAATTCTAACTTCAACACCCCGTAACTTTTTAACGAAGCTCGATAGGTGACACAAATGTATGACAAACTCCCCTTAAAATCGACCAAAGAATATGAGATTTCATTTTCGTCCTCCCATTATGACTCACCCTGTATATCTTTGAGGCCCAATATCTCCCTTAGGAGTGGCGAGAAGAGGTTAGCTGACAACTACTGTTATTTGGACCTGCATCTAACATTGTATTTTAAACAGTTTAAATAAATATCGATTTTTCTCGATTTTTTTTTTTTTTTTGATCAAAATCTGGAGAGTTTCCGATAAAGGTGCATGCAGCTGAAAATAATGGGGGGCCAGTCCGTTCTTGTCTTTTTGATAAGAATAGAAGCCGGGTTTTAGTGGCGAATAATGGTTATTATTTCGGTAAAACATTACACCAAAAAATCGTCCAAATATAAATACAAAGTGGTTCAAAATTTTCAGCCAAAAACTGTAAACAACTTTACATTGATTGCAACGTACGTACGTATTTGAGGACCTATGTCACCCTACGAGTGACGTTAGGAAAAAAAGTTATATGATAAATTACCGTTATTTTGACCTGCCCTATACGTTTCCGAAAAATTGTCACGTACTCATGGGACACCCTGTAGGCTACGCATAGATGAACTCAACAGAGAGAAAAAATTAGGTAGGTAGTTATAGCATCTCTACTTCATTGGGCAATGGGTCGGCTCGACGTTGATCGCCGTCAGCCGAGCAAGTAATTCAAATGCCATAAAATATTTCAAATACCCCTAAAGTATTTCAAATACTACAAAGTATTTCAAACACCAAGCATCAAATATCGAAATTCAAAAGTAATTGAAATAAATGCTTCAAATACCAAAAGTTCTTGAATAACTTTTCAAAATAATCCTATTTTAAATACTGCCCAGCTCTGCTTATAATAGTGTACCCTATTATCAATTTTTGCGTTTTATTTCATGTATTAGAAAAGATTAAATTGCAATTTTCACGAACAACAGTACTTTATTGGCAACAAACAAAGCTTTTCAAGGTGGGGTGATTTCTACCCTCACGAAGTTATTCCGAATGAATCTTGCATTGATCAAATGTTGAGTGATACAGTGCATCTAGGCCTCCCTCCTACTATTTACTAGAATAGTGCACAACGTCAGGTTTGCGCTAGTTTAGTTGTATTCCATTTTGGGGTGGGGGTAATTTCTACCCCCCCACGAAGTTATTTCGAATGAATCTCGCATAGGGTGTTATAATGTGCATCTAGGCCTCCCTCCTACTATTTACTAGAATAGTGCACAACGTCAGGTTTCCGCTATTTTGAGTTTTATTGCTTTTCGGGGTGGGGGTAGTTTCTACCCTCACGAAGTTATTTCGAATGAATCTTGCAGAGGGTGTGATAAAGTGCATCTAGTCCTCGCTCCTACTATTTACTAGAATAGTGCACAACGTCAGGTTTGCGCTATTTTGAGTTTTATTGCTTTTCGGGGTGGGGGTAATTTCTACCCCCCACGAAGTTATTTCGAATGAATATTGCATAGGGTGTTATAAAGTGCATCTAGGCCTCCCTCATACTATTTACTAGAATAGAGCACAACGTCAGGTTTCCGCTATTTTGAGTTTTATTTCTTTTCGTGGTGGGGGTAGTTTCTACCCTCACGAAGTTATTTCGAATGAATCTTGCATAGGTTGTTATAAAGTGCATCTAGGCCTCCCTCCTACTGTTTACTAGAATAGTGCACAACGTCAGGTTTCCGCTATTTTTAGTTTTATTGCTTTTCGGGGTGGGGGTAGTTTCTACCCTCACGAAGTTATTTCGAATGAATCTTGCATAGGGTGTGATAAAGTGCATCTAGACCTCCCTCATACTATTTACTAGAATAGTGCACAACGTCAGGTTTGCGCTATTTTGAGTTTTATTGCTTTTTGGGGTGGGGGTAGTTTCTACCCTCACGAAGTTATTTTGAATGAATCTTGCATAGGGTGTGATAAAGTGCATCTAGGCCTCCCTCCTACTATTTACTAGAATAGTGCACAACGTCAGGTTTGCGCTATTTTGAGTTTTATTGCTTTTTGGGGTGGGGGTAGTTTCTACCCCCCACGAAGTTATTTCGAATGAGTCTTGCATAGGGTGTTATAAAGTGCATCTAGGCCTCCCTCATACTATTTACTAGAATAGTGCACAACGTCAGGTTTCCGCTATTTTGAGTTTTATTGCTTTTCGTGGTGGGGGTAGTTTCTACCCTCACGAAGTTATTTCGAATGAATCTTGCATAGGTTGTTATAAAGTGCATCTAGGCCTCCCTCCTACTGTTTACTAGAATAGTGCACAACGTCAGGTTTCCGCTATTTTGAGTTTTATTGCTTTTTGGTGTGGGGGTAATTTCTACCCCCCACGAAGTTATTTCGAATGAATCTTGCATAGGGTGTGATAAAGTGCCTCTAGGCCTCCCTCCTACTATTTACTAGAATAGTGCACAACGTCAGGTTTCCGCTATTTTGAGTTTTATTGCTTTTCGGGGTGGGGGTAGTTTCTACCCTCACGAAGTTATTTCGAATGAATCTTGCATAGGGTGTTATAAAGTGCATCTAGGCCTCCCTCATACTATTTACTAGAATAGTGCACAACGTCAGGTTTCCGCTATTTTGAGTTTTATTGCTTTTCGGGGTGGGGGTAGTTTCTACCCTCACGAAGTTATTTCGAATGAATCTTGCATAGGGTGTGATAAGGTACATCTAGGCCTCCCTCCTACTGTTTACTAGAATAGTGCACAACGTCAGGTTTCCGCTATTTTTAGTTTTATTGCTTTTCGGGGTGGGGGTAGTTTCTACCCTTACGAAGTTATTTCTAATGAATCTTGCATAGGGTGTTATAAAGTGCATCTAGGCCTCCCTCATACTATTTACTAGAATAGTGCACAACGTCAGGTTTCCGCTATTTTGAGTTTTATTGCTTTTCGTGGTGGGGGTAGTTTCTACCCTCACGAAGTTATTTCGAATGAATCTTGCATAGGTTGTTATAAAGTGCATCTAGGCCTCCCTCCTACTGTTTACTAGAATATTGCACAACGTCAGGTTTCCGCTATTTTTAGTTTTATTGCTTTTCGGGGTGGGGGTAATTTCTACCCCCACGAAGTTATTTGGAATGAATCTTGCATAGGGTGTTATAAAGTGCATCTAGGCGTCACTCATACTATTTACTAGAATAGTGCACAACGTCAGGTTTGCGCTATTTTGAGTTTTATTGCTTTTCGTGGTGGGGGTAGTTTCTACCCTCACGAAGTTATTTCGAATGAATCTTGCATAGGTTGTTATAAAGTGCATCTAGGCCTCCCTCCTACTGTTTACAAGAATAGTGCACAACGTCAGGTTTGCGCTATTTTGAGTTTTATTGCTCTTCGGGGTGGGGGTAATTTCTACCCCCACGAAGTTATTTGGAATGAATCTCGCATAGTGTGTGATAAAGTGCATCTAGGCCTCCCTCCTACTGTTTACTAGAATAGTGCACAACGTCAGGTTTGCGCTATTTTGAGTTTTATTGCTCTTCGGGGTGGGGGTAATTTCTACCCCCACGAAGTTATTTGGAATGAATCTCGCATAGTATGTGATAAAGTGCATCTAGGCCTCCCTCCTACTATTTACTAGAATAGTGCACAACGTCAGGTTTGCGCTATTTTGAGTTTTATTGCTCTTCGGGGTGGGGGTAATTTCTACCCCCACGAAGTTATTTGGAATGAATCTCGCATAGTGTGTGATAAAGTGCATCTAGGCCTCCCTCCTACTATTTACTAGAATAGTGCACAACGTCAGGTTTGCGCTGTTTTGAGTTTTACTTCTTTTCGGGGTGGGGGTAATTTATACCCCCTACGAAGTTATTTCGAATGAATCTCACATAGGGTGTTACAATATGCATATAGGCCTGCCTCCTTCTCCTTACTAGAGTAGTGCACAACGTCATATTTGCAGAATTTTGAATTTGATTGCTTTTCCAAGAGGGGGTAGATTTTACCCCTTACGAATTTATTTCGCGTAAGTCTCGAGTAGGGTTTAAAAAGTGCATATGCGTGCATGGTAGTTTGTCAGAACCCATTTATATATATTTTTTTCATTATGTTCAGTACTTATCTGGTCCGTTGTAAAAATCTGAATATTGAATCTAAATCTGAATCTAACTTCAGCCTGGGCACAGCTGCTTATTGATTTTTCACCTATTATCGTATTCGTTATCGTGATTCGTCCTGTAGGGCTGTTGGGTTCGTATTATCGAACCAATGTACAGTTGTATTTATATGCTATCTAGCACATCTACCCCACGACCACTCTCCGGCTCGAGGGTAGCTAGCTGTCGGGTTTTGCTCCACGACTCAGTTGGACCAACGATTGACCTTTGTTTCGGATCACCCACCTTTTGTGTTTACCTCCTTTTTGGTAACCGCCTTTTCATTTTTTTTTAATAAAATAAAGAAAAAAAAAAGGGTAACAATTGGTACGAAGTACGATCTACAGTTCATCCTTATTCTGCAAAAATTTATTTTAATGCTTCTTTCACTCAATGTTAATTTTGAAAAAAGATGGCGGACATTCCGTTATGGCCACACTCTCTCATTACAGTCAGTGCAAGTTTGAATAGAGCGCCTGTAATAAGAGTATGGGCAATCACTCAATGTTAATTTTGAAAAAAGATGGCGGACATTCCGTTATGGCCACACTCTCTCATTACAGTCAGTGCAAGTTTGAATAGAGCGCCTGTAATAAGAGTATGGGCATAAGGTAGTATGGTTTCCTACTGGTGCCGCTATGTTTTTTAAAAAGTCAGTTCTTCATATACAGGGTGTTTTTTTAAGTGTTACCACCATTGCTATTTCCGAAACGGTAAGAGTTACAAGGTCACTTATATTAGGAAAATTTGTCGTTAGTTGAGCTCCTTTAAGATTCCAATTTAAGGTTGCCTCATTTTCGGTGGTTTCCGAGTTTTTTGTCCTGTAACTATTCGTGATAAAAGACAATGTTTAATTAGAAAGTGTAATAACTTTTTAATCTCTACAAAATGGCATATCGCATGTCATTATGTATCTTTTAATAACTGAGTGATCGTTACCAACTAATTTTTTTTGTATATACCTAGTCATTCCTGAAAGATCCCTGTCGGCTTTTTGCCAAAAATGAAATTTTTTTCGACATAAGCCCACAACTTTTTAATTTAATTTAAAACTAATAATTACCCTATCAAGAAAAAATTTTTCATACAAAAATAAATGTTTTGGACTATCTTTAGGTTACAACTTAAATGGTAAAATATATTTTTAGAATATATGGCCCATGTTTAAATACAACCTTTATTAATAAAGTTTTTCAAATTTTGTAAAAAAAGGAAGACATGAAACTTTATAACACTATTGTACTACCCTGTATATCTTGTCAAGTCGGCAGTTCATTAGTTCGTATTACATAAAGCGATTTCGGGTGGCATATTAATCTAGCTTAGTATACTATATTTAGTTTACATTGTGCCTTTAAATATAAACTTAAATTTAAATAAAAACATATATAAAATGTAGGTTACCAGAGGCGATTGGTATGCCAAGTGAAATCACCTATAATGTGTGTTGGATGAGGAAGGATAAATATGGCAGTCTTTAAATTACGTGTTTTTCACTTTGTTATTTTTTAGAGGAAAATTTGGAATAGTCTACAAATGCAAAGAGAAAACGTCGGGTCTAGCCCTGGCGGCAAAGTACGTCTCCTGTCCAAAGAAAGAGGACAGACGCAACGTGGAAAGAGAAATAGACATAATGCGAATGCTTCAACATCCCAGGCTTATTCAGATCTATGATGCTTTTGAAAATGGAAAAGTCATGTGTGTCATATTGGAATTGTAAGTAAAGAACGAAAGGTTTTTTTCAGTTTTTTCCTTCGTATAACTCATAAACTCTCTTCTATCCATCAAATTGGGATGTGTGGTATCCAAGATCTCTACATAAGTCATTTGTAACCATCTTAGTTAGATAATTTTGAAGCAGACCGTGTATGCACTTAATTTATCTTACACTTAATTTTTCTACCTGTTTATCCAGTTAAAAATGGAAACTCAAGCTGACATTGAAATATCTGAATGGTTACCGTTACCAAATAACAATATGCAAAACACGTTGGAAATGTTCCAATTTATCTAAGAAAGATCCTATACAGGATTGAAACATTTGAAACAGCTGTTTGCTTTTTTTTTCTCGAATAAGTATACAGTGTGTCCATGATTCAATTCTCTGTACAGTGATCTCGCGTCTTGTAATAGCACTGAAACGGTTAAATGATGAATTTTATTCATTTTAGCTCAAGGTGTACTTTTTTTTCTTACAGTCGCCATCTTGTGTTTCATTTTTTTTTTTTATTTAAAGTGAAATATAATAATGTTAAAATGATGTGACACTTTTTGAAAATTGCTCTAATAAAGTTTATGCCGAATTTTGAATATTTTAAAGTAGAGAAAATACAGCACTGTTTTGCAAAAGCATGTTTTCGATTTTAGAAATATAACTCAAAACAAAAAAAAATACCTTGTTGGGTGGCCTATTAAGTTACATGAAATAAAACCTGAAATAACCTTTGAAGTAGCTCTTAGAAGAAGCAAAATCTCTGTATAGAGAATCGAATTATGGATTAACTGCATTTAAAAGTAAAAAAATCTGCTTGTCTAATCTCACCAAATTGCTATTTTTATAGAATTGAAGGTGGAGAATTATTCGAGAGAGTGATAGACGACGACTTTATACTAACCGAGAAAGCTTGTACAGTATTTATGAGGCAAATCTGCGAGGGAATTGACTTCATCCACAAACAAAGAATATTGCATCTAGACATGAAGGTACAGTCACTTCACTTCAAAGGGTTGTGTTCGGTAAATGAGAGAAACTTTCGTGTTTTAGCCTGAAAACATACTTTGCCTGACAAAAACCGGCAACAGAATAAAGATTATAGATTTCGGTTTAGCCAGGAAGTTTGACCCGGACAAAAAGCTGCAGGTGCTGTTCGGGACTCCGGAGTTTGTGGCCCCGGAAGTTGTAAACTTTGACGCCATAGGATATGGAACCGACATGTGGTCGATAGGAGTGATTTGTTACGTGTTGTAAGTTGTTTATATTGTTTACAATAAATAAATCTCTCCGATATCTGGTTCTATAGGTTGTCTGGGCTATCACCGTTTATGGGCAGTACGGACGTGGAGACCATGGCGAACGTAACTATATCGAAATATGACTTCGACGACGAAGCTTTTCAGAATATTTCGGAGAATGCCAAAGACTTTATTAGGAAACTTTTAATTAAGGATATAAGGTAAGCAGCACACTTGGAAATATGTTTAAGGTGTAGGGACATTCGACACTTTCATTATATTGTAATTGAATTTATCTGTCGGTCATTATATTATACGTTAAATAAGCCTACAGAGAGCAAGAGTCCAGTTTGCTTAACTATAATTATTTATCAGGTTTTGTCCATAGCCATGATAATATTGTTTAAGTATGCGGTTCTTAAACGTGGTTCTTCCAAAACATATCCGAGAGGCACAATTCGGATTTAGGAACGGACTCGGTACACCGGAAGCATTGTTTAGCCTTATTGTTCTAATACAAAGAGCACGCGATGTAAACTTCAATGTCTTTGCCTGTTTCAAAGCTTTTGATAAAGTAAATCACACAAAACTACTGGAAACGCTCAGACAGGCCTGGATGACAGGGACATCCGCATTATATCTAACCTTTACTAGAAACAAAAGGCTCGTGTACGGGTGGAGAATGCGATGCTCTGAGGAGTTTGAGGTACGCCAGGTAATTCAACAGGCTCTCTCCTCTGCTCTTTAATGTTTATTCGGAGAGACTGTTCGCGGAGGCTTTGAAAAGCACAGATGACGACATTTTGCGAAACGGTGTACTTATTAATAATCTAAGGTACGCAGACGACACAGTCCTAATTGCAGACACAGCTGAGGGTGTGTCTGCAATCTGGTTAATAGACAGAGTCTGCGAAACCTACAACATGCGCCTAAACACAAATAAAACCAAGGTTATGGTAATAAGCAAACATGATATTGTTGGCCAGTTTTACGCAAAGAGCTCCCAAATGGAAACGGTTACATCGATAAGCTACCTGGGCACATTTCTTAACAACAAATGGGAACAAATAAAAGAAATTAAAATCGGAATTGAGAAGAATTGAACAGCTTTTAATCTCATGAGAAGCGTGCTGTACAATTTAAATATAGGTCTGTACCTCAGAGTAAGAGTTCTTAGATGCTACGTTTTCTCAATGCTAACATATGGGGTGGAAGCTTGGACTCTGATTGACGCTGCATGTAAACGTCTGGAAGCATTTGAGATGTGGTGCTACAGACGCATGCTTAGAATATCATGGATTTACCACGTAACCAACGAAGCCGTCCTACAGCGTATGAGAAAACAGAATGAGGTTTTAAACGTAATCAAGGAGCGCAAACTTTCATACTTCGGACATGTTATGCAAAAACCAAAAATATAGCCTACTTCAGCTTATTTTGCAGGGCAAGCTTGACGGCAAAAGAGGTCCTGGAAGACGACGAGTATCGTGACTGCGAAATCTGAGACACTGGACAGGAATTACATCTATGGATCCGTTTCGGGCTGCAGCAAATAAAATCAGATGGGCCATAGTAATCACCAACGTCCACTGAGGATAAGGCACAAGAAGAAGAAGAAGAATGCGGTTCCTACCTGCTTTAAGGGCCAATTTTACATGCCAAGTTTGAACTCCACTTAAGGCCCTTTTAACAACAGTTTCCTTATTTCGAAAACTTTTGTTGACCCCGGGACCAAACCGCTGTCAAAATCAACTGCATTCCGCCAGAATAATGAGATTAATGACGATTGGGTCAATCCTACAAAGACTATGCTTGACCTCATTTCGACATACACGTCACACTTTCGCACGGGTCCATCTCCATGTCTTCCTCAATCATTCTTTCTTAAATTCTTCACTCTTTGCTCATCCTATTTTGACTTGTCGGACATTCGTCTCTCTATAAATTCCTTGAATGTATCTTTTGGATAGGTTAATGCTCTTTCTCGCATGACTACAATGTCCCTGCAGGCAGGGCATAAAAAGCCAGTTGGGGAACTATAGCTGTATCTTTCACCTATAAAAGGACTTTAAGGAAGGCTTTAAGCCCATTCTGACTTCATAAGTAAATAAGACTTTCTTTCAGTCAACCAAATGTAAGTGATTTAAAAATGGTAAAAATGGTAAAAAAAAGTCGCGTTTTTAATGGTTTCAATAACGTGTATTGAGCCACCTTTCGAATAACTTTCCTCAAACGTCTTAAAGTTCTTACAATTCTAAAAACTTCGTTCAGAAATTCGCGTACGATCAGAGCTCGGTGCGACCTGGTATCCTCCATAAACAAAAAATTGTCGCCTATGGTGCAACATGGTGTTCTCTCTCTTGGATGTGCCTCTTGGATACGTTAATGCTTTCCTCGGATCAATGCAAGGTTTAGGTATACGGACCTCCAGACAAATTCCTCCAAAATATTATGTCGCCACCATCTAAAGCCAGTTGGGGAACTATGTCTGTATCTTTCAGCTGCACTTCTGTAGATAAAAATGTGTCCATCGGAAGGCCTTAAGCCCACTCTGACTTCATCAGTAAACAAGACTTTCGTCCAGTTGTTCAAATTCCAATTCAGGTTGTTTTCCAGCTCAGCCAAGTTCATGGGAGTAGAAACCCGTCGTCTAGTATGTGGCTTCAGCAGTTCCCAAACATGTTCAATCACAAGGGGGGTAGGTGGTCACCAATTTGTCGATCAACCCACCTGCATACTAGTTTCGGGGTCGACCCCTCATCAGTACAGCTTTGGCTGGTCGACAACGACAAATTGGGGACCATGATTTGGCTACTTAAAGCCGGAAACGTACGGTACGTTTACGTACCGGAAATACGCTGGTGGATGTCACCTGCTTCTGCTCTGTACAACATCTCACATGTTCAATCACGTTAAGGTCAGGACTACGCGCTGGCCACAATAAACGTTGTTTGCCATCCTCATTTAGATATTCGGCGTACCATCAGAAGTCGGTGCGACAAGGATTCTCCATAAACAAAAATTTGTCGCTTATGTGAAGTGCCAAAAATATGACAAGTTATTTGTGGGTTTGCGTTTTTGTTTATTTGTTATATTGGGCACCTCCCCGGTTGTAGAGCAACTCACTTATCTTGCTTCCCCCCATTTTGTTATGTCCACTGTGGTCGCAGACCACAGCAGACCTCAGTGACATGTGCTTCATCTCACAATTGAGGCACTTGCACTTGCTGATATCAAAAGCAGCGTCCTTTTCTGCGACTCCGAAATTGAATGTCTACGGTACCTTCCTTAAAAAGGGTAGCTAACCAGAACCCTTCAGTTAAAAGGGTACATCATCTGAACTGACCTAAATGAAGTGATCAGTATGAACTTAAGGAGAAGACGGAATTAATATCAGGGTTGGTACTGTCAGGGGCTATCCTAAACTGGTAGCCTTCCATGTGCAAGTCCATACACCATCACGATAACTATAAAACAAACAGAAGCACCACGCACCACAAAAATTTAATTTTGTGTACAAAGTAGAAGAATTTCCTGAGCTAATTCAAGAGACTGATTGAAAAGCGGGTTCCCAAAAAGAAAGTGTCACCAAATCTCGCAAGATGTTCAGAAAAAATGGCGACAAGCAAGAAACAACTAAAATTATAATTGCAGAAAAATAGGGTGAACAACCTGAGACTACTGTAACTGTAGAGAAAATAGTGTCACCTTTAGACTTCAAACCCGATTATGGAAATTATACTGTTGACGAATTTCGTGTAGAAAAAATCATCAAATTGAATAAGGGATAACTGAGGAAACTTTGGTTAAAAAAATACAAGATTAAGAAATAGACAGGAGACCAACAAGAAACTATACAGAAGTCACAACACTGAAAAAAGAGCGTGAGAAATCTAAAACCTACAGAGGAGAGTCCAGAAGAACTTTCAGCCAAGACTGTTGAAGATAACGGAAGAAATGGAGCATATCACTGTAATAAAAGAGTGTAAGCGAAAAAGACAACCGTTAAGAAAAGAAGTGTAAAAAAAGAAGAAGGGAAATAATGAACAAACCGGAAATTGTCACTATTGAAGAAGAAGGTCCACAGCCCGAGATTATTGTGTGTGTTATTGTCGAAAGAGTTGCTGAAGTTGAAGACACAATTAACTTGAAGGTGAGCGAAGAGAAACCGAAGAAACGCAAGACTAAGAAAATGATGCGAAAATTAAACTAACTTCCACTCAACAGCTAGAGAAACCATAAAAAAAGAAGTTCAAGAATTTGCATTTCCAGACTCAACTACTGGCTCAAACAGGTTGCTAGAGTAGAAAAACTAAAAAGCTAAAGACCTAGAGAAAGTACTGCTCAAGCCAGTGGAACAGCCCGCTTTACAACTCACGATACTTGAAAAGAGAAAAAAGTGAAGAAAAGGAGGAGTGAAGAAATAAACTTACCAGAAATCCATGAGGCAAAAAAGTACATTCCTAAAAAATTAAATTTTGAAGAGAAGCCTAAGGAAGAAGAAAGGACCACACCGTGGGCGCCTCAACTCAAATCAAATGTAGAGCAACAAGCCGGAGAAATGCCAGATATACTAACCTGATGTTAGTTCTTGAAGACATATTTCCTCACTCTCTATTGATACAACAGCTAAATTTATAGAAAAACAAATTGAAGCTTTCAGCGAAAGTTTTTCGTACGTGCGTAGCATTATTAATAATAAACCAAAAGAGAGTAAAGCACGTACCAAGTACCATGTGATGACAAGATTGTATGGAAGAAAATATTGCTTTACAAGAAAAATGCATTAGCAATTGCAGCAAAACACAGTATTGTATATCTCAAACACCTACCACTGTCATCCAGTTAGCCTTTGAAACCATTTTTATACCTCTTTTCTTTAGTTTTGGTTAATTCAGATAAAACATCCCTGTCTCATTAGTTTACTCATAGCGTTAAGCTTTTTGAGACTCGATTCAACTATTGCCACATGTAAGAGCAGTGACATTGATCAGTTCAGTACGAAAGTAAACCGACAGATAAATTCTATTACACAGTTTCATATTATAAGCATCTTTCATAAATCATTTTAATGAAGCAAGACAAAGACCCAAATTAGTGCATTCTACTCTCCATAAAAATACACAAACTAACAATAGTTTGGGAAAGCTCCACCTGATCGAATACTACCTTTGAAGAATCAATGGCTGTCAGAATCACAGATGACGATCATACACCTATACACTTTGCCTGTGAGACAGCTAGAACAACAAAATTCTAATTCTAATTAGATGTAAGTACTCAGATACTAACAATTACCAACTAGTGAAAAAAAATCAGAGTTCTAGTCCTGCATCCTGATGATGCAAAAATTGTGTAATAAGTAATTTATCATGAATTTCATGTATATATAATTGATCATTGGTGCTTTCCTATAAAGCGATGTAAATCCGCCCCTTCTCCCTCTGACATGTACTAATTTGGGTTGTTGAGCTAGCTTTCGCGCATGTACCACCCATTTTAACCAAGACTAACAATGGGTCTTTGTCTTTCGCCAGCCAAAGAATGACTGCTGAAGAGTGCTTGCAACACGAGTGGCTGAAAAAGAAAAGACTGCCGCCGGTCCAACGGATAAACTCGATGGACGTCGCCAAGGACAATTTGAGACAGTTCGTGGAGAGGTGGAACGAACACCCGAATTCGCCTTACATCTTCGAAGTTACCAACGGCTTCGATTTGAGTTCGAGGCGTGGTAGTAGTGTTGATGGATCGGGTTCTGGTTCTTTGGTGTGCGAGTCGCCATCGCCTTGCGAGAGTTTGGCTTCTAGTCCAGACAATGACAGCATTTTCCTGAGCGGCACTATTGACAATAGCAATAATGACCTGTTTATGCCTCCAAAAACTCTTTTGGTACCTTCAGATCACCTCAGAAGGGCTTCGGATTCCACATGTTTTGTCAAAAACCAGGACATAACCGAGAGGATTAACTTGGCTCAGGAGATCAGGCAACTGTCAGATAAGCTTTTTAGACTCTCCAACATCGAAACAGGATTTACCAATGGACTAAGCGCAAATGATGAAACCACTGCCAAAACGACTGAATCAACTTCGCCACTGCCGAAAGACCATCCTCAAAGCCCTTCCTGCAGCATACCTTGGCGCAGAAGTTCCAAGAACAAGGTTAACGTAAATACTAGTCGAGACGTGCCGATGAGTTGTCGAAGTATTTACAAGAGAAGTGACGAAGAGTTTTTAGCATTATGTGATCAACGTAAGACTTCGGATGCAAATGGGACCAAAGATCTACTCCTGCAGCTGCTGCAGAACTGGGACGGACCGAGAACCAAGAACTTTAGTCGACCGAGCACGAGGCATGGCTCTGTGTCTGAGTGGACCGAAGACGACTCTCTGGGACAAAGAACGATCAGCTCCTTGAATAATTTCTTTCAAAGTAGGGCTGCCAATAAGAAAATCACTCCGTTCCATTTCAACAAATCTTAGCTTTTAGAAAAGAAAACTATTTCTCTTGATCCTGTGTTATAGGGTTGCTTTGACCTGACATTATTTGCAACTCTCCCACTCTTGTCGAGGTGCGCTCTTTCTTTACACATGTTTGAGCAATTGGGGACTGTGTGGTTGACTACGTGAGGAATATATTTGAGATGTATGGTACCTCTAAAAAAAGGGTTAGATATCAATAAATGAAGAACAGTTTTTCAGCCACCAGGAGCTTGTAAAATTATCCCTAAGTCAATACTTTCTAGCCCGGCATTAGTTATTGTAGTATCTAGCGTTATGTTAATAATATTTATTTTCCTGGTACGTTAGAGTGAATGCACAAATTTAGTTTTAATTTATTTTTGTTACCTACCTATTGTAGCCCTCGAGAAACAACAATAATACAGGGACCACACGCATTTTTTAACGTCACCGTGTTTTGTTCTTTTTAATTTCGAATAAAGTTGTGAATATCTAACTTTAGTTTCATTATCAGTATTAGAGTTAGAAGCAGCTGCATCCGAACCCAATACACCGGTTTATTAAGTAGTTTAACAAATGCAGAAAGGCAATTTTTGCAATTCGAGTTTAAAGCCAACCTGAGATTTAAACTTCAGATTTGACATATTGCTTTGTTTAAGCCTACCATTTAACCTTAAACTGGAGATTAAATCAATTTGTAAAAGTGGGCCTAAATGAGGCATCATCGTACTTCATCAAAAACTATGGGCAGTACCTGTAGAAAATTGAAGTTCTGGGTTTTACCTAATGGACAGCGAGTTTCACTTTTAAAATTTTTGACAAGGTTGCCCATTTGGAACAACATACAGGATACCTCTAAGAAGTGATTAGTTATTAAACTAAAAGCTTCATGGGTTCTGCTATTTGGACCTTTGAAATTGTTTCCTCAAGTAGTACTTACTTGGCAACATACCGCCAAGTAAGTACTACAATGATTGGCGGGTTTTGGTCCTTGTAGAAATTTGACTGTCCACAAGCACAAACGCTATCAGCGCCATCTATTTTTAGGGCTAGTTGAGGTGGTGAGTTCAGATTCCGACTTCCATAGTCACCGTCCGGCTGTGTTAAGTAAGCAACGCCTTTTATGGTATTCCTTTCCGCTTTAACTAGAGGTTTCATTTCATCACACAGCGCCAGTTCTGTTTAGCAAAAATGACCCTTTTGGCATTCCAATCCGGTTCTCGTGGCTTTAAAGCCTCGAACAAGCCAAAAAATTCACCCATTTTAAGTTGGAGGTCATGGTTTTGCCCCTATATCCAGTCCCCGCGATCGATTTGTATGGCAGAATCGCTACGGACCTCCATTTGTGGGGTTTCATCTGACTTCGTCCTCACTACAGACCTAGTTCACCATCTTTTGGCTCACCAAGAGTTTATACCTTCGTGGTGCGCCTCTTCTTGCGATAAAAACGGGACACCCCAGGGCTTGGCAGTTTTTTCCTGGACCTTTTGACGTCTCGCGACGTTATCCCTGGAGACAGATTCTCGAAATTCTGGAGAGTAAAGTCCTTCTGGAGAATCCACCTCTCCAGTTTCAAGAACCTGGCCCCAAGAGAAAATTGCACGTTTTCCCGACAGGGTTGAAGGGTGAAAGACGCGAAAAAAACGGTAAAGTATTCTGTCTCGCTAGGCCCTAAAGCTGATATTCTCCGTTTTTCTCAATCGAGTTCAGGTTCAGGTTGAAGCGCGTTAGAGAATCGCTCTCTGTCAATGTACGTATTTACCTTGTGTGTGTGTGGATACCTCTAGAGCATTCCTTCATTCCCGAAAGAGCAGCTTTATGTTCGTTTTTTGTCTCACATTTTGTTCCTATTCTTGACTTTCTGATGTCTGGTCACTTCGAGTATTCAGCAAGCTGCATCTTGATTTTCTCCCTTTGTTGGGATATTCTCCGCACACTACTGCTGCAGACTCAATCAGTTTACCCTCCTGTTATGATAAGACATTCTATCTATAGAAACTACTACTAACTTCTCGTTGGGATCTAATAATATTATTGGGTTTTGTTCTTTCTGATCCCCTAAAGCCACCTGTGCTTCCATCCACTTCTTCAGCTTAACTTAGTGTTAAGTTCTCCATGAGGTATCCTGCGCTATTACGTTACTCTATGAGTAAAAAATTCGTTATTTTTGCCATAATAATATTTCATTAATTTGCAGTGCTCGTTTGACATCCAAAGGGGCCTTGGCCCATGCGTGGCTGAAACCGTCCGCGGTGTTCTCCGATCAAGCGCTGAACACATCAAAGCTGAAGAGGTATGTCATCAAGCGGCGATGGATCAAGGCTGTGAACACCATAATTGCGTTGAAGCGCATGGGAGCTAAAATCGATGCAGACATGATTCACATGGAAATTATGTAGTTTAGTTTATAACAATGCTATTCAGCAGTTTATCTCTTATGTAAGTTTTAATTTTCTGTTTATAGGTAGGTCCTACAATTAGGTATAATCACCTATATAAGTGTATAATAGTAGCATTAAGTTAGGATGTATAATTTAGGCATATAATCCGGACAGTATTGTGAAAAGGTTTGGGGTGATTGTAAGGATCGATAATTTTAAATGTATGAAGGGCGTTGGTATTGCGAAAACCTAATATAATAGTATATAAGCCATTCGCTTATTCTTGACATGAAGTAGGGATTGGAAATCTGGCTTTGACCTCTCAACGTGTGCTGAAAAGAGCTGCTATGAAAAAAAATAAGATTTTAAAAATAGAGAAATGGCAAAAATAAATGAATGAGTTATATATAAAATAATTCAGACCTCAGCAAAATAACCAGTAGTGAACATTATTTTTAAAGGCTCTATATAGTCGCGTTTTACATGTTTAGTGTTAGAAGTTAATGGAAATGTTGGTGTCTATTTTCACCGAAAAAAAGTGACTTACACAGGGTATCTGACGGTCGATGGTACGTTAGACGTTTATTGAAAACCGAGCATATAATTTTTCTGAAAATTTGCACAGATAACTTCCGTATTTTAAACTGAACGCACTGTATATTTTTAAGATTTTGGATTCGTCACGAAATTATAAGAATATTTTGTGTAACACAACCAATTTCGATTTTTATCTGTTTTCGAAATAATGACGTCTGAGTTGAAATGAAACGTTTTGCATTTTCGATGGGACAAATCAAATGCTTTGACTTATATAAATAATTTGTATCAACGAGCTACTATATTACATCTGGAGAAACCCTCCTGTTTTACAGTTTTGGCCCGCCTTTTTAGCAGTGGGTATCTTAAAAATGGCATCAATATCCGCTTGAATTAACGTCACTTGACCCCTTACGTTAAATGATTTGAAGTTCTGATTCGCCAATTGATGTGCTTTGATGATGAAATTACGTCATGGGTAGCTTCAAAAAGGCAGATTTCCGGCCAAAAAACGGGACCATTTTTAGGAAAATACCGGCATTGGTTGGCTCTGTCCATATCTCCTAGGTCAATGGTTTTTACATTTCTATCTTACTTTTTAAAGAAAAATTTAAATATTGATTTCGACACCTTCAAAATTTTTGCCATTTATTTGTGACAAGTGTCAAAATCTCATTTCGGAAAAATCCTGATCGACCATCGACCGCCTGGCAATCTATATGTAAAATTCGTCTATAAAAAGCTTTAAAATAGTGATTTTTAAATGTACAATATTTGTACCTAGTCTTTATAAATAGAATACGGAATATTAGATAACCTATCTTTAAGTATATAAGGGGTGTTCATTTAACAACATCATCTAGTTGGCTGTGAAATGTCAAAAGTTTAAGATGAAGAAAAAAAGTCCTTTTACTTTGATTAAGTCATCCTTTTCTGTCAATTTTTCATACCCTTCTAGACAACGTTTTCTAGAGAACAACCCGCAGTTTTAAGGATACATACATTAATCTAGTCACAAAGTATTCCTTCTCAGTTTATTTGCACCACTGAGGACGGCTTGCACATCTTTCCCTGAAGTTGAGGGAGTGGTTGAAAGTGAGGTAGGCCTTAAAATTAAAATTTGCAATGTAGAATATAGAATGGCAGATCGTTTGGCATTTCTGCCAAACGATCTGCCACAAACTTATTTTTGACAGCAATCTATTTCTATAGCAAACTTTAAGCTTTACTTTAGCTGAACTTTAAGGAAAAGGTGTGCAAACGGCTCTAACTTCCATACATAATATGGTTGCAAAAAAAATATCAATAAGGTTCTAACATATGTATATTCGTGAAGAAGGTTATTTTTTCTAAAATAAAATTATCTGTTTTCTTTGGTATTTTATTTCTCTACATAAATAAATAACTTATTATTGACATCAAGTAGGCGTTGGAAATCTGACTTTGACATTTTTATCGTATCTTCTCAACGTGTGCTGAAAGGAGATAGCTATAAAAAAAAAGATTTCAAAGGTAACAAGATGTCAAATATAAGTAAAGGAGTTATAGTTGGTTTTACATATCCACTTTTAGTGCCAAATGAGTCGTTCTTTCCGCGCAAAAACACTTGATTTGGACTTGATATTAGATAACCGAATTCGTGTTCACCATTTTATTCAGAAATGCCAGGTGTCGCCTTGACATTCCTGGAATGTTTTCTTGCATTCCATTCCTCAGCTACAAAAAAACATTATATTCAAATATTTTGTTAAAACTATCGAGAGACCATCCACATTCTAACATAAAATTCTCGTTAAAGTACCTAATAAGGATACAGGGGCTAAGGGGCATACGCATCATACAAATCGTCTACCCACTTACTTTCAATAACCAGCTTCTTGCCTACTGGCGACGGAACCTCACACCACCATATTGCTTCTACACAACACACTCAGAATTCTAAGCCTCCCCCTCCCATCTTCATGACTCTTCTCCTTCTCTTCCACTTGTGTGTAGAAGCTAACATCGTAGTGACTCACTCAGCAGATTAAACTCGCATTCAGCAGACTAAACTCTATCTAGTCTGCTGAGTGAATGAGACCTGACAGAGGTTGAAATAACACAAAAATGATTCATCACCTGAAGAACCAGAAGTAGAACTTCAACATGAGCCAGTTCCTGTGCTAACATCAATTCCCCAGATCAGCCTATATTTAGGCCCCAAATTCGATGCAGTCAATCTAATTATTCCTACTCAGCAGAGTGTGAGGAAGAGAATAGATTCGGTCCAGCCCACAGAGGAATAATTAACTAAAGTCCCTTATTTACAAAATTTTGTCTGGCATCATTTCTAAAGGTTCGGGGCGATGTTGCCCGCTCTCAGGGTCCAACTACACAACCCATATGTTTATATGTTGTGTAGACAAATGTAGCCGTACAGCACAATCAAAACATAGGCAGAAAATCTTCTTAATTGACGAATTGGCAACAGTGCTGTCAATTCAATGTGTGTGTCAACCTCATTGAACTAATGTCAACCACAAAATGTCAAAACGTGTTTCCTTTTGTGTTTGAAGTTGAGACAGTGCTGGCGAACGTTTTGTGCGATTTTTTGGTGTTTTATTAAAGATTTTATCATTGTGGTGGGATATTGTGGCATATGTACACTTCTGTATGCAGACTTCTAGTTAAAAAAGTGGGACAGAAATCTCTCGTATCACAGGTAAGTGAATGTATCATGTTTTCACCGATTACCCGACTCGGCGGCCATTTTTTCATTCCCCTCGCGACGCGCGCCCCCTGTCGTCCATATGCATGTTGGAAGTAAACAAACCTGACAATTTATGATTGACTCACTGAGTCTATCTAGTTTGAAAGTCGATGGTTCAGCCTCTTCTTCTTTTCTTTGTGGATATGTACTGCCACTGGTTCTCATCCAGCAGTTATTCAAGTTCCTTAGTCAGCAATTCGAAATCCGAGTTAAAAGGTACACCCTTTAAAAGGCCAGTTCGGACCTTTATAAGCTAGCAGTTCTAGCAGATAGCCTTGTGGATTATGATCGACAGCTTGTTCCAATTCTTTCTACTCAAGCAGAATCACCAATAGCTATAAGCCCCAGTGAACAGCACTGCAAATTTGCAAAACTTAATTCCTCTTCTCACTCCTCTCACCTCTATTTCACAGGGTGTTAAAAACAGGATTAAATCCAAATGTGAGGATTGAAAAACGATAGAAATAGAAATAAAAGAATAATAATGCGAAGCATTTAAATAATTATGGAGGATAACCCATAATACCGTAACAAATTCCAAGAAATAAGTTTGTAGATAATTATAAAAAATGTAATATCTGATGACAAGAAAGCGAACGAGAGACGAAAATCCAAGAGAAAGAGAAAAGGAAACGAAAATGAAAGAAGAAAACGAGATGAGGAAAAGAACGATGTTAAAACAATTATAACTGGGAACGTTGAAATAAGTTAGAAAAACCGTAGTACAGGAGAAGGCGTTGAAACGAACAAAAGCTTGAAGAGAGATAACAGAAAAACAAGATTTAAAAAACCTTAAGAAAACCAAAACAAAAAAGAGTTTTATGACTCAAGTAACTCAGAGAAAGTAAAAACTCCAAATGAAAGAAAAAACGATTTAAGACGAATCAAAAGAAAAACTATAAACTGCGAAATGTGGAGAGAAAAACAAAAATTTGCGAAAACAAAAAAATAACTAAAATTGAGAAGTAACATTGATGAAAAATAAAGTCAGAATGACAAAAGAAGAAAAAACAGATTGACAACATGAATCAAAAAAACTCCATGGAAGCTAAAACAAATAAGGAAAACCGATTAAAAAGAAATTAAAATATTAAAGTACAAAGATATGAGAGAAATTAAGCAAAACCTTGTCAAAATGACTACATTAAAAAATAACGAAAGTAAAAAACAGTTTTTGCTGATACAAAAAAAAACACGAATAAATCCAAATGCGAAGATTGAAAAAAAGATGGAGAAGAAAAATAAAAGAATAACAATCCCACAACAATTGAGCAAATCCCACTAAACGGTAACAAATTCCAAGAAAAATTAAGTTTGGGAATAATTAAAAAAAATGTTGTATTAAGTTGTATAATGTTGTTGAGATTAAGAAAAGAACAGAATGTTAAAACAATGATAATCAGGAAATTTTAAATGAGTCAGAAAAAATATAGTACAGGAGAAGGCGTTAAAACGATCACAAACAAGAAAGGGAATACAGAAAAATTATATTCAAAAAACTTAAAGAGAAACAAAACAAAAAAAGAGGAAAAATTTTCAAGAAATGATGCAAATTAAAATTTTTGATCGATGAGATCTAGAAATCGTTTACTTTGAGAGCTTTGACTTTTTTTTGTTTCGAGTTGACCGAGAAACAAGCTGGTGGATATTAGAAGTCCAAATACAGGGTAATGGAAAAGTTAAGGCAGATTTAACAGACGGAAACCACATATTGTTACTGGATACGGGTTCCAATAATTTATCGTCAATTAACTACACACATTTATTTACTTTTAACTATTAAAACTCGTTTAAAACACAATTTACTCTCTACTAACAATTCGCACTGTTCGCTTGTCCGCTTATTTTTTACACTGTACTATCTATTCGATCCCATTTAGCGCGGCTTGCTGGTTTAATACCCGGCCTGAACACACTCTCGTACTTTCGAGAACGGAGACGACTATTCCCGGTTCTCGTTTAGTCTAGATGGGTTCCCGTAGTCGCGGTCGGCGCTCGGCGTTGCCGCTTCGGCCCGAATTTCTGGGGACCGACAGTCGGGCGTAATAATATATACCCCATTCAATTATTTTTGGCATTTCGTTATCTTTGAAATCTTAATTTTTTATACCGATCTCTTTTATGTCAAAGTCAGATTTCCAACGCCTACTTGATGACAATAATAAGTGAATGGTTTATAGGCGCCTGCTGCAAATTGCGACAATATTCAAAGAGATATTACAGTTAGATCGGAAAACATTAATGAAAAACCAGAAAAAAAACTTTTTGACGCCCTGTAAGACATTCTATAGAGCACTGCGATCAACAAGCTAGTATATCTGGAGTCTCCCTCCTGTTTTCACAGTTTTGGCCCTTTTTTAAACAGTGGGAGGAAACATTAAAAATGGCGAGTATCCACCGGAAGTGACACCATGACGTTTTACATCAATTTATTGCTAAACAATTGTAACTCTCATATTTTTTATTACTTCGTATTTCCAATCCATTTGAATATCGAACTTATATCCATCACCTAACTAGAGCGCTAGAGCTTCAAGACCTAGCTTCAAGGTTTTCTAAAACTTAACTTCTCATATATCCGGTCCGGCTTTAAGCTGCTGAATGGTGTGCGCTGATGGCAACATTACATCATGAAAACCTTAAAAATGGCGGACTTTCGGCCAAAAAACGGGATGACTTTTAGGAAAATATCGGCATTTTTTGGCTCTGTCCATATCTCCTAGATCATTGAGTGTGATAAAAAAATATATCACCCTGCATTTCGGGCAGAGAGCCAAAATGGACCTATGTTCATATGAAATTTTTTCTCAAAATCATGCACAGATTCAGTGACTTAAATGTGGCCATATTATTCTGAAACACCCAGTACTTACGACATCAGAAACAGTGGCAGAAACAGTATCGATTTTTAGAAATTTATCCCTTACTCTTATAGAGAAATAAAAGGTTCTTCTATGAGCACTCCAGATAGTACTGCCTCTACTATAACATGATGATTTTTTTTAGGAAAAAAGAAAAAGAACTTACGGATGCACCCTGTAGAGGGTAGACTTACTTGAAAATAATCTGCAAAAATCTCTATCTATCCAATTTTCTTAAAAAAACAATTTAGAAAAGGAAATCTTGATTTCTTGATTAGGGTCTAAATTTTCAAAAACGTGAGAAAATAAATAATATGTTGCACCGAAATGGTTTGGTAAGGTACAGTTTCTTTGCTGTTATACTCACATAAGCTAGAAGAGACGATGTACAAACATAAAAAGGCACCTAAAATAACGGTTCAAATTTGATATCAACCCTCCCAGAAGCAAAGAACTTTTCACAGGGGTTGAAAACAATACCGGGGTCTCGGCGACATTCTTTTAGCTTTAAAATCACAGCCAATGAAGGGTCCCCATTCATAACAACGCGTTGGGTCTCCCTTCCAGGAGCAGAATACGTCACCGAAAGGCGCATGGGAATGGATTCGTCGATAGTACCGGTGGTACCGCGGCGAACGTTACTTGCGGTGGAATGGTGAATAGAATTTAGCGGGTACTTTAAAGTGACGCACTTAAAAAGTTTTGTGTAACATTGTTTTTTATAACTCTGACTGGAGGAATTGGCAAGTTAGTAAATTAAAAAGAAAGGTAAGCAACATACAATTTTTTTTACCAGTGATTTTGTTTCGAATATTTCGTAAAATATTCGAAATTTGGGCCAATTTAGAAATTTTTTTAAAGATTTTAAATTATGGTTTTGCCAGATTAAGCAGCATAAATATTTGTCATTTTAGTAACATAAAAGAACAAGAACAGGATCAAAAACATACAAAAAAGGTTCCTGTTTTATTATTATGCTTTATACTTCAAAATTTGCTCAAAAATACAAAAAAAAAATTGCATTTTTTTGAGTAAAAAATTATGTTTTCTCGAATCAAAAACCGATTGTGCATAAATAAAAAATGAACAAATTGAAAATCTATACTTATTCAAAACTGTTCGTTTGTGACTTCCGGCTCTAGATGTGATGAAGCACAACTAATACAGTTTGAAAAACACTGTTCTATAACAATTATTATGATTCTTAATTGAGGCAAGTGTAGAATTTCAATTGGTCACAGGAAAGTGAAGCATTATCATTACAGTCTTGACAAAAAAATTAATTAGATCTCGCCCTACTTCATATTATTATCAAACAATAATAACAATAATCGAGACAAAACTGGGACAACTTTAATCCATTTTAAGCTTATCACCTTCACTGAGTTTGTTTGCATTTACTATGCCTATTTTTATTTGTTAAAATGTCTTGTTATAATAATAATTGAAGTTCGTTAGAGAACAATTATTAAACAATTTGCAATTTTGCCTTTTACCTTTCACACACGTAGTACCTACAGTTGCTTCTAGGTCATCCATAATCATTGCAAGTTAGTTAATGATGTCTAAGATTTTTAAAAATAACAGTTTTTGTTGTAAAAGTGAGCAGAATGGTCAGCCAAGATGAGAATTAATTTTGGTTGGTTTTAATTACTGGCATCAATTACTACTAATTTGAGCGTGAAGCCTTTAAGAGACCTTAAACACGGTTTCGTTAGATAATTTGACAATACTTGCCGTAACTAAACTTAAAAAAAGGGGCTTTATCATCATTGGTTGCTGGGTAAAAAAAATAAAAAAATTAATAAGAAGATTGGAAAGTTAAAGGAATTTGTTCACGGCTGTATCATCATATTATGGTCATCATTTTTCAGGTTAGGTTGTAAACACCTACAGAAACAGGTGCCTCAATGAATAATATTCATTATTTACGCAGCGTCATATGTTTTTTTCATTATACACTTCATAAAAATTGCATGAAGACATAGCTATGTTGATAATGATAATCAAAGCATGTCTCATGCAGCGTGACTAATATTCCTTTTCATTATACAGGGTGATGCGAAATAAATGTAACCGGTTAAACATACGGCAAGAAGTTCTAAAGCTTTTTTTAAAGATATTTAACTCAAATTTAGAATATAACTAACTCTTCATTATCCACGTCGTTGAATATACCAAATGACGAATGAATCTACAGGATCTTTTACTTGATGTTGCTAACTTGGATGACGTCATTATGGTTATTTGAAGGTCAACTGTGTTTTTTCAAATGGAAACCTACAATTTCCATTACTGCATCTAGCTGATAATTAGCAAATTTTGTAGGAAATATTTTATAAAATATCAAAAAAATATCCTTCTCCCTAACTACTGTACATAAGGACTTAAGTCAGGAAAACACTTTTGCAGTTACAGGGTGGTCAAAAAAAAGTGTGACGTCCAAAAATGTGTAATATTAAAAAAATATATAATTAGATATTTTGGTAGAACTTAAGAATCTGTGTTTTCTCTAAAAACTTTTTTGCAGCAGTTTAACAGAAACTAGAAAGAAGTTTACTGATTGTCTGATCGCAAGAGGTGGTCCAAATGCATGGCCTGCAAGGTCACCTGATCCGACGCCTCTAGACTTTTTTTTTTGTGGGGCTAATCTTTAAGAAACAGAGTATCAAGTGGCACCCACAATGCCGTAAAATAAACATAGAGCGAACTGAAAATGGTTGTAGAGCTGTCAGGAGAACAACTCTTATTAAATATCATTAATCATTCAATAGTGTGTTGAAACTGATTGATACCAAGAACATTGTTTCATGGTTTTTCAGTTTTTTTTGGTTTAATATTTTTAAATGATATGTAAATTGTAGAGATTTGTTTTTCTTAGGAACTAGAGATTGACGGATTGACCTGATTTTTAAGTTACTTGATTTGCTTTGCTCCAGTCAAGTTTGAGGCGGTGAAGATCAAGTCAATTCCAGTAGTTTTTCTTTCAAGTACCTACTTCAAAAATCAAGTAGTTTGAAAATTACTTGATCTAGGCTTCATTATTTTATTATTTTTGCTTGAAGTTGATACCTACTTAATAAACAAGTTTGAGAACATTCTTTGCTTAATATCTGGAAAATCGTTGAAGCAAGTTCAATGACTATGTCACCCTGTATATCCAAGACGAGTGATGTGCCGTACCTGTATAGATATGAGTATCTTTGCAATCCGCCTTTCGATCTCTGTAGATCTTGAGTAACAAAGTAGAGTCCATTTCTAATAGACTTATCTAGTAAGCTGAGCAACTGACATACAAATATCATCTTGTTACCTTTGAAATCTTCATTTTAGCACATGTTGAGAAAATGACAAAATCAGATTTCCAACGACAATTGATAACAATAATAATAAGTGAATGGTTTATAAATGAATGAATATGTATTGGAAATAGACCATATTGTGGGCGCTCTAGATGGCTCTGAGGGTATTCCCGTCCTTGCATTCTTATTAAGGAAACAAAGACTGAGAATACTGTCAAAGAGCTCTAGAGTCCTACCCAAAAACGCTGTAAGAAAAATCAACGTTAACAGCGTTTTCGGGTGGCCGCTCTAGAGCGCTTTGAGAGTATTCCCGTCCTTGGTTTTCTCAATAATAATATAAAAGGATAGCAATACTCTCAGAGCAGTCAGCTCACCCGAAAACGCTGTAAGTCAGAACTGTCAGATTTGACGTCTAATGGTGATGGGCGCCGAATCTGCATGATGTGGATTGAGGGAGTTAACCCCGTTTAAATTAGTCTTAGTAAAAGCATTGTATTTAAATCTAATAGTAAGTCAATGGCACTTATGATGGTGTTCACTAGATGTCACTGGAGCCTAGTGACATCATCATTTTAGACAAATATTTCAAGGCCGTTTAATTTCCGGCGTTGTTGCAATTGTAATTTACGTAATACTGACTTCACGTCAGCTAGACAAAGATCTCCGAAATGCTCCTTGCTCTCTTTGCCTGCAGTCGTATTTGTCATGGTATGTCATAGTTTTTTTTATTTACAATTCATAATTTCTACGTTTTTATGGATATTGGAGCAAAAAAAGCTCGATATTTGAGCTAATTAATGAAGCAGCCGATAAATAGCTCAGTACGTACCAAAATGCCTTCGCCTGCTGCCGTTACTTAAAACAGTGGTGAACAGAGAAGTGAGTGAATCTAATGGCGCGAATTCAGGAAATCTTTAAATCTTATGGATATTGGAGGAAAAATCTGGATATTTCAGCTAGTTTTTAATCAAGGGTAGTACCTTTCTCCAGATGGTTCGCACTTGGACTTGCATGCCCTGTGAGCTGAGCAATAACGGGCATATCCAGCATCCCATATTGCACGTAGTGCTGAGATATATACTGATAGCTCCGGTACCAAGGAGTGTATCGCATTCGTACTACTATACAATCACAATATTCACTGAGGTCCTTCATGCTGGGCTCTGAAGCCTGGGTTCCCTGGCTGCCCTATTGTAACTACGGCTCTGGGCTCTGGGTATAGGATAACTTAAATGGATGAGGCGACAGTACGTAATAAAGGTCATCCTTTCTCATTGTTCTTTGTGGCCGGCATTTGCCAAAAAAAGAAAGTAAAATAACATAATATCACAAATACTTATAGCTACACTACATAACCAAACTTTAATAAATAATAATGATAAACGAAATGGCATATCTTTTTCTCTACGTCTGCAAAATTACTAGTTTTTATAATGACTTTATATTTATAGAATATATCCATCCTTGTTCACCCAATGCAGTAGAGAAGTAGAAATTTTGTTTTTATTTGTATAGAGTATACATCTGAGGTTATTTTTACTTTTGCCGTGACATTTCCACCGTTGCCAAGTTTATGGTCCCCCATGAAGTTGACAGAATTGACAGCGTCCCCCATGGCCCTCTGGCAGAGAGGGACCGAACTATCCATTCATTGATTTACTTGTGATTCATATACAATGGTAAAAGTTTGACATCACGGCAAAAAATTGATGGGTAGAGAAACAATGAACACTCCGTGTCTACTAATGTGATAAAAAATCCTGAATAAGAAGTACAGGGTATCTCAACAAGTAACGTAATTAAGAGCTCTAAGATCTATCAGAATCTAGAGTGTCCTATTTAAAAACATTACATTATATGACTTCACATTTTTCTGGGTGGACGCTCTAGCAGATGACTGAGGGTATTCTCGTCCTTGCATTCTTATTGAGAAAACAAAGGATAAGAATACTCTCAAAGGGCTCTAGAGCAGTCACCCACAAACACTGTTAGAAAAATCAGCACCCCATTCAACATTAACAGCGTTTTCGGGTGGCCGCTCTAGCGCGCTCTGAGAGTATTCCCATCCTTTGTTTTCTCAATAAGAATATAAAAGGATAGCAATACTCTCAGAGCAGTCTAGAGCGGACACCCGAAAACGCTGTAAGCCAGAACTGTCAGATTTGACGTCTCCGAGTCTGTATGATGTCGAATGAGGGGGTTAACCCCGTTTAAATTAGTCTTAGTGAAAATTTGCACCCAACCTTTTGACATGAGCAAAAGAGAGGTAATCAAGAGCCCTAAGAACTATCAGAATCTAGTAAAAGATACAGGGTGTCCTATTTAAAATTATTACATTATATGTATATGACTTCACATTTTTTGGCTAAAATAGGCTTTTCTGTTCAATATAGGCCACCGTTGGAACATATTTTTTTTCCTACCAGTACTCGATATCTGACTGTCTCAACTTAAAAAGATTACCCTGTATAAACTGTCTTAGGTATATGTGGTCGCAGAATATGCTGTTAAAATATGTGGCATTTAGTTCGGAACACCCTGTAATTGTAATATTAATTATTCACACCGCATTTTTTGTTTTTTCATTATACACTTAGACATTATACACAACACAACACTTTATCTTTGTCTTGGCACCTGGGCACAAGAGCAAAGGGTGTCACAAGAGAGACAACTTTATCAGAGATGGTAATGTAGAAAGAGATGGGTAGAAAAAAAGAAAGCTGGCTATTCTGCTCGTTATGACCATATTTGTGTCTAGCAATATAAGGTCTCTTCCTCTGGAAGCAGAACATATGAAGGTTCAAACTATTAATGCAGCCCTGATGGCACTATTATAAAAAAGGACAACTTTTGTTTGCTAGATCCATCGAGCTATCTGGACATCCTTCCTGTTTTACAGTTTTGACCCCCCTCCCCCTTTTAGCAGTGGAAACCTTTGAATTGATTACGACTTCCGGCGGAAGTGACGTCTCGGTGACGTCTTGGCGTCTTACGTCAAACTATTGCAAAACAGTTGTCACTGTCATTACTTTTATTATGTCTTATTAATCCAATCGAATATCGAACTTATATCCATCTCCTAGTTAGAGCGCTAGGGCTCCTAGCCCTTAGCTGGCCTAGCTCTAAGGTTTTCCAAAAACTCAACTTTTAACCTAACAAAAACTAAAAACAATCGAACATCAATTTCCGGTCCGGCTTTAAGCTTCTGACGCTTGTATGACGTATGCTGAGGAGAAAATTACGTCAGGGGAACCATTGAAGCGACGGACTTCCGGCCACAAAAGAAGGCCATTTTTGTTAGGTCATCTGCTAGGTCATTGGCTAGACCTGTATTTTATTCATTTATTATTCTCATCCAGTTAGCGTTGGATATTAGCGTGACTATGACATTTTTATTGGAACTTCTCAACAAAGAGAGCGATGACAAAAATAAGTGAATGAGATATACAATATTTGGCTCTAAGTTTGTTTGAAAAAATGTGATTGCTGAGGCCCATATTAGATGTTATTGGTAGATTTATCTCTTCAACCAAAAAGCACTTTTGGTAGCTCTTGTCTGCTTTTGGTTTTTAACAATAGTGTTCTATTTGGACTTCCCACATATTTCGGACACTTTCAAAGGCTTCTGTCCATGTAGTTGTTGTTTTCAGTTGCTTATAAATATGCACTAAAAATTGATGAACAAACTTTTTGCTATAGATAAAACCATGCAGCTGTCCATAATGTAATATGAAACGAGCAAGCGAAGATGAAAGATCATAAAAACCGATCTTTCTTCTTGCACCATGCAATTAAAACCTATAAATCCTAGAATTATCCTAACGTTATAATAAATTTACCATAATATGAAGCTTCCATTTCTATTATATTTTTGCCCTGTGCACCAATTTAAGTGTATTAATAACAATATTTTATGGTCTGGGAAAATTTTCTTGCTACCTACGCAGTTTTAGCTCCTTGTTAATGTGAACTCCATCAGAGACATGGTATTACATTACAGCTGCTTTTATTACCTGCAAGGAAATGCTGATTCAATGGGAATCATACAGCAGCATTAAGGAATGCTAATCGAGATTTTACATGCACATAAGGCGATAAGGCAGCTTGTTGTGTAAACATTCTAGTTTTCGCGTTTCGGTTATCAGTTGATGTCTCAAAATCTGTGGTAACAATTTGGCAAACAGGATTAGAGCAAATTATCAACAATGTTGTGGTCCTTTTTTTGAAGAACTTTGCTTTCCCAAATTCCCACCAATTTTATACGTATAATAGGGAGCTTCCACCGCCACTATAGCCATTAATTCCTTTGTTAATCTGATGACACAGACTCCCTGGTGAATAACAATGACTAGCCGCCACCTGGCGATGATAATGATTTACCTTGCTGGGAATTTCGATTAAAAGCAAAAGGAACTGACTTGTGAATTGTAAACTTAAAACCTGTTTTAAAGAGTAAGCATGCAAATATGTTGATAGTAGTGAGGTAGTATTCATTCAACTATTGTTTAGTCATCACATTGTGTTTCCTCGTCTTGGGAAATGACGCAGTGCTATTATTACTCACTGTAGTGTTTTATATGTCTCATGATTTAACAATGATTATTGGATGAGATGTCCGCACTTAAACGACATTTAAATGGTATTATAGTAGCCACTAAGCTCATAATTAAATCTTCCCCCAAACATGGAAATATTTAACCATGTTTATGTGCCTGTGAGCCCAGATGGACGTTGGTTGATTTTGCGACCATGGAACGGGTGTTACGGCCAGGTGGGCACGTGTCGGCCACACGAGCCAACGATCAAATATTTCACCAACCCTAACGGAATATCAGAGGCGGGGGTGGGTCCCATCAGGATACGCATCAAATACCATATCCATCAAATTTTATATTGTTTTCCTTACAAAAAATATGTGATAAGATATATCCAAATATGTGATATATATAATAAAAATAATAATGCTTTTTCATAAAAATGGTGTGTGCAAGAACGCAAAGATATATCCACGCCAATGGAGAACACCCTTATTTTCACCCATATACACCCGTATTTGCCCAACCGTAATGAAAGTGATTCGCAGCTGTTAAGGATGTTCCATATGCGTTACCAAATTATTTTGTGACGCAGCCGTCCTAAATATGTTTGGCCTCTTCAGAATGATAGACTATCCTCTATCAAACTACCAATATCCCTAATTGAAGCCGAGCCCCGAAATATCTTACCACTTGAGTTTTATGGAAATATGCGGTTCAATTCAAAATGCACTTCACGATGGTTTTTGAGATAACAGGAGCACTCAAGAGAATCATTTAACTTGCAGAGTTATATTAATAAACCACCACTTTAAATTTCAATTGAATACATTATCACAACAGCTATAATAATGAAATTATGAACGAGATAGGCAATAGCCTGCGTTATGAAAATGTGTTTGACGGTTATAGGTATTATGCCTGACATTCTTCACATCCAAAAGGAAGGATTGTTCTTGATCAAAAAAATTGACAAATTGTAAAAAAGTATCTATAGAAAGTTCTTGGGTTGTCGGTCTGTATTCTTCACATCCTCAAAATACTTAATAGCGATTTTACGGCGATTTTCTCAATTCAAAAAGACCATTATGTAGTTATAGAAATGTTACCAATTATGTGAGATTTTGGGGAGTAAAATCCTTTTTAGGGGAGTCCAAAGTAAATTTCTGTTTACCAAAAACGTTTTTTCCTCGTGTTAATCACAAAATATTTTCTGTAACAACTTTCCCAAAAATGCACAATCAAATTTTTTCATAAAAACGCTCTTCTAAAACTCCCTTTTTAAGTCTTTTTTTTGCATTAACTTCCATTTCAGCTACAGAAATCGCTATTTCCGGAAAGAAATTTTTACCTAAAACAGAAATTAAAATTGATGTTTTTCTTAACAAACTTACAACTTTTGCAGGAAAATCAAATTTGTGCACAAAAATTCAAAATTTCTAAAAAAAATGTTTTTCAATTATCTACAAATATGTATATATTAAACAGGATGTTTCAATTAGATGTGTATTATAAAAATTCCTGTTTCTTGAGACTCCTTGGAATGACTAATTCCCCTTAAAAAGTGAAGTATGCAAGGTGGTCAATTCAGCAACTTGAGACAGGCAAATCTCTGTACCACTGTTTTTAAAGAGAAGTGTTTCAAGTTAAAAGTTGCTAGACGTAAAGGCTGAAATGGGAACCTAGCAACGTTACTAACTTAGGCGATGTCAAACCCATAAGCCATTCACTTATTATTGTCATCAAGTATGTGTTGAAAACTTGATTTTGACATTTTTATCGTATCTTCTCAACGTGTGCTAAAAGGAGATGGGTATAAAACAAAATGAAGTTTTCAAAGGTAATTAGATGACAAAAACAAGTGGATAGATAATAAAAGTCATTTTTAGGTCAATTTTGTTTTTTTTTTTTTAATGGGAACCGATAATGTTCATTTCTGATTATTAATTACTATTTAATAATAAACATCTTTTGTAGGAAAATTTTTCCAGGATTTTTCCGGAAACTTTAAATTTGTGTTTTTACACTCTTTGCGTCATTTGACTATCTTGGAAAACCCAAATTTTTAATTTGAGGTGCTTTTGTTCAAGTTTTACTATATTTTGATAGAAAAAGTAATTTTACAAAAAAAAATCAGAAGATTGGAACTAATTTTGCCAAATTTTTTCTTAAAATTGAATTTTTTAAAATTGATTTTACATTTGTATTTCTAGAGGCTTAGTACCATTTTTAACCGATTTCGGCCCTAATTTTGACTGGACTTTTCAAAAATCAAAAATTTCCATTTTTTTGATGCTCTAAGCCATTTCTTAACGATTTTGTCCATAATCTAACCTGCTGTTCCACAAACTCCAAATTCTCATTCTTATAGGCTTTGGATTGTTTTAAACCGGTACTGGCTTTAATTCTTATCCTAATTTCCTAATAATAAATAATAATAAAAATAATAATAAAAAGGTCATTTTAAGCTGATTTTGCACCTAATATTATCTTGCAATTTTTTAAATACTTAAAATTTGCTTTTTTAGATGATTTAAGTGTTTCTTAACCTTTGGCCCTGCCAAAACTTCTAATTTGCATATTTATATGCTTTTAGTCATTTTTAACTGACTTTGCAACAATCCTAACATGAGTTTCTCAAAACATTCCAAATTTGTTATTTTTTATACGTCTGAAGTCATTTTTGTTCGGTTTAGGCCTTAATCCTAACCTGACTTTCTAGAAAAATGCCAGATTTCATTTATTTTAGTCCAAAAGTGTAATTTATTAAAAACAATAAATCAGAAGATTTAAATCAATTTTCCCTATTTGCCTAAAATTGAGATTCTCCAAAAACAACAAAAAATTGATCAATTTTCAGTCATTTTTAATCAATTTTAGTAATTTTTTTTTAAAATTTTAAATTTGCAATCTTGGAAGCTTTGAAGTTATTTTTTGATCAATTTTTGGCCCTAATGATGCCCTAAGAGATTTTTTTTTAAAACTCTAAAAATTGTATTTCTACACGCTTTGAGTATTTTTTTAATGTTTTTCGACATGCCATGACTTTCTTGAAAAATAGCAAGTTTTCATTTTGAGGGGCTTTTAGTAAAATTTTACAATTTTTTTTGTCCCAAAAATAAATTTTACGAAAAGCAACAAATTAGAGTTTTTAATTAATTTCGCCTGATTTTGTCCTAAAATTGAATTTCTCCAAAACCAAAATTTGAATATTTATGCAATGTGTTATGACAAGGTTTTAGCCCTAATTCTAACGTGAATTTTTCTAAAGACTCATTTGCAGTTTCTGTAGTTAATCTGTAGTTAATTTGGCCCCAACCTTAACCTGAACTTTCCCACAAACCCCATTTTCGCATTTTTAAACGCTTTGAATCATTCTTAACCGATTTTGGCCTTGATTTTATTCTGCATTTTTCCAAAGATTCCATATTTGCATTTTTAGATGGTTTGAGTAATATTTAACCAATTTTGGCCTTAATTCGACCTTGCCTTTCTAAAAAAAATTAAATTTGCATTATAAGACCGTGAGGGCTTTCACGGCCAGCCAAAACACAATCTAGAGTGTTTTCCGGGTTTTGAAGCCGTAATCCAATCTAATTTCTTCATAGGAAGTAAACGGGTTCAAAGCCCGGAAAACCCCTTAGATTGTAAATTTTCATTTTACAGAGATTTTGAGTCAAAACTCGCTTATTTCGTATCAAAAACGTAGTTTCATCATTTGTATTTGAAACAGTTTTGCCTGATTTTGATTTAAAATTGGATTTCTCCCAATAACATCAAAGCTTTGTATTATTTTTCATTTAAAATCGATTTGAACCTAACTGTGACTTAAACTTTTAGTTTGCATTTTTTAATTCTTTATAATATTAATCGATTTTAGACCTAATTCTTACCTTAGTTCCACTAAAAGCTTCTTCTTTAAGTTATATATATATATATATATATATATAATTTAATTTAATTCAAATCTTTAAGTAATTTTTTAATGGTTTTTATTCCTATCCTGGCCTGCATTTTTTCATAAACTGTAAATTTACATTTTTAAATACTATGAGTTATTATAAACCAATTTTGGCTTTAATTATTATCTGGATTTCTCCAAAAAACTATTAATGTGCATTTTTAAAACCTTTTAGTTATTTTTCACCGGTTTTGGCCTTAATTTTAAACTGAATTTTTCCAACAAGTTATAAATCAATTTCTAGACATTGATAGACGCTGATAAGATTTGAAATTGTATATGCTTTTAAATATTTTTAAACCAATTTTGTAACTTCAATTGTCGAAACACTTTTATTTTGCATATTTAAAAGCTTCGAGTATTTTAGCCTTACTTTGGGCTTGCCTTTCTAAAAAAAAAATAAGTTTTGCATTTTACAGGGATTTTGAGTCACAGTTCACTCTTTCGGACCAAAAACGTAATTTTACGATTTATTTGAAACAGATTTGCCTGATTTTGTGTTAAAATTGAATTACTCCCAATAACATCAAAGCTTTGTATTTTTAGAATTTTACTTTCGCTTTTTGCCATTTTTATTGATTTCGGACCTAATTCTGACTTAAACTTTTAGTTTGCCCTATCCTAGCCTGCATTTTTTTCATAAACTGTAAATTTACATATTTTAATGTTTTCAGGTATTATAGCATTTTTAAAGACTTTTCGTAATATTTATCCGATTTTGGCCTTAATTTTAACCTGAAGTTTTTCAACAAATTATTATGGAATTTCTAGACGCTGTGAGTTATTTTAAGCTGATCTTGCTCCTAATCTTATTTTGTATTACTTGAATTTTTTCCAAAACTTTAAAATTTGCAATTTTATATGCTTTAAATATTTTTACACCGATTTTGACCGTTACCGTACCTAACCTAAACTGTTGAAAAACATTTATTTTGCATATTTAAAGGCTTTGAGTCATTTTTAACTGATTTTGCACCAATCCTAAAATGAGTTTCTCAAAACATTCCAAATTTGTTATTTTTTATACGTCTGGAGTCATTTTTGTTCAGTTTCGGCCTTAATTCTAACCTAACTTTGTAAAAAAATACCAAATTTGCATTTTGAAGCGGTTTGAACCAAATTTCAATTATTTTAGTCCAAAGGTATAATTTAGTAAAAACAGTAAATCAGAAGACTTGAGTCAGTTTACCTTATTTTATTCGAAAATTGAGTTTCTCCAAAAACAACAAAATTTGCATTCTAAGAATATGTGGATCATTTTTCGTCAAATTTAACCCATTTTTTCAAAAAAAATGTGAGCTTTAAAGTTATTTTTTAATAAATGTTTGGCCCTAATGATGATCAGAATGTTTTTAAAACTCTAAAATTGTATTTCTACACGCTTTGAGTAAGTTTTAATGGTTTTCGGCATGACATGACTTTCTCGAAAAATAGCAAATTTTCATTTTGAGGTGCTTACTCAAATCTTAGAAATTTTTTGACTCAAATATAAATTTTACGAAAAGCAACAAATTAGAAGATTTAAATCGATTTCTCCTGATTTTGTTCTAAAATTGAATTTCTTCAAAAACAAAATTTGAATATTTATGTAATATGTGCACCCTAACGTCAGTTTCTCTAAAGCCTCCACATTTGCAGTTTGTGTAGTTAATAAAATAACAGTTTTGGCCCATTCCCTAACCTGAACTTTCCCATAAACCCCAAATTGCCATTTTTACACGTTTTGGCCGATTTTGGCTTTGCTCTTAATCTGAATTTTTTCAAAAATTCTATATTTGCATTTTTAGATGTTTTGAGTAATTTTTAATAAATTTTGGCCTTAATTCGAGCCTTCCTATCTAAAAAAAATTAAATTTGCATTATACAGAGATTTTGAGTCCAAGTTCACTTATTTTGGACGAAAAAACGTTATTTTACCATTTATTTGAAGCAGTTTTGCCTGATTTTGTTTTAAAATTAAATTTCCCCAAAAAGAACAAAGCTTGTATCTTTAGAATTTCACTTTCGCTTTGTGCTATTTTTAAACGGTTTTTATACCTATTCTAGCCTCCATTTTTATATAAATTCCAATTTTACATTTTTAAATGTTATGAGTTATTAAAAACCGATTTTGGCTTTCACACATAAATTTCTCAAAATATTAATGTGCATTTTTAAAGGCTTTTAGTTATTTTTAGCCAATTTTAAGGCCAAAATCGGTTGATTTTAATTTTAAGGCCAAAAAGCCCAGAATTTTTCCAACAAATTATAATTGAATTTCTAGACGCTGTGAATCATTTTAAGCTGAATTTGCTCCTAATCTTATGTTGCATTTTTCCAAAATTTTCCAATTTGCATTTTTATGTGCTTTTAAGTATTTCTTAACTAATTCTCGTCCTTATTGTAACTTAAATTGTTGAAAAACTTCTACTTTGCATATTTAAACGTTTTGACTCATTCTTAACTGATTTTTCAATAATATTAACATGAATTTCTCGAAACACTTAAAATGTACAATCTAAAGTGTTTTCGGACTTTGAAGCTGTGGTCCAATGGAATTTCTTCCTAACGTTTCGTCTACAACTGCGGCACACATTATCAAAGGGATGAAGCAATGGGCGAAGTGATATCCGGAGCTTCCCGACGTTGACTGATTCGACTGGGGTGGGAAGACCTTCACTTAAAATTTGTTTTTTGTTTTTATACTTTTGGAGTCATTTTTGTTCAGTTTGGCCTTAAGGCCAAACTTGATTTTCTCGAAAAATTTTAATTTTGCATGATGAGATGTTCGAAAATTTGCATTTTACTGCCATCATAGATGAAGGCACCATATTTAAATTTTCCTGTGTTAAACAAGACAGCTCAACCTAACCTGAGGTGTCACATGTTGTGTTGTACGGACCACGAATCAAGACATTTCGTCTCGTTGGTCAAATATTTTACTTTTGTTACTATGAAATATGTCCCCAAAAGTGATAAAGATTCTGGTGTAGTAATGTTCAGCTTTGAGGATCTTGTGCCAATTATTGATGATAATAGTGAACGAAATTTTTAGCTTTTTCGCAGGAAACTCTTTATTGATGATAATATTGATATCAGAAAGACAACAATAATTCCCAATAAAGTATTACCAAATTAAACAGATAGCGGCAAACAATTACTAATAAGAACAAAAACATTTAACGGAAAATTTGTGGTGGTTTTTCCTTGGACTTATTTTGTATCTACTTCATTACCCAAGTGTTGTAACAAATAAGCGTGACAATAGGCCTTCTACATTAAGCATTATAAAAGTAATTAAAGTTTATGCAAGAAAACGTTGCACTGCAAGGATAATTTTTTTATCGCACCTATCAATACTAATCATTAAAGTTTTATTAAAAAACACCTCAAGTGAAGATGCTGCCTCAAGTAGAGATAAACCTAATTTGGCAACTAAAAAAAATAATTCTTCAACAAGTTCAACACATCTGTTTTACTATCGATTAAGAAGAAAATTGAATTATTACACACGCGATAAGAAACCAGGTTCTAATCATCAATTAGCTCTTGAAACCCATTTGCCCATTAGTGCATACCCATACCAATATCGCACCAAAGCATACCATTGTGATGAATCGTTTTATTTTTAAATCCGGCAGTACTGTCATGTTGTATGAATGTAGCTAACTCTTATAATGGGTCTTCATGCATACAAAGTCGTATTCTAAAATGGATTATGATAAATACGCATTATAGGTCGGGATGATATGTAAAAATGGAGATTGGAGAGGTGTTCATTTCACATTCAATGCACAAGTAGGTATGAAGGTGGGATAGATAAGAATCATGTCTGAAGATTTATCTATGAACTAAATGCATATTAAGTCCTCGACATAATCTGATCCACTATCTGTTTCACAAGAGTACCATTTTTTGGATTCAATTCAAAGTGATATAATAGTGTGGCTTATACCTATTAAAATTTTACAATTTAACAGACTATAGATATATCAGGGCCCATTAAGTGACTAACACAATATCGATAATGAGACAAGGTAACTACCCAGAATTTCTATGACAAAGAAATTCCATTGCTACTGCTAAATTTAAAATGCATGTTGCTAAACTAGGAGCAAGTGAACAAAAATTCCACACTGAACACATTTAAAAAATTATGTAAATTTATCCATCAATTATAAATTCGCTTTTTGTTATTGTTGTCGTTAATTATTGAAATATTTTGTTCTGAATATTTATTTTATTAGTCACATATGCAAATCTGTATACAAATTTATAAGCTAAAAGAATGTAAAAACATAATTTTAGTTGGTTATCGATTAATTAGGTAACTATCTACTATTTGATACGTAACTATTTAGTACATGTTCTTATTCTTTAGTCAACTTTTCTTACATTAAATGTCAATTAGCATAGCCTTAGTTACGCAGAACCTTGACATTCTTTTTGTCGATAAGCCCAAAACAATAACCAGGCCATCCATCCAAGTACAAGATAAGGCTTCACCTATATTATTAGCGATATCCTGTAAGACGACCCATCAACCAACGGACATTCTTTAGTGATAGAAGCTTTAAGCGCACCCTATATGAACGATATGGTTCGGTTAAAGTTTGTAACGTCCAATTCCGTGCTTTATGATTATTATCTCCCCTTGGGCCTATCTCCCCTATTATTACACAGCACGCGTCTCACTGATTTTTTGTCGTTACCGTCGCTTTTCCAGGGAAGTATTATTAGAAAAAGTTGTCAATATTTGAATTTTGATAAGAAGAATAATGGGTTATATGTGTTCTTACTGCCATTAGAACTATAACAGTTATTTACTAAAAAACGGTTATTGTGGAAGTCGAGTAGCCCTGAATTTGGTCTAAAATAACTGTTGCAAGGTATGGCGGAATTTCACCAGATTCGGTAACTTTTTTTTTGTCCACTTTGCTAATTTGATGACTGTGAAGAATTGAACTGTGAAGAATTGAACTGTGAAGAATATTCCAATTTGGCAATTTGGTGACAACTCTAAAGAATATTCTTAAAGTCTTCATTTTTTTTTCAATTTCTTTTATAGTTACCTACTATAATGTCGAATAACTTAACCTCCTCTCAGTCAACATTTTAGTTTTTCTCTTTCTCAGGAAGGAATTTCTCAGTTATAACAGTCTCTTGTATTTGCTCAGGGACTTGCTCAGGAGCATAGTCTTGACAACTCTTCAACCGTAACCGTTGTTTTCAATTCCAGTTTTTTCCTCTTTATATTAATTTTTTTCTTCATAGACCTATCGGATATAATATAATAGATATAGTATATACAAAGGTTATAATAATAATACAAACAAAAATACAGATCTAAATGCTATAAGGCCATACCTAAGCTATAACCTACTTAAGCTCTTCTGCTTCTTCTTCTTCTTAAAATTTTCTTTTTGTCTCTTTCTTTCAGTAAATAGATAATTGATTTTCTTTTTACTTTACACTCGGATAATATACAGTTATCATATCACGATACGAGCAAAAAGCTAATGGAACAGAGTTGAGATATAGAGTATAGAGATAATGGTGTCAATCCTTATGGCAGTGTGAATGCAATTAAAATTGAATGCATCTAACTTGTATGCATTTTAATAGGTGTCTGCTTTTTTAACAAAAAACCGGCGATAGTGGCGTCCTTTTCAGTTTGACCACTCAATGGAACGTATTCGCGTGCCGAGGGCACGTGATGGCTTTGAGGTCGTATAGTTTAATAGCGATTATACTGAATCTTAATGAAAAGGAGTCAAATTGGTCGTACTAATAAGAGGCCCTTTGTATGAAAATTTAGATATTAGAAAACTGCAAAATTTTCTTCCCTTCTGCATAGATTTTAACCTGCAAATTACGAGAGATGATTATATATTATGTATTTATTTCTGTAACATTATTACATAATAAAGGCGACGCCGATGATTTGATCGCTTAGGGGCATCACCAAACGCCATTTTCGCTCAGCATTCCCCATGTGAACAATTTGCCTTAATACGTTGTAAATTGTATTTCTTGTAACAAATAACGAGCTACAAATTGCTACATTGATTCAACACGCCTTAATTACGGTTTCCGTCAAAAGTGTTGTGCCTTAATGTGTGGGAATTGTATTGAATAATTCAATACATGATCTAACTAAAATTAAAATTAGTGCCTCGATTGGTATACGTACTCCTTAGGCCCATAGTTATTTTCGCAGTTATAAGTACCATTGGAGGCCTAGTAACGTCTTAGGTTCGTTATTCATATTTCCTAGCCAGAAATATGAATAAATAACGTATTTATTAATAATAATATAATATTTAATGAAAGTTAAGTTTACCTCTTTGTTAAACAATAACATTTTTTTCTACGACTTTTTAATAATGTGTCTATTACTTTCTGAGTTCTCCATTTATCGTAATAGTAGATAAAAATACCTACTACCTAACCGTTAGTAACAAGTAACTACTCATGGGTCCAACTAGTCAGATAACACATGAAAATGGTGCTATATTAGGATATACTGGAAATATTTATATAATATATAGAAAATTTTTAAAAAGCATGTCTTAGAAAATCTAAAAAAAAATACAGTATTCTATACGCATGTAATAGTTATTACTCACTTTGATGACTATTAACTTAACTATCATTCATTCCTTTGAAATTTTTTCTGTTCTTTGGTTTCAAAAACTTTTTTTTTCTTCTTTTAGGGGTCTCTTAAATAATGAGAAGCGTACGTTTGAGCCAACCATGATCAAAAAGGATTCGGTTCAAAAAGGATATAATTTCATAGCTCATTATAACAAAAGAATTACAACATTCCTAAACATATACATTAATTTTAATAAGAAGAAAAGTTATTGTAGTAGAACTTTGCCAGTTTTAAAAAAATGTGACATTGAAACTGGCATCATTAGAAATTTACAGAAAAAAATATGTCTACAAGTGAAAAAAAAATTTATAAATGATGTATTTAAAATAAAAAAAAAAATTTTGCAGTTAAAAAAATTTGTTTAAAAAACTTCATCACATAAATCAGGGAATTATACAGAAAAAAAGACCAAGAGCTAGGTAGGGGCACAAATTCTAATTTTGGGCCAAAATCATCTGAAATCTTTAAAAACTTTGGTCAAAGAGTTTCGTTTGCCGATGAAAATTTACTCATTACAAATCGAAAACTCATTTTTTTCAGGACAAAAATTATATATTTTTTAAAAATTAGGTACTTATCATTAATAAAAGCAACAGCTTTAGGTAAAAATTGTCTCGATTTTAAAAACTATTAAAAATAAATACAATTGAAAAAGCTCAATTTTAGGTCAAAATTACCTCAAAAGTTAAAAAATATATAAAAGAAAAAACATTTGAACGAAACATGAGAAACAATGAAAAATGAAGAATAAAACAACTGAAATAAAAAAATAAAAAAAATGTAAGAAAACCATCGAAAGTAAAAAAAAATTGGAAATGTTAGGATATTATTTAAAAAAAATATGGTCTTCTTTATAATGTTAGGTCAAAGTCGTCTAAAAGCTTTCCCAAAAGAAATTCTTTTCAGATCACATTTAAAAAACTATATATATTTTTATTATTTTATTTCTTGGAGAAGTTCTGTTTCGGGCCAATCAGTTTTTCTAATTCGTGAAAAATCAGGAATCGTAAAAAAACCTAAAAGAGTTTTAGGCCAAAATGGTCTCAATGGAAATCAATTTACATTACATGTGTTCACTTGTTGGAAATTTAGTCTTAGGTCAAAATTACCTTAAATAAACGAACACAATGCAAAGCAGCAATTTAGATCGATAAAAAAATATAAAAGAACAAAAAAATTAACTAAACAGCAATAATAAGAATATATAGAAATATGGAGAATAAGAAAACAACGAGAAAAAACAAAAGAGACACAAAATTTAGGAGTCCAAAAGAGGTAGAGGCACAAATTTAAAATTATAAAAATTCTAAGGGAATTTTCTTTTTAAATCAGCATTTTCTCAATAAAAATTGATTTCTGACTCGTTAGAAATTTTTATTTCGGGCAAAAACCGTATAAAAAAATTAGAAAATAAGAAACTATTAATTTAAAAAATACAGTTTTGAGCTAAAATTGTCTAAAGGCAAATCAATTTACATCACAATTATTTAATAATTTATTTTTTGAAAAAGTAACTTTTGAGTCAAATTACCTCGGAAGAGTGAAACCCCAGTAAAAATTACAGTTTGGGTCAAAAAACGACGAAAAGCACAAAAAAAAAAGAATAGGTAGCTATAAAGCTATAAAAGCTATAAAGCTATAAAAAAAAATATGTCCAAAAGAGATGGTTAGTTAGAAGCACAAGTTTAAAATATTTCTAGTTTTAAGCCAAAATCGTGTAAAAATTTGCAAAAATGTGCTTTCTGGGACCCCAAATTATTTCGTTAAAAATTGGCTTTTAACTCGTGTTGTTTCTATTTCTATCCAAAGCTGATCCAAAGCATTTCAAGAAAGCAAAATCAAGAATCTTTAATCGTTAAAAAAAACAGTTTTTTTCTGCAAACGCATTAAAAATTCAACTTTTAACACGCGAATGAATTGTTAAAAATAGCGCTTTAAGGCACTAGTGTTAAAAGTAAATAATACTACTTACATTTTCATGGAATAAATTTTAATGCGTTTGTAGAAAGTAGTTATTTATGTATTAAGAGCGAAAAGTACAACATTTTTGCTCCGGGAGTGAAGTTTGCCGCTCGCCTCGAAATGGACAGCGGCAATCACTCGAGAGCAAAAAAGTTACTTTTTGCTCGTAATGCATACAACGTTTTTTTCTGCAAACGATCAATTTCAAATAATGTGGCCAATGACGTTTTTAATAATTGGTTGAGTGGTGGTAGTTGCTACCGACAGACCAGGACAACAAGCGAGAAAATCTTTTTCGCTTGCTATCCTGGGCAACGCGATGAAAAGTACACTCACATTCTGATCCTCAAAAAAGGCTAGGTTTTCGTTTGTCAAATGAAAGTGTAAAATGCGTCATTATTTGAAGTTTGCAGAAAAAATATTGTATGGTATTGGTGTTAAAAGTGCTTTTAAGGATGTTTAAAACTGCAATTTTAAGACTTACATCATAAATAGCAATTAGACCAAAATTGTCTCATTACAAATCAATAAATATTACCATTGATGCAGATTACTATAAAATTCAGAAATAAATTTTTAGCCGTCGGTACTATGAAAACGCTGTTTTCGACCTTTTAAACGACTGATGAACCATCATTTCGCAACCTCTAATTGCGAAATTTTTGCTACTCAAGACACGTTTCATACCAGCACCAAGAAAACTCACTCCGTGGCGCCATCTGTGTCCGTTTGTTGAACTAACGAGATTGCGCCCGTCGAGCATCAACGAAATTGCGCCCGTCGAGCATCAACGAGATTGCGCCCGTCGAGCATCAACGTCATTGCCCGGTCTAAGGAAAAATGATGCATGGGCACAACTAAAGCTTCCGAAATGATGGTTCATCAGTGGTTTAAAAGGTCGAAAACAGCGTTTTCATAGTACCGACGGCTAAAAATTGATTTCTGTATTTTACAGTAATCTCCATCATTTTTGTCCAAAAAGACACAGATGGCGCCACCGGGAGACTTTTCTCGCTGCTGCTATGAAACGTGTCTTGAGTACCGAAAATTTTGCAAGTTCTGATTGTGTCAAAGCCTCACTGACGAGCCGTATACGGCGAAACTAGTCTGGGGATGGGCACAATTGGAGTTTGCGAAATGATGGCTCATCAGTCGTCTGGAAGGTCGAAAACAGCGTTTTCAATAATGCCATTGTTCACTCGTTGAAACAGAAATCTATTATTGATAAAAAATTTGAAAAAAAAAAAAAAAAAAGGAGATAAGGAAGAGAAAAGGGAAACAGTTACAGTGGAAAAGGAAAGCAAAGAACCCCAAACAGTAAATTTTGTTTTGGTGTTTTGTTGGTTACTTAGAGGAGAAAGAATTACCTTTATCATCGGAATTTCTTGTTGAAGAACTGCCACAGCAAATAAGAAGGGAAAATATAGTAGAAAAATAAACACCTAAAAGGAAATTTTTGCCAAAGGTGTAAAAAAACTAGAAATAAGGAAATGGAGAGACCATAAAGACGAAAAAACTGAAATTGTTACTATACAGAAAAATGTGAAAAGCCTTAAACAATGATTACTTTTGAAGAAGTTTTCAATATGTTCGAATATTTTCCTGAGCAAGTGCTTCAGAAAGATCGTTATTAGTGAGGAAGAAGTTTCTGTAAAAGTAGTTAAAAGACAAATTCTAAAGAAGAGAAAGGAAGTGAAGGTGGCTAGAAAAGAGCCACTCACTACAGTTAATCCGTAGTAAGATTATTGGGAATAGGACAAATAAACAATTTTAGGTAAATAAGCAGAAACTGTCGACGTTTCAAGACAACAAGAGCAGCATCTTAAAATGAAGAAACTCGATAATAAACACACAAACAAGCAATGCACACAAGAACGAGGTTAAAAAATACTTTTAAATAATTGCACACCTAAGAAGGTAAAAACAAAGAGAGAAACTACGAAAATAGTATTAAATACAGGGAGGACAAGTATGTAAGAAGAGAGACAAATTCTATGTTAGATTAACAAAAGAAAAAAAACTATGAGCAAGCCAACATTAGTTAGCATTAATAACATTTCTACTTAAATACATTAGAAAAGAAAATACATAGAGAAGTGGCCATTAGAAAACGTCATCTAGAAGTCTATACATTTTTGACGGAAAAGGATGACATAATCAAATAATTTGAACTTTTGTTCCTTCATCCTCTATTTTGACATTTCACAACACTCTAGATGACGTTTTGAAATGAAAGCTCCTTATACAGGGTGTCTTTTTTAAGATGGGCCATAGCGAATACTACAGCAAAATAACCTGAAAGGTAGACCATTATTGATAATGGTGGGTGGCGTTTTTAAATTGACGCTGCTGTCTAACATGAATTTTGCAAAATGAAGAACCTTGGTATTCTTTTATTATCTCTTTTTAGGCCTGCTACTCGACTCATAGAGAAAACATAAATTTCTTTTCTTCTAATGTGTACATTTTTGCTGAAGTTCAATAACAACTCATCATGTCAAACAATAAATGTCAATAGAAAAATACCAGCATACTCAATAATGGTCTACATTTCAGGTTATTTTACTATAAAATTTGCTATGGCTCATTTAAAAAAAAAGCATCGATCTTCATTGCATGGAAATTCTTATGGCCCATCTTAAAAAAAAACACCCTGTATAATATTTAACACATATCCGTCTTTGAACATGAAGTACCTAAGGAGCAGATTGTGAAGAGGAGAGAAACTATATATTAAAAAAGAAGGGCGACAAAGAGTAGAAAACCGAAATTGTGACTATTGAGGAAGAATGCAAAACACCTAAATCCACCGCCACTGTGAAAGAGAGTCCAACTCATACTATTGAAGAGCTATCAAAAGAAGTACATGAGTCTATAGTTCTAGAGAAGGGTCTGAGAGTGTCCAAAGAAGGAAAAACTGAAATTGTTACATCGAATGTTACAAGAAAAATTTTCTTATTCAAAAACGTCTAATTAAGGATTTAATAGCCTAATGGAATGGGTTTTCCTGTTTACTTTCGTGTTATTTAATAGCACAATTGCAGATTTTGGAAAAGGCGTAAACAATAAGCATAACAAATGTCCAAATTCTAATTAAGTTTGCTATGGGTATTCCATTTTTTTTAAGCAAACAGTGATGGCAATTCATTTTCGTCCATTCGAGGCGGTCTTTCTAAATTCTGCGGATCATTATCCCTTTAATATGATATTGATAAATTTTTCTATTTTAACATCTTTTAATATTCTATTTCTTTGTTTGTTTGCCTGTTTTTAACAGTGTGTGATTCCAATCAATTAAGGTGGTACTATGTTTTCTACTTTCTTTCTGCTAGTTTAACTAAAGAGTAACCATTCGTTAGGAAGACCTCGATATATCGTCAAAACGTTGATCATTTTTCCAAAGCATAATGTGGACATAAATTGGTCTCTCAAGTGGTTTAAATACATGAATCACAATATCTGCCATAAACGGCGTAAACAGCTTGGTAACAACAACAATTACATAAACAATAATTCCTGCGGTCGTGCGGCTAATTGCTCACTTGTTGCTCACTACTGAGGAAGTTATTGTTTGTTCAACTGTGTGTGAATCACAAGAAATAGGTATTGTTTTACTAAACCATAATCGCTTCTAGCAGCTGAATTGGCATTTGCCAATAATTATCAACGCATATTTTTAATGGCATTTTATGCATTGTTTTACTTTTTGGAATTGCACTAATTAGAATCGCATGATTCACGAATTGCCAATGGCTGATAAGGTTCAATACTCATGGCCATGAATATTTAAAGATATCTAAAAGGCGCTCCCAATCAAAAAGATGTCTGGATCAAATAGCAATGATGTGACTCACCTAACTTTTTTAATTTGATCCACCTGTAACTTAGACTGTTATCTTATAGAGTAAACATTAAAACCAACACAGGTTACTCACCCTCAGTCGCCACATACATACCTACAAGTGGATCTGTAAACATTGTGCAGAATAAGTAAAACAAGACCCACATGTTTGATAAACATTTCATCGTACATGACAGGGTATGGTGAGTCTTTATTAAAAGAAAAAACCATGTTGAAGACTGCATATAAAAAATAGTAAATAAGTATAATCCATGGGTAAGTTAATAACTAATGCGACTCATATGTTTGTTCCTCAGAGATGTGTTTAAAACCCTGTCACATTTGTTTTTTCACTGAGCTTTAAAAGCCGTATCGAATGTCGTAATTTTTAGCTCCTAATATTGTATTAACCTGATTTGTTCTAATTGCAGGAAGCTCTAGAAAATAGACTGATAATGAGCTTCAAACGCAGTCCTAGTAAGGTCTGGTGGGCCAGCGAGAGCTTAGAGTTTCGAGAGGTTTCTTCTAGTCCTGGCAGCCAGGACTCGGGTTTTTCGGATGCAGAAGGCAGCCCACATAATACCGAGAAAAACAGGTTGGTCGTTGGTCAGGTTCATATTAAATCTAAATAATTATTAACCAACATAAAAAGTATAAAAGTCACTTCGTTTAATGCTTCGCAGGAAAGTCGCCAACGCAAACGAGAACAAGGAAAATGGAAAAGAGTACCCTCCAGGAGAAGTAATCAGCAAAGAAGACACACCAAAAATTACCAACAGGACTCAACTTGCCAAAAATATTTTTAAAGGTATCCTTTATTTTTAAATCTTTGAATATTTTTTTGTGAACCATAACATTTAGTCAATATCCACATGAAGAGTGGAGACTGGAAGCCAAAGCTTATCCAAGGCTCTATAGAAAGATGTTAAATGGCTTTATCTCTAGGTCTATGTCTATACATTACATTGTTTATTAACTTTTTGCTAATTATCTCAAAATATAAACTTTGGCACTTATTACTGCACTTTTCAATTATCAGGAAAGAGATTCGAATCGCGAACACGCGTTAAAGGTAGTAGATCTGCTTAATTTTATGTGAATTTTAGGTACTTTGTGACTCATATTCATATAGACTCGCATTAAATACAGATATTTTTGCAATTTTTTCCTTCTATATACAAAGGTCTCATCTATAATGATTTGATGCGCTAGTGAAATATTTCCAAGGGCAGGACTGAGAACTTTTTTTTGAATAACCTTTATACTAACACTACTAGTCAATTAACCATATTTTGAGTTACTCCGCGCTTTAACTGTAGAGAAAGTAAGCCTACAACTTATTACTAACCTTTGCGACGGGAAGTGAATTTCTATTGGTCACACAGGCGGTCTCCCTGGTAATCATGCTATCAAGCCGTGTCAAGGTTTATTAATCTGCCGTGCTTCTAGGCTTCTTCTATAGAGTGCACAACTACCTTAAGCTAACGAGGAAAATCCTTTAATATTCTTCAAATGTTGTTGATAATGATCCGTGGCTGCTCTGGTGTAGATTGATATGACTTTGAAAAGTTCCAAAGACGACCATAGAAATCTTTGAAAATCACTGCCTCGCACCTTCGGGTCGTATTTCATTCCGAGAGGATAAAACTTTTTTTTTACAGATACCTCAAATGCAATTGCCAGTGACAACTTGAATCTGACAAGCAACTATAAAGAAAAATCTACCCCAATTAAGCAAAATATCGACCAGCGGTTGGTGAAAACGGACAGGAAAAATTCACCGCATTTTTCAAAGAAGTTTTCCACCGACAATATTCCATCCAGCGAGCCTGCCAAGAGACAAAGGTACATAAAAACACCAAAAAAAAATTAAATTAAAAAAAATCCTTTCAGATATGTAAAGCACTCACCGAAAGTCAGCAGGAACCTCTTTTCAAACAAATACACGAAAGAATGCCTCGACCAAAATCCTAATCAGTATTCAAAGCTCACACTGCCGGGCAGCCCGCCATCAACCGAAGAAGCCAATGAAGAAGAAAACAGTCGTTTATGGCAAGAGTATGATAACGACACTAGTAGCGAGATATCGGGTACCAAATCGCTGCCATTGACTCAAAATAGCCCTCGGGCGCCACTCAGGTTAGGGTACTCAGCACCGGAAGTTCTTGATATCCCACTCTCTCTCAATGAGGGAGTAACGTCGTTCAACTCCACGTCCAGCGAGTGCGAGAGTGAATTGGAACATATATTTGATGATCTGGACGGGGGGCACACATCCACACCCAAGTGTGGGTTAGGGGAGGGTTTCGAGGAGATGAGGCACAGGAGGAGGAATAGGGCAAGGCCGAGGCGTCAAGATAGTGAAAGGTGAGTAGATTTTTCCCCCTGACCAATTAAACAATTAATTAAATCTCTAAAAGAATTTTGCTCTGGTTAATTTCTGAGATATTGATTTTAGCATTAAATAAGATTGTAAATACTGACCTGGATTTCTCGAATAACATTTGAGAATTTCCCTCTTTGCGCCTATTAGAAAAGCCGGCATTGTATCGAAAATGCAGTTATTGATGAACTAAAAAGTAGAGAGTCACTGGTACAAATAAACTATTCTGGATAGTTTTTACGATGTTTAGTCTAACTTTAACTAGTTTTGAAAAAGGTGAATAGCTAGGGAGTAGGACGTTAAAAATACTTCACGTTTGTGAAATTGCCAACGTTTCTATCTTTGTTGAGAGGTTCCTCAGGTTTGTCACAGATCAGGAGTAACAACCTGCCTATTACAAAGATATTGAGTCAACTGGAAAGAGAGCCTCTAAGCTGTGAGTCGGATAATAGTTTTACCAATATGGCTTCGATAAGTGGAGATAGAAAACAGGACATTTGAGCCACTTTTTCTAAAAATGCAGTAAGCCCTTGCACTCCAAAAATAAGAGTCTTCAGTGGAACCAAAAAGATTTTTCTGTCCAAGTTTCAGAGTTATTTTCCCTAACTTTTATTAATCTTCTAAATACGAACCTAATTTTTTTAGTAATATTTGGGCATTTTGTCTTACCACCATTTTTTTTTATCAAAAAGCATTTTTTTATTGAAAATGCAGTTTAACTCTGGACTCAAAAATAGAGAATCATTTTTGAGATATCTCTCGGCCCTAACTTTGCAGTGTTTTCTTTTTAAACACACTTTTTTAGGATTTTTTTAAATAAATTTAAAAATTGTAAGTATAAAAAAAGTTTATTTTTTATTATTTTTAAAAAATTCACTTGTGGGCCTAATTTCATTCGGATTAAGTTTGTTACGTTCGTACGGGATTGCAGTCGTCTCATTTCAATCAAAAAGAGCATAAAAAAATTTCAAAATATTTTTCAAAATAGCAAAAGTAACATCAATAATACGTCTTTTTTTTCTCAATTTGCAACCCTGTAAGTTTAGAACGAGTAGACCTATTGGAGTGAATCCCACTGTTTTTTCCTCTTCTTGAGGTCCTCTTTTTCCTTTCACAAACAAAAGTCCTATTGAGTGAATAATTTCGGAGATAGATTTTTTCGGTGGTCAAATCTTAGGCACTCCTAGGGTCGTCTTCTTTGTAATTTTTAAAAAACTCACTTCTAGGGCTAATTTTAGTCGCATTAAGCTTGTTACGTTGGTATTGTATTGTATTGTATTGTATTCAATGTGAGTCCTTCACCGTGACCTGCGGTCTATTGTGGCTCACTCGAAGTGTTGCCAGCAAGGTTTGCCCCTTGTAGTTCCATTAGTTCTCACCCGTTATGCCCAGACCCTCAACGAATCTGATGAGTCTCTCGGGCGACACTGCGTTTGCATCTTGATGTTCGATGATCGTGTTTCAGAACAGTGAGTATCTCGATCTGGCAATAGCCGGGCAGTCACATACGACGTGCTCAACTGTCTCGTCGTCCTCCAAGCACGGCCGACACTCTGTCTCTTCGGACAGTCCGAGTCTGTACATGTGAAATCTTAGGTGGCTATGTCCTGTGTACAGTGCAGTGGCCACTCTGATTTGTCTCCTATTTAGTCTGAGGAATGTTTGGGCCTCCCTGTTCCCATGATAAATTTGTGTGATAGTCCGGTTAGGTTCTTCCACCAGTCCTGGGACTTGGCATTGCTCCATTTCTGGAGTTCAGCCTTGACCAGAGAGTCGCCCTCTCATTGCCTTCGTGACCACGATGGCCCGGGATCCATACCAGTGTGACGCCGTTCTTCTGCGATGGGGTGTTCAGAGTCCTGTGGCAATTCCAAACAGTTTTGGAATTGCAGCGCAAAGACATAAGCGTTAGAAGCGCTGCCCAACTATCCGAGCAAATCTTTATTGATCTATTGTGTCCTCCGTCCTCTAATAGGTGTCGGGCACACAATTCAATGGCATGTATCTCTGCCTGGAACACTGTGGTGAATTGGCCAAGCAGATGCCACCCGATCTCCCGTACACTCGGTTTTGGATCCGTCCGTGTACCAAGTACTTCCTGCTAGTTGATATCTTCGCCTCATTCGTCCCAGTCTGCCCATGAGGGAACCCTGACGACATAGCGAGCGTCTAATATACGTTTTGATGTCATTAGGTCGGAGACCATGTTCATTCAATACCGCAAGGCCTTCCAAGCCAGCCTGGGCATTGTTGTTCCCACCATCGAATGGCTGCGGTGCTATGTGCGTCACTTGTTGCAGCCGGTATGTGGCCTTCATTGCCTCTCGTTCCAGGAGTATAGATATGGAAGCAGGTCAACCATGTGCTCCGTAGCTGCCGTGGGCGTCGTTCTCATTACCCCGTGGTGCAGAGACATATTTGTCTTTGCAGAGAGGACAGTTTAGCTTTGATGAGCTCTGTCTGCTCTTTCCATACCAAACTATGGCCTCATACGTGATTGTCGGGCTTATTACCGTCACGTATAGCCACATAGTTTGTTGGAGTCCATCTTCCATGATTTGCCGCACAGGTACTTGCACGACCAAAGGGAGAGCTGTGCTCTTCTAACGATACGAGTCACATGTGTGGTCCATGTGAGTGATTTGTCCAGGATGACTCCTAGAAATTTTACTTCGTTGGTAAACGGTATTGTCGTCCCGAACAAAAATGGCGGCTTAAAGAAGTCCAGCCTATTCCTTCTGGTAAATGGCTCAATCATCGTTTTCTTAAGGTTTATTGTTAGGTTTTCCTTTGAACACCAGCTGTGTACAACATCCAGCACTTCTTGAAACGTGCTGGAGATTTGTTGGTCTGGGTGGTTTCTTATAAAATTAACGTTGTTGTCCGCGTATGCTTGGACCTCGACTCCCCATACTTCCAAAGTAGCCAGAAGGTCGTCCACTAGTAGGGACCACAGGAGTGGTGAAAGGACTCCGCACTGTGGACAACCTCCCGCTGTTGTGAATCTGACAGTGTCATGGTTTTAATGATGTAGTGATCAGTCTGAATTCTAACATGTTGCAAATCCAGTTGGTTATTGTTGGTTCGATCCTTCTCGCTTTACTGGCGCTGAAGAGGGAGTCTATGGGTGCATTATTAAAGGCCCCTTCGATGGCTATGAAAACACCAACTGCGACACCCTTTGAATCCAGGGTATCTTGGATTTTCTCCACCAGGTTGTGGAGTGCTAGTTCTGTTGATTTGTTAGCATGGTATGCATACTGTTCCCTATTAATGGGGTACGTTGTTAGCGCTCCCTCCCTTATGCATAGGTCTAGCAGCTTTTCCAAGCTTTTCAGCAGAAACGAGGTTAGACTGATTGGCCTGAGCGATTTAGGATCTTTTCCCCTACATCCCATCTTTGGTACCTATGTAGACGACCCTCTCCCTGCACCAGCAATTTGTAATAAAGAGGAAGGCTCGCTCTGAAGAGCTTTGTTAATGGAGGTGCGAGTTGATCCAGACCCTGTTGTAATAGTGCGGGGAACACTCCATCCTCTCTGGTGAGTGTATGGTTGAAAAGCCTTAATCGTGGATTTTAACAGGGTTGATCTAACCACTTTTTTGGAGAGCTCCCAATCTGCCCTGTTGGGTCGTTTAAATCGTCCCAAGGGGCTTGTGTTAGTCTCCAACTTTGTCAGCCATCTACCCGGAAAATGACAGCTTGCGAATATCTCTAACGTTTCACTACCAGTGGAGGTGTAGATTCCATCGGACCGTTCTATCGATCCAAGCTCCTGACACGGCTTCCTGAAGATAATCCTATGGATTCGGGCTCCTGTTGGCAGGTCTTCAATCCCTCCTCTTGTTTCTCATTTTTTTTTTAAATGACCAAATTTGGGGTTATTAGGTGCTCTTTTTTCTCAATTTCCAGCTTTCACCGGTAGCGTTAGAATGAGAGGATCGATCAGGGTCAATCAAATTGTTTTTTCCTCTTCTTCATGTCCACTTTCTTCTTCTATAAACAAAAGTACTATTAGTTCAATAATTTCGGAGATAGACCCCTTCAATGGATGAATTTTAGCTGCTTTTAAAAATTTACTTTTGTCATTTTTTAAAAATTTACTTATAAGACTAATTTCTTTCAAATTCAATTTGTTGCGTTCGTAGAGAATTGCAATCGTCGCATTTTTCACCAAAAGGGAGTATTGATATATACCTATTTGAAATGACCAAAATGGAGTATTACGTTTTTTTTTACAATTTTAAATGCCTGTAACTCTAGACCAAATGGACCGATCAGAATTAATGAAACTATTTTTTCCTCTTCTTGATGTCTTCTTTATCTTTCCATAAACGAGAGTCCTATTGGTTCAATCATCTCGGACATAGACCCTTTCGGTGGTTGAATTTTAGCCACTTATAAAACTTAATAAAGCTACTCGATCAAAGACCCTCTCAGAATCGTATAATTTCCGAAATTGCGGGATAACGGCACTTTTATCTTTACCTTTAACATTTTTGTTTTGTTTGAGCACCCTCCACTATTTTCTTCCAGAGTCCCTCCAATTTCAACCGATGGCATAACGGTAGACAACAAGGCAGTGCTCCGTTGGCTGGAAGAAACCAGGTTATCGCTGGAACAGGAGTGCACCATCACCCTGCAGTGCAAGTCCATAGCGGCGGAACTGAGCCAGAAAGTCAGCCACTTGGCAGCTTGTGCCACGACAATCTTAAGAGGACTGTTATCACATTGCAGGTGCATAGAGATGGATTATAAACACTTAAATAGGTAAAACATCTATTTTATTAATAAAGTATCAACATGACAAATGCGATATGTTTAGTGAAGCTAGTCAAAGGAACTATTTGGTGCAAAGCCTGGCAGGAAGTATTATGGACTTCCTGAAAATCCACACCTCTCAAGTCAGCTCGAAGACGCTAAGACTGTACGACCAGATCAAGGACGCTGAAGCTCCCAACACACTTCAGCCTTTAGCTGAACTCTACACTGAGTGGCAGATCATTCAAAATCGAGTTATCGTCAATGAAATCAAGAAGCTTGTTGGAAAACTCGAAGACCCTATGTCTGATTTGGACTTGAGGGCAACGCTGACCGGCATCACCTCTGTTTGCTTAAGGAATGCAGATTTAATCGATTATTTTATAAAAGTAACAACCATAATAATAGTTATTTATATTTTTTTTATGTGATGCTCTTTTAGGCTGACATAATACCAATTTTATTAATACTCTGCGAGAGGTGTGAGGGGTCGTCGCTGAGGACCTTAATCTTAAGAGCTCTTAGCACTATGTGCACAAATGTCTTGGCTATAAGACATTTTGAAAAATTCTCAGGAATGCAGATTATAGCGGACACTCTTGAGGAACACTCTAGGCCAGAGCCGGAACGAAGTGAAGCTGTAGGCTTGCTGGCTCAAGTGACAGCTCCGTGGATGGAAGACATCCATTCTGTAAGTAGTTGGACTGGAAAACGCCAACATTTTTTTTGTTTTTTTTTTTTAGATTAAAGGTCTTCAGGAATACTCAAAACGCCTAATATCGTCGCTAACCAAATTCTCAGCTGCGACAAAATGTTGCCAAAACCTCTTGCTTTGTGCAGCTGCGCTAGCAAATTTAAGTTCATTAGACAACCAGTGTCTGAACATTTTAGTAGAATCCGGAACCGGTGCTATTCTGCTGTCTGCTGTCAACAGTAGGGGTCCTCTAGTCAGCGTTTACTTATTAGAACAACTCGCCACCTTGATAGCCAATATGGCAGTTTTGGACGTAGCGAGGAAACAATTGACTTTGTGCGAGGTAACAAACTTATAATACCCATATCAAGTCCAGATTTTACTATCCTTTTCAGGCCCCGATTGCTTTGATCCAATTTCTTCGAACGCAAAAATCTCTACAAAACGAAGATGCCGAAAGAAGACTGCTCCAAAAAAGCGTTATTGCCCTATCCCGACTTTGTACTGACGAAGAAGCTTCCAGACAAGTGGTCGATAGTGGTGGATTGGCCAGATTAGTGGCCCTGTGCAGAGAAAAACAGGAAAGATTTAACAGTGATGCTGTTTTAGTCGCAGCTTTGGTTAGTTTAGATCTTACTTTTTTGTTACTTTCATCATGACATGTCCTACACGTTTTCAGGCTACTTTGAGGAAAATAGCTGAAGCCTGCGGAAAGGACGTTTTAAGCGACCAAGACTGCCAAGAGCTAGTAGAACCAAAGCTTCTCGATTCATTTTTAGCGTATTCGACACAAAATGAAAGCTACGTATAGAAAAAAAAACATCAAAACTGCCACATTGATATGTGCTCGATTAGTGTAAAATTAATCTCTAATTGGAAAACGTCTCCAAATGATCCTTTATTTTGAGTGTTATATTATTGATATTTTGTGTCATTTCCTTTATTTTAGTTAATTGTATTTATTTTTATTGTTTTGTTTTTGGATAGTTTATCATAAGGTTTAAACCCTAAGTTTATAATACCTGCTAAAGAAAACTTAAAAATATGCTTATTATTTTGCATTTTGTACCTCCAAAATTGTGATATAAAATGTTTGCAAGACATTTAGTTGACTCATTTGACATTAGGTACTCTAATTATGCATTTTTTTCTGGTGAGTTTATAGACTCCATAATTTATAACTTTCCATCTTTTCGTTCTGCTTCCATCAAGGGTTAATAAGCTTTCCAACCACATTTTATAACTTTGTGTGTGTCCAACGCTCGCTTACCGAGTTATCACGATCTAAACCTTATACTTATGCCTGTTGAGTAAAAACCTCCAGTTCTGAAGTCATATTTGGCAAATATTTGAAAGTTTCATATCTTTGTTATTAACAGGAACTCAGAAAACTATAAAGCCCCTTAATAAGTTCTGGATGATCGTGTCCAAGTACCTTCATGGATGTGGCATTGATAGAAAACATGCATTATTTATAATTGTTTATCATTCCGTTCTAGTTCCATTGGGAAGGAAAATATAGTAAGGTTGACACGATGGAAATAGGAAGAGTTCATTTGAAAACGTCATCTAATTGGCTGTGAAATGTTAAAACCATGAAGAAACAAAAGTCCATTTACTTTGATTAGGTCATCTTTCTCTGCCAAAAAAGCTTAGCCTCCTAGACGACCCCGTATGGCCAGGTTAATAAGTTTTCCAACCACATGTTTGCCTTCTTGTGCGAGTTATCACGATCTAAAATCTTATATGCATTTTGAGTAAGAAATACCAGTTTTTAAGTCACATTTGTAGAAAAAAATATTGTGATATTTACGTTATAAATGGATGTACCAACTTTGACAAGTGTACCTCTCGCCCCTCGGTTTGAACATTAAACTTCATCAATTTTCGAGTCCGCAGCCAACAAAAAAAAAAGACAAACGTCTTAGAAACAGTCAATTTATTTGCAGCTTCTCGCAAATAAACATACAAAACTTAAGATTAACGGTACGACTTTTGGTAGCGGGCGCGAGCACCTGGACCACCAAACTTCTTGGGTTCGCAGCGACGAGGGTCGGCTACCAATAACGTACGGTCGTACTGGATCAAGATGTCTTTAAGCTCTTTCTTGGAAGCTTCATCCACATCTGTTAAAAGACACAAAATTGTTTCGGTTTTTCAATCATGTGGCGATTGAAGGTAGACTTACATTTTTGATAGTAGGCTACCAAGGCCTTGGAAATCGCCTGCCTAATGGCGTAGATCTGAGAGACGTGACCGCCGCCGTTCACTCGGACCCTAATGTCGACAGCAGAAAACTTATCCTGAAACACAGACACTGGAATTTTAAAGTTTTATTCGGATGAGTACAACAATTTAAAGTATTTAAGAGAATTCAGAGGTTTAAATGATTTCATTCAAATTATCATATTCGGGATAAAAAAATCATCACACTGAAGATAGCAAAATATAATATGCTCAATAATCATCTAAATAACTTATACATCTTAAATTACTTTTAAATGGGTTTTTGCAATGAGCTTAATAAAAAAATGATCTTTTTAATAAGCACAATACTTGCCAAAACTGAATAGAAAACAAAAGATTTACGAGAAACATTAGAGAGGTCTTGAAAGTTTCTTGATAATGTTATATGAAGAAAAGTAACTTTGACAAATCGTTTTTGCAAAAAATCACTTTTATATGTATAAATATTTCTTGCAATTTGATGTCTCTACATCAAATGTCTTAATTGTCTCTTTGCTTTTAGATTTTTTTAAATAGATGTTTTGCTTTTTATACCTATGTTTGAGGTAAACAACTGATTTTTTGCGAATTATTGTGAAAAGGCTTCCAAGACCTTCCAAATGAGATATTGCTCAACGTTTTTTCTCAATTCAATATTGAGGAGTTGAAAAACCCTATGGTAAGTCCTTTATGTATGCATAAAGCATGCCCCCCCAAACAAAATCAATCAAATTGTATTAGATTTTCTAATCACAACTTCTTGTACTTTATATAGATTTTGGGTGCTGATGAAGGCATAGAAATCAACAGGATTTGAGAAAAAGGTTAGTAATTCCTTGTGAGAAGTAGGGATGCTCATTTTAAAATCATCTAGTCAGCTGTGATTACATCATCCTTTTATGTCTTTTTCTACTTTGCTAGAACACTTCTTACCATAGACCTCTAGATAAAAAACATACAATGTTATAGTAGTAAATTGAGCAAAAGCACATGCTCAATCAAAAACTCGATCAAAAATGTATGAATTAGTTCCATGAATTTCAAATGGAGAGTAAATGTCAAAATAAGTCTTGAGGCTTACTCTGAGTTACATTATGACTATAAATATGGGCTTTAGGTACTTCCACAATATTCCTCCTTATCCTTAATAGGTACATTATTTTTCAACTAACTAAAGTTTGTTTTCCATCCTAGCAATTAATTTTAAAAATAAGACTCAGAGAACTGGGTCATTGTAAAAAACGTTGGGTACTTGTTAAATAATTAATTATACAATTACAGTTCACATAGGTTTTCTAGCTTCCTCTCCATCAGCTTGCCCGCAAATAAAATAATAAACTAACAATGCAAATAACTTGCTACTTCCTACATTAGGCTAGCTTTATGTATGAAAATACCTAATAGTAAACAAATTTGTACTAAATACCCCTTGCTCTTCAATTATATTTATAATTTACTGGATATTCTGTTCTGATGTGAATTGTGAAAATTATATTACTGACCTTTCCCAATAGTAGAATAGGTTCTTGAAGTTTGTCCTGGAGCATTTTTGGCTCCACCTGGCTCAAGGGGCGTCCATTCACCCTCAGGACTCCTCTACCCCTCTTGCAATATGCCACAGCAGTGGCAGTTTTCTAAAAATAACGACTCTGATCAAGCAAAATCAACGTTATTGAACTCAACTGAGTAACAAAACTTAATATTGGTATAATCCCAGAAAACCACATGTTTTCATGGGCTGTTATAGGTTAGGTGGAGACTTTTGACTTTACCTTTCTGCCGAAAACTTGGACCGCATGGATGGGTTCTCTTTTGGGCTGAAAATTATGGTTTTTGAGAAATTGCGTCAGGTGAAAAACGTTGTTTAAACTTATTTATTTACAGAAAATTATTAAAATTAGTAAAATCTTACCTTCGGGGTAGTCATTTTCGCTACGCTTTTTAAGCAAAAAAGAACGAAAAGACGACTGTCAATGTCATTGGTATCATTAATGACGCATGACGTTAACTCCGTTGACAAATGGCAGGCGCTGAAGGTGCGTTGCGGGTTGCTGATCAATTAAAAATTGATTTGGAAATATAGTCGTTTTCAGGAAGATATTCATCTAGCCACCCATGACATTGTAAACGCACCTTCACGCTTCGTAATTTTCAAACATAAGTACTTTATTTCTCAAATTTTGCTCAAATCCAATTATTATTCAGCGTTTGTAATGTAGGAAAAGTAAACTGGCTTAATAAACGACTAACTATCACCCAGAACTATTAACACAATTCATCGCATGACCCAGAAAAGTCATCTGCAACCTCCAACTTCTGCAAAATAAGATGCCAGAGTAGAGTTACAAATACAAAAACTGAGACATCAAAACCACATTCAAGCAATTGTGAGTATTGATGATTGATTATTGCCAGCTAAAGCGAGCGTTAAATTAGTATGCATATGCAGAGGGAAGAACTGAACTGGACCATCAACCATGAACAAGATTTCCAAAAGTTCCGAATATACTCACCCAGAAATTATTTTAGTGTCCAGATGCCCTGGGAATAGACCATACATTTAACTATGGTTATGCCTATGCCTTTCATAATATTATATAGTCTACCACTTTCCAAGTTTAAAATTGAATGCAGATTGCAGTCAAGTAAAAATTGTTCCAAACAGCAAAAGCATCTGAGAAAAGATGGTTTTCTACCAGACTGAATTTAAGTACTGCCATATGATTTGGATTGTGTGATCTGTGATGCGAGTCATGAGAGTCCCAGTGACCTTTTCATATACATACCTATATGCCATATGCCATCCATAATTATGATCACTTTGGATCTTGAGTTAATATTAGTGAAGATTACCCCCCATGATAAAGAAAAGATATTTCGAGCAATTTACTGTTATATCATTTCAGTTGTCATTTGGCTCCATTGTTGGATCAAAATTGACCCTTTCATTCATTTGTAGGTATTTAGAGAAGTGTATTTTTGTTTTATTAAATATATGTGATTTTACATTATAAATTAATTATACTAAAAGAAGTCTTGCCTAATTGAGCATTTAGTTTCTTAAACTACCTAAATATCCAGAAACTAAAATGTTTGTGTGGTGGTTTATTAATTGTCTGATTTAATATTAGGTTTGTTCCAACATTCTAGAGAACCATTGAAGAACATTTAAAAAATCATTTTGGCCAACTCACCAACAAACATTTCAAATTGAAATGAGGAACCATCTTGACATGGTTGCAGAACCACTGTGGACAAGCACATTGTTTATTTCAATTTCGATATCATATTAGTGGGTTGTCAAGAATGATAGACCCTTCTGGAATGGTTTCTTGGTCGAATGGAACCAACTTATTTTCAACTAAAGAGAGCTACAGTTCTTTTAAACTAAATAGAATAAGCAGGGGCGATTTCTTACAAACTCAGTTGAAAAAGTTTTGACTTATAATACTTACATATAGACATAGAATTTGAAGTAACTTTTAGAAACAAATAAAGGCTATTTATTAGTTTGAAATTAAGAACCCCTTTGCAAATAACTTACTATACCTGGAATAAAAATGCTATTGAAGTTGCAAGAACTTTTTATTTTATATACAAGGCAAAACAAGTATAATGTGTTCAATGGAAAAACTTATTAAGTTGGCTGAGAATTGTCAGGAGACAAGAATGTTGGAGTAATAAGGTACCAGCTACTTTCATTGTTCTATCCTATTCTATGAAAACTTCACCAACCTGTTCACATTTTGGAAGATATTTAAAAAATTATAACTCAGACATTGGTACTTTTCTGACATTAGGACTTTACCTTCCACTATAGGATGTCTACCATAACATGATTTCGGAAGTGTATAGGGCAGGACCAGGTCATCTTGTATAAATTTTTTTTCTCAATGTGGGCTCTAGGACGTATCTTGGGCTTAGAAGATGCACTTGAGTGTTTGTGATACTTTCAAGCTAACTTGTATATTGTTTTGGAATTTTTAGTGAAATGAGTTATGAGAAATAAAATAAAAAGGAAAAATAAAAGGTTTCTGCTTGGTTTCTGTTAAAATCTCAAGTATAATTAAAAATTATATTTGCAGAAGAAGATAATTACACACACATGCCATTAGCTTTCTTCTAAGAATGGAAGATCCACATCAAAGGCACACTAAGGGTTGTTGTGGTAATATATTATACAAGACACTTAAAATCTATGGTGGTTCAAATATTAGAACCCAGTATGTAAACTTCAAGAGGCTCCTTTTGAGGCCCAGTCCTTAGCAATCGCATTAGCAAAAAATGAATATACCTAATATGATATACAGGAGTATGATAATATATAAACACTTAGTGTTATTTTGACAAATGTTATACTTATGCATCCTTCGGAGAGATTAACACTTACATAGTTAGCACTCTGTATAACTGAGAACACAACGATCACCCTCAAATTGAATGCCACACAATCACTTAACAGAGCATTTAAATTTATAAACAGAAACACACACATATTTTGTTTAGGTTAGTTCAGTCCGTCCGTCCTTCCTTTGGCACATTCATGGATAATTGAGATGGTCAAAAGATCATTCTTCATTTATCTTGGATAATGCAAAATCATTCAGTAGCACCTTGATGATGTGACTTGAATACTGCACACTGCGCAATTCTTTCTTTCTTTGGTTTTATTATTGTCTGCAAGTTAATTTTCCAATTTGCAAGTATCAAGCACTTTGCTTACAGTCTTCATACAAAGTCAAAAACAAACAATGCATGCAGCTGCAGCTCTGCTACTGGAGTTAAGGAAATTGCGAGGAAAATTGTTAAAAAATAGCTTCATTCTCCAAGGGATCAAATCCGTGGTAGGTTCTAGGTTTATTTCACTTTCTGCTTTCACTATATGAGTTGTTGAGTAGAAAAGTAGTACTATAAATATAAAGGACTGTTTGATGATAATAGGCAGTGTAGTTATTTGATAATTACTCACGAAAATTGAAATAAGAAAAAAAGAAATATGAGAAATACATTCACAATATTTACAAAGATGCTTTCAAGGAATCGTAATACGTAATATTATGCTCTCTTTTTCAAAATACGTGCAGAAAACAAGGATAGAACATAAGCGTCATGTCATTTCTTAAATTTTGACGGAATGTCTTAGATACCAACAGAAAATAAGAATTTCCCCAGATATCAGTTGAAAAATTTTTGGAAGAAGGGCTGCCACTACAAAACCGATATTTCCATGGCTGGCTAGATGAATATCTTCCTGAAAACGACTATATTAGAATTTGAGTAGAGTTATCCCCTTTCTGTGGCCTCTCTACAAGCTATGAGAATATTGTTGTCGTTTAATTAAACACACAGCTGAATCCGAGTCAACTCTCAGTAGTCTCGAGGCAGAGTTAACTCACGTATATATGTGAACTCTGGCACAAAACTCGTGTAAAGAGAGTACTCAAGTTACCCCAATGGATTCAAGTGTCACATGCTACATTGACATTTGAGGAATGATAGAAGAGAAACTCAAAATTCTTGAAAAAGTGGAAGGAAAGTTCGATTTTCAGGAATTTTCAGTTTAAACGAATTGCAAAATCCAAACAAATTCCCGTAATTAGGTCACGATTTTCTTTTCTAAAATAATGATTTTTGGCGCTTACCAAGTCGCTACCTGCCTCTTTGACTTGTGTGTCGAGTTTGATTCAGTTCCTCTATTCTGTAATTGTGGGGCACACTGAAAAGCAGAAATTGCCAAGCTAAATGCCGCCAAGGGGGCGGCATTCTAAAAAGGGTTTGTTGCTTTATGAATTGTATTAACTTACTGTCTGTGTAGTATATTATCACAGTTCCTAGTTTTTTTGTTTTTTAATTTGCTGTTCAATTCACTTTAGAGCAGTACATATTTAGAAATATTATCAAGTTGTTAAAAGGACACGCACACTATAATTATTTTTCACCCTTTCTTATTCTCAGTCACTAATGCACCATCCATCATTAACATTCTTATATCCAGGGGATGGAGAAGAGAATGGTGATTACTCTTGTAGTCAGCACCTACATTGAAGTGAAGAAGCTGAAGGTGTCATTTCAGATTTTTTGGTGCTCAAACTGTTAATACTCAATTATTAATATTTTTCTAGTATCTATCTCTACATGAACATCCAAAATGAATTATTGGCTTGTCTGGCCTTATCACAAAATTTAGCTATTCATTTTTGCTTATCACACTATTTCTCTATTTTCTTATTCTTCTGTGCAAATTGCAGTCTACAGAACTAGTCTGGGTTTTAAAAACTTCAATAATAATTGTTACTGAACATTGTCAATTTTCTTTGAGTGTTACCTAACACAGAAAGCTATTCAGACTATTCAGAGTATGCAATATATTACACTCAATATTACATATATCTATTACCCATTCACTTATTTTTTTTATCTAGTTACCTTTGAAACGTCAGTCAAGTTTCCAACACATACTTGATGACAATAATAAGTGAATGGCTTATAACCTCTGAGATAAAATTTTAGTTAAAATTTACTATTTTTGGGTAATTCTACAAAATAACTTAAATTAGAAAAATAAACCTGTTTTGGTTGGAAAAATGATGATCAATCAAAATGATAAGATAAATATTTTTTTGAGATAACAAATTTTTGACATAATTGAATAGAATGTTCGAATAGATAATTGATATAAAAAGAAAATATTTAAATAGTTAATTGAATATTTGCCAATTTTTGCTAAAGAAATACTTCCCAAATGACTTGAAGTCATTTTGACAATTGTTTAATAGGTATCAAGGTCAGATTAGTGTCACTTTGGAATATCATTGTTAAGGACATTAAGGTAGCTGAAATGTCCAGAGCAATTTTTATTAAGGAGAAGAATATTCACTGTTATATTAGGTACTCACCATCAAAAATACACCCTTTCTTAGTTCAAAGTGGAATGTGGGATATAGTCAATAGGCAAATAATCTGTATGTTTTTCAGTAAAAAAAAGTTTGTAACTAATGTACATAATTGACATTAAATCCTGAAGAGTTTCTATAAAAAAAACATGAGTTATTTTTCAAATATCAGATAGACTATAGTCTCACCCTGTATTAACATCACTATTTGAGAAAATTTGTTATACTTTATTTTTAGAGCTGTGCAATGCTCACTTTGAACCAAGAAGTAGGAACATGGGATACAGTATTACTAGATCCACTTACTGAAGATAGCTTTATATCCAATTTACAACAACGTTTTAAAAGAGATCACATCTACACTTACATTGGCAATGTCCTAGTTTCGGTAAATCCTTACAAGAAACTGGCTTTGTATACAGCAGATCGTGTGGAGACTTATGTGAAAAGACCACCATTTCAACTACCACCCCACATGTGAGTATTTTCCTAATCCAAAAACGTTATAAGACGTAAAAAAGTTATAATGTACTAAAGTTTAAAAATTTTACTCCTCTAAATCCTAATTCTTCTAAGAGTGAGAAACTATAATCTGTTGTTGAAAGGCTTACATCAGTATAATGGCTAATCAAAAATGAAATTTTATATTCTTTGGTAAATTGTAAGGGGGGGGGGGGGGGGGAGGCCTCACAATTGTGTTACCTATCAAGCTTTGTTAAAAAGTTACAGGGTGTTGTAGTAAGAATTTTAAAACGAATATGTCTTGTCTTGATTGTTCCGAAAGTGTAAGAGATACTTTAATGAAACTTGATATGTTGTAACTGCTATGGAAAGCGCACTTTTTGCAATAAAAAATTTGTTACGGTCAGTTGCGCGTATACCAGCTCGTCTCTCACTGGTTTTTTAAAGCACAAAATATTGTCTTTCAAGTTCCAGCTACCTGTGAAGAAAGAAAAGAAGAAGAAAAAGCCCTCTTCAGGTTTTTTAGTACAACGCACCATTTTCGAGTAATTAAATAAAACATTTGTAGTTATTGCAACCAATTTAAGCACAGTTGCGAGGCATTACATTTTGATGAAAAATCTGAGTTGTCAATATTTCTCTTAATTATGGCTTAAATTATGTAGCATATCAAAAGTTTGTAATATTCAAGCCAAAAGAAATGGAACATTCATATTTCAGATTTTTCATCAAACTTAGATGCATTGGGCGAGACTAGTTTTTATTCTCTACTCGAAAACGGTGCATCGCACTAAAAAACCTGAAATGTGCTTTTTTCTTCAGAAGTAAATGGATATTAAAATTTAAAATTTAATTTTTTTTTAAACCAGTAGCAAATCACTTTATCATATGTGTTGACATATTATGTTTGTAATATGTATTGCAAAATGTGCACCTTCCATAGCAGTGAAAACATTCAAAGTTTCATTAAAAAACCTCGTGCAATTGTAAAAACCACCCTGTAACTTTTTAACGAAGCTTGATAGGTAACACAATTGTGATAAAACCCCCCCATTAAAATCAACCAAAGAATATGAGATTTTATTTTTGACCACTCATTATGACTCACCTTGTTTATCGTGGTATATATTTTAGCTATGGAGTAGCAGAATCTGCCTATAGATGGTTAAACGATAAGAGCGAAAACCAGTGCATAATTGTAACAGGTATAAACATATCGTGTTGATTGCCGCACGTCTCTTAACTGACCTTTTTGTTTAGGAGAAAGTGGATCGGGAAAAACTGAATCAGCTAGGGTCGTTTTACAATTTTTAGTCTTAGTTTCTGGAAACGCCAAGGAAGTACAAACTATCAAAGACCGTTTAGTGCAAGCAAACACGTTACTAGAGGCGTTCGGAAATGCCAAAACTATGAAAAATGATAACGCTTCGCGATTCGTAAGCAGGTCATGTTGGAAATTCGGTTTTTTTTATATCTCAAGTTTGTAGGGCAAATTTTTGGATCTTGAGTTTGACTTCAAAGGAGATCCAATTGGAGGCCATTTAACGAATTGTAAGTACTGAATTTAGTTACGTGCAGAATTTTTTAATTAGTTCTTTATCAACGCTCTCAGATTTTTTGGACAAGGTAAATAAGATTCATTAACCTAGCCTTGAAAAGAGCTCAACACATGCCGACGTTTCGACTTCTATTGAGGTCTTTCTCAAGGCTATTTGCTGTTTCCTAATCAATCCCTATTGAGTTTTTTATTATTTATTATCATTGTATTTTCGTTTAAGAATTAAACCATTTTGTCCGTTAAATGTGTAATAATATTTGTCAATTTTTCGCCATATCACATTTAAAATTAATCATTATAAGTTGGTTTTTGCTTTGACATCCTGCATTTATTAATTACCTAATTATATGGCAATTGTTCTTAGGCGAGAATTACGAAACTGGGATCACATGATAGGAACTTTCACATTTTTTACCAGTTACTGTCTGGAGCTGATATACATCTCCTTAGTAAGTTCCAATAAATAATATTCTCAGCCTTATATTGAGGTGATTGTTATTTTATTCTTCCTTGCAGAAAGCTTGAAACTTCAACGCAATGTTGAACAGTATACGATCCTCCAAACTGAATCCCATCATCCCACAGCCACCGAAGAAGACGACAAGAAACTGTTTATATACACTAAAGGTGCCCTCGAAATCCTGGATTTTTCTCCAGGCGATATTGTTGATATTTTTAGAGTGTTAGCTGTTATTTTGAAATTAGGTAAGAACTTTTATTCTCGGGCTTATTGAAGTTGACAATTTCGTTTGTCACGTAGGGAAACACGAAAGATAGCATTGACGTCATTGTTGTTGATTTTTTTTTGTATTTCATGATCTCTGAAAGGCATCATATAAGTCCATTTAAAAGAATAGTAAAGTTGCATTAAGTTATATTCACAAATGTGCTAAATGGTTCAATAATAAGCATTAGAAGCAATTTTCTTATTGCTTCTAATGATCGAGGAGGCAAATACGGTGGTTTTCTACATTTTATGTATGATATCTCTTTTAAATTGTCGACTGTATAACAAAAACACAATAATTCACTTATTGTGTGTTTATTATGGATTGTGTCTTGTAGGTAACATACAATTCGTGCCTTGCAATAACATAGATGGTACAGATGGGTGTTCTATTAGTAACGATTATGGTAAATCATAGTTAATTTTTGAGTTCATTGAGGGTGTAACTTTTAATTTTAGAGTTGTTTGAGGTGTGCGAATTGTTGTGTGCAGACCACAGGTGGATACAAAGAATTCTAACTAGTAGGCAGTTGGATGAAGGTGTTTTGACGGATTTGAACGCGATAGAAGCAACAAGAATCAGAGATACTTTATGTAGAACATTGTACAGTAGGCTTTTTACTTGGTTGATAAATAGGATAAATGAATCAATAAAGGTAAATCTATTTTGGCTCCGGAGGTTGTGTAAAATTAGCTGACTAGTGTTTTGTAGGCAAAATCATTAGGCAAGCGGAAAGTGCTGGGAGTGTTAGATCTGTACGGGTTTGAATGTTTTAATTCTAACTCTTTCGAACAATTAGTAATAAATTACTGCAACGAGAAGTTGCACCAATTTATGATTAACATTTGTCTAAAAGAAGAACAAGAGGAAATGATTAAAGAGGGATTAGAGTGGACCAAAATAGATTTTTTTAACAATATGTAAGCGGATTCGTTGTTATCGAATTTCCGTCCAGCGAAGATGATATTTTTGTGTTATTTTAGAGCTATATGTCAATTGTTAGAACACGAAAACCACGGTGTTCTAACGTTGTTAGAAGAAACTCATATTCAAACTGACGATGCGTACTTGACTCGGCTGGAGCAATGTTGTTCTGGACATACGCATTGTTTGATTGATGAAGTGAACGTACCTAACAGTTTTCAGTAAGGGAAAATGCACTAACCGAAACTTGTTTATCATAATTTGATATATTTATAGAATTAGACATTTTGCTGGGCCTGTGACTTACAAAATTACGGGCTTTATAGAGAAAAATCAAGACAATCTTCCAAAAGAGCACTTACGAGCAATGTTTAGATGTGATCTGAATATTATGCAGGAACTGTTTCCCGAAGGCAATCCTAAAAGGTTTTCCAAACCATCATACAAGCCATCATAAACTAACAATTGTAATAAACATTTTAGGTGTAGTGTAAAACGACCAGTTAGTACGTCGGCGCAGATTCAGGTCTCCCTTAACGCCTTATTGAACAATTTAGGGAATAGACAGAATCATTATATTAGGTAGGTGATGTAGTCATATTTGAAATGTTACTAATTACTGCCCATTTTACCGGCAGGTGTGTTAAGCCAAATGAATTAAAACAGCCCAGAGTATTTGAGGTTGGCTTAGTTCAACATCAAGTAAGTATTGCCCTTTCCATCCAAACATAAAATATTTTAATATAAAGCCTTTTTTATTGTTGTTCAGATTAGATATATGTGCCTCTTGTCAACTGTTCAAATATGGCGGGGTGGTTTTTGCCAAAAGATGCCTTTTATTCAATTCCTGTGCCGATACAAAATGGTTTGCAATCGCACTTGGCCCAGGTGGCGAGGATCGGCCATTGAAGGCGTATCGGTGTTGGTGCGGAGTCTGCCTATACCTGCCGCGGAATTTACTTTCGGTCTGTTTAATTTTGCCATCTCTGCACATTCGAATTCTTAATTTTTTTTCCAGGTAGATCTAAAATATTTATTAGGAGCCCCAGAACGGTTTTCGAGTTAGAGGATTTTAGAAGGAATCGACTGCACGACTTGGCCTTGTCGATCCAGAAGACTTGGCGCGGTTACAGCGAGAAGAAAAAGTACCAGAAAATGAGACAGAGTCAGATGGTAATAGCCTCCGCTTGGCGAAGTTGGAGGGTAAGTTAATATTTTTAATCAGCTAATAAGATTGTAAATATTAAAACCTTTGGGACGCTGAAATTAAACAACCTCTGCTTTTGGGAAAGCTCCGTTGCTATATTAATAATTGGTCTTTCTTGAGGCTTTTCACAGTGAGGAAGTTTTTGTCACAACGAAGTCGGAGTTACGGCAGCTTTCATAGTGATTGTTATGAACTGTTTTACTGTTTTGCTAGTATCAGTGTTCATCGGTGCATGAAAAACAGTGGAGCTTGTATTGTCGAGGTTGCAACAAAAACTTCCTCATGGTGAAAAGCCTTGGGGATGATCAAAATAATTATAGAAACGTTGCAATTCCTTAAAAAAGAAACTGTTTCATTTTGGTCCTGCGTATATTTTTCTACTAGTAAAATCTTTGTTCCTTTGTTACTACTAAGAAGTATGTTGTCCATCTTGTCGCGGTGATGGACTGCATTTATCATGGTTCTCACATCTAACCCTAAGTAGACGCCTTCCAATTTTAATTATATTTTACAGGCAAGCAAGTTGTTTTTGATTGAAACAGCTACTGACAAAAATAATTCGTTTATCGTTGGCCGCACAAGGGACGTTTTCTCTGTTGAATGTCTATTTCTCTCTCTCTCTCTCTCTCCGTCGTCCTCCCCGCACGTGCGCGTTTCAACGGTGATGTTTTTCCGTTACATACTTCTATAATACGGGGTGTTCATTATAAAACTTCATCTAGTTGGCTGTGAAATGTCAAAAGAAAAGGATGGAGAAACAAAAGTCCATTTATTTTGATTATGTCATCCTTTTCTGTCAAAATTTCATAGCCTGCTAGATGAAGTTTTAGATTGAACACCTCGTATACAGCTTATTGCTTACTGACGTATTCCAAAAAGTGAGGATCTTGTAGACAATGCGCTTGTTCGAGCTCATTATGTGTAGACTGACTCGCAAGCTCGCTCGAGACTAAACAGATTCGTCTCATAAAACCTTACATTATGTTACATTATATATGTTTGGGGTCCTTTTACCAAGTTTGAAGAGATGAATAACTGGTGTAAGACATTTCACGTTATTAAACTTGCTAACGTTTCAGCTTTATTAAAGGCTTCTTCACGGCTCTTTCAATAAGCGAAGTTCCACGTTTACCCGTCTAGATGATGGAGTGGAATGTTATTCCAGACGTGTGACAAACTTTGCTCATTGAAAGAGCCATGAGGAAGACCTCACTAAATGTCGAAACCTTGGCAATTTCGGAAACGCGCAAGTTTTGGTTATGTCCTATACCCACTATTCACATCTTTCAATTTGTACTTGTTACATAAATAGCTATTTCTCAATTTGGGTTTAAAATACGTTGGGTATCTCATAAAGGCCACAAGCTTGTTCGATCCCCTTAATCACACGAAAGACCTGTGGATGAACTCTCTAAATATACCATATTCACTTATTTTTGGCATCTCGTTACCTTTGAAACCTTAATTTTTTTTATACGTATCTCTTTTCCGCACATGATGAGAAGATAGGATAAAAATGTCAAAGTCAGATTTCCAACGCCTACTTGACGGCAATAATAAGTGAACGTTGGGTATCTCATAAAGGCCACAAGCTTGTCCGATCCCCTTAATCACACGAAAGACCTGCGAATGATCTCTCTCGCATTCAATGTCAATCTGCAAAAGATGGTCTGTGGGTGTATTCCGCCACAAAATGCGCTGAAGTAGCCGCTTTAGCGAATCGTGAACAATGAATCTAACACATCGAGTGCATCTTTTTAACGTCAGTAGCAATGACATAGTACATATATACTGTCTAGCTATCTGCTTATTGAATGAACATCCCGAATTGTTGACACAGAATGCGTCCAAGACAGCACAACGCTTTGTTGTTAAGCTAATTTTAATCTGAGCACCGTGGTGGGGCAGATACAGGGTAACCATTTTTCGTGGTTAACCATGGAGGTCTCGATTATTTGAAGAGATGCGAAGAAGGTTAAATTAGGGCAAAGTTGCGCAATTAGGAGCCTATAAAAACGTTTACAAACTTCGAAAATTCCGACTGGTTTTGAAAATATTCGCTGAAAATCGTAATTTTCAATAAACTTTTAATTTTGTCTGTTTTAACTTAAATAGATAGTAAAAAAATACTTGACACTTCTTCACTACTTTTTATTCTCTTCAACGTGGTATTTTCAAATTTTAAATCCGACGTTTTGTTTTTATGCAAACATCAACTTCATATTTTTAAAATACGGTTCTCAATTTTTTATATCAGATTCTGATCTCCTTACAATTCTACATTTGGTGATATGCGACAATTAATGATCTGAATCTAAAGACAATTTAAAATCTATTAACTTTTAGTTTTAATTTTGCTGATTTTGTGACGTGATTTTTGTGATGTGCAAATTATCCCGGCCAAAAATTTTAACAATCATATTACAAAATCAGCAAAATCTAACCTAAAAGTCAAAAGAATTATTAATTGTCGTTTATCACCCAATGCAGAATTGAACGAAAAAAATTAAGTGAATGATAGTTGCATGCAAATCAAATACCCGATTTTAAATTTGAAAATTTCACGTTAAAGAGAGCGAATTGTGGCTATGAAGAGGTGTCAATTATTTCCTTAAATTAAAACTAGAAAACATTAAAAAGCTTTTTGAAAATTTTGATTTTTTGCGAATATTTCCGAGACCCGTTGGAATTTTTATGGACTTCTAGTTGCGCAACTTTGCCCTATGTTAACCTTCTTCGTGCCGCTTCAAATAACTGAGTTTCCCACGGTTAAACTCCAAAAAGGGTCACCCTGTATACGGTGTGGTTCCACATTTATACAAAGGGCTATACAAAGTAATAAAGCATAGGCCTAGTAACCCCATCCTAAAAAGCAAACAGTACGTTTTGTTCATCAAACTTCAAACTAGATATACTCAGTGAGATAATAACTGAGACATAAATTGTCAGGTTTGTTTACTTCCAACATGCATATGGACACAGCGGGCACGCGTCGCGCGGGGAATAAAAAATGGCCGCCTAGTCGGGTAATCGGTGAAAACATGATACCTGTGATACGAAAGATTTCTTCCACTTTTATAACTAGAAGTCTTACATATGCCACAATATCTCACCAGAATGATAAAATCTTTAATAAAACACTAAAAAATCGCACAAAATGTTCGCAAGCACTGTTTCAACTTCAAACACAAAGGAAACACGTTTTGACGTTTTGTGGTTGATATCAGTTCAATGAGGTTGACACACACATTGAATTGACAGCACTGTTTCCAATTCGTCAATTAAGAAGATTTTCCACCTATGTTTTGATCGTGCTGTTCGGCTACACTTGGCTTACACAACATATCAACATATGGGTTGTGTAGTTGGACCCTGAGAGCGGGCAACATCGCACCGAACCTTTTGAAATGATGTCGGACAAAATTTTGTAAATAAAGGACTCTAGTTAATTCTTTCTCTGTGGTTTCGATACACACACGAGAATAACCAAGAAGAGCAAAAAAAACTTTCATGTCTCGTAAGAATTAGGGTGTCCATACATATCTTTCACTTTTTTTATTTATCCCCGCAAACTCTGTCTTTTTATGGCAGTACTCCACATTGATTGGCGATGGTACATATATTACTAATAATAAGTCAATTCTTTAGGAATTAAAATACGGAATACCATTCCAAGGCCGCAGGCATTTGTGGTGTCTGTATTATGTGGTATGATATAACCTCGTCAGCTTGTAAAATGTAATTTTTAGCGTCATATTTGTTCTGTATTTGCTTCCGCACAAGTACGCAACTAGATACAAATTTGAGGGGAGTCCCTAACTTGAACTCTTTTGAGTTCAATAAAATGCAGTTCTAAACTATATAATCATAATTGTATCAGTCGTAATAATGAGAAAGTTTTGGCGGAAAAGCTGGTTTGGAAAATGTCCAGGAAAATTTCGAACAAGTATATTTTAAACATTTCGCAAACTGTTTTTTTGTGGTGGCTGTATTATGTTGTATGATTAACTTTATCAGCTTGTAAAATGTACTTTTTAGAGTCAGATTTGTTTTATATTTGCTTCCGCTCAAGTACGCAACAAGATAAAAATTTGCGGAATGTTGCCAACTTGGCTTTTTCGAGTTCTATAAATTGCAACTAGATACAAATTCGAGGGGACTCTTTCGAGTTCAATAAAATGCAGTTCTAAACTCTATACTCATAGTTGTATCAGTAGTAATGATGAGAAAGTTTCCGGGGAAAAGCTGGATTGGAAAATGTCCAGGAAAATTTTGAAGAAGTATACTTTAATCATTTCGCAACTGTTAACCTCAACTAACCCGAAAACAGCACGACTTATCTAAAATAGTTCTTGTCCGGAGAAGTTAGAGACGTTCACGTACTGGGCCGGCGCGTTCGAATTTAATATGACATTTTAGTTTTAAAGAATAATAGATTTTATGGAAGTTTAGTTGGTAAAACGAATATTAAAATTTGGTAGTTGTTATCGATCCTCAAGTTCAAAAATAGGATGGGTTATGCGGGAACAGGATCACGAAATGACGAAGACAACTATTTGAATTAGTCTACGTTTCGCAGATATATTTCTAGGACGCTAAAATTATAGGTGAACAATTTACAAGAAGGGGCTCCTAAATGGCTCTATAACAGTAAATATTGTTATTCAACTCTGTTTCTGTGTGGATTTAACTGTGCATTCCCACTATTTTAAACCCAATTTTAAAGGGTTTGTAATTGTCACTTGTAATGCTTACACCTACTCCAAAATATGGTTACTCCAGATTCTGCTCTGCTAAAGTGCTGTGTAAATTTAGGAACAAGGAAGGCAAAACCGAATTGTAAGTTGAACAACAATATTACTGTTACAGAGCCATTTTCGAGCCCCTTTTTGTAAATTGTTCTCCTATAATTTTAGCGTCCCGAGAATGCAGAAATATATCTGCGAAACGTAGACTAATTCAAATAGTTGTCTTCGTCATTTCGTGATCCTGTTCCTGCATAACCCATCATATTTTTGAATATTAAAATATTTGATAATAATTCGCACTAAGCTGCTATAATTTATTGGCTTTATACAAATAATTACATAATTAGGGTCTAAGCCAAAATATTTAATGTATTGCTTCTTACTCTCAATCAGTTATTGTAGACTGCAACAGGCACATCTGTATTTTATGCTTCACTAATGCATTGAGCTAGATCAGGGCAATAAATTATTTAATCATAATTAGTAAAAATATTGTCCTTAAAACGTTTCTTTTTCAGGCTAGAGAAGAATACCGAATTTTAAAGCATAGAAAACAGGTGGAATGGGCGGCTAGGGTAATACAAAGACACTATATCCAATGGAAAGTGAGTTTCTATGATAGGCTCGTAGTTAGATATCAAGTAGTCTATTAATTTCAGCGAAGGCAATATTTGTTAACGTTACTCACAACATTGCCGGCTGACAGTGATTCACCGTTGTGGCAAGATTGGCCGTCATGCATGACTCGGCTGAATGAAACCAGTATTTTACTCAAGAAAATACATCACAGATGGCGGTGTCATAAGTTTAGGTAAAAAGCTAAGACTGATGAACTGTATAATCAGTTAAGGCAAGGGTTACGCACCTTCTTAGTCGTAGTCGTAATCGTATTCTTAATTTTTGTCCATATAACAAGCGATGCCGCGGATATTTTGTTTATATGAACAAAAATCAAAAATACGATTAAGACCAAGAACTTGGATAAACCCGGCCTTGGTTATTTAACGAAACGTTTTGACTTGTGATTGGCTTAAAATTCAGAAAGAAAAAGACCCGATTTTAGCTCCAAAAACTCGATTGTCTACTTTGAAATTTGAAACCTAACAAACAATTAATCACAACTTTGTGTATGTTATATCTGCAGGTTGGCTTTTGACCAAACATCAAGGAATCGAATGAGAGAAAAAGTTACTGCGAGCTTTATTTTTAAAGATAGAAAATGTTCATATTCCCGAAGGTAAGTTTAACCAAAATCATTAATTTTTAGAAATCTATTTCAATCATTTTTTTTATAGTGATTAGATATATGAAAGTATTATGTATTTTATTCCTATTTGTGTTTTTTTTAGCGTTGCTCATCCTTTTTTGGGCGACTACGTAAGGTTACGGCAGAACGTTCAATGGAAGAAAATGAGCCTGGAAAATAACGACCAATACGTAGTTTTTGCGGATATTATTAATAAAATTACCAGATCCAGTGGAAAAGTAAGAAGATAATGTCTAATACTTGCCTATTAAAAAGACAACGTTTTGATGATAATTATTGTTATCATATTTGTTTTGTAGTTTGTTCCTATTCTGTTGGTGATATCAACTAGATCGATGCTGATCTTGGACCAAAGGACATTGCAAATTAAATATCGCGTACCTGCAAGCGACATCTATCGTTTATCATTGTCTCCTTTTCTGGACGATGTAGCAGTGGTCCATGTCAAAGCTGTAAGTAATTTTAGGGAATGTTCGATAGAAAAAGTCATTGAGATGGCCGTGATATGTCAAGAGTAAAGGATCAATTTTGTTAGTCAAAAGTTACTTGCTGTCAAAAATTCGTAGTCGTAGCCGATCTGAGGACTTTTTTTATTATATTGGCTAGTAATACACTGACATTAGTCAGTCTCAAATATATATATATACGTATTCAACCTTCCAAAAAGGTAATATTTTAGAGCCAAAACTTTGGCCAAATCTTTTTTTATTATTCTCAGAATATAAAATAACAAAACGCCGCTTTTTGTATCTACCTTTTTTAAAACATAAGGTTTATGTCCAACATTTAATTAATTGATTAAGTAATATTTATTTCCTGAAAATTTCATAAACGCACAAAATTTCTCTAACAGCGACTCTCACTGTTCCACTAGGTATTCTTTCCGTTGCCTCCTTAGTTAAGCATAATGATTCACATAGCAGCTAGAATAGATAGCTAAATTAGCTCCCTTTGCTAGTCTTCAGTAGTGAACCCGGAAACATCCAGTGTCGCTTCTGACACACCCGGCTGCCTCTTTCAGAGCGATCTCAGCAAGAAGAAGGGGGATTTTGTCTTCCAGACTGGTCACGTCATTGAAATAGTCACCAAGTTGTTTCTGGTCGTTCAAAATGCCACCGGAAAACCACCTGAAGTCAATATCACAACCGAGTAAGTATCTATTTACAGGATGTCTTTTTTTAAGTCGGTTTGCTGTTTCTATTTACGAAAGGGTAAGCGATACAAAGCCGCTTAAATGGGAAAACATTGTTGCAGTTTTTCAAGCCTTTTAATCTGATAGGCGCCGGCGTTTCTCTCAAAATGTTACTTAATATTTGATTTTGTTTACGACAAGTTAACATCAAAAACACGAAGTGCAAAAATACTGAAACGTCAACAGTATTTTTATAATAACGCAGAGACTTAAATATCAATAGAAAACAAACAACAAATAGCGGATTATGTTTCAGCTTAGAGAAGTTTATATATTTATTTAGATATTTTTTTCTACCTGAAGTTTAAACTCCAGGTTTGACGTATGTTATATTGTTTATCTGTCAAAATCCTTCGTTTATCTTCAAACAAAAATTTAAACTGAACTTGTAAAAATCGCTCTTAAATTGTCGTTTTACTTTGATTGCTCGTGTGTAATGTGTGACTTGCATCATGGATACAATCATGTCTGGTGATGTCATTTTTTTAATATCGAATATACTCCTGAAGAAGAGGTGAATTATTCAAACGACGAATGGCATTTATTTATTCTAAACCTGCAAAACTTTACACCTAAAGATATTATTTTTTGTAAATAAAAGTCTATTGCCACAAATAGAATGCTATCCCCACAAGGTATTTTCTGATCTTCGGATATAGTAATCTGAGTATCTCAGTAGGCTTTGGACTACACCTTTAGTAGTCAAACTAAACTCCACGTACCTGTTACTACTATCACGGACATGTATGTTACCACAATATATAAACAATAAGGGCTGGCAACCCAAGAGTCTTAAACCATTTTACCACATTCATTTATATCAAGTGCAGATGTGGCTAAGGCCATTAATGTCACTTTGACAAGGCCTGGACTTACAAGTTTGTTTTCATTGTCCTTGGACATAACTCCTATGTGTATTGCCATAAATAGACGTTTTGTTTTTTATTACCAGAAATTAAGAAAACTCATTCATCGCGGAGTTGTTTATCATACTTGTGCAGTTTTAGTTATTGTCAAATATAACATAAACAAAACGCGGCGTCACTGGTTTCGGTTTTTTCTTCTCATGTTTTCTATGTCTGTTACCATAAATAGACGTTTGTTTTCATAAATCGACAAAAGTCGCTAAACGCGAAGGCGGAGGAGAATAACGTGTGCCGATTTAGACAATGTTAAATATAACCACAAAACAAAACTCAAATCAATGCGAAAGATTTGTAAAGAATCGTCAACCAGGAAAACAAACTGAATCTAAAACGACAGGTCATAATCATAAAGCAACATGAAAGAACCCCCCAAAAGGGCCATATCTTAAAGTTCCGATTGCTATCTCATATTCTTTACGTATTTTGAAAGTCTCGATAATGTGGTTGCTTTACTAAGTCATTATGCCTAACTTGGGTAAAATATTTACAAGATTGTAGAAGTTAGTTATACTAGAGTGCCTGTAATGAGAGTGTGGCCATAAGGTGGTATCGTTTTCTATTGGTGCCGCCATGTTTTTTCCAGTCAGAAGTCAATGGTCAGTTATGGTGTATGGCATTTTGATGCATTTTCGGGTTATGGCCCTACTACGCCCTGGGTATATACACGTCCTTTGTTTCCTCAATATGAATTTAAGCACAAGAATACTAGAATCTTCATGGTCACTTTGAAAATTCGGGAAATTTGGAATTCCGTCGGCTGTCAGTACTCAGTACGTCAACTCGATGATGGATAAACGTCATCTAAAAGTGGCGGGATATTCGAAAATTACCGTACTTAAAAGGGTTGTTGTGGGAATTTGTGAATTCTTCAACAATTCTCAATTGCTCATAATGTATCTTGAACCAAAGCGTTTACTTATTAGTAGGAAAGAAGAATTATAGTTCATCATTTGTCTGAAAAAAAATCATTTGAAGGCTTTCGCCCATAAGAACAATGTTAATCTTGGAAAAAACATGGCGGACAAGTCCTTATGGCCACACTCTCGTTACAGGCACTCTAAATTATACCAGAAGCAAGCGCCACCTTTGTTTTTCAACTGAAACCACCCAATTTTTATTGCGATTTTCGATTGTGCTGTCAGTTGTAAGTCATCACTTAGCTTTCATTTGATTCAACCACCACATAGTTTTCCTGCCCCAATAAACTGTGACAGTTGCGTTTTGTCATAGATTCGAAGCGAATTTCGGTTCGCAGACCGTCACGTTTACTTTTAAATGCGGTTTGCCGGACGTTCAGCCTGGCCAAATAAGGGTACTACGCAAAGGGAACAAAATGGAGGTCTTCGTTTGACAAGACGTGTCCAAAAAACATATCGACGCAACCAGCAACTTAGTCACTGCCATTTCGAAGTTTTCTAGCGTTGCACAAGACTCATTGGTTCGGTTAATAGTGAAATTATTATAGTGTTAGAATATGTTTAATTGTTGATTTGTGGTAAGTTTGGGGGTCATGCTAAGACTATTAAGTGCTATCTAACACTAACTTAATAGTATATTACATTTCTTATTATAGAAGCACTTTAATATCAGGAAAGGTTATTTTCAGGCTATATTTTAGTTTAGTTTATTTCACATTGTCTTCGTTTGCTCTCTTAAATTCTAAGAAACGTCGTTACCTTTATAAATAAGTGTAAATAACAATAATATTACCTATAGTGCATTATGTACTTATCCAATAAACCAAATATCTAGCAATATGTTAAGTAATAAAGGTAATGTTTTGTTTTTTAAACTTGTGTTTAGTCATGATTTTTTGATCCCCATCTCATGAATTTATAGTGAATTTATTGATATTGCTAAAAATCGTTCAGCACTAAATGGCTGGCTAAATGGCTAAAGATATCGGCGATAAACAATTTTATCCGTCACCCAAAATTAGAAACAGTAACAGTGAAATAAAGGTTTGATTTGATTACTTATTAGCTATTTATGTAACCACTTACGAAAAGTCCGATTTTGTGTAACGAATGAATGTTCGCGGGACAAGCGCAGCGAGTTCCCGCAAATTGAATGATATACACAAAAAAAGCTTTTTGCCACGTGTTTCATACAATTTTTTTTCTAATTTTGACTACAAATACCTACTTAGAGAGAGTTATTATTATTAAACTTCAATATTTACTTTTAAACCACTTTATATCTGGTGCTTAACGTGCTTAATACCGCAAAACTGTAGTAACGGTGCGCCACAACCGAAACCTGCAACTACGAAAAGAACGAACGTACGAAAACATATGAAAGATTTTAGTTTTCGTAACTAGTTACGACACTGTCATCAGTGTTGAAAAATCAAACAGATAGTGGCATTTTTCAGCAACAATTAAATTATTTCAAATAACTCTAAAACCAGTTATTTTACATCCAAATTTTCGAAATATGATTTAGTATATACCGCAGTGAAGTCAATAATGCTCTTTTGGGAAATATTTTTCTAATCCTGTAACTTGTAGACAGTTTTTTTTAAATTTATTTTTGAGCAGGTTTTCCAGTGGCGTAGGAGATGTAATCCCAAGGTTATCAACGACTATTAATTCACAATTACTTTTATTTATTTAATAGAAAGTCGATGTTTGCTAATAATATTACTAATGTTACAAATGGTAATTTAGTTCCATTATTATTTTTAATAAAATATTTTCTCATGTGCTAAGTCAGCTATGTGCTACAAGAATGCTACGTCACTGGCATTTTCACACTTGACAGGTTGGAGCAAACTGGTAACAGACGCCGGCGTCGTATCCTACTTTTTCTGGTTTACCTTTTCTAAGGTCAGCCCTGATGGCCGCCATAATGGTTTTAACGTCACTTTGACTTTGACAGTCGAAACGAAACGCGCGTTGACGTATCATATGAGAATCAAAAATAAAGACACGTGTTGAAGTCCCAATTGCCTATTTGACTATTTGACTATTATATTAAAAGCATTTTAATTAAGCCGTAGTCAAAGTATAGCATCAAATTTGCATATAAAACGAATCATTCCCTCAAGTGGGCTCTGGTACACTTGAGGGAAATCGTTATTACTCATTTTTTTTCGAAAATCTTCTTTAGGAAGTAATAAAATGGACAAAATTGAAAATTATAGGTGGTGCTAAAACTTAAAAACATTTAAAATAATATCAATTTTTAGAATAAATATAACAATAAAGTTGCTGCCTCTATGGCGTGACCCCGATAATACACTATTCTTCATCTATTTTCTTCTTCTTTATCTTACTGTGGAGGTAACCCAGAAAACTGAAGGAGTGAATGGCTGAAAAAGTTTTCTCTCGGCTTTAAACTTACCCGCCAAAAGTGTTCCTTCTAAACGGAAACAGTCCTTTCATACATCAAAATGTATAAATGTAATTGATTTTACATATTTAATGACTAATTATATTCGAAAGTCTCATCTAACCTCACTTTTAGAATGACTCCTGTTGAAATGTTTTTGCGGGGTTTCTAAGCAGTGAGATCACATTAATTTTTAAGTGCGTTGTTAACCATAAATCTTAAAAATTTAGCTAACATTAAAAACAAATACCGTTCAGCAATTATCAAAAAAAAAAAAAATACCTGAAACCTGGAATCGATTGCACTAACTAGGCGAGAAGAAGACAAATTGTTAGTTGTTTTAAATGTAGATGTTTTATAATACAATAATATTTTCGATATGTCTGCAGATCACAGTAATAAAAACCATTAACAAAACTTACATCACCACGATACAAAATATTTAATTTATAACTAAAAAATCGCGTAAACAATAAAGCTTTATAAAACAATTATTATTATTATTTACATTTAACTGAAAAAGAAACTGTTTAGTAATAACAAATATTATTTCATATTACTATTTGCTGCATAATAGTTACTATTTTATAAACATAATTGTGTCGTGGGTGAACTTCCTTACTCCTTCTGACTCCCTTCATCAGATTTAGAGGGTTCGTTCTGTTCTTCCTGGTTTGAGCTAGACCCTACAAGTGCTTCCTGTTCAGCCCTCGCCTCCGCCACCTCCGTACGCAGATCGCTAACGATCCCCTCGGCCAATCCTTTTTGATTGTACTTTTCCCTTAATGCACTAAACAAACACAACTGGGTTTCGTACTCCCTCTTCAGTTCGCCGTTATGCCTAATCATATTCTCCAATTTCTTGTGCAACAAGTCCTGCCTCTCCTTTTCCTGCTTCACTCTGCTCTCCATGATTTTGATTTTCTCCTCCAGTTGCTTCACTTCAAGATTCCTTATTTCCAACAGGTCCTTGGTGATGTTGACCACGTCTTTCAGGCTGTCATTTTGTTGACCTAACGCCTCTAGTTGCAGCTCTTGATTTTTGATGACCTTTGTATTTTCGAAAATCATGGCCTTGGCTTTGGTCAGAATGTTTTCGGATTGAATTTTCAGAGCCTGCACTTCTTCAGTTTGCTTGTTTCTGTTTGCTTTTTGTTTCTGAGCTTCAGCCAATTCCATTTCCATTAATCCCATTTTCTCCTTCAGGTTTTCGATTTCACTGTCCTTTATCTGCAATGTAATGTCTTATTGAGAAAGTTTCTCAGAAAGGTCAACTACTTACCTTTAGTGCCTGAGAAAATTCTTCAGGGGTAGTGGGAAGCTGTTCGGATGCCTGCAAAGCAATTTTTCTTTATTCAGTAGCCATCTAAATGAAATTTTACGCAACATTTTCTTACCTGCGCCATTTTTTCTCTTTTAGGATCACTATACACAACCAAATAATAAGACAAACTACCGTTATAACTTTTGCGGAAAATCACCTTGCCGTGCTGAAACGTAAAAGAAACGCATCTATTTTCGTTCCCGATTGCTTTGCATCCAAACTTATTTTTAGAAATCTAGTTTTCCAAAAATAGCGCATATTCGTTCCGGCATGTGTTGTTGGTTTTCTATAAAGTGAACTCCGTGAAAGTTGCTTGCGCACAGTTGTATACGTTCCGATCGCATTGATCATTTGATACCTTCAATTTGACTGGTTTCCTGGCGCATTCATTGAGTATTAGGTTCTCAGTTCTCAGTGACTGATCACCCGTACTGGTGACTGTTTTTGTAGAAATTGTCTGCAGCTGTACTTTGTTTTAGATGGTTAATTAAGTAGGTATTTACATTACAAATCTTTATTAAAATCCTTTCGCGGACAGGTTTCGGCTCTCAGGCCATCATCAGGGCCAAAAATTCGTCAAGCTCCATGTCCCAAAAGCCAAACTGATGACTCTAACCTAAATACGTCTCTTAAAAATGCCTTAAAAAGGATTTCCGGCCATTCGCGGGACAATTTTTAGGAAAATATCGGCATTTGTTTGCTCAGTCCATTACTCTTGCACTGTATATGAGCGATCTACTCATATACCAGTGCCAACTTTAGTTCAGGTCAACTTTAGAAATATATCGTGTAATTTATGGAGAAAAAACCATGCGAAAACGGAATCTTTATTTGCATAATGAGTTCATGTATGGCAACATGGCAACTCTGTAAGCCATTTTTTTGAAGCTTTTAAGGTTTAAACTTATGGAAGCTTTTTCAGTTTGCGGGTTTCTGTTTACCAGCCCCATGAGGCCCTAAATGCACATATGGTTGCAATATTTTTTGTTTTCGTCGAAGAGAATTTCTTTTGTTCGTTTTTCGACATTCGCTTTTAAAATTTCTTGGGAATTCCGGCCATAAAACATGAAACCCTACAATTGCCCTTCTTCTTTAACCGGCAAAGGCGCCCTTTTAATGGTTTAGGGCCCTTATAATTTCAGACCTGTGCGTGACCCGAACAATAGTTTAGTAATTAAAGCGATTTCACGAATATCGTTAATTGAAATTAAAATCTCATTCGATCATCAGATTGAGCTATTAATTTCTCATCCTTTGAATGTAAATTCGAGCAATTTATGTCTTAATTTACTGGGCCAGGAAATGAATTGTTAATTTAAATAAAAAACTTTAATTGTCAATTAAACTATGTCATGTGAGATGTCATTTTAAAGAGCATTATTTACTTTGTCCAGTAATCACATTTTCGATCCCCTTTTTCCAACAGATTTTTCAGAAAAGTTCATTTTATAAATTTATGCCCGCACCGTCCAAAGCCCCATACAGTGGCCACTAGCGGGATGATGTCGATTTTTCTGGAGTACCTTTTCGGGGATGAAAAGTACCGAGAAGGTGGTTCCGAGGATTTTCTTAAGAGAGAGACGCATTTGGAACTCGCTATAGAGTTATGACCTAAAGAGAGAGACACGTTTTGAACTCCAGAGAGTAACTACCTAAACGGGATGACGGAAAAGTTCGAAATTCGACGCGAGAAAAGTTAGACCTGGGCTTCGCGGTTCTGCTTATCGCCAATTCGTAATTTTTTCCCCTTTTTGAATCCCGTTTTATGTCCGCCGCGCTAATTATTTGTATTTTAATTAGTGCCAAAACAATTAAATCGCTTATTACCCGCCTACGAAAAGTTTCGTGGAGTGTTCTTTCGGTTGTGCCATATAGTGTCAACCCACCTCTGCCCTCTTCCTGAATAGGCCATTTTCTTGCAGATAGCGGATACTTTGCAGACGCAGGAGACTACCGGCAATTAAGTATTTCTAGAGTAGTTGTAGAACTTGAAACGTTTAGTATTGCCACAAAGACAACGACGCAAAAAGACATAAAATTGCAGCGTCCTCAGAAATGGTTGGCCGATGACCGGTTTAGTAACCAAGCACTAGTTGAGCCAAATTAAAAAATTAAACCTTGCAAATTTGTTGCAAGCGGTTCGATGTGGGTACATCGAACCGCTCATGGACGTCATGGAAAAGAAGGTTGCAATCTTTTGGGAAAAATGTGCTGAAAATAAAGAAAATTAGCACGAGCGTTTTTGAGAGAGAAACGGCATTGTTCCATTAGGAACCAGCACATTGTTGTAAAGTAGAAAAGAAGTGTTAGTCTGGGTGCTCTCGAAGAGAGTCCGGTTTTGGGGGGGACTCACGAAGAGTCGGTGCGGGGAGCCGCGTTGGGGCTGGTCGGAGGTCGACATTACGCCGGAAGGATGAACGACCACCATCAGATACCAGCCTATTGTTTAAAACTAGAAAAAGGAGTCGTTTCTGAGGACTCACGAATGGAGTCTAGTTTGAGGATTCGCTCGGTGGCTTGCACGTAGGCAAGACTCCAAAATTTGAAGCTCGGATTGATCCTTTTGGGGGCGTTACGTCAGATAGACGAACGACCATCCGTCGAAGAGTTATTAAGTGTTTTATAAAACTTGTTATCGTCCCAGTACAAGGAAGAACCACCCTTGTTGTCCTAAAAGAAGCCACGGGTACGCATAAGACGCCCAGTACCCCTGAAACGTTGCTGTTGTTGTTGACTTCCTGATGGCGTCTGTTCTAAGTTGGGCAATTTGTCAGAATAGAAACGTTTTCATTATCAGATAATAAAAATCGGTTTCATCAAAATGAGGATTGTTAAATCATTTTTTTGGTGTTTTGGGTGCGAAGTTGAATAAAAAGTAAAACGGTTAACGGCTTGCCATATGAGAGCGATTGCTGTTATTGCCAACGTCTTTTGTATAGGGGGCGCTAATAGAACAATTATTTATTGATGAGTTGGCAACGCTGCCTGAAGTCATTTGTACGTCACTGTCAATTGTCAAAATGAAATACATCATAACCTCACAATATCATGTTATTTCAAAACATTTCTGTAAATTTTCGGTACCTCTCACAATTCCGCTACTTAAAAGGCTCTTCAATTATGGCAAAAAGCAAGTTTGAATACGTCCGCACATTTGAAACCGAAGATTACCTTCTTCCCAATTGTTGGATCGTTGTGAGGATTGATGGCAAATCGTTTCACAAGTTTTCCAACAAACACAGTTTTGAGAAGCCCAACGACCATAGAGCCCTAAACTTGATGAACCGTGCGGCAGCAGCAGTGCTTGACGAATATAAAGACATTCTGATTGCTTATGGACAAAGTGATGAGTATTCCTTTGTGCTTAGGAAGGACAGCAACTTATACAACAGAAGGAAAACGAAAATTATGAGCTATATATGCAGTTTGTTTTCGTCCTCTTATGTATTCTTTTGGAGCGACTATTTCAAAAGCACTAAATTGAAATACCCTCCATCTTTTGATTCACGAGTGGTTCTGTATCCAACAGATCAAAATTTACGAGATTATTTGAGCTGGCGCCAGGCAGACTGTCACATCAACAATTTATACAACACCACATTTTGGGCTTTGGTTTTAAAGGCAGGTTTAAGTAATGCAGAAGCTGAGCAGAGGTTATCAGGCACTTTATCAAGTGATAAAAATGAAATTTTATTTAGTGAATTTAACACTAATTATAATAATGAGCCTGTCATGTATAAGAAAGGTACCATTTTATTGAGAAAAAAGGTAAAACATCCAGAGTCCAATAAGAGCAAAATAATAGTACTGCCTTTACATGAGGATCTGATTCAAGACAATTTTTGGACTAGAAACAGTGAAATTTTGGAAATAAAGTCTTGTGGTTTATATGACTTTGAAGACAAAAATAACATTCCGGATTTAGTTTTAAGACAGTTGCCTAGTTTAAGCATAAAAAGGAACAATAGCAGTGTAAGTTTGGATGAAAAACTGAGTTGCAATTCACAAATAAATACTGAATGCTAATGATACCTATATAGTTTTGTAGTCATACCTATATATCCAAGTATAGAAATATTGGAGGTCTTGCAAGATACTTAAACTTCAGATGAATTAAAAACAAGCCTTTTAAAAGTCCTATGGAGGAAGAGATGGGACGAGTAGAGTGGAAAGGTGTGTGGAGACAATAGAGTATTTTAGGTAAGTATTCTTGCATCCACAATTTTTTTTTCTATCTTCATTGCTTTACTTTAAAAATTACTATTTATAATGAGAATTGACAAGGGCTTGAGATTGTGTTGAATTGAAACATAAATCATAACTCCCCTTACTGTGAAGCAATACAGTTGAAACTTGGAATGGGAAAAGCAAAGGGTAAAGTTTATACTTTCAACTAGCAGGTGGCATTATCAGTGTGCCAAAATAAACTCCAGACATTTTCTTTGTATTTTGTGACAAAAATTGTTTTTTTTCTCTACACTATATGCCCATTCTTGGTACATCAAAGCTTCAGGTAGAGGCATCATGTGGCTTAGGTAACTACATATTTTAAAACACATGAGATTAAAACATTAAACTAAAGGGTTCTATTTTACTTTGTTAAGGAACAACTATGGCTTCATTCCAACTCCAATAGAACAGTCAAACAGTCTATCACTCTCATGTCAAGTTTGGTTTCTTGTATCACAAACAAAATTTTGAATTTGATTTCTCATTATAATTATTTAACAAAATCAAACAAAAGAAACTTTTTTAGTTCAATTTTTTCTTCTCATTTTCTTGACTATAAAAATTTCATCTCACTTCAGTTTTTGAGCTTTAGAAAGACAAGTAACCCATAATTCCTATTTAGTACTCCAAGCTATTGTTTTGTTTTTTTTTGTTGAGCTGCCCTATAACTATGAAAGTTACTCTTGATATTGCACATGTGGGCAATATTCAGGGGATCACCTATTTTACTGGTGTAAAAACAGTAATTTGTGGATACAATGGTGAAGGCAATATCTTATACTATATTTGTATGTTTAAAATTGCCTCCTTTTCTAAACTTTAAGACCTTAAGAATTCTTTTGTGTCAAATCTAGTATCAAACGTTTTGCTCAGTCTTGTCTCCTCACACAATTTTCGACCATTTTTATACATAAAAACAATACTCCATCATTGGCTTATCACATAATACAACTTAGAATAAAGCATTTCATTAAGTTTCGGGAGGTGGTAGTCCATGGAAATTTGACAGTTTGCCTTCTGTATAATGTTTGAACAGTGTCAATGTCATTGACATTGTGGAGGTCTTAATGGTTTTAAATTGTCTTAATGGTATTAAAAACGTCAATGGTGACGTTTTTAAATGAACACCCTTTTTCAATACATACCTGCAAAGTTTAAATGTGCGTCTTTCTTGGACCCTGGTTGTAACTATTATGTGGGGGTGTGGTTCTTGGGTTGTGGTCCTTTGTTTTAGTGACAAATAATTTTTTTTCTTTCCCAAGCTTCTGCTATCTTACAGGAATTTCGATGCTTTTTAGCTTCTTAATCACTGATTGCTACAACAATATTTTATTATGACTAAAATCAATATTAAGTCGACCGATAAGGAAAAGGTAAAACACAACTTGTCGGACTTGGCAGATCTTCGAATGTGGTGTGCATAGTTAACGAGAGAGTTGGAGTCATTAGGTAAGAAGAAGAGGAACACTGAAGGCATTGTTGAAGGGGAAAGGGAGGTTAGAAGAATATTGGAAAGACACGTAGTATAAACTACTGTTTATGGCAAGAGGGACATGAACGTAGATTATTTAAAAAAGCGAACAGATTACGTGGCAATTATGAAGAAGGAAGAACAAGACTTTGCTTTGGAGACGTATGGGAAAGCGCAAAAGATGCTGAGAATAAGAAGGAAAGTCAAGTAATGAAAAGAACACACTAAGATAGTTGATGAAGGTGAAGGGCAGATACGAAAAGTGTTGAAAAACCGAAAAATTTAATCGACCTAGAGTCTTCAGCATTTGTCTGCGAAACCGTTAGGATTAAAGTGTAAAATTCAATACCTACCAGCTTTGCTGAGATAGGTAGCAGAATGAGGGCAAAATGCTGTATATTCTCTGTTGAAGAACGCCGATATATAATATAAACTAACACCTTAAACAACATTTCATCATTGTTACATAAATGGGAGAGATAAAAATTGTAAACATTTCTTAGAAAAGACGGCGTTAGATGACGACCAAATTTTCAAAATCACGCTTCTGAAATTTGGTGAACAAAATACAGGGCCAATGAGAAATTGTTTTTCAAAAGTTCTCCTAATTTGCCTTGTTATTTCGGATATTTCCGGAAGGATCAAGTCATCGGTTTAACTAAATTCGTATAACTACGGTTTTCGAAACCGTTGAAACCTCAATAATGAGCCGCGAACCCACTATGGTATTTTTTTGATGAACTCTTCAAATAAACTTCGGCTTTTTTTTGTTGCTTCAGTTTTTCTTTCATTCAGATGTTCTGTTGTTTTGCATATTATTTATTTTTTAGTTTCTATCATTATGTTATGTTTTTACTCTTTATTGCTTTAAATAATCAAACTTTTAATGGATAATTAGAACCAAAAAATGTGTCTAATTGAGTTAAAGTATCTTTTGTAAACAGTTTTTCTTATACGGCCCTCTTGCATCATCAAAGAGAAACAGGTTTATTTTGATTAATTTCAAACTCTTCTTATCCTGAAAAGAAATTAAAATTGTCATAAGCAGGTGTATTAATGATTTTTTTTGCAAAAATTCCATAGGTATTAGAAATAGATATTTAATTAACTACGTGCACTTTGCGGGTACTCAAATTCCAAAGCCATTAGAAATAGATAGGTATTTAATTAACGACATGCTACTTTACAACTACCACCCCTTTACTTAAAGATTTTCGGAAAATAACCAAAACGACAGTGCGGAAATTTTATGATTTGTAAATTATTATTTACGTTATTTGGTACCTACTTCAATCGTAAACAAGAATACGGGTTTTGACGATATTAGGTACCCATAGTGAGTCAATATTCGTACGGAAATCGTAACAAATGGCTACTAATTAAGTATGTAATAAAATTTTTCTTTTTAACAAATATTTTGAATCCAAACTGGTTTGCCGCGTTTTTGTTTTATTCATTACTTACTACGGACACAGCGGGCATACAAATTTAGACAAAAGGGCGACCTTCAAAGCCTCACTGATAACGACAACGAAACCACCTTTTTCCGAAGTATTCTGATGCATACTTATTTGAACATGTAGTTTTCTGCTTATTCTTCGGCTATTTCTCAGTCGCGCATTAGTAGGTTTATAAGTGTTGACTAGTGATGTTATTGTAAGTACCTAATTTGTATAAAAGACTGTGGAGAAACTTTCAAGCTTTTGCTTGAACCCTCGGGTAGGTATGTACCATGAACCATAATGAAGTAATATACAAGGGGTTTCTGAAAAACGTGCAATAAATGTAGCCACTTATTCTAGGCACCAAAATACGGAAAAACCATACATTGAAAAATGATTCGTTTATCATGGGTATGAAATGTTAGATCCTGATGATGTTTTTAATTAATATTTCCGAAACGTGTCGAGTTAAATTTCATGAAATTTGGTATTTTACCATAAATTTGTATCCCATTTATACAAATTAACTAGATATGGACACATTCGTCTAGGAGTGGGTGATCCGAGAGTGGTAGTGTGTAAGAAGTAAATTTTGTGTGTGTACATATTGTTAATTTATTCGAATAAATGGGAAATCTGAAGACTTCTACATAGAAAACGTACCTACTCTTTTTGAAAGTCGATATCTGCAATATTTCTCGAAAAAAAAAATAAAATTTATCGAAATAGTCGAAAACGAAGCATTTTTTGGATTAATGTTTATATTACTTTTTTGTCTTATTTTGGATTAGAGAATAAGTGGTTACATTTTTGGTACTAGTTTCGGAAACACCCTGTAAGGTACAGGTACTGGTACTATACAGGAAGAACTATAAAACCACTTTTGTTAGTTACTATGTGGTTATTGAACAATTAAGGTGGTGGATTTCAAGAAAAAACTTAGGTGAGTCTTTTAAGCATAAATTAGCAGATAATAAAATACTACTAAAGTGCGAGTCTTCATGAGGGAAAATAGAGACATTATCACCTAAAATGTGTGAAACAAAATATTATGTACGTCTAATTTTCTCCAAAAACACTTTGTAGAATTTTCCCAAACAAAAGGATGCTCAAAGCCCTTATTGGCCTCAATGTCCTGATAACTTGTTTGCTTGTATTTGCCTGCGCTTATCGGGAAGAACGCACGTATTTAGATCAATTCCTGCCCTTTCTTCGAGTCTTCAAAACAATTACACAGAGTGCTATGGAAAAAGCGAGCCACACCAGAGATGCAAGAACATTCATGAGTCGCAACAAAGTGAGCATACCATAATTTTTATACTATACTGTTCCTAGCTACTATGTTTAAGAAAATCCAAAGCGTGCCTTCAGACTTTCAATTTCCCTGTCGATTGAACAATTTCACAAGAAGGAGCAGCCAGAAGCCTACAAGTGTGCACCGACTAAGGCCCAGTGATATCGACGTCATAGGGGCTATCGGAGACAGCTTAACGGCAGGTTTTGGAGTGGATGTTGACTACATTCTAGGTGTCTTTCTTCATGAAGGCAGAGGATCTGCGGCTCCTGGAGGTAGAATAGGTACTTTCTTAACAAGTCACATTTATACGATAATATAAATATGTAGGTGGGGCAGGAACCTGGCGGACCCATTTAACTTTGCCTAACATAGTAAAAAAACTAAATCCTAAGCTCTATGGGTATGCCACTAATTCAATTAGCATAGATGCCAGGTCCAGGTTCAATGTGGCCGAAATGGGTGCCATTTCACAAAACATGCCTTACATGGCCAAAGTTTTGGTTAATCGTATTAGAGGAGACAAGAAGATCAATTGGGCGACAGACTGGAAAGTTTGTCATTAAATCAATTATTTTCCTATGAGTTATTCAAACGTTCTTATTCCAGATGATTTCCGTGTTTATTGGCCACAATGACTTTTGTTCGGAAGTTTGTTACCTCAATGATATTAATCGAGCTCTAGTCGACCACAAGACGGACATGTTGGAAGTCTTACGGACCTTTAGGGAGCACTTGCCGAGAACTGTAGTGAATCTTCTGCCACCTCTCCGTAAGTTATTATGAGAGCGTCTAGTCCAGATTTATATGAATATTGCAGATTTGAAACTACTATTTGAAATGCGGCACAAAAGTCCTCAGTGCCAGATCTCGCACTTGATATCGTGTCCCTGTCTTATGGGCTTGCCCAATGCCCATCTTAGGCCCAAAATGATGGAATTTATGCGGAAGTGGCAGGAACTGGATCTGGAGATTGCGGATTACGAGGAATTCGATAGAGAAGATTTCACTGTTATAGGTCATAGATTTATGCTGAACTTTTCACTGCCTTCGTTGGCAGATGGAAGCTTTGATTACGGGTATATGGCCCCTGATTGTTTTCATGCCAGTCAGAGAGCACATGCAAAATGTAAGTGAGTCACACCAAACTGTATTCCATCTAGTATTAAAGCGGATATGCAGGGTACCGCAACATTAACGTCATCTATCTTGGGTATTTTGATAAGTACCCATTATACATATATTTTTTTTGGCCACGACCTCTGTTGACTCTTCTTGGTATGATACCTGGCAGCCCGTAAATACTATCCGGCCGTATGAGATTTTTTTCTCACTAAAAAATCTTTTTGTGCTTGGTGATCACAGCATACAACAATATTATCTTTAACTGCACGCAGCTTGTGAGATACGCATGGAGGATAATAAATGAATATAGGGCTGACCGTAAACCGGACAATCAAAGTAAGATTACCCCAGATGTATTCAATAAGTATTTTGCTGATTTAGCTACTGATCTTCAGTATGAGACTGAGGAGTCGATCTTGATCTCGCGGAGAAACTTTCCTAGGTGCAATGGGGTGCAAGTGGCTTTTTTAATGCCTCATGTGACTTTCATTAAGGAAGTTCAGTGGTCGATTTTTTGGTACTTTCAACGTTCAGAATGTCCTTTGAAGGCATTTAGAAAAAATCCACTTGTGGGACTAATTTTGCTCTTATTATGTTTGTTACGTTCATAGGGGATTGAAATCGCCTCATTCCTATCAAAAACAGCAAAAAAATATTCTATAATTTTTTCGAAATCGACCAAAGGGGGGGACCAAACCTTATTCCCAGTTTTCTCTCAGTTTCCAATTTGGACCACTTGTAACGTTAGAATGAGTGGACCGATTGAAATGAATCAAAGGGTTTTTTTGTTCTTTTCAATGTCTTCTTTCACCTCCCACCAGAGAACGTCCTGTAGGTTTAATCTTTCGTGAGATAAACCCCTTCTGTGCTTTGGAGGCATTTAAAAAAATTGGTGGGGATTGAAAACGCCTAATTCGGATAAAAAACAGCAAAAAAAAATCTGTAATTTTGTGGAAATTGACCAAAAGGAGACGGGGTTTATATTCTCTTTTTTTCTGAAGATTCAACTTTGACCGCCTGTAAAAAAAGGCCCACGTGTTAAATAGTTCGGGAGCCAGACCACAGTCATGTTGACAGTGGTCATAATTATTTTTTAGAAAGGTGACGAATGTCAACGTTTCTTGCTAAGATCTTTGAGAAATACTTAACCAAGAAGGTCTCCATTATTTTGTATCAAACTTCTTCTCAGACAACTGTTTGGATTCAGGAAATCTACCATCAGCCATTCGAGACCCTTTAAGCAGAGGATTCACCTAGCCATGTAGGAGCGTCACTACCTGTCCGAGGGCTTTTGCGACCTCATAGATTTGACAGTTCGTTTTCTTTCCTGTTGCTTGTAGGGATGCTCACAAGTGGTAAAGGTGAAGGGAGGGGAGTTGGACAGGAGGACAGTGTTTGTGTGCGTCCCTCAGGCCTCAGGGTTCCGTTTTGGCGCCTCCATTCGTCCTTATTTATATCAATGATCTGTCCGAGTCTGTGTCGCAAAGTCACTTCTCTCTTTGTGAATCATACAACCTTTTCGTGTATCCATCATGACTATGATGGAATGGTCATGCCCTGTGACTAAATGATAGATTAGGTAAAACTACGACTAACAGATGATTTGAGAAAGAAAAGGCATATGCTTTGTGCAAAACTTAATAGATAGGTAATCCAATTTAGGCAAACAGGTTTCGGCTGTTAGCCATCAACAGCTCCAAGTGAATAAATGCCTAATTGCTAAGTTGTTGGGATAGTTCAGATTAGTTCTTTGTTCCTCCATCCTTTTCTTTTGACATTTCACAGCCAACTAGATGATGTTTTTAAATAAACACCCCGTTACTTAAGAAAAGTATTCGTGATAAAAACCATACTCAATTATTTCTCCATATAAGGCCCCTATAAATATAAATCATTCACGTATTATTGTCAACAAGTAGGCGTGGGAAATCTGACTGACATTTTTATCGATTTTCTCAACATGTGATGAAAGGAGATAGATATAAAAAAAATAAGATTTCAAAGGTACATTCTCTAGCAGTCTCAATTAGTTAGGTAAGAAGGAATATTGTATGTATTCATAATATGTGGTTAACGTCCTTGTTGCCAATGAATAGGAACAGGTTTACGGGTCTAGGACTGAATCATATACGAGTGATCGTCTATTGTTACGTTATGTTAATAATTGTCTAAATGTTTATATGTTTATATTTATATTTATTAAGAACAAATTTTACATTTATTCTGTAGGCCTGCTGTGCAATTTCTTTTTTATATTTGTAGCCCTGAAGAAGATTGTAATATACAATCGAAACGTCGGCAATTTTTTTAACGAGAGATGGTTTTATTTAGTCCTATACCCGTAAACCTGGTCCTATTCATTGTATGTATTACAAAAAGGCCTCGTTTTAGTTGCAAATGATCTATGGAATTCACTTCTGGAGCCCTATGGAAAGAAAACCTTAACTTCTAGGAGAGAGTTTACAAGGTTCTTGTGCCCTACTGCAAACAGTCCTTTTATATACACCAGAAGAAACTCTAAGTGATGACTACTTATTTTTTTATACTGAATAAAAAACTGATTATTGTTTATTAAAAACATATTTAATGCCTAGTTTTTGCTATACAGTATTCTTTTCGATCCATCCACTAAAACTTTGCAATTAAACAACTGGTTCTATACATTTAAACTTCCAACCTTAAAGACAAAAGAAATACAGTAGAAACCCACTAGTTTATGCCATTAATCACCACGATATAAAAGACTTAGCGCTCCTTTGTGCATGATCTAAAATGATTCAAAGACTGATAAAATCTACATGTAATATCTTCCAGGGAACTACCCTTTATATGATAAAAAAATAAATATATCTACAAGTCATCATAAATCAAACTATTTATTAACTTATCAGGAATTTGTACAACAGATGCTAACCTGAAAGAACTTAAGGCAGGCTAAACTAACTGAAATATATTGGTATTTTGCCAGACAAGAAACACATGTACATAAAAAAAAAACTGGTTAAAACAATTCAAAATTAACCTTTTCTTGGTATCACAAGATTTATTAAAAATAACAAACTATTTGATGGGGGATTCAAGTTAAAAGTTTCTAGACTATTGATAAGAGTATCCGGGAGGCGGTTGATTTTGCCCCAGCTGAGAGGGATCCTCCATTGGTGGTAACTGTGGCTGAAATTGTTCTGCACTCAGCCGTGTAAATAGAATTCCTACGCCTTCAATTAAAGCCAAAAGCACTCCGCCTACGAAAAAAACAAATTTTTTGCTGCTGTCTAAGTTGTTAACAAATTTGCCCTAACCAATAAAGGCACTGCCGGCCATTGCTGGCAGGCCATTTCTCGCAGCTAAGATGCCACCGGTTGCAGCACCACTGATTATTGAATTCCAGGGGTCCTCTTTCTTGCGTATGTGTATTAGGGTGCAATCTATAGTTGAAAACATACCACCCCAGACTGCAAAACTTCCAGCAATTATGGGTGACCTCTGTTTTATGGCTGCTAAAGATCCGATCTAAATTTAAGAATAGATTTTACTAGAACTAGATGACCTGCTAATGAGTTAAGACTACAAGAATATTCTAGTAAGGTAGGTACTAATATCTAATTAAAGATATAACAATGGCACATCCACTTTTGGAGATATCCTGAGAGTTATACCAAGTGTTCATTAGAAAAAGCTATCTAGAAGGCTATGAATTTTTGACAGAAAAGAATGACACAATTTAAGTAAATGGACTGTTGTTTCTTCATCCTATTCTTTTGGCATTTCACAGCTACTAGATGATGTTTTCAAACAAATACCCTCTATATAGAAAGCATTAGCATTTGATTTAAAGTTGAAGATAGAGCCTCATCATATATTAAAAGTAAAAAAAGATGGTTGTTTGAACATTGGTATAATAATAAAGTACACTTGACAACTAACAAAATTGTGAGAACTGCAAAAACATTTTGATTTCAATCTGAATTTAATGAAATATTTGGGATGATGATAAAAATGTGAAAGACAGATTTCCAAGATTAATGAGATATATTTGACAAATGACCAGTTTTAAAAAATCAAAAAAACTTTGGAAATTGTCAGAAAACACCTTTTTCAGCAGAGTAAAGTTCTCTTCCTAATAGACATTCAACGGAAATTCATTAAGAAAAGTTGCAAATCATTAGATACACCTCTATACCTAAATCATTGACTGACAATCAGTTTTTAACTGACTGTCACAATCGACACAACAATGTTACATTTACAAGACTATATTGTTAGTTTAGAACATTTAAATATGTTCTGTCACTGGATTCTCTTTGACTTTAAAACATTAGACAGTAAGTTTTCAAATTGCCATCGAGGCCCCTAAGGAGTTTTAATACCTAGTCGCCCAGATCAATTACTCAAGAATTTCAGCACTTGTGTACCTTGGCAGTCAAGAATATTCTCTCCAGTAATGAAAATTATTGAACAACACATTGCCAATACATAAATAATGTTCTTGTTGATTATAATCATTGGCTGCCTTGTGCTAAGCCTCAGTTTAAAAACTCTACCTCAACTCATTACTTACTCAGCATCTCTCTACATGAGCCTACCAGATACCAAACTGACAAAGTTTAATCCATTGACCTTAATTATAATTGAGCTTTGGAACTCTACTGACAATACTGTGAGATCTGTAGGCATGTGTGATGATATAGATAGATGAGTTGAGAGTAATAGTTTTATAGAATTTAGAATTTTTGTCTTGAACACTCTTTAATCACTTACCAATCTTCGGTTAACACCGGAAGGAGCATTTCTAAACCCTTTTATGCTTTGAAAAACACCACCACCAATCAATCCCATTGTGAATGCTCCACCACAATCATCCACAATTCGCCAGGGGCAGGGCTCTCGTGTGTATTCTTCCATTACGTTTAAATTGCACTGTTTCTTGAAGTAAGGGCCTTCTTAAACTAATTTACTCTGGACGAATCGCCAAAGTAAACTCGATTTGTAAGAAAAGTGTATTGGTTTTTTTTATGAACATGAAATATGCTTGAGCTCTGTTGTGCAATATTCTGTATATACAAATGCCAGAATCATCAAAAAAACCGTCGGGGGTATTTTTACTAGATTAAATTATTTAGTTTATAATTTGGGGGTGTTCGTACACTGAATTATTTCACGTTTTCTTATGTAAAATTTGACTACCTCACTTTCCTACTTTTCAACCCCCGGTTGGAAGGACAGATTGTAGGTTCGTTTGGTTGACGTTGACAGTTGTGAATTGTCAACGGATTACGTCACTTGACAACTGCCCCACCAGGCAATATGGCGGACCAACGTATTTATATGTCAGACGGAACTTAAAACTTGATCTTGATCATCATGTTTCATGTTTAATTGGAGATATATTTATATTATATTCCTAAATTGTCTCTTTTAGGCAAAAGCTTCAAGGCAGAATTTATAGTATTGTACCTGAAGTATCGAAGAAAATCTTAAAACATCAAAATCAAATATGCTATTCACAATAATAAACTAGTGTGTGTGCAGTGTTGCCGTTCTTACTGTTTTATGTATGATCAGTGACCTAGCAGATATGGACAGAGCCAACAAATGCCGAAGGTTCCCCTGAGGCAATGTTGCCGTCAGCGCAAGTCACACAAGCGTCACAGCAACTTAAAGTCAGACCGGATATTGATTGTATCGATTGTTTTTGGTTTTTGTTGTGCTGGAACTTAAGTTTCAGAAAACTTGGAGCTAGGTTAACTAAGGACTGCTAGGAGCCCTAGGGCTTTAGCTAGGAGATGGACATAAGTCCGATATTTGATTGGATTGGAAATATGAAATAATAAAACTAATGATGGTGACAACTATTTTGCAATAATTTAACGTAAGACGTCATGACGTCACCGAGAGTCACTAGTAGACAGTCTTCAAACTAACGGGTGCTTTCAAAAAAGACGGGAAAAAACCCGGATAAAACCCAAAATTGGGTTCAAAGATTTTTTGGGAATTTTCCTTCGCCCATCCCATATATAAGTTCACTACACTGTTTGTATGTCCCTCAAAAAAGTTTGTCAAAATCAGCTGTTCTGGGATGGTCAATATTATATCTGGAAAAGCCTTCTGTTTTACAGTTTTGGTCTTCCTTTTTAGCAGTGGGTTCCAAAAAAAATATGGCGTCACTTCCGGCGAGTTGACGTCGGCCGACATCTTACCTCAAATAAATAGAAATCGCGAGTCGGCATTCGATATGCTTTGACGATGAAATTACGTCATGGGTCCCTTAACAATGGCGGACTTCCGGCTAAAACACGGGATCATTTTTAGGAAAATACCGGTATTTGTTTGTTCTGTCTATATTTCGTAGGTCATCGGGTACTGTAGTGAGAGCAACGAGTTAGTGTAATATATTTGGCGACCTCCTCCTGTTTTACAGTTTTGGCCCCCTTTTTTAGGAGTGGGAACTTAGAAGACTTTGGAAGAAGTGACATTTCTGATGACGTCATGACGTCCACGTCAAATTATTGCAAAACAATTGTCACTGTCATTATTTTTATTAATTCTTATTTCCAATGCAATCTAATATTGAATTCATCTTCTAGCTAGTGCACTAAGGTTTCCAGCCTTTAGCTAACCTAGCTTCAAGGTTTTCTAATACTTAACTTATATGTAACTTAACAAAAACCAAAAAGATTCGACCATCAATATCCAGTCAGGTTTTTAGCTGCTCTGACACTTGTATGACGTACCCTGACGACAACATTACGTCATGGGAATCTTAAAAATGGCTGACTTCCGGCCAAAAAAACGGGACCGTTTTTAGGGAAATATCGGCATTTGTTGCCTCTGTCCATATCTCTTAGGTCATTGAGTGAGAGCATCTCGATGACATCCCATATCTGTCAGCATTATGCTGTCATCTGTCATCGTCTTTTGACTTGTTTATGTTCACTTTTTGAAGAATTTAAATTTATTTTTGGCTTAAAATTTAAAAAAGACAGGAATTTTATAAATGATTTCTATGTATTGTGTTCTGAAAAGAAGAAGAAACCAGAACAGTTACGGTAAGTAAGGTATACCCGACACCCTTTCTTTATTAATCCTTTTTTTTTGCCATGTTTTTACCAGAAAACTGAATCATCCGAGATCTTTCATTTTAATTTCAGAAAGAAAAATGTTCACTAACTTTATATAAGTACCTATATAAGTATAAATAAACTACCAAATATGGGATCCTTTACTGCATCATTAGAGAAGTTTTTCAAAAGACGTTTTGTTAGATTTGGTCTGCCCTTTCTAACATTGATGGTTGGTGGTTCTTTTGGCCTAAGGGAGTTTACTCAACTGCGGTAAGCATCTTAACTTAATAATCTAAGCAGTAATCATACATAAACTGATTTCAAAACCATACTGAAATGAATGTAATTCATACCAAAAACCAAAATGATATTTAGGTAGATACCTTCAGAGTTCATCTTGACCTCCATATTATAATTTTTTTGTGAATATGCACTTCAATGGCTCTAATACTTGAAAAATTTATTTAACCAACCCTGTATCTCTACATCTTGTAATTACAAGATCTCTATACATAGGAGCATATTGTATAGGTACTTATATCACTTTTTTTTCCGATTTATGTAGATACCAATTTAGAAAAGTGTCGCCAGTTTCCCCGGAAGAAGCAAAAAAACTGGGCATTGAAATGAAGAAACCTGGTGAAGTTACTCTTGAATCAGAGTATGAAAAAATTAAAAGTATGGATATCGATAATTGGGAACAAGTGAGAGGGCCCAGGCCCTGGGAACAGAATGGTGAATCTTTGTAGTGAAGCAATTTGTAGGTAAATATTTTTATCTAGTATATTCTATAACAGATTTTGTTCAAATGTTTCTATTTTGGCAGGACTTGCTTTCATTTACAAGAAAAATTGTAAATATTTTTTATTGAGCAACATAATTTGTATTTACTTGTTCTTTGTTTAAATATAGAACAATTGTTGTTTCTAGCAGTGGTTTCCTATTAATGCTTTTTGGTTTCAATTTTTCCTCCAACTAATTTTCTGTTACTGGTGAATTTAGAAAGTAGCAGTCCTTTAATTATCAGGTTTTTCTTCTTAAACTTTATTTTAGATTTACTGCTAATTAATAACTCACATTTTCCCAGATAATTTTTTTTTTATTTAAAAGTATACTTGAGTAAAATTCAATAATAAAAAACCAAATTCCAAATTATTCTACCGCATATATACACACATTTTAAATCTCCATAAAACAACATTAATAATAATTATTATAAATATTAAATAAGTATTATAAAAATACAAAATCTGTACAGCCAATATCATATTATTGGCACTTTATATTACTCTAATGGCAGTTCTACATGCTAGACTTCATTGTGTTCTATTTATATATACATTGCACTCAAATGTTTATTTTACTTAAGCTCTTAGATAATGATAGATGGCCTGATTTAGTAGAATGACTATACTGGAAGTTGTGTGAGTTGTTCATCCTGATTTCATATTATAACAAGGTGTAATATTAATGCAGAAATGTGCTACCAAACTTTAGGAGGTTACAGAGAACTAAGACAAACAAAATTTGTCTATAAACCCCCATCTGCATCCACATTCTTTTTGAAATAAAGTGTGTAAAAAAAAATGTTACACATCCGAACATGAACAGACCGGCAAATTTATGCACTTGGGTCGCTGGTCGGCGTTTTCGGCCACTTTTGTAACCAGTTTTATAAAGAAAATACAAATTTTACTTTTATTTTTCAGACCCGTGTTTTCTTATCATAAAATACCCTTTAACTCAAAAACGCCGTTTTTGACTAAGAGTATTTTTTTTATGTAGAAATCATTGGCCTTTTACAATGTGCTTCCAAATTGCCATTTTTCTAAGTTGGGCCCGCGCGACCCCTAAAATCTACGTCACTGGCACATGAAAATGTTTATGTCAAAATAGTTCCTGAATTAGTTATTAAAAGAAAAGAACCTCTTAAAATAACTCTTATTAAAAATATTTTGTTGGTTCCATTTATGTCAACAACTTTACATTTGCGCATTGGGGTTTATAAGCAAAATTTGTATGACTTGGGGTCCTCTAGGACCCCTTAAAGTTTGTCAACACTTTTCTAAAACCTGTAAAATTTTTTTTTTCTGAAACGATGATTATGATCAGATTGTGTATTTCTTTATCCCAAAATGTACATTTTATGATTTTCTTCACAGTCTAGTTACAGGTGATACTTAACTAGCAAAGTGTAGCAAGACTGTAAAACTGTAAACTAGACTTGGGTTTTTTCAGTTTTCAGCAGCCACAAGTCGAAAATGAGTACAGTATAATTATTACTATTCTTAATATATTATGATTTAAGCTTTACTAGAATTTGAATGAGAATATTTAAGGTTGTTGGACTCGATGAGCATTGAAGCGTCGCTCATCATTCGAGCGTTACTTCTGACTAGGAATAGCAAATGACACTCCTCGTATACTGTGAGCTGCACCCGAGTGCACACCAAGCCGTGAAGAACCGTCGCACGTTGAAGGTCCAACCATCTGAAAAATATGTCAAGTGTCAAATGTCTTACTGAAATAAATTTGAATAAAATCTAGAGCGAATCTAACAGGCGTTCCAGTCGGATTTAATACTCCAAATTGCCACGTTTACCTCTTAACACTCTGGAAAGGAGAAAAAAACCAAACCAATTTGAGGTACCTACCAAACCACCTATTAACAAATCATTGAATGGTTTTGGCAATTGAAAAAATTACTAGTCAAAATTTACCTTTGCAAAGTAAGCTCCCTTTCCCTGACGGAACTTCCCAAAGAAACGTCAGTGGGGCCCCACAGACTGAACTCGAGAACAGCCTTGACTTGTGTCAGAGACACCGATCTCTCATTGTTCAGCAATGACTGAACCAACGTTGTGGTTTTCGAGTTAGGTTGGAGCAGTGATATTGCTTTGGACGCGCACATGCAGAGAGTTCCGTATTTCTCTTCCGGAGCCGTAAACGCCGTCAGTTCAGAGGGCAGAGAGCTAGAATTTATTTTCGAAAATAGTTTAAATATTCACGCAAAAATACTATAACGTACTGTATTAATAATTTTAGCTACAGAACTAGTGTATTTATGTCTAGTAGTTTCATAGAAGTGCAAGCGCAATTTTAATATCACTCAGAAATGCTTCTGTTACTCCAGAACAACTATGTAATTTGTTTTTCGTACCTAGCGTTTTATAAAGTCAAGTAACTTGACATTTTTAAGAAATCCTTGACTTGACAACTCGGTACTTGACCTGACTTAATTTTTTTATAGTTGAGCTTGAGTTGATGTTAAGTATTTTCAAACTCCTTGACCGAAAATTGTGAATGAACAAGTTGACCTCAAACATGGTTCCGTAATTTGGTATCAATTGATTTTGACATCATTGAATGATGATCAGAAATCTATCATTAATTCTTTTATAGTCTCACTTTACTATCAAGGACTATTTGCTGCTATTTGGGGCTAAACATTCTTAAGTTTTCGGGTAGCTCGAGAGCTCTCTGAGAGTATTTGTCTTCTCAGCAAAACATTCAAGGATGGGAATACCCTCAGAGCGGCTACCTGAAAACGCTGTACAGCTGAACGAGTCAAGATGTCAGATTTGTACTTTCAGAAGTGGCTTTCAAACTCCTCATATTCTCTGGGAACAAACTTACGTTTCCGACTTAATATTGATAACTTCCTCAACAAAGTTTGAGGCCTCAAGGGTCACCCATCTGAAGAAGATATATTATGGATTACAACACCCAGGCCTTCTACAAATTGAAATTCACACAAAAATAAAAATTATTTTTTCGGAATTGGGTTGCAGACCTTGATAAGCCCAATTTGTGATTTTTGTAGTGGTTTCTACGGAATATTTCTGTACTATCGATTCTGTGATAAGTTTTTTTGGGAATTCTGTAGTTGTAAGTAATGCTTTGTGATTTCTTTAAGTGTCGTGTTTCTCTTCTCTTTTGTATTTTCTGTTGATGATTTGTGGTGCGTTTGGTGAACGTTCTGTGCCATTTTGAAGCACCGCTGAAGGATGAAAGTGAAGTCTTGATCTTACCCTTGAATAATGCATAGACGGTGGTGAGAATCTCGGTCCATTTCTTTCGAGAGCACGAAGCTGCTTAGGCTCAACGGAAGCTCTTCAATACCCTGCGCTTGAAGCATCTTTAGGGCGTTCACCAGCTGGAGCATCACGAAGAATCCGTCCTTCCAGGAGTTTTCTTGATTTGCGGAGTTGCTTTTCAGATATTCGCTGTAGGATTGGATGCTGTGAATTTGCAGCCATGGTAGGACGGATATTGTTGCTGAAATAAGGCGAATAGTAAAATAAACAAAAAGCAATAAATAGCAATGTTGGTAAATAAGTACAAATTTTAAAGTTTCTTCCAGTTTGACCGTTTATCTCATTACATTTTCACGTTTTCTCATCCTTTTCAAATAAAACGAGTCTAAGACCGTAACGGAATAATAAACAAAATTGAAAAATTTATCAAAATTGAAGAAAAATTTACTTTTACCCACATTCATTTATGAAGGCACCAATAAACCCATTAAAAATAAATTGAATAATAAAACAGTATTTTGCTATTTTACAACTAAAATTAGCTCAACTATCTTTTTTGTTTTTCGAGTTGGACCGGTCAAGTGACACCTCAATTTTGGGCTGCTTTGAACCAGGAATTCAATAGTGAAATCATAATATGCGAGTCTAAGAGCCTAATGGAATAATGAGCGAAAATTATTGAAAAATTTATCAAAACTGAAGGAAAATTATTATTTCACTCACAGTCATTTTTCACAGTATAATATATCAGTATTTTGCTATCTAAGGTGTTTTCTGGGCTTTAAAGCGGTGGTTCAATGAAATGTCTTCCTGACGTTTCGTCTACAGCTGCGGCAGACATGATCAAAGGCGATGATGCAATGTGCGAAGTGAAGTCCTATGCCGACGTTGACTGATTCGACTGTGGTGAGCTCCGTGGTATTTACTCCCCCGCCGTCGCGCTGCAGTGGAGGGGCTGGAGTGGGGAAAGTGGTGGCGCGGGGTTTTGGGGCACTTGAACTATGTCGTAGAACTCGCTTCCAGTCTGCACTTAGAAACGTAATTTTGTCCTTCCCGTTGAAATTGTTGTCGTGTTTAAAGATCTCAATGGTCAGTCTCGGACAGAAACGCTGCGCTTGATATAAGACATCCACCTCGTTGAAAAGGATGTCGTGACCTTCGGAGAGAGCGTGCTCTGCTACTGCTGACTTTTGTGTCTGTCCCAGCCTGCAACTCCTCTTGTGTTGACACTTTGTTTTGTGGTGCTCAGATATCTGCTTTGTTTGTTTACCAACTCAGAGCTACATGGAACTCGGTAAACTCACCACAGTCGAATCAGTCAACGTTGGGAAGCACGAGAGATCACTTCGCCCATTGCCTCATCGCCTTTGATGTCTGCCGCAGCCTTAGACGAAACGTCAGGAAGAAATTACATTGGACCACGGCTTCAAAGCCCGGAAAACTTTCACCTTTCTTACCTTGGACTTGTTTTTTGCCTTGTTTCTCGCTTGGACAGTACTCGCTAGGCACCAGGTCACTGAAATCTGTGACCGAATTAAAGCTGAACGGTCCCAAATTCACGGCGCTGGACGTGCTGATGCCCGTGTTGAACATGAGTGTGACGTGTTGTGCCCCCCACAGCGCCTGATGGAACGTTTTCGAGCCAACGGTCGTTGGGGAGATACCAGTCTTCATGGAAAAGTCCATTAAACGGAGGTTTGAGCACATTTTGAGACCTCGTAGCGCCGGTTGAATGTAGACGGTTTGTTGAATCTGGGAATATTATTGAATTTTGAGAAGCACTTTGGATAAACAAAACAAAGAAACAAAGAACAAAGTTATGTTTAAATCTTTACAGTTTAAATCAATATACAGAGCCAGTCTAAAGTATCCTTCTACCCTCTAATTTTGAAACGAATTGATATGTGTTTAGGTGTGGTAGAATCCATAAAATTCTATGATATCTAAGATCATGTTAAAAATACTTACATTTTCTAAAACTTGGGCCAATGCCTCGTGATTGGCCACAATTACAGCCCCATAGTTGTCTTCGAGGTTTTTGTGAACGATGCTTCGTCCTTTTCTTGATCGCAGTTTGTGGGTACGCCCATTTTGAATCCAGTCGTGATCATCTTCAGTTACCTTTGTGTAATAAAACTAATGCAATAATATTAATGGAAAAATTGTTTCTTTATTATAGTTATGCTTTTCCAGCGAGTTATGATTCGTAGTAAAGCAGCAAAGACTTTAAAATGTTCGCGTAGAATTTGCTGACGACTCCTGTGAGTAACTGAATATTCATAATACAACTGAATAACTGTTCGGTACTGCTCAGCGTATAATAAGGTCCTCTCTTCCGGTTATTAGCAGAACGCAAATACTTATTAACAGACGCAACCATTCTTCCGGAGATGGTAACACTTATGCATACGAATACTTAGCAGCCTTTAGCAGGTTTTCCATGTATCTAAACTGCTCCCAAGCAAGCCGGTAATAATGACAGATTCCTCATCCAGGACATGGACTAATATAAGCCACTCAGGTATGTTGAGTTATGGACTGTTTATGTAAGGCATATAAAGAAAAATTTTAGGTACGTCTCATATGGGATTTCATTCGTATCCATAGCGAGACTAAACAGGAGCGTTTATTGTAGGATATTTTAAGAATTTTATACATACAGTCCATTTAAATTCAAGCCCGACTAAAACTGAAACAAAACAAAACTCTGGGGCATGACAGACGCGTGATAAACGGCCATGGATGTTCAGAAACGTTTTCAGGTCGTGTACCTCCATATTCCGAGTACAGACATTAATAGACGTCCAAGAAACACATCTTGGATATCCATTGGGTTAGGGTTTTTGGTCAATGAAAACTGAGTTGGACACTTTCCCTCCCTTCTTATTGAGGGTTTTCCACTGCTTGACCATACAGCCGATACAAGTTGATTTTTAAGATTAATGTTTTCAGATATCACATTAGCTATTTTTAGTTAACTCAACTATGTTGTGGCTTAAGTGTAGGACTACAGATTAAGGCGTTGCTTAATTTATTGTTGTAAACGAAAACCTACACCACCAATAAGATTAAAGTATAATGGTATATCGGATAGGTACTTACTTCAGTTTCGCTTCCATAGAAACTGTAGGGAGCATAAATTTCTGATTCAGTCTCGCTTCCGCAGTACGTCAGCGACATACTTCTGGGAATGTTGCCGTATTTGAAGTATTCGCCGGATACATCGATGGAACTCTCAGATCTGGAACAAAGCCAGACAGTCCAATATTAAGAGAAGTCACAGTCAAAGTGTTACTTTTTGTCTGAAGTTATTCTCCAAATAGTTTTTTTGCAGTTAACAACATGACGCGACGTCGAATAAGGTTCATTTAACAATCATGTGTGGTAATAATAATAGATTACATAAAAGGTGGGAAGTCATTCATTACTGTTGAGACGTTAACTGTTGAATGAATTTGTTATTTACATAACGATGGCGAAAAGTGGTTTTTTTCTCTCATTGCAGGACGTGAAGCGGGGTTCGATCAGCAATCAAGTGCGGTAATAGTTTATTGTGCAACAACTCTTGTGAAAATTGCACTTCTCACACGAGTGTGACGGTTTGGACACGAGCCGTTGGCGAGTTATACAACCTTATAGTTATTCAGTATATTATAGTATTAGCGAGTATACGTATAGTTGGACACTATACCTTTTCTACGACTGCGATTTTGCTTCATAAATGATCATTTGTATTATAAAATATATGCAAGGCGTGTCCAAAACAAAAAGAAGCGTGCGCAATGTGCACTTTGCGCTGGCTGTTTGCAATATACGATTTTCAACGGTAGTTATAAGTTATAGTTTTAGTCGTGCGCATTTGTTCATTTTCGAGGCAGACTGCGAGATGAAAGTAGCATTTTACCCTTTGCAACGTGTAAAATTTTTTTCTACAACTGCCACAAAAATGGACAAATGCGCACTACTATCTACCGTCGCTACTAATCGCATATTGCAAACAGCGTACGCGAAGTGCCTTTTGCGCACGCTCCCATACGTGATTCTTTTGCACACGCCTTGCATGCGCTTATGAAGCAAAATCGCAGTCGTTGAAAATGTATAGTGTGCAACACGTACGAAATTCACTCTTCACACTCGTGTGAAAAGTGCAGTTTTCACAAAAGTTGTTGCACAATATACTATTACACGGCGCACATGTACGGTAAAGTGCTATATTCAACTCGCAAATGCGTGCGATAACGAGACTTTACCGGACGCGAATTGGAAAATATTCTATTTGCGCGCACTAAGTACCAAGCACCGTACTGAAATTTTTACAATACTAACATTTTATTATAGTATACTGAGAACCTGAACGGACCGAAACTTCATTCATTACTGTACTGACTACCGTAACATGCCTAACTGTTCAAAATCTTGTGAAGAAAGATATTGCAAGCATTCTCAATTTATAATTTTGTTGCACTTTGTATGGTCACTTACTTAACAAGTGAGTTAGTGATGTTTTCGGGTTTGTGGTGGCCGCTCTAGAGCTATCTAAGAGTATTCCTATCCTTTGTTTTCCCAATAAGAGTTAAATGATAGAAATACTCTTAACAGCGGCCACCTGAAAACGCCATGAGTTTCAATTCAAATGTCAAATACTCTCCTCAATACCTCCTCTAACAAGTTAAAGAAGAGAGTATGGGATAGAAGAAAGAATAGAGAGTAGATAGAAAGAATAGATAGAAAGAAAGAATAGAGAATTGAGCTCTCACCGCTCTCCCTAAATTAAAGAATGTTGAAGTACCAATTTGGGGTACCAAAGCTGGTTGGTATTCTAGCGGAAATCGCTCTCGGTATGCCCATCAGCATTGACAGCTGATACACTCCTAAGTACCTTATGATCATTAGGTAACGTCATCTAGCAGGCTATGAATTTTTGACAGAAAAGGGTGACGTAATCAAAGTAAATCAATGATCTAGGAGATATAGACAGGCCCAACAAATACCGATATTTCCCTAAAAAAGGTCCCGTTTTTTATTTGGTGAGAAGTCTGCCATTTTTAAGGTACCTATGAGCTATGAGCTAATTTCATCGTTAGAGCACATCAAATGGCGAATCACTTTAAATAAAGGCAAACTTTAAATGATTTGACATCAGACATCAAGTAACGTCAATTCAAGCGGCTATCCCCGCCATTTTTAAGGTACCCGCTGCTGAAAAGAGGGGGCCAAAAGTGTAAGACAAGTGGGTCTCTCCAGATGTAATATACTAGTTCGCTGAAGTTAATAAACTTTTGTTCTTTCATCCTTTTCTTTTCACATTTCACATCCAACTAGATGACGTTTTCAAATGAAAACCCATTACTTTATTGAATTAAATATTTCAAAAATGTGATAAAGTAGCTTACCGCTTGTTCAGCCTTGCGTTCTTAGATTGTGGACTATTTTTTCCGCTGGAGTCACTGCTGGGACTACTTGACCTGTTGCCCGATCCATTGACGTAATCGTAGACGTTTTCCGTAGCTTTCAGTCTACCGTTGCCAACAGGCTCGTAATGGTTCTTCTTATGCTGCATCTGCTTTTGTTGTAGCGCCTCCCTCTCCCTCATGCTCGCCGTGCGGACAGGCTTATTTGGCACAATTGAAGACCTGACAAAATTAGGAACAAAATAAAGTAAAATCTCTCCATCTTCCATCTGTTCTAAAGCTTTTATGTGTACAGCTGGGCCACCCCCAACGCAAACGCATTGTTGTCAATGGATCTGCTAAAGCGCTTAGAGTATATTTCTATCCTTTGTTAACTGAAGTCTGTTATAAGAATAGAAACACAATCAGTGCGCCCTGATGCAGCTACTAAAAAAAACGCTACTAATCTGTAGTCTGTTCAAATCCAAGTCAGACTAAAATTGGAACAAAACAAAACTCTTGAGAGCCATCTTTCTTGTATGTAGTATTTTTAACAGCGTTTTCGGGTGAGCTCTAGAGCTCTCTGAGAGTATTCTCTTCTTTTACTTTCTTAATAAGAATGTAAGGAATCCTACTCTCAGAGGGTCTAAGCGGCCACCCTCATAGACCTTTTATTACCAGATACTAACATGGCAATACAACTTGTTTCCAAAACCTAGAGTATCTATACTTCTTTTCTCTTAACTCTTTCATCATGAAGAGACTTGGTAATATCTGTCTTGGGGCCAGGCCACAAGAAGAAAGGGTAGCACAAGAAAAACAACTTTATCAGAGATCGCAATGAGGAAAAAGATGGGAAGTATAATAACATTGGACCTTTTGGAAACAAAGTCTGTTCTGCGACGTATGGCCATTTTCGTGTCTAGTCATACAAGGTCTCTGGCATAAGACTTATAAACAAAATGCATGCACTTTTATTACTTATTGGGAAGAATGAACTGACCTCACTTCTCCAATGTTGGCATAAACCGTTTCAGACTTTGGTTTTCCATTGCCAGTGCTAGAGTTGGAGCTACTCCTGCTCAACGCTTTTTGCTTGTTGAGTATTTCAGTGCTCTTTGGAGGTGGCGGTGAACTAAGGGGAGGCTTGCAGTTGTCGTAGTTGCGAGGTGGTGGGGGCGGTTTGTTGGCCTTGACACTATTGGGCCTATTGAAACGAAAATTATCTTACTTATAGGGATGACAGTAATAAACTAAAAATCTTCGTTGTTTCAATGTTTTTTTCTAATTTTGACATATAAAGTGGCACTTTTCAATACCGATGACAGTGACGTAACGTCCTACTTTTCGTAACTAGTTACGAAAAGTAAAATCTTTCGTAACTAGTGATGAAAATTTCGTTTCACCACCAGTTGCAGGCTTCGGTTGTGGCACACCGTTGCTATAGTTTTACGGTATTAAGTAGATACAAAGTGGTTTAAAAGTAAATATTGAAGTTTAGTAATAATAACTCTCTCTCTAAGTAGGTATTTGTAGTCAAAATTAGAAAAAGTCTTGTATGAAACACGTGTCGAAAAGCCTTTTTTGTGGACCTCATTCAAATGGCGGAAACTCGCTGCGCTCGTCCCGCAAACATTCATTCGTTACACAGAATCGGACTTTTCGTAACTGGTTACATAAATAGCTATTGTTTGAATGTTTGGAAAAAGGTTTAGGTGATTTTTTTATTTTGTCTTTTTTTTCAATTATGTTGTTTTAACTTAACAGGAAGAACCCGAAGTTACTCGCAAATACAGAAACCTAAAAACAATAGAAGCAGGAAAAGCCGCAGCTAAAACCGTTCGAAAACTTTAAGACGAAAACAAAACCTCCAAACCTGAGGATGGGTGGAGGACCCAATGGATGAACTTACTACATCCACAGAAACACCATCAGTACCTGTTGAGGAAATAAATAAAAAAGCATGTACAAAAGAACCTAAACACAGAAACGTGAAGCTTTGGGTTCAAACTTTTCTATGTTGAGTCCTCCAGTAAGCAAAATTAATCAAGTACCTCCTGTGAATAGTTTAGAAGCGGTTCTTAGGGATACCTAATGGTGTAATGTCCAGGAATGAGACTGTAATCCTGAAGCCCAAGAAGAAGAAAAATGTGCAAAGATTGAGAACCTAGAAAAGTTGGATTGGAGCTCGATAAACTTAAGAAGGGACCAGACGCTGTAGATGAGTTCGGAATGCGATCCAAAAAAAGCGAAACCACTACTCCAGTAGTAGTACTTCCAGTAACATTTGTTGAGGTTAAGCCTCATAAAGCTAAGGTGAAAGAGAGAAAGCGAAGATAATCTCACTCCCGAGGTAGATCAACCCATGGAAGTAAAACGTCCTAAGCTTAAGTTAAAGAGCAGGACTAACAGGGTGGATTTCCCTGAATCAGTGAAGTATTACAAATTGATCAAGTCGTTCAACTTAATTGGAGCTCTCAGGGCAAATGGTACAGTATCCAGAAATGGTACAGTATCCAGAAGAAGCGGAATAAATAAAAAATAAATATTTGGCAGAGCTTCAGAAGCTCGGTTTTGAAGTCGAAAACCTCAAGGAAAAAAGCCGCAAAACGTCAATGAATCATTCAGGAATCACCAGACAGAAACTGCTGAACGTGTAACAATACCAAGAATATTATTACTACTATATAATATTACCAAGAAGAAGAAAGATCCAAAAGAGGAAAATGAGATTGATACGGTTGTTTTGAAGAAACGTCCAGAAACGAAAGAGGAGGAAAGTCCGAAAGAAACTATTAAATTTAAACACATTATATACGAGGAAAGAGATACTTCTAGAAAGGAGCAAAAGGTCGGCGTTAAGGGTCCAGACTCGAACCATCCCCCATGAAGACACGAAAGGGGAGATATATGATCTTACTAGTCTTGAGGAACTCTACATTGAAAGACCTGTAAACAAATTAAGAAAACAGTAAAAAAAATGTTAAGCTGAGGAAGTCACCCCTTAGAACCTAAGCCTCAGAGGAAGAGACCAAACAAGGAGTTACAATAAACTTAGACCCGAAGAATGCTCAAGCTTAAACCGGGAAAGAGACGTCAGGAATAAGAACAGGATGTGGTTAAGATCGCCAGCTCAGCGGCGACCTGAAGGAACAAAAGAAATATGCCAAAACGAGAAGACCAAATAGATGTCGTTCGCATTATTGATGATGTCTTGAAGAAACGTCCGAACCATAAAAAGAAGCTCCTGCGGAAGTAGCGCCTAACGAAAAGGAGGAGTGTAGTCCAAAGAACACTCCACAAGAAGTAGAACATCAGGTACAGGCAGTTTTTAAACCTAAACCTAAGAAGAAAACAAGAAAAAAACTTCTGAAAGTGTAAAAGGTGTATTAAATAAAGAACAAGAAGCGGAGCGTAGGAGGCCAAACAGTTTTATTCAATAAAGAATTCAAACCTGAAGAAGCAGAAGTGGTGGAAGTAAAAGTTGCCCTACAACCCAAAGAAGAAGAAGAGGAATTATTAAGTTAAAAGTCAACACTAAGAAAAAGAAAAGTAAATTTCCTAAACCAAAAGAAGTCGAAGTTGACTTCTACTACTACTACTAAACCAAACTAAATGTAGAAACGGAAAAACCACTTCTAACAGAGCCTGTAGTAGAACGCACATTGGTGATGTGGCGAAGAAACGGAAAAAGGACTCGCAATTCAAGAAGTTACAACCGAAAGAGCACCTGAAGAAATTCCATCACCGAAAGAATTAGCAATTGTCAAAGAACCGATAGAAGATTTATCCCTGAATAACCACCTGCGTGTCCCACAGTGATCTCTTGCCCCGTGGCTACTTCTAGGCAGTTGCCGCTTCTGGTACCAATAAGGGCGTCCTTCTTAGGAACTTTATAATTTTGGCAATATGGCGTTCTTCGCCAACTTACCGTTCAACGTTGCTGATGCTGTCAGTTTGATCGGGTTTGGTGACGACTTCCACCTTGGATCCATTCAGTTCGCTGGGGTGCACAATGACTAACCTAGGCTTAGGTGTGGGTGCTCCCGGAGGCGTCTCAGCAGTCACGGATTCCCCGGACACTCTGGGTAGATCTTTACTTGATCCCATTCTCAAGAATTTGCGCAGCGAAAAGCGACCTTTCGGTTTCCGTTTTTCGTCGGCACTAACCTGAAATAATACATATTATTATACTCTGGGAGTTTATTATTGTGTTTTTATTGCTTAGTTACCAAATGCGTAAAGATGAACTTTATGCCCGCGTGGGCATAAAGAGAAACGCGCGGGCAGAAAAGTGATACAATTTTATGATTTTTTAATAATAAATTATTGTTGAAACACACTATCATGAACTGGTAGGACATAAAAGTTTCTATATACCACGGGCATTAGCTTATGTTTTTGCCTTCGGGCGACTTTAGGAACCCTCAGGCTAGGAGCTCTCGGCTTTCATAAGCTCGTCGCCCTCAGGGCATAAACATCTACTTAATGCACTTGATACCTAAATAATAAGTATGCGCGACGGGCATTAGCACATGTCTATGCCTTCGGGCGACTTAGGAACCCTCGGGCCAGACACTTTCTTCTTTCCTAGGCTCGTCGGACCCAGCGCATATACCTCTAAATAATGCCCTTGATACATAAATTGTATAGACACAACCGGCATTAGCACATGTTTAGGCTTGCGTGCGACTTAGAAACCCTCTGGTTTCTAAGCTTGCCAGGGCATAAACATATATTTTATGTTATTGATACAGAAATAACTAGTATGCACTACGGGTATTAGCATATGTTTATGCCTTCGAGCGACTTAGAAACTTTAATCTAGTGTCAGAGACTTTCGGCTTTTTAAGCTTATGACCTTTAAGGCATAATCATCTACTTAATGCCCAAATAAATAACTAATATGCACCAAGGATATTAGCATATGTTTATGCCTTAGGGCGACTGAGAGTCTTTATGGCCAGAGACTTTCGGCTTCTTAAGCTTATGACCTTTAAGGCATAATCATCTACCTAATGCTACCAAAAAAATAACTAATATGCACCAGGGGCGTTAGCATATGAGTATGCATTGGAGTGACTTAAGAACCCTCTGGCTAGAAACCCCCAGCGTTCATAAGCCTGTCGCCCTCAAGGCATAAACGTCTACGCAATGCCCTTGATATATAAATAACTATTATTTCGACATATCGTTTTTATATCACTGCACAGTGCGCAAAGCGCCTCAAGCCATGCCGAAATAGGAAAATTAACACTCACCAAATTGTCACTCGAAACGGACAAACTTTTCCTGGGCGTCGGCGATGGAATTGAATAATCACTTTCATTCTTCTCATGACCGCCGTTAACAACATACATTTTCGGTGTGCACGAGCTCGCTCTTTCATTTCTTTCGCGTTTCTCCTTTTCACGAACCACCGGCGAATCTCCATTAGACATGAGAACGTGGTTCCGTGTAAACAATGGCGGGCTTGGATTCTTGCATTCCGGAGGCGGCGTCGTTTCCTCCGGTGGTTGCGGGGCCCTTCTCTTATTAAATCTAAATCACAATTTTAGTCGTATATTACTGATCTTAGAAGTGGTGGTCTCACTCAGTATCATATCGTATATGCGTAGATGCTTTTGTCTTGACTGCGCAAACTGAAAAAGCCCTGAGGAAGACCTCGATAAATATCGAAACGTTGGCACTTTTATAAATGTGAAGTATTTTTTTTGTTCCGCTGCATTTTCTAACGTTATGATACTTGTTGACCCCTAAATAAATAAAGATCGTGTATCTACCTTGAATCCATATCGCCATTTGAATCCTGCTTGGACAAAGGTTCCTTGGTGAAGGTTGTCATCGGCTGATTGGGACTTGCCTGATTGATGTGCGGTACCAGGACAGGTTTGCGAATTAGTACAGTCGCGGGTTTCGATGGAATTTTAGGTTTCTCATACAGTGGCGGATGATACGAATTATGGGCAGGTGGGCTGGAAGGTGTCGCGGCAACCATGTTGGGATGAAGGAACGAAGATTGATTTTCCAAAGACGGTGGCGGGGTGAGCGGTAATGCAGGCAGCTCAACAGCGCTAGGATCTTCACGACCATCAGGCTTTCCAGCTTGTTCCCTGCTTTGATTTAATATTCCGTCTCTTCCATGTTTAGATGGTGACTCTGCTGCGTAGATCTGCCGCTCGTTCTTGATAAAGTTTGACGACAACATTATATTCTTGGCCAGTCTTTGATCACTCTCAGACAGTCCCTCATTGTTGTTGTTCTTGTCGCTATTATTCGCATCAATTGAGTTAACATTCTTCTTAGCATTTTTGCAATTAAGAAGTTCAATTCTTGCAGTCGATGTTTGGTAAAGTGCTGGTTTGTCCATGTCTCGCCCTTTCAATGCAGGAGTTCTGCTTAAATTAATAACTTTACGATCACCTTTATTAGGTATTTCGGAATCTTTCTTTTCGTCAATAATGTTCTCTTTATTGTTATCATTCACGTTCGGCTCTGCCTCTCTTAACGGTGTTTTTCTTCTGCCTAATATGGAATTATTGCTTTTTTCCAAAGTTTCAGAAATTTCATCCAATAAAGACTTCTCCATCGTATCTTCGTTCGACTTATTAGCATTCAAAGCTTCCCTTGTGTTAGCTCTATTTTTGTTATTGGTGGAGTAAGTGGTATTATACCTCCTGGGTGTGCTATCTTCCCCGAAGGGGGTCACCGTGACCAACAAAGTCTGCTTCTTGCCCTCAGCATTCACGACCGGCTTGCCGAGCATTAGGTGAGCGTAACTTTTCTTTTCTTCGATTACATCACCAAGAGACACAGTATTGAAGTTTGTATTTTCTTTAGTCACCTTTCGTATTTGCTTAGTGTGTTCTTCTTCATCGGAGTCGGTCAAGAGGTCATCGCTGTGGACGTCTTCGGGTTCAGTGGGTACGTCTTCGTAAGCTTCTTCTTCTGAGAGCCAGTCTTCACCCCCATAACCTTTAAGAAAATAATGATCATTTATCAACTTGGGAAGTACTCATGTTGATTACAAAACGTTATCTAGAAGGCTACGAATTTTTGGAAGAAAAGAATGGCATAATCAAAGTAAATGGACGTTTGTTCTTTCATCCTCTTTTTTTGATATTTCACAGCCAACTAGATGATGTTTTCAAATGAACATCTCCTAGTTAGTTGCTCTTAACAGCGCTAATATCTGGGAAAAAATTATTTCTCTCCAGAATAATAGCCGATGTTTCGGCTAATGTTGAAGGATCTCTTCAAGATAGAAAAGCTAGTTCAGTGATTGTTTTGCCCTTATCAGACCTAATATTTAATTTTTTTTATACCGAAAGCGTCAATTATAACTTAATTTTCTAATGACGGCTTTAATAATAAGTCGAAACATCACTTCTACCAAAAAACTTGAACCTTACTAAAATACGTAATGCCTACCTATGAACTGAGCTAATTCCTGCGTGAACTCAACGTTTAATTTCGTTTTTGGCTTTTTTGGGTCCCTAATGATACCGCTTATGGTACTGCAGGGAACTAGAGTCACAGATCTGGGTTGTGCAGGAGCAGCGTGCTCGTCTTTGGACTTGAAGCAGTTCGAGCAAAGTTCCTTTTTCCAGGCGTTTTGGACGAAGTTGTGGCAGATGGCGGACGACATGATGTTGGCGGTGGGTTAGTCCTGGAAGCAAAACAAATAGTAATTTCGCATACCTGGGTTTTTGTTCGATTTTGTTTAATTCCATATTTTTTTGGTCCTGCGAACCGGTTAGTGCGGTTCAAGCAAATAATGAACCAATAAGCAAATTCAATAGTTGCTTTTATCAGTATAAAAACTAAGTCGCTTCTAGGACGAGAGATGGAGTTAGAAAGCGGCACAGTTGGGTTGGGAAACACGTGAGTTAACATTCTATCTTAACTTTAGTTTACGCCATTAATCAGTGACCTAGAAGGTATGGACAGAGCCAACAAATGCCCATAATTCCCGAAAAATGGTCCCGTTTTTGGCCGGAAGTCCGGCACCCTTAGTGCTGGTTTACACTACGCGGTTTAACCGGTCTGTTACCAGTTTAACCGGTGTGTTACCGGTTAAACGGTTGGAGCGGTTGCGCGGGAAGGTGGGTGTTATCTCAAGGTTTTAAATGATGTTGTCTACATATAAGCCATTCACTTATTATTGTCATCAAGTAGGCGTTCCAGAAATCCAGTTCCGAAAATTGACTTTGACATTTTTATCGTATCTTCTCAATACGTGCTAAAAGAAGATGTAGTTATAAAAAAAAACGGTTTCAAAGGACAAAGGACAAAAATAAGTGAATGGGTAATATATAACGTTAAAACGCATACATGAAACCCATATATGTTAACCAGTCCCGCCAAAACGCACCGCTTAAAACTCATAGAAGTTAAGTTTTAGAAAACTTTGGAGCTAGGTCAGCTAAGGGCTACGAGCCCTAGCGCTCTAGCTAGGAGATGGATAGAAGTTCGATATTCAATTAGATTGGAAATTAGAAGTAATAAAAATAATGACAGTGACAACTGTTTTGCAATAATTTGACATAAGAGGTCATGACGTCAGCGAGACGTCACATCCGGCGGATATCGTCACAAGTAAATTTAAAGGCTTCTACTGCTAAAAAGGGGGGCCAAAACTGTAAAGGAGGAGGGGGTGTCCAGATGGAGGGGAGGGGGTGTCCAAACAACCTGAACTATATGACATAAGATGTCATGTGACATTAGTTCCTGCCGATTTTGCCACCATTTTTTGGTCCAAAACTTTGGAGTAGTTTGACAGGTTGATGACAGTCGATGACTGGCAGATGGTGGATAAGACCACAGCGAGAAACAGGAGAGGGAAAAGAGGTGGAAGAGACCTACGGGGTGTTCATTATAAAACTTCATCTAGCAGGCTATGAAATTTTGGCAGAAAAGGATGACCTAATCAAAATAAATGGACTTTTGTTTCTCCATCCTTTTCTTGTGGCATTTCACAGCCAACTAGATGAAGTTTTATAATGAACACCCCGTACATAAGTGGACAAATGGGGTCGTGGTATATCAATATTTGATTAGTACAAATCCTCCCTTCTATATGGCGAGCACCTTGCAGTGTGCTTACTAACTGCCAAAAACGTCAATAGTTCCGGCTTATTCCTATCGCTTTTTTCTCATTGTCATATTGATATAGAGTCCATTTCAATAAATATTCACCTAGTAAGGTGGAAAATTGACATATATGACATATAAATGACACATTTACATGGATGGAATAGGACGAACCTGTCAATTACTCAGCCTGTTAGATGAATATCTATTTGAAATGAACCATACCTGGTTTCAACGCCGACTGTAGCCACATCTATGAGTCTCTCCAAAAAGCTCCACTGAATAACCATACAAATTTGGGCGAATTCCAAAACTCACCAGATCATCTACCGGGTAGATCAGTCACCTGCTTAATCCATTAAATTGCTAGATGGCCATCACATGACCAGCTTAACCGGTGTTGACCCGGTGAATTTTGGAATTCGCCCTTTAAAAACAATGGATTCCGGTTAAAAAAAATGCAGCGTTTTCGGGTGGCCGCTCTAGACTCTTCAGAGTATTCCCATCCTTACATTCTTATTGAGAAAACTAAGGATGGAAAAACCCTCAGAGCGCTCTAGAGCGGTCACCCGAAAACGCTGTTAATGCCTAACCAGGTTTCTGCCAGCAGTCAACGTCTTTTTCTAATGCACTGTCACCTAGAAATCTTTCTCTAAACCCGACATGGCTGAAGGCGAATTTGGAGAGTCTCCCCGACCATACCTCGCACCAGAAGACCAACCCTTCTACCAGCCACCCGGGCCGCAGTACATCGTACCGTTCGACGTTCCCATTGTAGAGAAGAAACTAACTTTTGAAGAAGCCTCAATGTGCCTCAACACTTTGGGCAAAGACGAAAGCGGCATACGCTACGCTTACCTAATGATCACCGCTACAGACAGAAAGCTGACCGATGTAGCGGTGATCACAAACTTCAAGCACGTCTTGTTCTTGGATTTGAGTGGAAATTTCTTGAACCTGGAAGCGCTGCAAGTGTTGGCCGGTCTGCCTTTTTTGATTTTGTTGAGGGCCAATCGCAATAGGGTGGAGGCTGGCGCCCTAGACACAATGCCTTACTTGCAAGTACTAAGCCTGAATATCAACAAAATCCCGGAGACCAACGATTTCGCTGAGCCAATGCTGGAGACGTTAAATCTGGAGTTCAATCAAATTTTCACGGCCCAGTTCGATAACGAGAAACTACCCAATCTGAAAGAACTGGACCTTAAAGGCAACCATTTGATAGATCTCAGTGGGATTTATCCCGAAAGGTAGGTAACTCATTGGTAAACTTAAAACGCTTTATTGTGTAAACAGTAAACTTTTGTTTTCTCAGCCTGGAAAGATTGTTTGTAGCCCAAAACAGAATAACAAGACTAAACGACCTGGTATTCTCCAAACTAACCAACCTCACTACCTTACACCTGCGCGAGAACAAAATCCGGAAGCTGAATGGTTTTTCCGAGTTCCTCTCGAAGCTCAGCTATCTGAACCTTAGAGACAATAACATAATGAAGCTGAGGCAGTTTCGGAAATTAGCGTGTTTGCCTAATCTGGAGGTTGTGGTCTACACCGGTAATCCGATGGAAGGCAAAAAGCAGGCCTTGATGACGGTTCCAGGAGAAGGAGCTGAGGTCGAGGTAGAAGAGGAAGAAGCTTTTGGCGAAGACGGACCCGAGACCAAGAAGCCTGAGTTTGACCAAGTGAGGATCGGACTTTTGGTACTCCTGCCTAATCTAAAGGTTTGAACTGTATAATTTATTATTACTTTACAACATTGTCAACCAAATGGTGATGTTTAGAAAATCAACAAAGATTTAGTGTCATTTCAAGAGCGCGAAGAGGCTTTGCTGGTTAAAACCAAGAAGCTGGAGCAAATCATGGAAGAGGTTAGCAGCGATGAAGAAACGGAACCGCCGACAACTACGTACACTAGCGAAGTGGGCGATTCTGAGACCGAAGAGGCCGAATCAGACGTTTTCGACCCGAGAACTGACCCAAGAAATGAAGAAGACGAGGCCAAATAGTATTTATTAAGTAGACTTAATTAACGCAGTTTGCTATTATGAGAAAGTATACTTATTACTGTAGGCAACATTAGTGGTCACTTTTTAATAGAAGCAGATAGTCGCATCAAGTGGTATTAAGGAGCGGCGCGGACTTAATTAGCACGAAGAACTCCCATGTCGATGGCTCATTGCACGTGTTAGTGCTTTGGGTGAAACGGACGTTAAACGGATTGCGATTAAGTGGGTTTGATGCTCGTTATTGTATTCAAGATTGCTGATTTAGAGCCAAAGGAAGTCAGTAAGTTTACTGTGAAGGGATAGGATCTCACACGGATTAATGAAGCGGTTCTGTAAAGTAGGTGAATAATATTGATGATCTATATGAATATTCCTCAAAACGACCCACCCGAAGGTGGGGCGTTGCACTATACCTGGACTTCACACTTTTTGATCAGTTCTGCCTAAATTAGCAAGTCCCATGCATAGACTTATTCTCCTCGTTGGCGCATGAACATATACCTATGAAATGGTTCTTCGAGCCACATCAGGTGCGAAAAATGACAGTGGATGAGAAAATGCCACATTACTTTTCCTTCAATGTTGTATTTGAGTATTATTATTTCTGATACGGTCATTGATCTCGTTCGAGCTTTCAATCGGAATCCAAAACTCTTTCAACGTCAACCAAACAGTGACATGACAAACTCTTCTTATGGCTTCGACCCCATTTTTGTAGAACACCTGCAACACTTGGACAAACTATCCAAACGCCTTAAGGATATGGCGTTGTTCTCAACCCGAAAAACTGCAACTTTGAGTAGTCTGAAGTAAAGTTTCAACAATATCTAGCGTCCAGGGGAAGTACTCGACCTCCACTTGAACGAACCTGAAAAAATTGATCCTGAAGCCGTTTGATCATATCTACAAGGCCTTGCTTTGACCGCTTTGACGTCACTCGAATAAAGAAACGGACTCTATACTGTCAAGACATTGCGTACATTTTTGAAAATGTTAAACTTGTGTGTGAGGTTTATTTTTTCAGCGGTTTTCAATGTGCTTCGACAAGGAAACGTTAAAGGACATTTCCCTGTAAACTGAACGACATTATTGTCTTCGTAACTTGCAAAGAAGCATTGGTTAATGCAGCATATAGTTCATTCGAATCAAGATGCAAAACTGGTGTCCCCAAAAATCACTATTAGAAGATGGGTTGCAATAATTGTAACCGTGGGTGTAACATTAGCTGTTGTGATGCTTGCGATGTTGCAGTCAGTGTTGCCAATACCTGAGAAATTTCCCAAATTCAGGGAGTTTTTTTCGAAATAAAACGTGATTAGGAAGATTGGGGAGAAAATTACTTTTTTAGACAAAAATGGGAATTTCTCCCCCTGGAGTAGTGTCGAACTCGAACGACGAACTGGAATCATCGTGAGTTTATTATATTGCTCGGAGTGCTCGGATTGATCCGCGTAGGGGTCGGGCTCGCTAGCCTTGTGCTTCTATCGTTTTATATGCTATCCTTCTCTAATGAAGCTTTGTAAAGCGAGATAGCATTTATTATTGGTGTTAGGCGTTTGACACCTTTAAATATGATGTAGATTTGACATGACAAATGAAAGATGTCAGTGCTAGTACTTCAGTACTGTCACTGATTGTGTCAGACAGTGTCAAATTTCAAATTTTGAATTTGGATATCTGTAGTTTTTTATTTTTTACCTGTGTTATTTTGACAATAGAAAGTTACACTTAGCCCGCTTAGCCGCAAACTACAAAATAGTTAACCATGGATGAATCAACTCCCAGTAATTCCAGTTCCGCTTCGAGTTCAAATGAAGATAATCATCGCCTTCAAGGAAAGAAGAAAAAAGTTCGAACAAGCGCAAACTTACGCATGATGGAGAAAAAATTCAAAAACAATGTTGGCTAGATTATCCCGAATATAGAGGATGGTTAGAGAGAAAGCGATGATCACGCATGCGCATTATTTCGTAAACAGAGGTTATTCTGCGCCGTATGCCCAGGTTTGTATCTAGTAATTTAAAGCCTTGGGATGTGGGAAATTTTGGAATTTCTGGTGCTGGGAATTTATTTTCCTAAGGGTTGGTAACACTGGTTGCAGTCAGTCCAGTTCTTCAGCTCCGGATAGACAACTACTGCCAACCTATTCGAGTTCTTCTCAAAGAAACTGCGCACAACAGAGCATTATAAGTTTGTCCATAAAAAGAAACCTCGTAGGAAGCCGTGGAATGAAAACTTGTGTCTGAGCTCGAAGGACCAAAAATGTAATTTTTAAGAATAGTTAATACTCTTTTACTTTTTTTTTACTTTTGTGTTATCAATTGCTAACGAAAGGCAAATTGATGAATATAAAATTCATAATGTTTCAAGAGTTTCCAATATTTTTGTGAAAAAAGAACTAAAAACTATATTTAAAAAATTACTATTAATCTTTACTTTTATCGAACTACTTTTATTGCATGTGTTTCGAGGAGCTTTTTGGATTCTTTCTATGTTTTTTTTTTGATAAAAATTGTCAGTTTGAAGGACCAAAAAGCAATTTTTGAGAATCCTTGATACTCTTTACTTGTGTTGCGTTGATCAATTAATTGTTAATAAATGCATTACGAGGAATATAAATTTTGGGAATTTCAATGACTTTTATGGAAAAAGTAACAAGCTCAGAGAACTAAAAATTACATTTAAAAAATAATTATTCTGTACTTTTATCAGTAACTTTGTCGTTCAATGATTATCAACGAAATTTAACAAAAAATATGTAGGAATCGACTTTTATTAGATCGGTTTCAATACGCGTTTTGGACTTTTTCTTTTTTCTGTTTCTTTTTTGACAAAAATTGTCAGCTCGAAGAACCAAAAAAGCACTTTTTGAGAATCTTTGATATTTTTTACTTTTGTGTTGTGTAAATGAATTTCGTTTTCGTTCAAAGTGTCAAGAGTATGGAATTTCAGTAAATTTTATGGCAAAATGGCAAGCTCGAAGGGCCAAAAATTGTATTTAGGTACTATTCTACTCTTTAAAACTAATTTAAAGCAACGATATTGAAATTGCCTAGTATTAAATTTGATTTAAAAAACTTTTTTCTGCTTTTTTTTGCCAAAAAATTATGCTCGAAGGACCAGACAAGCAATTTTTGGTAACACTTAATACTCGTTATTTGTATGTTGTGTGACAAGTGACAAATTTATGACTGTACGGACAAAGGAGTCGTCGCGCGCGTGCAATTTTGCGTGGTAAGGACAAGTGCAAGAATTGGTGCTTTTTACATGCCATATACTCGATCTACGACAAAAATCATGGATGAACAACTGGCAGCACTTATGGAAATACTGAAAAAAAAGGAACAAAAAAAACAAAGGCAACTTGAGATAAAAAAAACAAAGAAAAAATCAAGCTGCTCTGTTTCAAGTATTAACGGATAGTCGTCGTAAGTTGCAAGAACTTCGTCGGGAACAGTCGCCTCCGTTCTGGAAAGTACGAGAGTGTGTTCAGGCCGGGTAGATAAACCAGCGAGCCGCGCGAGATGGGATCGAATGCTACTATGTACTAAATAAGCGGACAAGCGAACAGTGCGAATTGTTAGTAAAGAATAATTGTGTTTTAATCGTGTTGTAATAATAGTTCAAAGTAAATAAAAGTGTGTAGTTAATTGACAATAAATTATTGGAACCCGTATCCCGTAACAATATATGTATTTTGATTGTTTGTAGAATTTCAACGTCTTTTGTGGAAAAATGACAAGCCCCAAAGACCAAACATGTTATTTTAAAAAGTTTTCTTTTATAGATCTGTTTTGAGAATTTTTGGACTTTCTAATTGTTTTGACCGAAATTATTAGCTCAAAGGACCGAAAAAGGAATTTTCCAGAATACTTTTTACTAGAGATGTAACGAGTAGTAGTTTTTAGGACCCAGCCAAAACCATATTTTTTGTAGTGCCATGATTTATGGTGGTTTTAAGGAATATATTGTCAAAACCACAAAAAAAAACACAACAAAAGGCACACGACAATTTTTCCCCTAGGGCTTTATTTATTCTTAAATGTAACACTTTGTAGATACATATACTACGGTGTGTTCATTAGAAAACCTCATCTAGAAGGCTATGAATTTTCCACAGTTAAGGATGACAATGATAGTAAATGGACTTTTGTGCGGGCAAAGTGCACTTTATGGCTCGTATATAAGGTAGATACATTTTAGGATTATTTTATTAATAATCTATTGTTGAAAAAAAAATAGAAACATAAAAGTTTGTATGCACCATGGGCATTAGGGCCATATAATTATGCCTTCGGGCTTCAAGGGACTAAAGCCCAGTGCAGACGATGCAATTTATCGCAGGGATTTCATCCCTGCGACAAAAGTTGCAGGGATTTTTTCGTTCAGACGGTGCATTTTAGTTGCTGCAATTAATTGCATAGCAATAGAAATTGTTCTATTTTCCATGCGATTTGTCGCGGGGATTTGGTTACGTTTCTAGTGCCTTTCCAGCGAAAACTTAAAATTTTAGGTTGAATAAAAAAGTGTGGTTAGGTGAACACTCTGAATCATCAGCTTTTTCAAACTCCTCATTAATTAATCGAAAGGCCCCCCCAAAATCTCTTTTTAACACCCAGGGCCTCACCCATCAACTTTTAGGCATAGAGATAGTTTACAAAAATAATAAGACAGAATGGATTTTTTTTGATAAGTTGGTAGCAGTCTAGTAAAGTTCCTAAAAAATTGCATAAAAAAAGTTGCACTGTCTGAACGCAAATGCAAGAAAACGCGGGGATTAAAATTGCTGCAACTTTGCCCCCGCAATAAGTTGCATCGTCTGCACTTGGCTTTAGAAACCCACAGGCTAGATGCCCTCGGCTTTTCTAAGCTAGTCGCCCTCTGGACATAAACATCTATTTAATGCCCTGTATAATTAGTAATATACTTAAATATAATAGATACATAAATAACTATTTTTGGCGGGTAGTATTGTACTCTATTGTCAACTCAGATGTCCCGCAATTTTACCGCTGTGCAGCACCCCCTCTTGCCATGGAAAGTCGGTTTCTTTTCTTGTCAACAAATTAGACCTTCCTAAGAAAACAGTAAAGAAAGTCGAAATCTCCTTATCTACTATTGCCTCCTTGTGAGTCTTAATCTTAAATTACAGCCTCGATGGACAAAATTACCATGACCAATCACTAGGCCCAAGAAAGATCAACGTCCTTACTTATACGTTTAGACAAAGCACCACACAATATGGGTACCTGCCGACATTGAAACGAACCTGTTGTGAGAAAACCAGCGAAAGTAAAAGTACAAGTTTCAATGACGGATTACAAACTGGCATCAAAGTGACAATGATTATACCCACTAAATAATGATGTGAACATTTTTATTATTACTATTTTTATGATGCTTGTTTTCATTGAAAAAAGACACACCTCTTGAAAAATACATACTTGAAAGCGGATTTCTTCGTTTTCACGTCTTCGCTTCGCTTTTACCTTATATGAATAAAACTTTTAATGGTTTAAAGATGGATCTTCTCGTTTTGGTTTAATGTCCAGCTATATTTTCACTTTCTTTTAATAAACACATGTGCCAGTTGCTACCATATATAAAAGTGTTATCTTTTTAGCTCGAAATTAAAACCCTCATTAAATTTTAAGCAGTACCCACAAATCATGTCTTATGCCGCTCTTTTTGGCATTCACGATTATTGCCCACCACGATCTTCATTCCAAGAAAAGGAAACATCGACATGCATTTTTACCGTTTCTCTTTTAACACCACTGACACATTGGCCGCCGCAAGGTATCTTTTACGATTCGAGTTCTCAGACCCAATCGGGCTGGTTCCCACATATGGTAGGCTTGCGGCTTCTTGTTATCATCCTCTTTGTGGATTTGGTTCGTTGGCTCTTCTCATGTGTTCGTCGGATCTGATTTATATAATAAAAAAAAGGTACTTAGGTGGTGGTAGAAATTTAAGGTTAGGTAGTGATTTGAATGAATTGTCTTTTATTTGTGCTTTCACATTTTTCTCGATTAAAAGAAGAAACGCCTTCTCTCGCACGGAAAGTATATCTTGAAGAACTTGGTAGTCATCCACCAGCCGGAAAACAAACAATAAGTTTCAAGCTCTTCTATCCCGTCTAATTACATCTCAAGTTGCTCAACCAGAACTTAACCAGAGTGGCAATTTCTTGCAGTGCTATACCAGGTTCGATGGTTCGAAAGACGCTTTATTGATGCGGTTAAGGTTTACAAAGATTGTAGCTAAACTTCAGACGATAATGCTCTTAAAGTTTTGCCCATGCTCCTCACTGGATTTGCAGCGACATATTGCCAGTGAGTCAAGTCCACCTTAACCCATTGGGATAACTTTACTAAGGAGAACATTTAGCCCAATAAAACCCCCCTCAAGTGGTAAGATTTTGATCTTCTCCTAGCAAATCTCCTTACGGAGCAAACTTTGGATCACCATTCATCCAAATTACAATGTTCTGATATGAGAACTCGCAAGTGGCAAGATTTTGCCTTTTTCTACCAAAATATTGCAGAACTTAAGTAAAACAGCTCGGTATAAGTCTAAAAAAAACTGTTTAGATGTTTTCATGTGACTTGTCTTGTGAATTGACGATTCACGAAGTCTCAGTTGACAAGGTTTTTGCTTTCCAATACGAAAATATTAAAATATAGTGAAATGAGGAAAAACAGCTCGATATAAACCTTAAATTTATTTAAGTCTTTTCAAGTGACTTATAGAATAAATTCTTATAGAATAAGGTTTTATAGAATAAACTTCATCATCACACAACCAAATTACAATGCTCTGATATGATGATTGACGAAGACTCAGTTGACAAAATTTTTGTCTTTCAATACCAAAATGTTAAAAGACAGTGCATCGAGGAAAAAGCACCTGATATAAGTCTTAAATTTATTTACGTGTCCTCACGTGACTTCTCAGTCTTATAGAGTAAACTTCGAGTCATCATAAAACCAAATTACAAAGCTCTGATATGACGATTGCTGAAGTCTCAGTTGACAAGATTTTTTGCCTTAAAACTATCAAAATGCAAAAAAATAATAAACTTAGGAAAAACAGCACGATATAAGTCTAAAAAAATCTATTTAGATGTTTTCATGTGACTTGTACAGTCTTTTAGAATGAACTTCGCAGTATCCTACAACTAAATTAGAAGGCTCTGATATGACGATTGACGAAGTCTCAGTTGACAAGGTTTTTGCTTTCCAATAAAAACAGCTCGATATAAACCTAAAATTTATTTAAGTCTTCTCACGTGACCTACACAGTCTTATAGAATAAACTTCAGGTCACCACACAACCAAATTACAATGCTCTGATATGATGATTGACGAAGCCTCAGTTGACAAAATTTTTGCCTTCCAATACCAAAATGTTAAAAGACGGTGTGAGAGGTTAAAAGATGGTGCATCGAGGAAAAAGCACCTGATATAAGTCTAAAATTTAATTAGTTGTCCTCACGTGACTTCTCAGTCTCATAGAGTAAACTTTGAGTCATCATACAACCAAATTACACAAAGCTCTGATATGCCGATTGCCGAGGTTCAGTTGATAAGATTTTTCGGCTTAAAAATACCAAAATGTTAAAAAATAATAAATTGAGGAAAGACAGTTCCATAAAGTCTAAAAAATCTATTTAGATGTTCTCACGTGACTTGTACAGGTTTTATAGAGTAAACGTCGGAGTATCCTACAACCAAATTATAAAGCTTTGATTGAAAAAACCTCAGTTGATAAGATTTTTGCCTTCTAGTACTAAAATGTTACAATATAGTGAATTGAAGAAAAAGAGCTCGAGGTAGGTCTAAAATGTATATATTTACAATTCATAAAAAACTTAGGAGGCTAATTTTATTCTAAATAAGTTTGTTACGTTCTTAGGACCTTGCACTTTTCCATTCCATTTGAAGGCACCCATCCTTCAAATTTGCAAAGAAAACAACAGTTTACAAAGCATAAACTCAAATTATCTTCGAAGAGTTTCACTCAGTGCACCTGTGTATACAACTTATGTAGAAAACACTGTGACAATGAAAAACGTGTTTATTGAAAGTGAGTTTCAAATCCTACCTTTATTGCGTCGATAGCTGTGTTTTGAATGTATCAACACTACCATTCAAAACCGAGTTGTTGAAGCAATAAAGGTTAGATTGTCCCCTTGGTCGTCTTACTACCATTGTTGTCAATATTACACTTTTTGCTATATATAATGTGGTGATTTTTTCATCGACGCCTTTTTCATCTAAAAGAATATTAATTAGGGAAGAATATTAATCCATCTATCTATTAATTAAAGGGTTAAGTTTGAGTAGCTTTTGCTACACTTCGCCCTTCAGGGATTATATATATATCTTCCCTCAATAAAAACAACTATTATCATTATTATTATTATTATTAATATTAATATTGTGGTGCAATAGGCAAGTAATTACGCCCAATATATCAATATGATCATAATGATATGATGTGGAACACTAATAGTTGTTCATTTTCGCTTATTTTGGATTTTTGACTTTTATTTCGATAAAAGTATGTCTGTGCAGTATAAAAACAGGTTTGTCAGAGCATGAGTATCTAAGCTTCGTCATTGCTAGTGTAGGTCAGTGCACAAATCACTCGCACTGATAATGTATTTATTTCGTTGGCTAATTAGAACACTGACTACTTACCAAATCGATTTTCTGGGTCATCATATCAAACTTTTGGGTCATCAAATCAAACTTTGGCCCATCACACTTCAAAACTACTAAACTATGAAATCGCACTTCCTCGGGTGGCAAGATCTTTCTCTGTCAAAATGTCGCAAAACTATAAGCTTGTAAAAGGGAAAAACTCGATAGAAGTCTAAAATCTATTTGGGTTCCACGCAACTTATACGTATTAAAGAGCACCAGTTATTGAGGTGGGCAAATTTGACCCTTTCCCATCAAACTGTCACGAAAATGGTGGAAAATGTTTGCAAAAACATCAGTTGTTAAATGGAAAACTCGATAAAAGCTTGTGAACTTTACCGAATACAAAACAAATTCATGAACAGAATTTGCAAACACTACAAAGCCTATAGCCCATTATTTAGTGATTTTCTTATCTCATTCTATAAAGAGGATTTCCACCCATCATATAGACAAATTTCAAAAATTTGCAGCAACTCGTCTTTTAGTGGCATAATTTTGAACTTTTTTTTTAGTTTATTGAACTCTCATGCAAAGTCATAAAAATTGTGAGTTGCCAAAACTCAGTAAATTTCATTAATTGTACCAAATGGATGGTGGTAGGTTTACGGGTATAGGTCAAAATAAAACCAGTTCTCGTTTAAAAAAGCCCGATGTTTCGATTGTATATTGCAAACCTCCTCAGGGCTTTTTTTTAGATTGAGAACATGGTTGTATCATTAAAGTTTAGTGCACCAGCACACCTAATGGAGAGTGGAAACAAAACCAAACAGGCACTGCCTTCTCGAATAATTTTTTTTTGTTAATTTATTTTTCTTGGTGCTGGTGGAGGAAATGATGTTTTGTTTCAATGGAGCCCCGACTAAACTAAACTAACTACACACAAAGAATCGTATTCTTTTATGAATACAGCACCTTTTGAGCAGACGAAATAAAACCCATTAAACTACCCCTATGTGGCCACATCACTGACCTGATTATGATTAACTGCCAACAAATAAAAAGTGAAGGGGGTGATACACATCCAACACCCCTTTAAATTGGTTTGTTGATGTTAAGCTTTCACCTCCATTCATTCAATTAAGCCCTGATGAATAGCTCTAATAACCCTAGCACTTTAGAGCCAATTTGGTTATTTATTTGTATAGGTATTTGACCTGTTAAATTAGTATTGATTCTCACAGATGTTCAGGTCCACCACGATAAAGTTCAGACACTTCTTGGCCCCAGGGCCCGGAGTACGGTAACCCTGAGAGTTAAGGCCGGTACCGAGAAATCCACATTCAACGTCCGCTGGGTCATTACGACCGTCTGCTCTTGCTTATGGGTTTAGATGCTGCGTGGTCGAAAAAATGTCTGGTCACCTTACACAATACAATTATTCCATTCAGAAGAAAGCTAAATTGGACTATTAAGGCCACTTTATATTGAATTTACATAAATATTTTCATTGTGGTACAAGTGTGGGTACTGCTTTATTAAGATTTGAACGTACCACTCTAATGATTCAGTGTTTCTTCGTCTAGCAGTTGAAGAGAAAGGTCAAGGCTTTTTTGCCTCACCAATAAGAGAAGTTACTGACCTTAGGCACAGATGTAATTTAATGCATCCATTTAAAGTCATATTATACGTACGTACATAATCCACACTGAAGCACTCTGCACAACCACTTCTATTAATTCATTAGCAAACACTGATGTTGGAGATGTTATCAGTGTTGAATGTTTGCAAAGATATTGCACGAATTCGGTCGGAAATGGTGAATTACTCTTATATTATATATAAGTGACTAATTATGGCGATTTTCTATGTAAGAAATATCATAACATTGAAAGTGCAAATAGTAGTGATTTTATGATGTCGTTTAACTCGGCTATTTTACACCTGATCCTTGTGGTATCTAAATTGCAGCAAAAATGTCTCAAAGAATGTATTATTCATGCGATAAAAAAAAGATAATTTAGAATTAAATGATGGACAATTATTAAATAATTTAACAATTATTATACATTGATTCCGTTGGACCGAGAACGATGTAAACATGGTGATCTAAAGGTATAAGCAATCGAAGTCCATCGTTTGAATAAATAGCGAACCGATGACAAACATGGCTCTTTGTTTGCTCAGCAGAAACGGTTATTCCTAGAAAAGCGGTAGATTCACCCAGTATTACTTCCGATATTGCATAAATATTCCGAGGTGTGCCCATTTTTAGCAATCCACTTGCAGCCAAGCAGGAAACCTTCGAGCTGATTATATTTATGATAGAAAGACAGAACTATAGAAACATTTTGAAATTACTTTAAGAGGCCTTCTAAGTGAATAGTAGGTGTAGAACATAAACAACACGTTTGTGAAATTGCCAACGTTTCAACCTTTATTAAGGTCTTCTTCGGGACAAAGATCACTCATGTGTGTGTCGTCCTGGTGTGGTTTTCGTTTGCTCATAAGCTCAAAGTAAAATGTGTGTATTCCAGATGTTTGTCAAACTTCGCTTATTGAAGGAACCCTGAGGAAGGCTTCCATGAAGGTCAAAACGCTGGCAATTGTACAAGCGTGAAGTGATGTTTATGTAATACACCCGCTCCTCACCTCTTTCGTACTTCAAATTAATAAGTTAACATTTTAGCCATCAAAACTGACAGTTCAAGAGGTTACAATTATCACAAATTTGTGATAATTGTAACCTCGTGAACTTGGTGATAATGGCTCTGTTCTGGAATTTCTGAATGCATCTTGTGACCTAGGCTTTATGAGTTCTGGGCTGGTTAAATTGGAAAAAATTAAAAACAGGTTGATGTAGTGCAGGTAAGCTGAAGATGAACAATCATCTTGTTCAACTTGATTTATTAAAGAACCAGATTGATGTCAAGACAGATGTTAAAGATTTGTTACCAAAGCTCAATTGCAATATGTTGGCCTTATTTTGTTAAAGTTGGACGTAAAGAAGAACACATCTTATCTGGGTCTACGATGAGTCTTTTTTGTCTAAATTTAATGAACAGGATATACATTTTCCTCCACTTAATGAGTTAGCTTCCTATGAATGTTTCTTTCTTTATTATCCTAGAAACGAAGAAATTCAGTTCAAGGCAAAAAAAAGGAAGCAAGAGATTTGATCTCCTTTTTAGGTTCTTTACAGAATCTATTCCCAAAGTTAGATCTCTATTGACAAAGTAACTTCCTCAGTCTCCGAAAATCCTTCTTCATCCTTTTTTGCTTTACGTTGGTAGAATGGAAAGTGCAAAAGTCACAAAGTTCCTTATTTAATCCGCCCTCTGAGTTTTCTGCTATGAGTCTTTTTTCTTACTTTGTTATACCAGAAAATATTTCTAGCTCAAGGCAAAATTAAGAAGCAAGAAGTTTGAGTGCTGCACCTCCTTTTCTACGTTCTGTAAATATTTCAATGCATTTAGGTAAACTTCTGTTGTCAAAGTGACCTGAGTCTACAAAAACCATACTACCTTCGATGAGTTTTCCTTCCTCTGTTATGCTAGACCTACTTCCCTTTTAGATTATTTATATTATTTATAGAGTTTTTATGTTTACAAAAGCTCTACTAGAGTCTTATTTGGTTTAATTTGGTAGAATGGTAAGTACCAACACCACAAATTTCACGTTTAATGAGCCCTCAGAGCGTTCTATGAGTCTTGTTTCCTTTGTTACGCGAGAAAAAAAAACGTTCAAGGCAAAATTAACAAGCAAAAGTTTGAAACTTGCATACTCTTTTTGGTTTTTGCTACAAGGTTCAAGTGACCTTTTGAGTCTACGAAAACTCTACTACATTCTCTTTTTTGCCTTACGTTGGTAGAGCATAAAATTTCAAATGTCACAAATTTTCTTCAAAGCAAGAGGTTTGAGTTTTGCATTTTCTTTACAGAGTCCAATGCATTTAGTTAAATCTCTTTAATTAAGTTGATAGAATGGAAAGTGCAGAGGTCACAATTTTTCTTTTTATTGAACCCTCTGCGCCCTCCATGAGTTTTCCTTCTTCTATAATGCTATAGAGACGAGAAGTTCAGGTTTAAGGCAAAATTAGCGAGCAAGAGGTTTGAGTCTTACACCTCCCTTTTAGATTCATTATAGAGTTCAATATGTTTAGGTAAATTTCCATTGTTAAAGTGACCTTTTGTGTTTACAAAAGCTCTACTAGAGTCTTATTTGCTTTAATTTGGTAGAATGGTAAGTACCAGCACAATAAGTTTCCCGTTTAATGAGCCCTCTGAGCGTTCTATGAGTCGTTTTGCCTTTGTTAAGGGAGAAAAAAACGTTTAAGGCAAAAATTAAGAAGCAAGAGGTTTGAGTCTTGCATACCCTTTTTCGTTTTTGCTACAAGGTTCAAAGCATTTATTAATTTACTTCTGTTAAAGTGACCTTTTGAGTCTACGAAAACTTTACTACATTCTTTTTTGTCTTACGTTGGTAGAATACAAAATCTCAAATTTCACAAATTTTCTTCAAAGCAGGAGGTTTTAGTGATCGAGATTTTTAGCTTTTTCGCAGGAAATTCTAGTTTAAAATATGCAAAAAGACAATATTTACTAATTTACTTTGAAAAGAACAGTGTAATTCAATGCCGGTAGGGGTATTAGACTTCGGAGTAGTTGTCTCTGTTTGTTTCCTTCTTAACAGCTGCAATAATTTTGGAAATATTGAAAGCAGAAAAGTTTTCAATTTCCAATTAGTAGATATTGCCTTTTTGCATATTTTAAACTAGAATTTCCTGCGAAAAAGGTAAAAATTTCGATCACTAACATACTTCTCAGAAAATAAATTTCTTTCAACTCTCATAAGAGGTTTTAGTTTTGCATCTCCTTTACAGAGTATAATGCATTTACTTAAATCTCTATTGGCAAAGTGACCTTTTGAGACTACGAAGACTCTACTACATTATTTTTTTAATTAAGTTGATAGAATGGAAAGTGCAGAGGATACAAATTTTCCTTTTTAATGAGCCCTGTGAGCCATCCATGAGTTTTCCTTCCTCTATTATGCTAGACGAGAAGTTCAGGTTTAAGGCAAAATTAACGAGCAAAAGGTTTGAGTCTCACACCTAACTTTTAGAGTTAAATATATTTAGGTAAATTTCCAATTTAAAGTGACTTTTTGAGTCTACAGAAACTCTACTAAAGTCTTTTTGCTTTGATTTGGTAGAATGGTAAGTACCAACACAACAAATTTCCCATTTAATAAGCCCTCTGAGCGTTTCATGAATCGTCCTTCCTCTATTATGCTATATGGAAGAGAAGTTCAGGTTTAAGGCAAAATTAACGAGCAAGAGGTTTGAGTCTTACACCTAACTTTTAGATTCTTTAGAGTTCAATATATTTAGGTAAATTTCCAATTTAAAGTGACTTTTGTGAGTCTACAGAAACTCTACTAAAGTCTTTTTGCTTTGATTTGGTAGAATGGTAAGTACCAACACAACAAATTTTCCATTTAATAAGCCCTCTGAGCGTTTCATGAGTCGTCCTTGCTCTATTATGCTATATGGAAGAGAAGTTCAGGTTTAAGGCAAAATTAACGAGTAAGAGGTTTGAGTCTTACACCTAACTTTTAGATTCTTTATAGAGTTCAATATAATTAGGTAAATTTCCATTTTAAAGTGACCTTTTGAGTCTACAAAAACTCTACTAAAGCATTTTTCCTTTAATTTGGTAGAATGGTAAATACCAACACAACAAATTTCCCATTTAATGAGCCCTCTGAGCGATCTATGAGTATGTTTTCCTTTGTTTTAAGGGAGAAAAAAACGTTCAAGGCAACATTAACAAACAAGAGGTTTGAGTCTTGCATACCCTTTTTGGTTTTTGCTACAAGGTTCAAAGCATTTATTAAATTACTTCTGTTGTTTAAAGTGATCTTTTGAGTCTACAAAAACTCTACCAAATTCTTTTTTGCCTTACGTTGGTAGAATAGAAAACGCAAATGTCACAAATTTTCTTTTTTAATGGGTCTTTTGACCTTTCTATGAGTCTTTCTTTGTTACGCTAGAAACAATTTCAAGTTTTAAGGCAAAATCAACAAGCAAGAGGTTTGAGTCCTCCATCTCCTTTCCAGAGTTCATTTCATTTAGTTAAATCTCTATTGGTAAGGTGACCTTCTGAGACTACGAAGACTCGACTACATTCTTTTTTTAATTAGGTTGGTAGAATGGAGAGTGCAGAGGTCACAAATTTTGCTTTTTAATGAGTCCTCTAAATCTTCCATAAGTCTTTCTTCCTCTATTATGCTATGCCTAAAACTCAACTATATTCTCCTGTTTTGCTTTAGTGTTGTAGAATGGTTTTATAAAATGGTAAATAAAATTGCCCCAAATTTTCCATTAAATGAACAGTTTGAGCCTCCCAGTAGTTTCTTTAACAGTTATGGCAGAAAAGAAGTTTAGCAGTTTGAGCCCTGCATGTCCTCTTCATTTAGTTATATCTCTATGACCAAAATGACCTCCTGTTGTTTTTCCTTGTTTTAGTTCTCTGAGTTTACGAAACTTCCAATATTTTTTTTTTGCTATTATTTAGTGGAAGTGCAGAGCACCCATTTAATGAGCCTTCTGTGAGTTTAATTTATTCCTTTGTTTTATCAGAAACAATCTTTGGGTTCAAAACAACATTATTAAAAGCAAAAAGTTTGAGTTTTGCATCCCTTCTTTTGTTTCTTTAAAGAGTTCAGTGCATTTACTTAAATCTCTATTTTCAAAGTGACCTTCTGAGTCTATAGAAACTCCACCACATTCTTTCAGGCTTCAATTTGGTAGAAGTGCAGAGAACCCATTCAATGAGTCTTCTATGAGTCTTATTTCTTCCTTTATAACCCTATAAAAAAACTTTAAAGTTTAAAGCAAAATTATAACAAGCAAGAGGTTTGAGTTTTGCTTTTTGTTTTTACGTTATTTTACAGAGTTCAATGCATTTAGTTAAATCTCTATTGCCAGAATGTCCTTCTCAGTCTACTACATTTTTCTTCGCTTTAAGATAGTAAAATGGTAATTCGAAATACCGCAAATTTTCTTTTCGATCCTTTAAGCACTCATGAGTCGTTTTTGCAGGATGTCAGATATTTTTCTATCTTCAAAGTGCATGACCTTCTGAGTCTGTTTTTGTTCTCAAAGAGAAATTGAGTTTTCCGGATATGGTGTTGATTACAAAGCACAGAGCTCGATTGACGTGTAATATTGCTCTGGTGAGGGGGTGTAACTCTGACGCATTATCACAGTTTCAGTTTTTTCACTCATTGTCAAAGTGACCTTCTGAGCCACTCTACCATTCTTTTTCCCTTTAATTTGGTAGAAAGGCATATGTTCCTTCTAATCCTCTGAACGCTCAAACAGTCTTTCTTGCACGAGATTGTCAGCTATTTTTCTGTCCTTAAATTGAACTTCTCAGCCTCTTTTTTGCCTTGATAGAGAAGCTAGAGTTTCCCGGACGTAAATGCATTTAGTTGAACCTCTGTTCTCAAAGAGAAATTGATTTTTCCGGATATGGTGTTGATTACAAAGCACAGAGCTCGATTGACGTGTAACATTGCTCTGGTGAAGGGGTGTAACTCTGACGCATTTTCACAGTTTCAGTTTTTTCACTCATTGTCAAAGTGACCTTCTGAGCCACTCTACCATTCTTTTTCCCTTTAATTTGGTAGAAAGGCATATGTTTCTGAACGCTCAAACAGTCTTTCTTGCACGAGATTGTCAGCTATTTTTCTGTCCTTAAATTGAACTTCTCAGCCTCTTTTTTGCCTTGATAGAGAAGCTAGAGTTTCCCGGACGTAAATGCATTTAGTTGAACCTCCATTGTCAAAGTGGCCTGAGTTCTGGGTTTAGGAAATTCTACTTCATTCTTTTTTTGCCTTATTTTGGTAAAGTGAGTGAAGACCTGAGCATACGATAAGAAATGGTTGTAAGTTAAGAGGTCACGAAGGTTAAGAAGTTTTCCTTTTATTCTTCTGAGCCTTTTACGAGTCTTCCTTCTCTTGTCACGCTAAAAAAGGATTTAATTTATCGCAAAATTGACAGGCAAGGGCTTGGAGTTTTGCATCTTCTTTTACTTACGTAGAAGGTTGTCATTCAGGGTCAGCTTACGAGCCAACTATAACACTATTGCATGATTAAGTGTAGCTAAGTAACAAATTTTCCTTTCGCCCCTCTGATGAGCCCTATTCCATCATTCTTTTCTTATGGTGTTAGCAAAAATATAACTTTCTTTTGAGTTACCATTATCCCATTTATTTGGTTTGGTTGTTATTTATTAATATTATTATTATATATACTATAAGACTCATTTACCGCGTGTTCATAAAATAATATTTTATGGTACTGCTTACCTTTAAATTTCCAAAAATAATCTTGTCAGTCCATGTAGCAAATAACTTCTTTCACTGCGCCGTATGGGTTGATGTGATCTGGAACAACAAGTTTTAATTAGTTTTATAACAAAATTACATAAGGTGGAACTTATTCATTAACTAAGTTAATAACAGATAAATAATAATAATTCGCGAGCACGTAAAAATTAGGTAGGTACCTATGACTTAATGGCATGATTCGGGTAATGGTCCGCGAGACAAGGAAAGTTGCAGGATTGCATTCTTCTTAGGAACTCGTCTGTGAAATATAGGTTACATGCATTGTGTATGGTACAACACTGTTATTGTGGTATTTAATATCCACTTACTTTAATTTAATAGTTCTTGTAGGATTCCTGCTGATGTGAGGGGTTTTTTACCGCAGAGAATACCACGCACAACCGAACAATGGTGGAGGTGTAGAGAGCGATGCATTAAACCATTAAACCGATAAACAAACATTATTGCTATTTCAAATGGATTGAGTAAAGGTAAACATTTTAGGTGTGGATTATGGTCCGTAAACCGTGAAGGACATAAAAGTATTAAAACCGCCGATTGCATTAAGCAGGAATTTGTAAATTGGACAAGGCTTTGGACTAAAAAAAAAACAGCTGTAATTTATAATGAGATTGGAAATTTAGAGATGGGAAGACATCGAGAAAAAATTTCCTCGATATCAATTCCGTTTAGGCGCTCTGACAAACCGGTTCAAAAAACATTTAACGAGAAAGTTGAAAAGAAAACGGCAGAACTCGTCTTTGGTCGAATGTAAGTGGAACCATTCGGCCCCTCTGGCATTACACTTTCCAAGCAAAAACATCCTTGACCTTAGTTTCTCGATCGCTACCTTATAATCGGTCATAGATGTATATTTATGAACAGTAAGTAGAAGTTCCCGTATTTATTCGGCTGTTAGCTAGTCGTTATTTTTATGGATTTAACATCTGGCTGCTAGCAGAGAAGCGAAGCACGATATTTTGAATTTATGGTCTGTTAAGTGGAAATAACAGTTCTTTGATACATGCGTGACATGTGATTGCTGGGTTCAAATAAAATAAGCGAAATCAACCATTCGTGCAAAGAAAGAGATCGTGCTGAATGTGAACACCGTCTTAAGTCTGTCAAAATCATTTTACTATAACACCAACTGGGTGCAATATCAAATATGCATGGCTACTGTTCGTTGTGTGAATCGTATGCATGATGGGTATGTTCGCTTGCTTTGGTATCCTTTGTCGAGATATAAATACAGTTATTCTTCGGTTGGTCAAAGCAACCTTGCAGTTTATGACTCTGGCATTTGTCAGTTATGAGTAGAGTTTCAATATCGATAATTTTTAAACCGAAACTAAGTTTTCAGTCTTAGTATTAATATGAGTCTTTTCTGTACTTTCTCAAAAATAGGCACACTTTTGCTCTAAAATGCTTGTGTCTTTGCCTTCCACAACAACAGGTTGTCGCCCAAACACGTAGAAAGTGAGTTAAGGTTGAAAAAAGTTGTGCAACCAATTGTAAAAGTAAAGAGTAATTACAGTTCTTGGGGAGGACTGTGAGTTGTGAGTTAAAAAAAAATGGAGTCCCGGTTGTGAAACTTTCTGAAGAAAGGTGGACTATCTGGGAGTTCTAGACCCAGGCAGTTTTCAAGTCTCACAACTTATGGGACATTGCATCAGCAACAACAATAAGTCCTCCAGAAAACTCAAGAGATTGGGACAAAGGAAATGTTAAATCACAAGATATTCTTGTCTTCAGATTGGAGGAAAAAGTGTTAACCCATGTGTTACCAGCAAGTTATATTAATAGGGAGTGTTCATTTGAAAACGTCATATAGTTGGCTGCGAAATGTCAAAAGAAAAGGAAGAAGAAGCAAAAGTCTATTTGCTTCGATGATCTCATCCTTTTCTGCCAAAATGTCTAAGCCTTGTAGATGACATTTTCTAATAAACTTTCCCTACATCTGCAGAAATGTGGAGTAAACTACAGAAAATATGTGATAATAGACCTCAGGTGAATGTTCATCTACTTTAGCAAAGTTTTTATTCACTGGAGTTTGAGAAAGAAAAGAACAGTGGAAGAGTTTTTCTCACAAGTAGAGGAAATTCGTGGGCAACTAAAATCGTATAAGAAATCAATAAAAAGATGGTTAAAGTCTGGTAGGTTTTCCTCAAGATTTTAGGTATATGTGACATTCTTCTATTGACATTCCATATTAACATTTTATGTAGATATCAGATATTAACTTACAGGTACACTTATCCCTACTTATTTATCACTTCTCTACGTATACTTTTAAGGGAAGTGAGGGGTTATTTATCGTTCTAGTAATTCATCTTTGTTTTCAAATCACATTTGATCTTGCTATTATATTGTATATGTTCATTCACACCCACATATTATCTTAATATAATACTAGTTAATAATATTACTCTTACTTATGTATTTTTATAGTTTATTACTTCACTACTATACTACTTGGTCAAGGATCTTAGGATTTAAGCCTTATTTAGACCGGACCACACGATTACAATTTGAGTCATCACCATCTGCGAGTGGGCCAGAGGATTTGCATAAGTTTAATTTACGATGAAGAATGTTAAAGACCAATTTCTACATTCATCGCGTTTGTGCTAAAGTCTGCACAAACCTTATGGAATACAACATGACTTTTACAGTAAACTATGCGTTGTGTGAATTAACTTTACGACCCAGTTACCGAATAATGAGAAGTGCAAATTGCTTTTCCACAAACGACCACACTGTTTACGGGTTTAGCTGGAAATGTCATTTGGAAATTTTAGGAAATTTGTGTAATTCGGTTTATATGAGTTTATTTTATTAAGTCCTCAGGGTTAATAGACTGTGAATTTTAGTTTTACACTCCTATAGTACGTGATAATCTTCCGAAATCATTTAAGGAAATCTAAGAAGCTATTAAAAACTGATAGCACGTAGTTGACAAAATGTAGTGTTAAGTAATCGTTGCAAGAGCAAGATGGTTCGTGCTCAGAATTCACAATAAAGTCACTCCCAGATTAGTGAAGTAATGGAGCTGCTTTCCAATAATATTGGTGGACTATTTGCAATCCGTTATTGTGGATTTCACTGGCAAATTTTACAAGAGTAAAAGTTTCTTTGTTTGTTTTATTTTTTTTATACTTATCAGTTTCTTATAAAAAATAAGAAAACATATTCATGACCTTGAACACCGACGACGCCTCCGACTGGCCTGAACGTCTTTGAATTCCCAGCTTTCGGTGTTTTCTTGAAATTTTTTGACAGCTATGTCGAAACGCATTTTTCGAGAGAACCTCTTTGAAAACGAGAAGCCCTGTCTATTGCATCGTTCAAAAAGAGTCGGTGACATTGGATGTACTCTCTAGCAACCTAACATGAGAGTAGGGTTTTTCTTTCACATATTTGATTGTACAGACTGCTATTCTTACCATGACAAGACTCCGAAACACAGACACTCGTAAATATCGAACTCAAGTAGTGTTGGTGTACTAAGCCATACTTACCACCATTCCAGAACCGTTACAAAGTCATTCTGGCCAACTCACTAGTAAAAATTTCAAATCGAAATTATTATTTTAGATTCTCAGAGAGATTCGGGAACCTTACAAGTTTGTCCAACTGGCCAAGGGATCATCTCAAAACGCTTGCAGAACCACGCTGGGCAAACATATTGTTTATTTCAGTTTTAAATTTATATTAGTGAGTTGTTTAGAATGATTTTTGCACCATTCTGGAACGGTTTCTTGGTGGGTTGTAACAAAGCTATTAATACGTTTGAAAAGTTGTTTGTAACACACTGGATACCCGAAGCTAAAACCAGTCAAGTTTGTGTCCATTTTATTTTGCAAGCTGTACACAAAAGACTTGTACTGGAAGTCCCAAAATGGCGTTGATTGAGTAAATCCAACATTTCAACCAAAGGGAAAATGACATCACGTCTTATATAGGGCGACTAGAATAGCTCTTGGTGTGTAAACGAAAGAAAAAAAAGGGGCATTTTTGTTGCGAAGTGAAGAATATGGTATCCTGAGAGATTTATTGGCATCTGAAGCAAAGTTGAAGCCTAACAAGCCATTTTCAGATATTAGATGAGTTAACATCACGATTGATAATTGTAAAAGAGAGATTTTCGTCATTAGAGGAACCCACAACAATGGATTTCAGAAGCGGAATCAAGGAAAACCTCATCAAAGTAGTACAAGGGGGCAAGAATTAAATGCTTTAAGGGCCAAAAGGAGGGTCATTTTGCCAGAATCTGTCACAAATGATTCAAGTGGAAGAAACAAAAGGAACTATACATACTGTAAAAAGGATGGCCATGAAGCAGACAATTGTTGGTTCCGCAAAAATAAAGAAGCATAGAGCAGGTAAAAATAGAGATTTACCTTCAGAGACTAATGCATCTATTGGACCTGACACTTATCTTACGGGCTAATTCCAAAATTCACCTGGTCATCTACCAGTTAAGCTAGTCACGCGATGGGCATCTAGCAATTTAACGGATTAAGCAGGTGACTGATCTATTCGGTAGATGATCTAGTGAGTTTTGGAATTCGCCCATTGACTTAAAATGACTGGTATATCTATGTCTATGACATGTGTGAACAAAAATCTGTTTTACAGTGTCCGATACAAACTTAAATAGGAAGGTTAAAGTGGTAATGGTAATACGTTGGATGTCAAAGGTTTTGTTTGCGCTATGTTATGGGATTTACCGGATCCACCAACATAAAATGAACACTTTCAAATGCACCCTGTATTGGTATGGATAAGTTTCGACACAGCAGAGCTATTGCAACTTGTTGTGAAAGCCTTTAGAAAATGCAGTTCCAAGATAAGACATAGGCCAGGTGTGGGGAACACTAGTGTGTTCAATTGAACAGTCATAAAGACAGTATCCGAAGATCCATGTGGAACTATCTCATCAGAATGTGAGCCACAATGACAGAATGCCTTACCATAATAGGGCAGCAAGAGCAACTCAGTTACTCCAGTTGATGCAAGTAAATGTTTACGATCCAATGGATGTTTACTCTTACAGGCATGTGTACTTCTTGGCACACATATTCGGCGTGATAAAACTTTGAGAAAAGTTTATTTCACAAGCTGAGTGGAAACAGTACAGAGGCTAAAAGTTTTCGAAAAGAAAAAAATTCATCTTCAGGAGTCTGCGCCATATACGTAATAGCAAAATAGCAGACCAGAAAGAGACTTATTTACTCTAGTAGAATCTGCTATAAGTATGCTACAAGATTAAGACAAAGCATTTGGGGCAGAAGCAACAAATGTAGCAGTTTACACCATAAATAAAACAGGTACAGGTTTCATATGAAACAAGACTCCATAAGCGCTGCGGGAAAACAAAGAAATGGACTTTGAGAGGCTCAAGTGGTTTTATTCAAGAGTTTCAGTGCACATCCCAGAAGAAACAAAGATAAAGTGTGATGCAAAGAGCGGGATTGGTATTTTCGTGGAATACGATGGGGAAGTAAAAGGCTGTAGGATTTATTTTCAAGACAACATAGTAAAACTTCACAGAGATGTATTATTTTCCATGGCAAGAGAAATCAGTTGGAACAGTTATAAAAATCTGATTCTAAGTATGAGCTTAACTCAGGACTAAATGAAATGCTAAGTGAGCAGACTGAGTGCCAAGTGCCAAGTGAAGGCAGCCTCTAAAATGCAAGTGAATGTGTCATTGAGGGTGGGCTTGAAAAGTTACAAGAGTAAAATAACCAACATGAAGAAACGGAAACCGAAAAAGAAAAAAATGCTTGTCATCTCCGAATATACCATAGGAATCGGGAAAAGCTCAACGATCAGGAATTTAATTTGGATAGCAGATCAGAAAGAGACCTATTTACTATAGTAGAATCTGCTATAAGTATGCCACAAGATTAAGACAAAGCATTTTGGGCAGAAGCGATAAATGTAGCAGTTTACACCATAAATAACACAGGTAGAAGTTTCATATGAAATAAGACTCCATAACAGCTGTCGGAAAACCAAGAAGTGGACTTTGGGTGGCTCAAGTGGTTTTGTTCAAGAGTTTCAGTGCACATCCCAGAAGAAACAAGGATAAAGTGTGATGCAAAGAGCTGGATTGGTATTTTCGTGGAATACGATGAGGAACTAAAAGCTGTAGGATTTATTTTCAAGACAACATAGTAAAACTTCACAGAGATGTATTCTTTTCCATGGCAAGAAAAATCAGTTGGAGAAGTCATAAAAATCTGATTCCAAACATGAGCTTAACTCAGAACCAAATGAATTGCTAAGTGAGCAGACTAAGTCGGAAGCCTCTAAAGTGCCAAGTGAAGATGACATTGAGAGTGGGCTAGAAAAGCTACAAGAGGAAAATAACCTTGAGAGTATCCAACCTGAAGAAATGGAAACCGAAAAAGAAAAAATTACTTGTGATTTCCGAAGGGACCATAACAGGCTGGAAAAGTTCAACGTTTTTTAATTTAATTTGGTCTTTAGTCTTGTGACAGTGCAAGTGAGCAATGAATACTACATATGAAGAAGCCATAAACTGTTGTTGACAAGGAAGCTGCAGTCTTGATAGAAGACATTACATGTACTTGTGTGGAAGCACAACCAAGTGACAAGGAACTAATTGACTGTAAGTGGGTATTTCGAAAGAAAATGGATGACAGATACATAGACTACTTATAGCGAGGTTAATGGTCAAACTCAAAAAAACAAGACAATCTTTAGGAAAATGTCAGCATTTGTATGCTCTGTCCATATTTCTTAGATCGTCGTTGGTATCTGACCTATCTGAAGGTAAATCTATATTTTTTACCATCATTTCTGCTTTTTACACTTAAAGGCATTTTGTTGGGTGTAACTCAAATAGGTACGATTTAGTAATTTTGGCTTTATATTTGGACCTCATACATATTATATTTCGACATTGAAAAGTTAAGTTGTAAGAACTCATGGACCCTTTGTCACTTCTCACTTCTTGAATAAACCGAATGGTAAGTAAAATAAATAAGAATCTTCGTTTCCTTTAAACGAGGTCCTACTCATGTTTTCCTTCCAAACACTTAGTAAGTGTTACAACCGTTACGGACCCAATTTCTATTGATCCTAAACTATCTCTAATATACTACTACTGAAAAATTATTTCATTGTATTAAATCGTAAATCAAATCGTGACTAGCTAATAGTCTATTAATTGTGATACAGTTAACCCACTGAACATTGTACTAGATATGTTATGTGATGTGTGAGATGGCGTTTTCACTTCAGTTGGCCTCGAAAATTCCACAAAGTTGCCAGGAATTGTGAAAATGACTTTGGCTTTAGCAAGAGAAAAGTCCTTAAGAATGAAATATTACCATGAACATAAACATGTTTAACACAATTATAAAGTCCTCCGTCACGGTTCCGTCCAATTTAACATCAACAATAATGCTTATATTCTGAGTAAAAAATTAATTGTCTAACACGGATAGCATTATAGTGTGTGTTTATGATGGGATTGTGTGTCAAGTCGAGGCTCCCATTGTCATTTCACCCAGGAAAATGAACGCAGTGAAACGCGAAAATTGAAGGTTGTGGGATCCAACATGTGGAGCCTGTTAGTAGCGATCAAAAAGATAATTCTGGTGTGACTACCTCTATTTGGCCATCTGAACATAGTATCTCTTGCTGCATGTGGAACTATTTAGCATGAAGATTACTACAAAGTTGTTCCTCGATATAGATAATAGATACGTGCCAACCAATAAGCCGTCAATCTCTCATTGCCCATCAGAACCTATTATCTCCTGCAAATTGCAGGAGTTTACTGCCAACCTACTTAAGACAACAATAACCATTAAATCCCTGACAATGTGCTTGCATGTCTTGTGCACCTAGGTCGTTAAATTGCTGCTGGTTACGTACCTACTCTCCGAGAATACATAAGCAGCTTTTTGTTGGTTATTGAGCTGATGGAATTCAGCAACAGTTATTTCTCGTATACACAATCGCTTTATTCTTCCTATATAGGAAGAAGTGGTACACATTGTGTGCCATTACTGTTATTTTTTTGCAAGATCGTGACCTTGCCTTCTTCGATACGAAGTGTAACACTTTAATGTTGGATAATGCGCTATCCCGTAATATGTTTGTGTTTACAATCATCTTCTTAAGGGGCATTTAAAAAAATTAAATTAAATCTAACAAATTAAATGGTATTGAATGCTTACCTATTGAAAGCGAAACGAATTATTGATGCATTGCTATGGTTTCTAATTAAATATTTATTAAGTGAGAAAATTCCATTACACTGCCAAACATCAACAAAACAAATGAGTTTCTATTGATCTTCCACACATGCAAGCAGACAGAGAGATCTAAACCGTGCAAATATCGCAGGTTGGGCATTGGGCAACAGATCATTAACAAATCGAAAAGGTAAAGACCACGTCATGACCAAGCCAAAATTATTCTGGTCAAAAACTGTGTCAATACCATGTAAAAGATATTTTATGCTTGGCTTCGTTCGCTTTCTGTTGCTTCTGTTAATGTAATTAGACTCACTTTTGTATATAAATGTTTCATTTTTATAAGTTTCAACCTTAAGCCTTGGAAACGGCAAAGTTTATGAATGTTTGAAACTATAAAACTGCTCAGCCCTATGAAATTATAATTGTTAGAATATGAATCAAAATTAAATATAGATACAGAGCTATCGAGCATTAAAGTAAGAAAAAGGACTAGTTGTTCTTCAGATTGGTGGTCTTTCATGATGGCTTAAGATATTCGATACCTAGTTCCATTCCGAGGTTGGTACTACTGACCATGAAGGAGCATTAGAATATTTGTTGGCCTCTTTTTTTGTAAGAGTTCTGAATCCGCCAAAATCAAAGGGCGTTGGGTAGAACTCGTAACCTCGGCTGGGTCTTCCCGTTGAAAGTTCAGTTTAGGTAGGAAAAAGGCCGCATGGAGAAGAAGAAGATGACGATCGATTTTAGTCCGGGTATCGGAAATGGGGTGTAGGGGAAAGTGTCACGTCACATCCCGTCCCTAGCGGACGTAGCCAATCAGGTGAACAAAAGGACCAAAGATAATTATTTAATTACACAAGCTCAAATTATCTAAAATAGCAGATAAATCAAGACTGAATCCAGTCGACAAATCAGCTTCAACATAAGTCAAGAAAAAAGCAAAATAAATTAAGTAAATCATGATTTAGATAATTTAATGTCAAGCAAACCAATTAAAAGAGCCGCGTATTTACGCCAAAAGGAGAACACTTGAATAGCGGTTTTCACTGGCTGCACTAGTGCGCACTGAGTGTAATTCCGTCTCTATAATTCGTTTAAATTAACAAAGGATAGAAATGCGCTGTAACAAACATAGGAAAGGCAAAACTCCTGCATCCTTGTCTAACGCTAGCGCAAGAGCGGAGTCAAGACATTCTATCGAGTGATTAGAGTGACTTTTAAAATGTAGAACGGTCGTTACTGTCAATGTCGGCGGCAAATCTAAAAATAACAGGATAGGTTAGGTTTGTTATTCAATCAAAATAAAAAAATTATGAAGTTAATGAGGAAAAAGGCGGTTTATATCATCTCCCTGATAGGTAAAACCAAATCAAGAGTCCTGAAAGAACAATACAGTAACCATTCAGCCCTCAGGAAAGTATTCGGAACTGCAGTGCCACAACGTGTGTTGCATTGTAAACAAAGATGAGCCGGTAGGTAAGAAAAAGGCACCCTTTATTGTATCAAACTAACAGTTTTACAAGAATCAGACAGGCCAAGTGGAAACCAGACCTCACAGCAGGCTCAGCAGCAATACAAAACCGAGAGATTTCCTTCAGTGAATGAACAGCAAGGGGCAAATGGAGCAAAACTGGATAAGTGAAAAAAAAGTGAGTGATCCAAATGTGTGAGGCATGCACTCAATAAAGAGGTACGTTAATTATTAGATAAAACTAAGAAGTGACACTAATGGCAAACAATGACCGTGACCATAGATCTTCAAACTAGATAGACTCAGTCAGTGAATCATCAACTGTCAGGTTTGTTTACTTCCAACATGCATATGGAATAAAACGGGCGCGCGTCACGAGGGGAATGAAAAAACCTGTGATACGAAAGATTTCTCTCCCACTTTTATAACTAGAAGTCTTACATATGCCACAATATCTCATCATAATGACAAAATCTTTGATAAAATCCCAAAAAATCGTACAAAACATTCGCAAGCACTGTGTCAACTTCAAACACAAAGGAAACAGGTTTTGACGTTTTGTGGTTGACATCAGTTCAATGAGGTTGACACACACATTGAATTGACAGAACTGTTGCCAATTCGTCATTTAAGTAGATTTTCTACCTACGTTTTGATCGTGCTGTACGGCTACATTTGGCTAAACAACATATAAACATATGGGTTGAGTAATTCTTCCTCTGTGACCGTGACAATCCCTCTAGCTAGAAATTCAGTTAGCTGTAAACTGTTAAAAAAACCGAAAATATCTTTGTAGGATATCTTAGGCTTTTTCGGTCTCTCACCAGCCATGGTGAAGATTTACGACATGTGTTGGAACAATACTTCGACTGTGTCGACTTCGACTGTGTAGCATAACGTAATTAATAGCATTTTTGGCTTGATGTTCTAGAGCAATCCGACAATATCTCTATTTTCTACTCTCTGAATCAGATTTAAAAGTGAGAAAAAATCGCAAATTTCTCTATAGCAGCAAACCGAAAATGCTATAACACAAAAGTTAAACGACAAATCTTATTAGTATTTAAGTACTTTGAAGCGTTTTATTCAAAAATTTTGGTCTACACCATCGAGCTAGTATTTTATATCTGAAAAGACTGTGTTTTACAGTTTTGCCCCCACTTTTTTACCAGTGGTCACCTAACAATGGCGGCGATATCCGCCGGAACTATTTATTATTATTTAAAACTAGTCAACATTTTTTTTCAACTCTCAATGGTTCTTTTCAATGGTTTCTTTCAACTTTCAGTTGTGAAAAAAAAATTTAGATATTTGTATTTTTAACTAAAACAAATTTGCAATAAAATTTTAAAAATTTAGTAAACATTTGTAAAAAAAGTAGATATCGCTTTTCAAAAAATTTAGAATCAATGGTAATGTTGAAAAAATAAACTAAAAACTGTGTTTAAACGCATGTAAATGTAAGTTGTTTGTAACTTTTATAAAACTTTTACCCCTTTTGTAAATGTTCCATCACTCTTTCACTAAAGTTTGTAAAGAGAATTTAGAAAAACGTTAAAGAGATAATTAATAATAAATGACACTTTCAGCAAGAATTTCCAATCACAATTCAGAATTGATATTGGTTCCATAAAAACGAAAAGTCGGATTTTAAATAGGAAAATAACACGCTGAATAGACCAAAAAGTGGCTTTTATTATAATTAATAATATTTTGCGAATATTTCCGCAACCAGGGGGAATTTTCGAAATTTGAAAATGCCATTTTAATGGACTTTTAATTGCGCAAAGCTGGGAGAAAGACGATTTAAAATTTCCTATTTGATATATATATTGATGAAGTTTAGGGAGTTTTAATACCTAGTCGCCCAGACCGATTACCCAAGAGTTTCAGCACTTTTGTTGCTTTAATTTATTTTCCCGTCATATCTGGTAGTGTCAGAGTTATTTTTTCTTAAATCGACTTTCTCACAGCTTTTAGCAATAAAAAGTCCATAAAAATGGCATTTTTTAATTTCGAAAATTCCCACTGGTTGCGGAAATATTCGCAAAATATTAATATTTTTAACTTTTTGGTACCTAGTCGCCCAGACCCAAGAATTTCAGCACTTGTGCAGCTTGGCGGTCAATATAATATTCTCTCCATTAAAGCACAAAACCTAAAGAGTTTCAAAATGAAACCAAATTAAATGATAGGAACACAAAAAGATCGAAGAAAAAAAAATAATGAGAAATGAAGTAAACAAACTATAACAGCTAAAACTTATTTATAAATAAAAAATAAAAACAAATTTTATTTAAAAAAAATACAGAGTTATGCGAGGAGAGTAAGAAAACAGGAGATTGAGAATCAAAAATGTAGGATCATTAAGAAAGAAAGAAAATAGAATTAATGAGCCCTATAAGTCTAAAAATATGTCAAAAAAAGAAATAAACGAATAAAAGGTATAAGTGAAAAAAAACACTATATTAAATATAAATAAAAATATTAAATATAAAACACTGTAGTTAAGTAACTCTATCAAGTTCAAAACGAGATTTCCTCATGACTCAAACGGAGTTTAAAAGTGTAAAAGACGAATTTGCGCCAATCAGAACGGCGTAGCCAAGATCTGGTTTTGTCTCGCGACAAAATCCGAACATTTATTTTCCTCCCCTGTCAGGTGGTAACTCTATGGATTTCAAAGGGGACACCTAAAAAATGGCGGAGATATCTGTCAGAAGTGACACCTTACGTCAAATAATTAGAAACCGTGATCGGTATCTTCTAGGTTATTGGTCTACACTTTACCTAGCACTAAAGAACGTCAAACATCAATGTTATCATTTGAAATTGTGGGCCCTTCGTTCGCATTACTCTAAATACAGAAAACTCTCGAAAAATCCTTCCTTCAATTCAAAGCTCCCGCTTCGCTCACATCAAGGATGAAATACTCCGAAATGGAGCGTTTTTGCTCGAATTGGCAACACTGTCTACCGCTCGCTTGTCACCTTTGACATGACACACTAGAGTTGAGTTTGGTAATTACATTCCAAACACTCGGAATATCAGTCTATCTCAATCTAGCTTGTTAAGATTTTGGGAGATGGTCTGTGTCCGGAGCGCTCGGATGGAATTACCGAGCTCGGCTTAGGTGTGCGTATACACACTTTTACGGCACGCGTGCGTCAGAGTTGCCACCTTGATATGTTTAGAAAGTACTAAAATCTACCGAAAATTGAACTAGATTGCCTTCTAATGTACTAAACTCTAAACTAGGTCATAAAAATTAAGAAAATTAAAAAAAAAAAACTTCTGAAGGAGAGCAGAACCACAAAAATCCTAACTCTCTGAACATCAGCCTATCTCACTCCAGCTCGTCTAGATATTGGGACCCAACTACGTATACAATGTATCATGTGTTCATTAGAATCAGTCATCTAGCCACCTATGAAATTCATTTGTTATTTTGAAGCATGTCGTGAATGACTTCATAACAAAACAAGATGACAACTAATAAGTAAGGTTGAAGCACTCAAAGGTGATTAGGAAGAGCTAGTCAAATAGGTGATGGTGAATCAAGTTACAACGTGCCTTTAAAATCCCCTTCTATTATCTCAATAAAATCATAGCCAACTAGATGACGTTTTATAAAGAATACCCGTAGGTACATGTCATATCTAAAAATTACAACTGACGTGAATACGTATAGTTTTGAGTGTTCTGACAGATTCCAGATGCCCGCAGTGTATGCGTGCGAACTGTGAACATTGTACTAGATTTGGGGCTCTGGGTACTAAAGTACTAAATGAGATACAAAAGGACTAGATTTAGTACAATTGTACTAAGGGTGGCAACACTGGTGTGCCTGTGAAGATTTTTTATCACACGCTAATATGTACTTGAACTTACAGAAGACCACAAAGTTAATGCACATGCGTCCGTAATTGTACCTAACACGTGCGTACGTGTTTATATCGGACTTGATTGAATTCTACTTCGCGTCGTGCTCTCAACTGAATCACGTGCGGAAAGAACCACTTTCCGCACTTCGTAGGTAAATAATGATTTTCTACTCCTACAAGGATATATTCGGTTTTCTTAACACTTTAAAGAATGGATAAGTAGGCAATTTCAGCTAGTTAAACTTCTAGCTATGAGATATGCAATAGGCCAATCACAGCCAATCTATCTGTCAATTAGAGATATTGTATATTATACAGGGTGATTCACTGATAAGTGTATATAGTTTAAAGGGACATGCAGGATTTTTAGCCAGAGCAGGAGACTCATCTCACCCACCTTTAGTGGGTCAACAATTCTTAATTACCACGAAACAGGAGGTTTGACAGATTTTGCCTATTAATGTATTGAGTCATGTTTTAGGAACCACCAGGTATAAAAAAATCAAATTACGTAGAGGTTAGTGGTGCATCTAGTTTCCACCTACACCTAATGGTTTGGTCACAATTAAAAACTAATTGTTGGTTTTTTGAAACGCTTTTGTCGGTGCTATTCTAAATATATAATAACATACAGGGTGTCCCATTAAAAAACTGTTTTATTGCGGCAACGTTATTCCGTGTTTTAAAAAACTAGCTATATCACTGGAAAAATTCTACAAGCAAACGTTTTAATTAGAGATGTAACGAGTACCCGGGTACCCGGCTATCGTTTCGCCTGGTACCATTTTGACCTATCGTTTTGGCCGGGTCCTAAAAACTACTACCGTCACACGTCTAGTTTTAATTTTTTAAATAAATGTAAAGATAATTAAGACACGAGGGGTTCCTCAAAAGTGGGAGTTTTTGATTATGCCTTGTATCTCAAAAGCCAAAAGAGGTATGCATATTCTGTGGGTGCCATTTTAATTTCACACAAAGTACCATACTGCTGCGAAAACTGTAACCTTCTACCTTTAAAAATAACAGGGAATGTGGTAGAAATGGGACACCTTATAGAAATGGGAGACCCTATTCGTACTGTTACGCCCGACCGCCGCGTCGGTCCACAGAAATTCCGGCCGAACCGGCAACGCCGAGCGCCGACCGCGCCGACCGCGACTCCGGGTACCCATATAGACTAAACGAGAACCAGGAACGGTCGCCTCTGTCCTCGAAAGTACGAGAGTGTGTTCAGGCCGGGTATATAAACCAGCGAGCCGCCTGAGATGGGATCGAATATATAGAGAGTGCAGTCTAGTATATATGCGAAATAAGCGGATAAGCGAAAAGTGCGAGTTGTCAGTAGAGAGTAATTGTGTTTTAATCGTGTTGTAATAGTTAAAAGTAAATGTAATAGTAAAGTGTGTAGTTAATTGATGACAAATTATTGGAACCCGTATTCCGTAACAATACTTTGATAGCCTATGTAAGACCTTTAGGCGGTCTCATATCACCCATCTTCAGTAGGCCAATAACTCTTAATTACAAACGCGCAGGGGGATTTTGCACCATTTTGCCCTAATGTTAGGATTGTTAGGAGCCACCAAGTACCACCTTATTACCACCCATCGCCGTCTGTCTATATACGTAAAAGTTGCAGTAGGAAACTTTTGAAAATTGGGGTGTCTTAATAAGTCATACGCCCAACTTAGGTAAAATATTCACAGTGTTGTAGTACTTCCGGTTTTAACGAAAACCAGCGCCATCTTTGTTTTTTAAATGGAACCAACCAATTTTTATTGCGAATTTCTCTAATTTCTCATTTTGTTAAAAATGTCAATTTCCAACTAAATTAAAGATGGGAAATGTAACAAGAATTCATATCGCACCCGGCCAGTTGTCTAACCTCCGTCCTCGTGCGATATGGCCATCGCATCCACTCTTATTGTACAATATAGTATTTCTACGATATTGCATTACTCAATCAGCTACCATATAAAGCATATTTGTATGAAATACGGATATTCGACCTGAATACGCAGAGAAGGAAGCAAAATACGGAAATTTACAGTGCTTGAGCCTAAAGCAGTACTAATTACGTGTTATTTGTGTTATGGTTTTACTTGATACTTATCAAGCAGAATGCTTTTTAATTACGTATTCCAATTGCCTAGAAGTTTATTAACCTATAAAAGAGGGAGGTTAAGTAGGTGGGTTTATTATAGTATAGTATGGAGGGATATAATTTATGGCATATTTTAGATTTAATAAAATGTCAAGCTGTTGCTGGAAATCGAACCACAGATTTTCCGCTTGCCTGGCGGATGCTCTTATCATTGTAAACGCACGTGGAAGTCTTTGGTTCGATTTTCAGGGGAAGTTTAACTTTTTTTTTAATGCAAATTATTATCCCCGGGAGAAAAAAAAATTATACTCTAAACGTCCATTTAAAAAGACGTCACTAAAACTTTAGGTTTAAATTTTCATTATGTTCAGAAACGTACCTACTTTCGACTTTTGTTTTTGGCAAAAAGAGAAGCATTGAAGTTTTTATTATTTTTCAAATTGTTGATCTTGGAGTTATAGACAGCCAGAATAAAATAAAGCTTCTGCTAAAATCGTGAGCATTGTAAGCTTTGTTGTGGTTAAGCTGTAATTTTTCCTAATGTTAATTCTAAAATAAACAGGCCATAAGTATTTCAATAGGCCTCATGGGTGAACGAACCACTAGAAAGCAGGACTGCACTGTTCAGTGGTGGCGAAAAGAAGTCCAGACAATATATTAAGGCAATTTAAGATGTACTCTTCTTATATATAACTAATGCTCATCTTCTTGCATACTCTGGGACAAAAAAGAGAGGGCAGAAATGACAATGATTAATCAATGATTCAGTGGAAAATGTGCACATTCCCCGCCTCTGAACGGTCGTACCAGAAGTATTTGCATTTAGCCGTGATATTTTGAGAACTATCGACTGTCTGGCAGTCTATGGTCTAGGTTAAAATTAGCCACAGGAAGCCACTTCTTTTTCTCCTCTTCATGTCTAAATTGCCATTACATTAAGACTTGACACCACCTTAAGAGTCACAGTGTTAAAAATATGGCTCTAAAATTAATCACAGGATTTCCCATTCGCTTCGTCACGATTGCTGTCACAGATAAAATAGATTTTCTGCCTATTTTTGTACTGATCCTAAATTTTCTTGGAGATAAAGCCTTTAAAAATTGAAAGAAGTAGCACTATACGAGAGTTTAATAGGTACAATTCTGCTGAACTAATAGCTTACACAGATTTCTTGTTCCTTGCTGGTACCTATTTGAAAGTATCAAGGCTTAAGATATCGCATAGCTAAAATAACACATTCATAAAGGTGTCGCATTTCACGGATATTTGCTTTTATTACCTCTGTTTCCTTAATGTAAACAGCAGGTTTCTCACGTTTACGTCGAGCGCGAAGAAATTCGTACATTACATTGGAATGTGCCTGGATATTAATCTGAAACATTCTTGATAATCGGATTTTTCTGTGAAATCCCGAGGCTCAGCACATTATAAACTCCTGCATTTGCGAGAGTAGTACACGCCACTCAGCAACTAGACTCAAAATCAAAACATATGAATGTGATATTAACACAACAGCAGGAATTCCACAACATGTGCCTGTTTAAGCTGGTGCCTTATTCAAGTGCAACTTAAGATTTGACGGCATTAAGGAAGAAAATGTTGATGCTTTAGAAATATACGAAGATTTTAGTAAATTAAGAGCTAAGCATGCTCTTAAGAGACTACCTATAGTTCTTGAAGGCTATGCAGCAACGTGGCATTCAATGTGTGAAGGACTGGCAGCAACTTCCTTTCATAGAGCCGTGGACTGCATAGAGCACAAGAGCAAGATTCAAGAACAAAATCTATGATGTATTTGTATGTAGAGCAGTCCTGGCGCAAATACCTACGGACACTTTGCGCAAATACCACGACAAAATTGGTCTGAAGAACTTCTTCTTCTTGTTGTGAATTATCCTCATCTCTATATTTTCTCGTCATACATGATGACGCTCGCATTTCCTTGGTCAGCTGGAAGATTTGTCCCTCTGTAGTTTCCTCATGGCTAACTCCTCTTCTTTTGTAGTATTTCTCTGTGGGTGTGTGGTTTGTCCATTAGTGTTCTGACTTTGAGTTCCTCTCTCGCTGGCCCCTGGAGTGTCGTTGATTCTACAGCATTTATTATGTCAAGCACTAGACTTGTTCGATCCTTTACTCAGCAGTTCACACCATAATATTAAGTGGTCGGAAGCCAAAAGTGTGCATAGGGAACAGCACTGGAAGAAACAAAAGTTTAAGGAAGCAGTCTTCATTGGAAGCAATGAGGGCGTCTTTAGTAAACCAAGTTGCGACGTCTTTTCGGTATGGCATTCGTTGATACGGCGGACAAGTGCTGGTCCCTTGTCCGCAATATCTTGTTTGTTATTATCATAACCTTTGTTTTATTTGTAATTAGACGCATGTTGTAGGTTTCGCAAATTTCTGTTACTCTGTTTATTATCCTCTGAAGACCGTCAGCTGTGTCTGCAATTAGGACTGTGTTGTCAGCATACCTTAGATTATTAATAAGTACACCGTTTAGCAAAAGGAGGTCATCTGTGCTCTCCAAAGCGACGCTCCGAATAAACATTAAAGAGCAGAAGAGAGAGAACACATCTCTGTCGAACTCCCTGGCGTACTTCAAACTCCTCAGAGATCGCATTCTACACCCGAACACCAGCCCTTTGTTTCCAGTAAGGGTTAGATATAATGCGAAGGTCCCTGCCATCCAGGCCTGACTGTCTGAGCATTTCCAATAGTATTGCGTGATTTACTCTATCAAAAGCTTTCTTGAAGTCCATTAAACAGGCAAAGACATTGTAATTTACATCGCGTGCCCTTTGCAATAGAGCATTACGGCTAAAAACAATGCTTCCCGTGTCCCCAGTCCGTTCCTAAATCCGAATTGTGTCTCTCCGATATGTTCTTCGAGTTTGGGATAAATACGTTCATGTATGACTTTTAGGAAAGTTTTCAGAACGTGACTCATTAGACTAATGGATCTGTAGTCTTCGCATTTTTTAGCTGTAATTTTCTTCGGTATGGGAATAAAGATTGAGACCAGCCATTCTTCTGTGGTGATAGAGGGCCCAGTTTCTATGTTTGGCTCCTCCAAAATGCCTCGGTTCTCATCATCAAACAGTGCTTGCATGTACTCCTTCCACCTTTCTCCTTTTGTCAATTTCCAGTGGTGCCTCGCCGTTCGTGTTTGTAACGATCTCTGGGTTTCTAGGTCTAAACATAGTTGCAGCTTCTTTAATTTTTATGTAAATTAAACGAATCATGTTGATTTTCCAGTTGTTCCAACCAAGCCTCTTTTGCCTCTTTGGTCTTTCTTTTAATCAGGCTATAGATTTGTCGATATCTTTCTTCGTTGTTGTTTTTATACTTTCTCCGCTCTTCCATGAGGTCCAATATTTCCTCGGAAATCCATCTGGAGTGTTTTCTTCTCCCTTCTCTGGCAAGTCTGGATTTTGCCATCTCCACTATGGTGTTCTTTGTATCCATCCATTTTTGCTCAATATCGTTATAAGCTTTTTCCTTGATATCAGCTATATTTCTATTTAGTTCATTTTTTGTTTCGGTTTTAATATTATCGTCTTTAAGTTTTTGGGTATCCATCCGTTCCGCTCGTTTTGATTTTGTTAGCTTCTTTAATCGTATTTTTAAAGTGGATAGTAACAGGTTATGGTCAGATGGGACGTTTGCCCCAGAGTAGGTCTTTACGGATGTTATCGAGTTTCAGAACCTCTTGTGCACCGTATATAAATGCACCGTATATAAATACACACATAAAATAAATCTGATTCCTTACTATATGCCGTTCGTTATCAGCGGGAGACTTTCCAGGTATATAGCCAGGTACATAGACGCCTGGGTGGTTCTTTAAATCATGTGTGCTTCTCCTCTTTCGTTTCGCACTCCTATCCCGTATCTTCCGACAACATCATCATCTTCCCCATATCCGACTTTGGCATTAAAATCCCCCATAAGAAGGGTGATCTGTTCTTTTCGTGTGTATTTAAGAGCTCTACTGAAAAAACCTTGGGGTTTCAATCACAGATGACAAGGGTCATCAGAGAACTAAAAACTATTAGGTACAAACTAGACGAAATGGACATTATATGTCATTTATTCTCGACTTACCAAAGTGCCTTGATCGAATTGTGAAAACATTAAAAACTAGGGAGCCAAGCAAGCTCATACACCATTTCGTTAAAGAAAAACTACTCGATTATGGATCGACTATGAAAATTGAAATTCCACAAATGTAATACAAAATAATAGACTCTTGCTGAGTTATTTTTTTAAGAAATCCAAATCTGAAGATTATAACAATTTTTGGCTGTGTTGCTGCTCATACACTTAAGCTAAAACAAGGAAATAAATTTGATCATAAGGAAAAACTAAACTTGAAAATTGGCTACACAGATCAAGGATATAGAGGAAGGAATGTGATTTTTGATAAAACAACAATTGTGAAAGATATGTTAAATGAGGTACAGAAAGATATACCTCAGCAAATCAATCCAATTCATTTCGTTCTTATGATGTCCTGATTTAGTTATTGCTTTCTTTTGAATATTTTTGTTTTTGATGACATGACATGAACAAAGTTAAGGGTGAAAGGAAAGGATAGTTCACGGTTATTCTTAATGTAGACAACAAATTTCCATCAAGTAGATAAACTGGATCAGTGGAATTTACATCGATTATTACGCAACTAAAAAGATAAAAAACTAGACTAATCTATTTAAAATTCACTTGTTCTCTTGTTAGTTCTCACCTTGACAATATATTATTGCCATTCTTTTCTAAGCGCATATTTTATGCGGCGAAAGGTCGTTGAAAATTACAGACACATAGAATATTCATCGATTATATTATTTTTCAACTTGCTTAAACCTGCTTAAGTGGCTTTATGTAACAATAATAATGTGTTTATGCAAATTAAACCTTTTTTTAAGCTCACTTTTTAGCAACTGAATAACAACAGCCAGGTAAGAAACATTTTTAGACATTCTTAACAAGTCTTAACAAGCAAGAAATATATATGCGTGGTCCCAACTAAGAATTGTTTATACCACTGTTTTATACGATGAACTTCCTTCTGGCGGAAGTTTTTATGTTTCCTTGGGATAGGGTTGGCATTAGGGTTAAAAATATCAAAGTTTTATGACTCGCGAATTATTTGTCTTGCAGCCTTTCATGACATCTTTCCTTCTTGCTGACAGTACAAATGAACTGAATATATCTCATTTACTTATTATTGTCATTCTGTTCCACCTCTGAAAGCAAACCGTAGACCTGTGAAAATCTTCATTTTTTACACCTGTCGAACTTTAGCACATTTTAAGAAAATCCAATAAAAATATCAAAGTCAGATATAAGTGCATGAAAATTTAAAAAAATAAAGAGGAGGGGCATCAAGATCCTTTTTTCAATTAAATTTACAGTAACTTATTTGTTAAACTATATCTAATCCAATAATTACTCTAATTTAGTGAAAAAAATATTATTTTTATAAAAACACTTTCTTCACAAATTGACCGTTCGTTATGGCTTACAAATTTAACCGTTTCGATGAACCAACCGGACCAACATGGCAATTAGTGGTGGCTTCAAATATTAATAAATTATTAACAGTTGTAATGAATCAACAGAAATGGGTAGTGGAAGTTAATAGCGAACACCGTGGCCTGCTTTTTAAATGTAAATTTTATATTAATTTTCGTAAAAACTACGTGTTCCAATTATTACCATAGCTGCAAATTTCTCTTCTAATAAACCGGCCTTCTGCTTTAATGTGCCTTTGTTGGATGCTTAATGAGAGTAGGCTTGAGCACTGAAGGTAAGTCGCCTGTGTGTAAGGTTGATTTATCACTTAGAGATAGTACAAAGGTGCATTAATCAATGTTGGAAATTCATGAGGTACATGGCTGCAGCCCACCTGGCATTGGCGCCTCACAACTGAATATCCCACACAAACCGGATCAGGAAACGAAAAAATCAGTGCTATGAATGTAATCTTTAACAGGTTTCATCAGTGCAACAGAATTACAATGAATATTAAAATAATATAGCCATTTGTGGGAAAAAGGTAGGAAGAAATAGGAGGTTAGTTGGAGAGTGGAACTTATATAGGGGTAAGTGTCAAAATTTATAATTCGAGACGATTAATTCTCTCTGTTTAGTTAAACTAAGTCAGAGTAACCGCGGAAATTTAACATACTAATCGATTTTTTTCGTTGGCTAAATAATTCTATAGGACAACCCTACAAACATGACTGTTTAATAAGCTTTGACACAACTTGGCAGGTAGGTTGCCGAGGTTACCGAGTGCATAACGAATAGAAATTCACTTCTCGCCCCAAAGGATAATAATGAGTAGCAGGCTTATATTTATTTAAACTTCTTAGACCCCTGTGTCCTTTTAATAGTAATTGGTAATTTGGTAAATTAAAAGGTAATTTTAGCAAGAATATAACTTTCGTGGAAACAAAAAAGCTCGCCAATTTTCTGCATCCATGTTTAAACCATTTGTCACATTTTATTATCTTCGAACTGCGAATAGAAAAAGATTAAAAATTCAGGTCAAAAAGGGAAAAAATGTCGCAAGGTGCAAAAATAAAAAACGTAAAGATTACTATTTTGCTAGGTGGTCAGGGATTAATCTCTATTGGCTAACTCTGAGGTTATATTCAATTTTTCTCTAATTTATTACAATTCTTCTATCCCTTATTGATATTTTTCAGCGATTTGCATGGCCTTTGGATTTTTTTGTCCTATCAATTTACGTCAGAGCAGTACGGAACTTTATCAACAATATTTCGAGCATATTAATAGATTTTTCTCGTTAGCTTAAGGTAGTCATGCACGTTATAGAACAAGCCTAGTAACACGGAAGTTTAATAAAACTTAAACAGGCTTGACAGGACAGTTACCAAGGAGACCGCCTTTGTAACCAATAGGAATTCACTTCCCGCCGCAAAAGCCAACAATAAGTTGTAGGGTTTGTTTAAAGGTAGTAAACAATGATATACTATGAAACGAAACATCTTGAACTCCTATTAATTGTATTAAGCTTTTTACACGACGTTTCAAGCAGTGGTATCTCTGCTCGTTTTCAAGTGAAACTGAACATTAAGCTCGAGGCTACTTGCTTATGTCATAACACAGCTAACCACGCCCACCATTCTGGACAGAGCCAGCCACGGACTTATTCGGTCCCAAATCAGCTACCACAGATGGAAAAAATCACAGCTCATGGAAGATATCCTACATAGGTTTGAAGAAATCAAGGAATTTACACTGGAAGAAGACCACACACCCATTCTCCAGACAATAGATAATTCATGCATCAAACTGAAAGAGAAGCTGGCCAAAAAGCACAATGACAAGCTTATGGAGCTTCAAAGAAAGGAGGCAACAATCGATCACCACCAGCAAGGCCAGAGGACAATAGTCATATCATAGACCATCTTGAGTTCCACTCAAGAAAAACTGCTGAGCAAAGGATTGAACTTTGCAATTGCTCCAAAGTCAACTCCAGTGCTTGACATAATAAGGGCTGTAGAATCAACGACACTCCAGGGGCCAGAGAGAGGAACTCAAGTGGAAAGTCAGAACACTATTGGACAAACCACAACATCCACAGAGAAATATCACAAAAGAAGAGGAGTTAGCCATAAGGAAACTGCAGAGGGAGAAATGTATCAAGATCCTTCCAGCTGACAAAGGAAGTGCGACCGTCGTCATGGATGCCACACAATATGACGACAAGATACAGGAGATTCTGACGAAAGGTAAATATAAAATAATACCTATGATGCGACTAAAAGAGTTGCAGGACAAATCTACAGAGCCCTAAAAAAATATGAACGTCACATTCATGAAGGTAATAGGAGGTTTCTCACTCCACACCATAGTAAACCACCAGATCTCTATGGGTTACCTAAAATTCACAAAACAACTATGCCCCTAAGGCCAATCACAAGCTCTAGAGACTGGCCAACAAGTTCTCTAAGTAGATTTCTCCTTCAAATCATCCAACCTTCAGTTGGAAAAATAACCTCCTTTGTACAAAACTCTGAACACTTTGTTAGTATTCTTAAGGACTTAGACTTGGGTGATAGGGACACACTTGTGAGTTTTGATGTAGAAAGCCTTTACACCAACTTGGAGGAGTCGTTGGATATCGTCGAGGTCAGTATGTCGATGACACCTTTATTGTGTGGGACGGAAATGACAGGCAGTTGCAAGAGTTCCTTCTTTGTTGCCATCTTTTCCTTAAATTGGAAATAATAAGTGCCAAAATTCATATTTTGAGATATTTAGTAAACAGTTAATAAAACAATGTAATGCATAGACATGGATATAAAGAGAGTTACTTAACTTCTATGGATCCATCTCAAAACGACGACCTTTGGCACTAACCCTCATTATTACTTCAACTCTTCAGTTATGCATAGTTGGTTATTAAAAAAAATCGAGTCGAAATAGTAGCGAATTCCTATATACACTGGAGGTTTAAAATGGGGCTCCATTCTTCTATTTTCTTAGCTGTTACTATAAATAAATAAAGATAGATTTGTGTGACAATCCAGTCACGTTTCGGCTTATACTCTACGCATCTTCAACGAATTTTTAGAATCTTGCATTCTGGTTATTTTTTGTTATATAAAATTTTTCTTCCAAAGGTGTTTTTTTTCTGAATGCTGCCCAAAGTTACGTGCTTGCAATGAAAATTCTAACCTGAAGTAACTTCACTTATCTTATATTGTACTTAGTCATGTAAAAAATGTAGATGTTTTTGCGAGAAGCCTAACAGATGGTCAGAGAGCGTGGTACCTAGGAGTGTGGAAAGTAACTAGAAACAACTCGTCCACAATTAGAAACTTTTAGAAAGTTTTCCATCGACAAATGTTTTCAGACTTTCCCATCCCTAGTGTTCACTGTTCAGTGTGCCTATCTGTAAGGATATCGATCCAATTCCTGGTTTACACCAAACTATCCATATCCATATATCCTATAAAATATACATCTTTTAAACATGAGCAATCATGTTTCCTATTATAAACCACCGTGTTGTTTGCCTTATCGTAACTTCATAAAAATCTTGACGCAATAAAATTCCAACCCACCTCTCACTCTTCATATTAGGCAGATAACGACCATCGACAAAACCAATTTAAAACTTCCGTTTACAATGGAATTACCTAATCAATTAGGTTTATGGGCGAGGCAGTGTAAGTGAACCCTAATCATTGCAGACAGCGCTCAAGAAATTGTTCGTATAATTAGGGCCTTATAAGAAGGTAATTCGATATTGTCACAGGCATTAAGCAAGGCAATTAACATTTTGTCATTGTTTGTTCTGACTGTTCAAAATTAATGCTATTTTGCTTCGGACGGTGAAAGGTTTAGTGTAGTTAATAAAGTAAGAGTGTATTACGACCATTTTGTCACATGAACTTGTTTATGGAGAGCTTAAGCTAAGTGCTCATATTTCTTAAGAATTTACGTGTCATCCTGTATATCACCCACTTGATAGAAGGGAAGCCACCCTTCTATCAGGGGATGGTCCAGAGACTGGAAAATTTTAGAAGAATCTTTCACTATCACAAGTACGGAGGTTGAATATAGGGAGCGCCTCTTTCGAACATCTGCTCAGGTCCATTCATAGTTGATAGGTGTAATTCATCCCAAATTTAACTTTATTTTTTTCTGCTAGATACCTCCTTTCCTAACATCTAGCGACTAAATAAAGCGATTGAAAAATACTGAATTGGTAGGCAAAGTATCCGTTCTTTGGAACATTCACCATCATGTTTTGTAGTAATAAATTCCAGAAGACACATTTTTTCTGCTTTAGACGGATTCTTTTAGTCTTAACTTACGAGATAGCTGAGAGAATTGATATTTTATCGGCAGTTAGTCGTGCAAAAGGCCATAAAAATTAACCGACCAATAACATTTTTATCTCTTGTTCCATACTGGTGGCTACAGTGATAGATGGGTCCATTTGGGCTTGACTTCCATAAACTTGATTAAACTGAGAAGTAAAATTTAAGTATAGGCGTTAACTAGGAATGCTCGATAGGATCGATACTTGGCATATTGGTATCTTTGATAGAACCTAATTGCAAAGGAGCCGATACTACCGCATAGATATGCCAAGAGCCTTAAGTCAGTCTTTTCACTTCGTGGCAAAGTTTGCTAGCAGAGAAGGCTCCTAATCGCTAATGGATGAAAAGACACCTAAAGTAAACCCCCAATTTGACAAAGGCGGGTTAAACTCCAGTTCCAGTTTGAGGTCAAACTGTGGATTTCGACGATAAAAAGCACACCAATATACGTCAAACTAGAAATTTAAACCTTAGCTATAGATTAAACTTCAGATGTAAAACTGGCTCTTAATCCCGGGGTACGCTTTTTTTGGTGCAACAAGAAAATAGTTTTTATTTGACAAATTAGTTTTGACAGTTCCATAAAACATATTGTTTGTATAAGTTTGAATTTGATTTGTTTGCCAATCTTCTTGACATGAGCAAAAGGAGGATGGGTATCGAGTATCAAATCTGTTGACCTCAAAATATCGAGATACGTAGAACACCACTATTAAGGACGTAATGGAAGTTGGACAAAACGAATAAAAAAACATAATTAAAATTAAATAATTAGGTATGAAAGCGAATCTAACTTGATCTATACAAGACCGAAGGTTGACTAAAAAATTTGATTTTGGAGGATTATTGAGTTGGAAGTAATTAAAAAGTTTGAAGAATAAGCCAAAAAGATCGTATTTTCAATGATTTTTCAAAGAAATTTGCTCTCTAAAAACTCAAAAAGAAGAAAACTAATTTCTACTAGTTTTAAATGTTTAATGTGAAGAAAGTTTCTAATCAAATAGTAATAAATTAAATAACTATATCCTATTCACTTAATATTGTCATCCAGTTAGAGCAGTATTACCAGGGGAAAATTTATAAAATCACTAGAACTGGGTCGAAAAAGTTGCCAGATTTATCAAAAAATCACCAGGTGAATTAATTTTTGTTGTTTGAAGTTTATAAAACGATGGTAAAAGTTATATCTAACCTGAACCACAAAAAGAACTGAAAGTTATAAAAAATTTGGAATAGTCAAGCAATTAATAGAAAGAAATATATATATCCAAAAGTAACAGACAGAGAATCATAAAAAAATCACAAAATCAATTTGTTAAAAAAGGACCCTCTTCGGACCATATTTTTTTCAATAAACATCGATTTTTGTTTCGTTGTAGAATTACTATTTTGTGCCAAAACTATATAAAAAATCAAGAATCATTAACAATAAAAAAACACAGTTTTCTGCCAAAACAGTTGTTTTGACAAAACAGTTGTTTTGACAAAACAGAATTAAACAGAGTTTAGTGTTTAATGTTTATTTTTTAATGTTTTTTTCTAGGTTTGTCCAATTACTCCGTCCAAAAGAGAGTAGTAAGTACCTTTGGATAACATATACATTTAGTAACTTTGACTTTGACCCACAATTCAAAAAGAAAGTTTCATTTACCTTTTATGTTATTTTTTTGTTTTATTCTACAGCACTTTCTTGTATTTTATCATTGCTTTTATGCATGTTTTCTATAATATTTAAGCTTTGAAACAAATGGTATAATTCAATGTCGGTAGGGGTATTAGCCCTCGAAGTAGTTGTTTCTATTTGTTTCCTTCTTTATGTATAACTACAAGGTTTTGGAAATGCCGAAAGCAGAGAGAGAGAAAGAGAAACTTTTCAAATTTCCAAATTGTAATTATACATGTGCATTTTTCACATATCTTAAATAAACTCTGGTTCTATATTCTTTTCAAAAAGCTTAATATTTTTTTGCTTTTTTGCATTGATTTTTTATTACTTTATTAATTCATTTTAATGAACATATAAAATGAGCTTTGAAACCAACAGTTAAAATCAATGCCGGTAGGGGTATTATGTAGGGGTATGCAATATTTTTGGAAAAATTGAAAGCAGATAAGTTTTCAATTAGTAAATATTGCCTTTTTGCATATTTTAAACTAGAGTTTCCTGCAAAAAAGCTAAAAATTTCGATCACAAACAGAGTTTACTCGTTAAAAATTTCAATTTTAAGTCATAAAAACCTTAATGAAATTAAATAATGAAATTGAAAAATAGGATTTAGATCGACAAAAAAATGAAAGAACAAAAAATTCAACGAAAAAGGACAAAACAATGAGGAAAAAAATAAAAGCTACAAAACAGACCGAGTTAAAGCAAAAACAGAAAAAGTCAGAAAAATATAGAAAAAATAAATCCAACAAGAGTAATGGGCTAAAATCATTTAGAAACTTAAAAAACTTGCTTTTAGAAAGAAAACGTTCTTTTTGTCGAATTAAATTTTCTGAACAAAAAGTGATTTTTCGCTCGTAGGAGAAGTTCTATGTCGGGCCAAAAGTGTATAAAAACCTGAAAAAATAGGTTTCATTAATTAAAAAAAAAACACAGTTTTGGGCCAAAATTGTGTAAATACAAGTCAACCTACATTACAATTGTTCACTCGTTGAAAAAGTTCAATTTTGGATCAAAATTACCTCAAAAGAATGGGAACTTATTGTTTTTATATACCTATAAGGTCAGAAATATAGAGAAATATAACAAGAATAGAGAAAGATGAAGAACAAAAGAAAAAACACAAAGCAAATTTAAAAACTACAAAAGTTAAAAGAAAAGTAGTATAATGAAAATTTAATAAAAAGTGCAACTTAGATCAAATAAAAAAAATACATATTTAAAAACAACCAAAAATAATGCAGAAAACTTGATAAAGAATAAGAACAGAAAATTTTGAACAATAAAAATAAAAATTTGAAAAAAAAATGAAAGTTAATATGTCCAAAAAGTCAAACAGAAATTTAAATCATTTGTAATTGCAAGCCAAAATCGTCTAAAGGCTTTCTAAAATTTGTAAAAATTCAATGACTTTTCAATTGTGTTGTAAAACTTTACTTTCGAGCCAAAACCGTGGAAAAAAAAACTTGAAAAAATCAGAAATATTATTAATCGTAATAAACTCAGTTTTGGCCCAAAATTGTCTCATTACAGTACAGAATACATTATTCACTTGTTGGAAAAATTCAATTTTGGTAAAAATTTATTAAAAAAAATGAAAAATTCAATTTAGTTTGCTGAAAAAAAATGAATGAACAAAATTTGAACAAAGAATATCAAAGAAATAGAGAAGAAAGAACTAAAAGATGGAAATAGTTACAGTAGAAGAGGAAGGCAAACAACCTTACGCAACAGTAAATTTTGCTTAGGCTTTGTTTTACTTGTTCTTTAGAGGAGGAAGAAATAACTAAATCGCCAACATTTCTTGTACAAGAACTGCCACAGCAAACCAAAGAGACAATATTTAATATTTGTATTAGCTAAAGAAGTACCTAAAAAGAAAGTTATTAAAAAACTAGTAATAAAGAAATCGAAAGGCGATAAATAGGAAAAAAATTGAAAATTTACTACGGAGGAAAAATAAAAAGCCGCAAACAACGACCACAGTTGAAAAGGTTTCCAAGGCCTTAGAATATGCTCTTAAGTGTTTCTATGAAAGTGATTAAAAAACGAATTCTAAAACAGACAAGGACGTCAAAGAAGAATAAGCACAAAAGAAAAGAGTCATTCACTAGAGTTATTGTTGAAAAAAAATCTGAAGAATCGTATTATCAAATTTAAGAACTACCCGAGGATTTTTAAAAAATAATAAGTTTTGAACATAAAGCTAGGAAGCAGAAGAGGACAATAATTATTAAAAAGAAGAAGGGTCACAAAGTGGAGAAAACCGAAATTCTGACTGTATAGAGAAAGCAGGCAAAAAACCTAACAACGGTCTCTGAACGCGAGAGTCCAACTTATACTTTTAAAGAGTTACCAGAACTAGCACAGCAGACTCAGTTCTAGAGGAAAGCATTCCAAAGAAAAAATACAGTAAAAAACAGCCATCAAGAAAAAGAATAATGAAAAAGAAGAAAAAACTGGAACTAAATGTTGAAGACGAGGGTTAGTTACCAGAAACTACTGTGACTGCAAAAGGTATTGAAAACAAACCAAAGATACTACAAAAATCAACAAAATTCTTCAAACTGGTCACCAAATCACCAAAGTGTTCAAGTCACCAATATAAGCAAATTAAATAAAATTTTACAAGACCTGAAAACACTGAGTTGGCGATGGAAATCTGACTTTGACACATGCGCTGAAAGGAAATAGATAAAAAAATGAAGATTTTAAATAGTAGATGACAAAAATAAGTGAATAAGATATATCTAATGGTTTTAACTGCCACAATTTGCGTTGTTACAGGATGTACTATCTAAATTAGATTTAGTAACAATTATGTTGCATATCCGATCATGGTAATGCGATGAAAAGAGATTGGCTGATGAATATATTGATCAAAGTCCCTGCCTTTGGCAGTAATTATGAGAAACGCTCAGGTGCAAAAGCTATTAACACATGGGCGTGGCGTCGTGTTCCAAATATTAAAGTTAGTAATAGGTAGGTACTCAATTCATTTAAAACCTCAAACTTTCTTTCATTAGTTATTTTTGTCGTTTATTCATTATTAAGAGTAATCGACTTCAACAATTCTAGAACTAAACTTTTTGAAAAGAGCACTTTTCGCGCAAGCGTATGCACCGTACGAAAGTGAACCACAAATCAAATTCCATACCTACAAACATGGTATTGCTACAATACCAATATTGCATACACGAGCCAACATAATATTAGTTAATAACCACTTGCATCATTGGCGTGATTTTGATTTCAAAACCACGGATGCGTGCAGAGGAAGTACCATCCACTTACATCCGACGGTACGTCAATAGGTACTTCTGCAAGTAATGCATCATATGGTACTTTGCGTTTTAGTCTATATACATATATTTTGTTTTTATCAAACGTTGAGTTAATAATAATTATTGTAACATCAAAACACCACTAGGAAGCTTAATATTATAAATGACTTTTGGCATGGTATCGTTGGTATCTGATACAGATCTCTGACGCAATGGCCTTAAAAGATTTCTTTTGTAACGAAAACGTATTAAATGCAAAAACGATTATATAATGACCTATAAATGCACTATCTGTGTCGTTATTATTCAGCATTTAAATAGCTGTTCTAAACTTTTTTTCTAATCTTAACCTTAGGGGCGCGTTCATAAAATCGCCGGACGTTCGCTAGGGCAACGGTATCTAGGTGTCAAGAGGTATACCGCAATGTTAAAAATTTACTCGACAAATTTAATCGGTTAAATTTAATTATAAATGCAGCATTAAAACCTTCCCTATTACTATTAAGTGTGTTGATAATGTCAATAGGTTTATTGCGGTATTGAATAATAATAAGTCTTAAATATGGTATTTAGCGTAAATAGAAACGGTGTGTTTACTACCTTTGCAAAACCACATTTCTGCTGTAAAATATGTACCAACGTGGCCTTGCTTTCTCGTTTTGTTGTTAGTAAGGTATTCACAATTGGGTTTAGTTAAATCTTTTGCTCGATAAATCAATGGCATTTTATAGTTTTTATATGGGTTTATGTTATGCAAATTAGACAGAGCGTAAGATTGCGACTTTTTTTCTCTATTAAGAATTATTGCTCACAATCACGTAATAACAAAAACGTTTCTACATCTACCTACTCTAGAATATATAGATCCATGACGTGAGTTATGTGAAACGTTTAAACGATATTTTTGCCGTGTCTTTTCTGAGATATGAGATATGTATTTACAATTCCTTGTGGAGTCAAGTTTATTATACAACAGTGTTCCTTAATAAATTGATAATAATTGAAAGTGTGATTGGTACCGGTAATTTTCATGGGTGCAGAGGCTCAGATCGTAAGAACAACTTCTTCCGGGGCGGCAAGGCTGGAGATACCAGAAACGAATGCAGGGAGAAGGAAAAAAAGTGCGTCCTCTGCAACAGTAGAAGACATAGACATCAGGTAGCGGAACACACAATTTAGGAGCAGGAGCGCTTTGTTAGTAGTAAAGAACAGGAACAAGATGAAATTAAAAAAAAAATCAGCATCTCTGACCCAGGGGCAGAAGCCATGAACTATGAGCTCGATTTAGATCCGTGTAGGAGGACAAGGCATGTTATGAGCTAAGGTTGGCCAGACTGCAGAGAACGGTCTGCCTAGCGGGATGCATTCAGAACAACACCGGGAGCAGCATTCAATGCCTTACTGAGTCTGCCGGAGTTTACAATCTGGGTTAAGAGGGAGTCGATTGCGTCCCGCAGGAGGATGGAATGCTGCGGCCAGTGGAAGGACACAGCTATGGGAAGGGGTCACACGCAGATCGCCAGCCTCATTGATTGGGACATCCCAATTGTCCTGTCGCAGAAGGAACGCCCTCGCGATCAGCTGAGACTGAAACAGCGATTTGGGATAAACATCCCAACAAGGCACGAATTCAAGAGACTGCTTCTTCAGCAACCTTCTGAGAATAATCAGGTATGCTATACAGACGGATCAAGAATGGCTAATACACAGTTGTCAGGAGCCGGAATATACAAAGCAGGCCATGTAGAGGGCGAGGGCGAGGGCCCCTTGGGAAGCCACACACGACCGTTTTCCAGGAGGAGGTGTTTGCAATACTCGAGGTGGCTACACGAAGAGAAGTCAGACAGGGAGCAGAGCAGGACATCTACATCTACTCCGACATTCTCCGAGTGCAGGAGCGGAACGAGTTCAAAGCTCATTCAGGACTGCACGGATGCTCTAGAGTCACTAGCAGAAACAAAAAGGGAAACTCTGGATGGGTTCCTGGACGTAGGGGCATCAAGGGGAACGAGCGTGCCGACCAATCGGCCAAGCGGGGTTCCCAGACATGGTTTACTGCACCAGAGTCATCCATGTCTAGCAGTAAATAAAATGTACGTCTCTCACACTCTGAATGAGTGGGCATGAGAGTACAAGGACAAACTGGACACAGTCAGGAATATGTAGACAGACCAAGGAAATCTACCCTAACACGGATAGATCCAAGGCCTTGTGGCTTCTTGGGAGAAGCCGGCTGTGCCTGGGAGACCTCATAGGAATTCTTACTGGACATTGCAGACTAAACAGGCACATGCACCTTCTGGAATGGCTGATAGTCCACTCTGCATCCACTGTAGGGTAGAGGAAGAGTCGTCATACCACTTTGTGGGAGTGTGCCATAGGTGGCCGCGACTGCGCCATAGGACACTTGGAGCCGCTTTTCTTCATCGAGAGGAGCTTACGACTCTGAAACGGGACGGGATATTCTCCTTCATTAGAGGGACGGGTTGACTCGTGGAGGGAATGACGGCCCTGGTGGAGTAGGGATGGGTGGACAGGGGGACTGTGAAAAGGGCCTCTAAAGCCTAGTAGCAAGGCTTCGCCTCTCCTCCCCCATTGTTTACTACTACTATTATTACTACTACTAGATTCGTGTAATTTACGCCTACAACCACAAATAGACGCCTATTACCTCAAATAGAGAAAACCCAACACTCCAAGCGGACGTGGGGGAATCAACAAATAAGCGGAACAATGTCTTTTTCTTTGCCTGAGCAAGATAGGCTGATGGGCAAGATAAAGGCAATTGCTAGGTGTACAATTGGGAACTGATGTCACCGCGATGAGCCCATTGTACCAAAGAAAAACTAGAAGACAAGCAAGATTCTTCACCTTTCTGATGGAGGTGATTAAGACAAAGGAACGCGAAGGAAGAAACGCAATCTAGGCAACAACAAGCCTCAAGCAGCGGTGCCGAGCAGCAAGCCCCGCGAGTAGAGGTAAATACACCAAACAATGGTGCCGGTGACTACAACGGGAAGAAGAGAGATCTTTAAAGGGTATACGCGCGACTTGCCCCCCATACCCAGCAGCTAGAAGACCAAGCTGGCAGTCTTTAGAAACGTATCTCAAAAAAAAAAAAAAACATAATGGTCTGGAAGCAATAAAAATTTGCTAATGTATGGCTACTTTATAACCATATTCGGGGTGAATACATAAAACAGTTCAGTTATTTTGTAGTCATATGGCCAACGCAACTTTTAGCTATATTTCCGGCCAAGAAAGCCACAAATCGACTGCAAGCAATAAAGTACCTAGACATTTTTACCAGTCGCCAATGGCATGGTCATAGTCGCCAATTTTAGCTAAGCAAAAAAACGTAAAATTTACCAAAATTTTTATGAAAATATTTTAAACCAGAAAATGTGTAAAAGAACTATAATAATTTGTATAATTTGCAGAAAATATTATTAAGGTACCTAGTTGAGTACTTATCGAGGGGAAAGTTACTTGTGAATTTTGGGACTCACACCACATCGAGAATGGAGGTGGTACTTGGAATTTACGGAAATTTAGTGGAATATGTCGGGGTATTCGGTGGAATTTAAGGTAAATTATATTGTATTTTTTTCCGGAAAGTAGAATTTTTGTGTAAACCATTTGTAAGTCGATTTCTCGCGGGAGAGGGCGAGGAAAAAATCAGTGCTGAAACATCAAGAAATTAGTGGTATTTAGTGTATCTTCATTGAATTAAGTAGAATTTTCTTGAAAAAACAATTTTGGTAAACAAAGATACTCAATTCCTTCCTCGGGAGAGGGAGAAGGAAAAATCACTGGTAAATTTTGGAAAGCACACGTCGATAATTTAGTGGTCTTTAGTGGAATAGGGAGTTAAATTTAGTAAAATTTAATGAAATCTCGTGGAATTTAAGGTAAATTATATGAAATTTTTGAAAATTGAATTATATTTGGGAGGAGGAAAAATGAAATTTTGGTAATCACAGATTTGGTGACAACACACATTTGGAGGACAAGAACACTGGTGAATTATAAGCACACGTTGAGAATGCTGGTCTTTAGTGGAGTCGAGAGTTCAATTTATTAAAATTTAATGAAATCTGGTGGAATTTAAGGTAAACTATTTTACCTTAAAAGAAACAGGAGCCGGGTACCCGGCTTTCTTTATAGTATGTAGCAGTCTCTATCAAAAGTTCTAGAATCTTGTGATATCACCTAAATTGGCTATAACGACTTATTAAAATAAAGAAGTTTTTTTTTTAACTTATTTCAAGAAGTTTTGAAAAATGATTTTTATTTTAAGCGAAAAATCTTGGACTTCCATTGTCTATATTGAGTTTTTCACACGGCGTTTCGAGCTGTGGAATCTCTGCTCGTTTTCAAGTGAAACTGAGCATTAAGCTCGAGGCTACTTGTTTATGTACCAACACAGCTAACCACGCCCACAATTCCCATTGGCCGGACCGTCGCCACCGTCGCGCGTCTAGCGACCAGCACTCATCCGCCGTATCAACGGATGCCATGCCATACCAAAGAGATGTCGCAACTTGGTTTACCAAAGACGCCCTCATTGCTTCCAATGAAAACTGCTTGCTTCTGACGAAGACATCAAAATCGGGAATTGCAGAGCACGCTTGGTCCAAACACCATAATATTAAGTGGTCGGACGCCAAAACTGTGCATAGGGAACAGAACTGGAAGAAAATTTTAAGGCAGCAGTCTTCATTGGAAGCAATGAGGGCGTCTTTAGTAAACCAAGTTGAGACGTCTCTTCGGGATGGCATCCGTTGATACGGCGGACGAGTGCTGGTCGCTTGACGCGCGACGATGGCGACGATCCGGCCAATAGGAATGGTGGGCCTGGTTAGCTGTGTTAATAGTTAATAGTACATAAGCAAGTATCCTCGAGCTTAATTGCTTAATGCTCAGTTTAACTTGAAAAAAAGCAGACGATGGAACAATGGAAGTCCAAGATGTTTCGCTTAATAGTACATCATTGTCTACCACCTTTAAACAAACGATTTTTATTTTATTTTGTTATACTATTTGCACTTATACTATTGCAAAACCTTACGTTTTGAACTTTAGACATCAAATGTAACCATTGTAACTATCATCAACTATTTTTGATAAGGACATTTACCCTTTTACGAGCCCTTTTGTATTTTTAGAACTTTTTACTTTTCACTGGTGACACCATCTTGTAGAAAATAAAAACATGCGAACGAGAAAGTGAAATTTCGTAATAAAATCGGGTAGTACGGTACCCGGTCAAATCGGCTTTGCCGGCTACACGGGGTACCTCTTACATCCCTAGTAAATTTTAGAAAATTTTCTTGAAAATTTAATTTTGTCATACACATTTCTTGACTCCCCCCCCCCCCCCCCCTAGTGAAAAACTCACTGGGAAATTTTGGTGAGCACACATTGAGAATTCACTGGATATTAGTAAAATTTATGAAATTATACGAAATTTTTTTAATTTTTGATAAAAATGGAATTTTTGATTATGAATGACTTTGGTAATTTTTGAAAATGGAATTTTAGCGTAAACATTTCTTGAAGTGATTTTTCCCTCCGGAGAGAAGGAGGCTCGCGAAGAGGAAAAACATCACTGGTGAAATTTGGTTTGATGTGCACACGTTGGGGATTAGTGGAATTTAGTAAAATTTATGAAATTATACAAAGTTTTTGGAATTTTTCTTGAAATGGAATTTTGTGGTACACCATTTATAGGGTAATTTTCCTCTCGACAGAGACGAGGGGACACTGGTAATTTTTAGTGAGCACACGTCGATAATATAGTTGTCTTTAGTGGAATCGAGAGTTGAATTGACTAAAATTTAATGGAATTTAAGTAGTGAACTTTATTATATTATGTGCTATACCTATATATTATTACCTATACAGGGTGTCCCAGATAAAATAATATACATGGGGTAAGAGATACAGTTTCAGTTAAATGGGGAAAAAGTTGTGCTGTTCCAAGCCCAATCAGTTACGATATTAACATCCACGATATCTACAGGGGTTTTCAAAATATCGGGCTAAATCTAAAAATTGGGTTTTTAGAAAACCTGCAAAAATCTGGTAATAAAATTTGGTAGTTTTGGGTTATCTACTATGACCAATCGATTGACGTTGACGATATTTTTCTAAACAATTTAGATTTTTTGCAACCATAGTCAACTTTGTTATTTCTTATTGACGCCATATTGGATTTATACCTGATTAATTAGGACGTAAAAAGACCTTTTCAATCATGTATAACAACCCTATCTTGATATGGCGAAAAATTAAATTTATTAAAAAAAACATTTTTTCACTTTTTTTCACATGAAAAAACATTTTTTCACTACATTTTATCTGGGACACCCTTAATATACTAACTATATATTCGATAAATTTTATAAAAGTTCTTTTATTTTTCTTCAAAATGGAATTTTTGTAAACACAAATTATGAAGCGAATCTTCCTTCGGAATAGGAGGGTAATGGGGAGGGTAAAATTACTCATGAATTTTGGTGAGCACACGTCGAAAGTTTAGTGGTTTTTAGTGGAATCGAGAGTTGAATGTAGTACAGTTTAATGGAATTTAAGGTAAATTAAATACATTTTTTCTTAAAAATTATATTTTGGCGTACACATTTCTTCAATTGATTGCCTCCGGAAATGGGCAGACGGGGGGAAATTGGGAAGCTCCGGGGGAGGAAAAAATGGTGGACTGGTGGATTTTGGTATGCACATGTTTTAGTAAAATGTTTTGAATTTTTCCTTAAAATGGATTTTGGTGTACACATTTTATGAAGTGATTTTTCCCACATTACCTACCATTCCTATAGCAATTTGTCAGTGCAATAAAAATTTTTTGTGCCCCATAAATACGCAAAAAATAAGTAAGTATTAACCATTGACTTAGTATTGTCATCAAGTCGGCGTTGGAAATCTGAAAAGACTTCAAAGGTAACGAGATGACAAAAATAGGTGACTGAGGTATACCTATATATTCTTGGTCTTAAAAGTCTTTGTGCATGTAAATATTTCTACTTAACTTATACTAAATTCATGACCATAAAAAAGCCATTTCTTAATTTTTTGTTTCTATTTACCCTTCTCTGTTCTCTCTTTGAGTTCTAGTACCTATCAATATTAAGTAGGTACCTATATGGTATTCTGCTGAAATAAAGTCTTACCTTATTGTGATTCTCTGGGTCACTCAACACTCATATTATAATCCTCAACTCGCACTCTTTTGTTAGCGAACCCAGTCAAACTTTTCACAAAACAGCAAGAAAAAAGTCGGAAGAGATCGGTACTATTGCACTTTAAACTGCCGAGAGAACGACCGAGACACAATCCGCCGAACTTCTCTTCGTGCGACCGTATACAGAGCGATGTTTATGTTTTGTCTGCCTGCATGACCGTCGAAAATGCCGCCGGCTTTTTTCCTACCCAATCGGCCTCCTCGTACCCCGCGCTCCGGAATCCACATTTGATGGTCTTTTTCGCTCTCACTGTCCGTGCCCAGGCCCGGCGGTACCGTACTCCCTTTGTTGGGCCGGGCGGTACTACGGCGACTGGCCACTGATTGAGCGGAAAACTGGGAACAAAGGGCGAATTAATGGAATGGGAATGGATATGGAGTGTCTTGCTGTGTTAAGTTGGTGGTACCTATTTAATAAAATTGTTCATTCGTGCTTCTGTAATTATATACTCACTTCTGGGTTCAAGGAAACTTGGAGGGTTTTTTAATGGTTGCCTTTGGCAACCATTAAAAAACTTACATTTTAAAACATAATAAGTGAAAGTACTTACACTTTAAGCCTCATATGAAGGTACTCAATGTATCAGATCAGTGCGAGACGAAAGGAGCGAATCTTGATGAGATTAACCCAACCAGCCGCAGGTACGATGCGCTCTAATGGCCTTAAAATGTACAGAAAGAAAGGTATATACAGTGATTATGAAATATAGCAATTGCCAGTAATAATTGCTTGCTGTATATCAATTAAACTACAGGATGTCGAAAGGCTGTATAATGTCGACGTTTGGGTACTAAATTAGTACTATCCTTAAGACCAAACAACTTAATTTAGTGCCAAAATGTCAACATTATACAGCTTTACTACGTTTTTTTTTTGTTTTATTGCTATCTACCAAGCAATAATCACGGACATATATTATTGACGTCACTAGAACTATTGTATCAAATGAAATACAATTATGTATTAAAACTCCTTACCAACAGCTTTTATTATTCATTTTGCCGGTTTTTACAAGTCAACATCAGACTCACAGGCGGCAACTCGAGAGGAAATCCTTCGTATCATCCCACCGCCTTTCCTTCGCCGAAGTGGTCTTCTGTTACAAGTTCCAAAATCAGTTGCCAGGCGTATAGGCCACGGGTGCTTACCACGCCTTACTCATGGGTTCTCAGGTAGCACTTTGTTTTAGCACAAATGTTTAAGGCCATAATAAAAACATCTACACACTTTTTTTTAATATATATATTTCTATAATCTTTCTTAAATAAAAATTACACTCTACCCTTCAAATAAAAAACAATTCACTAAAATAATAATAATTTATAATAAAATAAAAAAAGACTATAAAGAACAATTTCATTGACTGAGTATTTACGAGAAATTTCCTAACAGAATTAAAGAAATTGAAGAACGTTATCTCATGTGGAAGGAAAGGAATAAAAACCTTTTCTTACGCAAGAATTAAGACCGATTTAACCGATACTTCAGTCGTTCAAACCTGCAGCAAAACATGAAATTTATATGAGACATGCCTTATCATAAGTATTTGCAAAATTTGATTTAAAACTGAGTTATAAATTTATTATTAGCAAGTCATAAGATGCAGCCACAAGGTGGTATGGTACACTCTACTGGTGCTGCCATTTTTTCCCAGAATAGCTGTGTTATACAGGGTAAGTTTTTTTTCGATATTCTCGGAAGAGATCTCGGAAGCTACAGAATTACGAAATTCGTTCAATGGGAAAGAAATGACTGTTCTAGAAAATCACTTCAAAACCACTTTTGTTTTTTTTTTTGAAAAAGTTTATGGCTTGTTGTATCTACTCGAGTTATTCTGGGAATCCAAAGCAAAGATGAATTAAAAAAAAAAAAAATGGCGGACAAATAATTGTTATGGCCACACTCTCATTTCAAACACTCTAAAAGGAGTGTTACATGTGTTTCGCCTCAGAATTGATAAATAAAATATGATAAAAAATGCAAACAAAAAGATTTGATTCCTTGCCGTCTACCTTGATACCGAACTTCAATTCATCAAGATAATTTAAAGAGATTGATCTCTTGCTTATTCATCTAGTCATATAACAAATAGAAGTTTTACTATTTTACAATCAGATACTTATCAATAGGGACTTGGAAAGATGCCATCTTAAAGCTATATTATGTAAGCTATATAAATCTAATTTACATGATATATGAACCCAAACCTTTCATGGTTAACTGATAATAAATAAATGATTCATTAACATGTGCTAAGATGTTTTGTTCGGATATACGTACACTGTCATACAACCTCGCCGCTCGGTACTGCAATATCCGTAACAGAATAAAAAATTGCAACATTTAAAAAAATAAAAATGATGATAGTGGAGTGAAGTAACAGCATTCAATCTTGAATAAAAATTATGTTTTATCATAAAAAAAAGGACATTTTAGTAGACTCACATTTCACAACAATTGAATAATCCTGTATAGAATAATACAGTCAAAAAGTGACGAACAAGCTTTCGTATTTAATTTAAGGTATTTCACTCAATTTAAATACAAAAGTTCTAAAAAGTGAGTTAAAAAATGTTTGCCAGAGAGTGTGAGTTTTAAATTTTAAAATGCAAAGACCTAATAGTTGAAAGCTAGATCAGGGGTTTCTTTTAGTCTTTTGATCTGCCTCAGAATACTAATAAAGATTTCAATAATTGTTAGGATCAATGAAAATTGATTGTACTTATAGTATACACGAAACCATTTTCAATAAATCGATTGGGACAATTTGATACAATTCACTCTTACTTCTACTATTAGAATCTCCAATACAACAAAAAAAAAGAATTTTCCTATGTAAAAACCTTGGAATGTTTCATGGAAAATGGAAAACTGTGTGAACGATAGGTTAACATGAATGAAATTCGAGATCGCCAAAAGTGACGACACATACATCAATACGGTTTTTTTGTAATACATTAATCAATTTTTATTTTCTTACAAATTATGAACTGACAAACTAGGAAAATTTGCGGGAAATCAAATTCTTTTTGGTGAAATGTTTATAGTTCAGGTTGATCTTCTATAATAGCTGCAATTTTAGGTATTTTAAATTATTTAGCAGTGCCTCGTTCTCAAGATCATTAGATTTACACTTTGTAGTACCATCCCTAGTAGTCTTTTGACCACATATTTCAAAAACAAGACGGATAAACTTATTTCCGCACTTTTCCGCCATTGTTCTGCACGCGATAAAGGGATATAAAACAAAATAAAATTTGGTAAAAAACTTTTCACGTTTCATATGACATAACATATCATTTTCGTCGTAGCAAAAAGAAATTGCGATTCAAGATAAAATGATAAAATTCTAAATTCATCATTTAGCGAGACGGTTATCAATTTGATTGGCTGCAACAAGCAAACCCTTTTTGGTTTAAAAAAATCGCAATCTTAAGTCCGACTATTATTAGTTTATAAATTTATCAGTTGAAGCTACGGTCTCAATGGTATGTGTACTAGGCATGGTATGTGTCCAAGAAATCTTTTGGATTTAATTTTGGTAGAATATTAATTTCTGACTTATGCTCGTGCACGTCCAAGTGTCCGATTCTGGAGCGCTTAAAGTCAAAGGCCACAGGTCTGTACTCAGTGTTGTCAATTTGAAATATCGTGTATCATAGAGCTACAATGGATTTTGGAACTACACTTGGATCTTAAAGGTGACTGGAACAAAACTTTATTCTCAAACTTGCCATGAGAGATTTGCCGGTGACAGACTTGACGGAAGTGAACTTCTTGGGCGTTGTTCTTGACATGAGGATGCAGTGGGAAAGACATATTGACATGCTTGCTGCCAACTTTAACAGATCTTTGTACGTGCTTCGCATGCTGTCCCACTGTGTTGCGGCCGGGGCATTGAGAGCGGCCTAATTTGCTATATTTCATGCTCAGATAGCACATGCAATTCTACTGTAGGGGCACTCACCAGAAGCGAAAAGGGTTTTTGGCCTGTAGAGGAAGGCTGTGAGAGTATTGGGTGGAGTTGCGTATAGGGATGATTGTCGTGAGGAGTAGGTATGTTAGGATGGGGATATTGACAGTGACATGTGTGTATACACTTGACTGCTCAAAAGCGGGAAGGCCCGTTATAGAACCCATGAGGACTAGCATAGTTATATTACTAGAAATGGACATAGACTTGTTCCTCAATACAGACGGCCAGAAAGGTGTCGAGATGGGCAGGGATATTGGTGATTAAGCTATACAATAAATTGCCTGCAGAAATTAAAAATTTACCGTTGAACTCCTTCAGAGCGAGGTTAAAGGCTTACCTTGTGGAGTCTTGCTTCTATAGATTGGATGATTACTTTGACTTTGATTTTAATTTTGATCGATAGGATGATTGCGTGTTTGTATTGTGTAAGTTATTGTGAGTAATTCTTTTTTAAATTATGTTTAGCTATAGGATACACTATAGGTTCTTACTTTTGATGTGTGTGACGCGTTGTGACTGACATCAATAGATTGATATGATTTGATTTGATTTGAGGTATATGACTTACACAATGAATATTTTACTGTTTTACATCAATATAGTTTGACTGCATTATTGTCACATGTATATTACAGTCATTATATGACTGTATTTCGTTATTGTGACATATTTTGTTTTGTGTACTTCATTTATTTTAAGAAGCGTTGTTAATGAATTTAACAATATTCAGACAATAAAGCATAATTTCATTTGATAAGCATTCTTTTTCCCAACGAGCTAGTATATTACATTTGTGGGGCAAAATCGGCAAAAAGTGACGTCTTGGATCAAATTATTCCAAATCGCGATTCGCCAATGATGTGCTGTGACAATGACATGACGTCATTGGTCACATAAACATGAGGAACTTCCAATTGGCCAAAAAAAAGGGACTCATTTGACGGAAACACCGGCATTTGTTTCGCATTTCCACGCTTCTTCTTTCACTCACAGATGTTTTAAGTAGATTTTTTAGGCAGAGTTGCCATACGCCCAAAATGATTATTGTGACATTGTAGGTAAACAAAAATTGGGCACAACCTGCAGTAATCTCTTTTAAGAGACGGTTCAAGATTTCTTTTTCGAGATTCGAAAACCTGCCAATAAACCATAAAATCAAAATTGTATGACAATTATATTAAAAAAAAACCTTGGAAAAGCAATTTTTGAAAATAAATTAAAAACTCTTTGGTCTCGAATATAAATTATCTGTCCGCATACTCAGTAGAAATTCAATAATGAAGAGATGAAGAGGTATAGAGCGACCTAGAGTTGCCTTGATGATTTCAATGATGAAGATTATGTCCGAGCTGAAAATCTAAAGTGAGTCGTATCCTAGAAATGATCAAATAGAACACAACAAAATAAAGAAAAGAAGTTGCAGGAGAAAAAAGAATCAAGGCAGGTCACCACGAAAAACACATCATTTGAAGAAATAATCCCAGTTCTTTAGTAGAAAAGGGCAATATTCTGAAATATTTATATCTAGTCCAATGAAACATATTTTGGAAGAAAAAGAAAAGACGAAACAGGAAAAGCTACAAGAGCCGAAGAATAGGTCAGATCCATCAAAAGTAAAGATGGTAAAAGGCAGGTTCTTGATAACTTGGATGATGAACCGATAACAGCAATTTGGTAAGAAAAGATTAACGTCAGAAAAATACTAGAGTATCGTACCATAATTACGAGGAGGAAGAAAAAATGTTTAACGTCGAAGATACAGATTTAACGAGAACATCTATTTGTATTATTTGTAGAAAATTTGAAGACAATTGGCAACTCGGTTCAAGATGTGTTATCCGTTCTTATCAAGTGTACATATGAAGAAAGGAGGAAGTCGTAGTATATCTGCGATTTTTGCCAATGAGGTTTGAAGTAATTTCAGCTGTTATTGCCTGCAAAATCGCACTGTGATCTTCAGCTCTCTTTCTGGCAGCATGGTGAATAGCCAACAACGAAGGGCAATTTTTAGTAGCAAATCGCTAAAATTTCCTGTAATTTAAACCAAGATTATACGAAATCCTAAAAAGTAACTGGAAATTGGTAATTTTCCTTAAATACTTTTCGAAAATATAGTCTCGCGCGAGCCAAAAACATCGTCACCCGACTTAACAATAACAACATTTCCATTAGTCACCATAAACAAATTCTAACCATCACATCACAAAAATCAGCAAAACTAACCAAAAAATTAGTAGAATTATTAATTGTGGCTTATCATCGAATGCAGAATTTCAAGCAGATCCAGAATCCGATAAAAAAAAATCCAGGGCCGTATTTAAAAAATTAATGGTTGATGTTGGTTGCATGAAAACAGATTGTCGGATTTTTTTTTTGAAAATACCACGTTGAAGAGAGCTAAAAGTGGCTTATTTTTGATTATCTCTGTAAATTAAGGCTAAAAATGTACTACCGTAATGATTGCATCGTCACCCTTGAAAATATCTGCATAATCACGAGTCAGAAAGAAAACAAGAAAGAGACAAAAAAAAAGTAGAAAAAGAGAATAGATCTTATTTAAATATGAACCGAACTATCCCCATCACCGGACGAAGAGTTTTTATTCAGCGTCAGCAGTTGCTTGGTGCTTCCCCCACTCGTATAACTATCTCCACTACTTTTCACGCTGAGCGGGGTTCCTGGAAGTTTACTGGGAGTACTATCGACCGAACTCGAAACGTCCATGATGGTTTGTGAATCGTATAAATTGTTGGGAGTGGGGGCTGACGGTTCGTCGGGAGTGTAATAATCAGATTCGTCTCCTCTTTCTGTGCCCAAAAGACGTGCTTCAAAACCGAAATGTGAAAATCTTAAATAGGACTTACCGCATCTGCCATTCTTATCTTTCACACTCGGTTTTGTATCTGAACTTCTGTCAATGTCCTCCTCGTGGTCGTCTATATGATCCAACACGTCGTCCATGTGCAAGGCTAGAGTGGCCGATCTTGTCAGACTTGGCCTCTCTTTTTGCAATAATGGAGACAGTTTTTCAGCCTCACTATCCTCATCTACGTTCTGAAAGACATCGACCTGGGTTCAGTATTCTTTTATGCTACTAAAGATACCAACTAGCCTCGTCTTTTTCCTTCTCGTTCACCATCTTAATAGAATCCCTCTGTCTCTGTCTACCGCGAACCACCACTTCCATTTCGTCTTTTAGCAGAGGGCATTTTTGTGTCTCCTTCCTTTCGCCCTCGTCTTCAGACCTACTCGTCAAGACAGTCACCACCGCTAAAAAGAGAAATGTTTCTTTATTTGAAATTATTTCAAAAGTTTGTTTCTCGAAAAGGTAAAAGTAACCTTACATTTGGATGTATATTCAGGAGTTGTAGGCTGGCTGCGGCTTTTCGAAGAAGGGGAGTGCCTGCTCAGTATGCGAGCAGCCAAGACTGCGTTCTCGTTGTCGGGAGACTCTACCAAGTCCGGAACAGCGGACGGTGGTTGCCTGGGCTGGCAGGGTCCATTCAGCGCTTCTATAAGGGATACCGCCTCGTAACCCGGGGGAATATTATCACAGTTTGCCTGAAATGTAGAAATTTAATCATTAAGTTTTTCGACACAGCTGGCCAAGATAATCTGTATAAAATTTGTCTCAGCAATTTTGGTTAAACTTCCAAAATTTAAAGGTTAGTGTCGTACCATGAAAAACTTGCTGAAAAATCGAGTTGTAGTAGTTCAAATACAAGTCATCAAGTTGACTATGAACAAACAGAAAAGGATGGAATGATAAAAATAGATGGTACTTTTGTTACTCCACCCTTTCCTCACTTCAATTTGATTGGTTCATCATCAGTTTTCCAAAACTACGTGTAAAATCAACCAGGAGAAATGCAATACGATTCGAAAGGAAAACATTGGCAAGGAGCGATAATTACAAACCTTAGAGAAATCAGTAAAAAAATTTACTTACATCGGGTTGACTGATGGGTGCCAGACTGGGTGTACTACATTTCTGTAACGCTCTGATTTGTAGTAGAGCCCTAAATGGCGCACGACAGATTGGGCAGTTGTTGGCTTGGTATCGCAGCGAGTCTGCGCAGGAATTGCATAGACACAAATGCCTACAGGGAAGGATCAACGTGTCTCTGACGTCGCACATGCAAATCACGCATTCAGAGCCATTGTCTTCGGTGTCTTCGTCTCCACCCGCCTAAAGAATAGGTACAACACTTATTAATGGAAAAACAAATACAAAATTTGAAAATAACCTTACTCATAGAAACAATTAAACTAACTGGTTTACCTAATCTGTAATCAAAACGTAGGAGGTGTAATAAAAACAATTTTAAACTAAAATGTTAGGATCCCTATAGGACTAGGGATGAAAACCCAAAACCCAACATTTAGGTACTGTCTACAAAATACTGCATTATCACTTATGACTCTCCGCGACTTACCTTTTCATTGTTCTTATTCTCAATACCGTAGATCTCCTGCAATAGATAACAAAGCCCGTCTACCCACAATTTCTGCTTCAAGGCTTTCAGCAGATATATACCATCTGCAATTTTTTCAACAGCGGCTATGGTCGTGTGAGACTGCCTCATATCTATAATATGTTAATTTCACTCTTTTTATGGTTCAAACTGTTGACCAAAACATCAATAACCTTCAGGTCCCTCCTCGGCCACACAATATATGGCTATAGGAATAACCTCCCTGTCGACATCATACTGGAGCTCATCATCGCCGTACTTGGCCGGATTAAATACATGAGTAGGTTGGCAGAATTGCTGATTAGCCCCTTTGTTGAAATGGAATGTTTTGGATGAAACTGTAGGATCACGTGGAACATATCTATAAGGCAGAATTTTAACAGAATATTTTAATACTAAATAACTCTTAAACTTACGTTACGCCTGTAGGAGTAATTTCTTCGGTGCAAAAATAATGTACAGTTATCGCACATTTAACGTCGCAATCAAAGGTGAATTCGATGTTAAAAGAGGAGTTGGTGCCCAGTTCCAACTGAGTCAAGTCACCTTCGCCCGTGGTTATTTTACTGTATTCATTTGAAGCTCTAACAAACCTCAAAGATTCTTTTCTAATGTTTACTAAGCATTTCAGTGTTTTTGTTGGCTCGTTTGGCTGCGGGGGTGGATAAGGAAACTAAGTACAGATAAAATACATTTAATAACACAGTTTAGAGTGGGCGATGTGATGTGCTTACAGGGGTGGGACGGCTGCCGAGAAAGTTGAGGTCAGAGTTTTCTCCAAATAAATAAGATTCTGGCTGAGGGGTGTCAAACCGCTCCCCTCCCATTATGAAATGGCTTGCAAAATAATTACCTAAATGAAAAAGGATTGTATTTTAATATTAAATTAGCTACTATTTATGTAGTTTCAGAATATTTGCTTAGTAAAAACGACTGTAGAAAGTGCCATGTTGAGAAGTAATCTATCTCAGATCTATTTCAGAAATTTTTTAACAAACTGGGAACCTTTGTTTGTGGGAAGATAAAAGAGGATATCTAGAGAAGGAAAAAACAGTTTGATTGAATCTAGTCCATTCATTCTAAAGTTACCTACTGGCGGTGAAATTTAAAAATTGAGAAAAGGCATAGGTTAACAGGAGATTTGAATCTGTCCAATGCCTCCCTCTGCCCAGACCCTCCCCACTCTCCCCTAATACCCTCCTTGGACCATTTTCAAAAAAAAAGTTAGGAATTCTTTATGCTGTTTTGGATAGAAATGGGACAACTGCAATCCCCATATGAATGTAACAAACTTAATTTAACTAAAATTAGTCCCATAACTGAAATTGTTTTAAAAAAAAAAAAGAGACAGCTCTATAAGTGCCCAAAATTTGACCACTGAAGAGGTGTATCTTTGAAATTATTTAACCAATGAAGCAGAAAGAGAACACCAAGAAGAGGGCAAAACAGTTTGATTCACTCAGGGGTTTATTCATTCTAAAGTTACAGGTGGTCAAATTTAAATATTGAGAAGATGCACTTCTTAAAAAAAAAGTCTGAACTTTTTTTATGTTGTTTGTGATGGAAATGGGACTATTGTAATCCCCATAAGAATGTAACAACTTAATTCAATTGAAATTAGTCCCATAAGTACTTCAAATAAAGAAACATGCCTCTAAATCTGCCCAAAATTCAACCTCTAAAGGGGTTTATCTTCGAAACTATTGACGCGTGGGACTTTTATTTATGGAAGGAGAAAGAGGAGATCAAGAAGAGGAAAAACAGCTTGATTCACTATGATCAGTCCATTCATCCTAAAGTTACAGGCAGTCAAAGTTGCAAATTGAGAAAAAAAACTTAATACCCCCCCCCCCCTTGGGTCATTTTCAAAAAAATTTTGGGAACTTTTTTATGTGGTTTTTGATCGAAATGGGACAATTACAATTCCCATAAGAATGCAGCAAACTTAATGATAATAATAAAAAAAAAATACAAAAAAGACAGCCCTCAAAGTGCCTAAAATTTGATCATGGAAGGGGTCTATCTTCTTGGAAAAAACAGTTAGATTCATTCTGATTGCTTCTTTTATTCTACAGACGTAATATGTCAAATTTAGAAACACAATATGATACTCCCTCTTTGGCTAGTTTCTTAAGTATATCAAAGAAATTAATTCAAAAAGTGCCTAAGAATTGACCAGAAAAACTTAATCTCCAAACCCATTGAACCAATGTGCTATTGGTTTGTGGGACGACAAAGGGGAGTTTGTATGTGAATTTTCAAAGAATTACCCTCATAAGGCAGAAGCACCTCATAGGCTACCACTATCTACCTACTTGAATTCAAGAACTTATTGGATTGACCCCATAAAAAACACTGAGCGAACTGGAGTTGATTATTGCATTATTCTAACTAAAAACGGCTTTCTAAAGCCTACTTAGTTGCAAGGTTACCATTTCTCATTTCTGTAATTAATATTAATCACAAAAGAATTCCTAATTATTATATGTAAACAACAATAGTTAACAAATCAATCCTGACACAAAATTTTGTTTTTTTGTAGAGAGAAGGAGAAAGACAGGACCTAGCTATAAACATTTTGATTTAACATACTCAAAATCATAATAGGGCTCAATTTTTCTTCAGCTATGTACTTGAACAACAATCTTTTAATACTTGACAACGAGTCTAGCTATGCATATTCGTGCCTTGAAGTCTTGAAATGGGTGGAAATTAAATAAAAAAAAAAAATACTCACCAGATCTGGGTGGATACTTGTATGCATGATTTGTGATCACATCAACTTCCTCAACACCATTCCTTTGCCTCGTGGACAGTAAAGTACCCATTCCTGACTGTTTATGTAACTTGATTACTAATATTTAATGTATTTAATCACTATATCATTTTGATTTAATTCAAATAGAAATTTAAAACTTTTTTTAAAAAGTGTATAATGAAAATAACCATAATAAACATAGGTCACAAACAGCTGAGATTTTGACGTTTTAGTCACAAGTCACAGTTGACAGAAATTGGGTTATCATTAATGACAACTGTCAATTTGTTCGACAACGAAAGGGCAATGGAGATAAAGTAGAGAAAAAAAATATATTGTTTCTAATATATATAACATTTTATTTACATATATATTTAGTTATACTTTTAAATAAAAAATATTTGTTTATTTTACTTATTTCAAGCATTAACTTGAAATACAAACCGGTTAAACAAAAAGTTGCAAATACATTTTCTCTCTTATAAATGTATAAAACTAGTATCATTAATTCAGGCATAAGGTATTCACTAATTGCGACCCAAATTCTCCTCAGTCCACAGAACTGTGTTGATAACGTTATCCATTTCATTTGGCACGCTTCCCAATGGATGACAATCATCATACAGATTCATTCTATAACAGAAAATTAAGAATATTGAGAACTTCTAGTATGACAGTTAAGAGGCCACCTAACTTTACCTAACTTTAACGCCATTAGCCTTGAGCCTACAAAAGTATTCATTGCTTTGGTGAGGCGGCACCCGCAAGTCCTTTGAGCCCACCTGCAGAAGAGTGGGCGCCTTCACTTTGTGAGCGTGAACTATCGGTGACATTCTTCGCAACTTTAACAGGACTTCTTCATCGATTGCGCCTTTTTGGGTGTAAGGTTTACCACCCTCTACATAACACCTGCAAAATAAATATGACATCAATTTTCGGTAACGAAGTGCAAAGACGGTTATTATTTATTATAAATTACTACTTTATTTGTGTCGTGCTGACTGAAGTCACGTACACATTTTTACAAGTCCAAAGTCCTGTAAATAGTATTAACACTCTTGGTTGCGTACATAGAATAAAAATGTCTTGAATGAAACCTGCTATGGTCATAAAAATTACATATTTGCATGGGTGTAAAGGACCAAATTGTCAATTCCTGCTAGATGAATATCTATTTGAAACATTCTATTCTATTACGTATTTATCAAATCTTCTCTCTCTCTCTCTCGGTAAATAGTAATTCTTACCAGTCCGGAATATCCGATATTATACTCATAGAGGCAACATCTATCACCGGGTTTCTTGCCACCACGGATTTGAACTTATCTGGATATTGCCCGCTTAGATGTGCTACCAAAAACCCGCCGTGTGAGCCTCCGCACAACGCCAACTACAAAACATTCCCTATTAAATATTTTTGTCGAGACTTCTAGTATATATTTGTTTTACCTGTTCTGGATTGAGCCAAGGATAGGCTTTCAGTGCAGTGTCAACGGCTTGAATGCAGTCTTGAACGTCAGTCGTGCCGATCTTTCCTGGTAAATAGTTAACGGAGTCGTTTCCCGATCCCGTTGAGCCTCTATAGTTTATCAAAAGGACGGCATAGCCTGCGTTAAAACAATAGGCATCAAATTTTCGTTAGTGTTACGGGATCAGCTACTGTTCTTGAGCAAAAAGACTGGGGGTCTCCTATTTTCGAGGAAAAGTATTCTCCACTTAGGTTCAAGTCGTACATGAGGGTTTTTATTGTAAAAAAGGTTAAAATTTCACTGTTCAAAAACGCACTATTATTTTCTATAAAAACTTGCCTTATTCCTAATACCTCGCCAACACCGAAAAGTCGTTTCCGTAAAGAGTGTTCTAATAGAGACGGGTAGACGTTTAAATTTAATGAAACAGGTTGAGTGGGAGATATTGTCACAAACGAAAGAAATGGTCGTATTGGTTATGTCTTTTTGCTTCTTTGTGACAATGTCAGCATTTTTTTTTCATTAATAAGTCTACCGATGACATTATTTGCGAAGTAAGAGGTAGTTCAAATGGCCGCCACGACTTCGCTGTGATGGGGGCTTCCTAGAGATCCAATTTTCAATGATAGATCAGGGTAATTTGAGCAATGGTATTGGCTATGTTGACTTTGAGATCAGCAGTCGTTTGTGGCCTATTATTACGGACGAGATTTTCAGCCGATTTTGCGTTTCGTTGACTTACAGGTGGTGGCTGATTGCTCACTGAACCGGTGGTTTCGAAATCAGCCACCAAATGTTGAATACTCGACTGGGAAAGGGGTATTTACTTTTTTTCTCAATTTTTAACTTTGACCGCCTGTAACCGTATACCGATTGGTCTGAATCCAGTAGTTTCTTGTTATTTTTGACGTCCTTTTTCACCCCAATTTTTAAGCACTTTTGCTTGTTTATTCCGGGAATATTCCAGGAATCTCATAAGATAAAAGTTTCAAATAAACTGCTAACGGAAAAGATCGATGCAGCAAAATTTTTTGTCATTTTTGGGGGTCTGTATCTTGGAAATGCCTTAGCCGAAATTTCAAACCTAAAGAGATTTTGAAAGGTTGTTTCTTCTAGAATCACGGCGGGAGATTGATCTTAAATAAGTTATTCTCTAAAGGATATACACGGTAAAGAAAACAGCACTGTAAAATGGTTGTATTTCAACCCACTGCATTTGGTAGGTAGCGGAATTTCAGAACATTCATTGTTATGACATTTAATCTCGTTAGTTGGTACCTCGGGACATGTTCGGCAGTTTTCGGTTTTTTGGCCTACAACATTAATTACAGGGTTTTTTCAAAAAGTTGATGCTCGTTTGTAAGTCACCCTGTATCGCGAGAATGCCGCAGCCGATTTTAATAAGATAAATGATCTCTAAAAGATAACTGGTTGTAAAATCAGCGACATTGACTCATAGTTAATAAAACAATTTTATTCCATTTTGTAAAAGGATGGCAAAAAATCTAATAAAAAACTGATTAAAATTTTGTTTACTACGATGTCTAACAGGAGCCTTAACTTTAAGACTTTTTTGTAATGCCATTTAAGAGCTATGGGCGATATCTCGGGACGGTTTTGGCGGTTTTTTGTTTTTTTGCCTACTAAATCAGTTACAGGGCGTTTACAGAAAGTTTGAACTTTCTTGTCAGTTACAATACAAGGTATCCTGAAATTAACTGAGAAATCCCTAGGCAGAAAGAGGGCACAATGTTCATACAAACATAACCCGCAAACCTTTCGTCTCCGAGATACGGGGTGTTGATTTTTTTTTCTTCATAGCTCTTAGAGTTTTTGAGATATTTAACTCAAATTTTGAATATAGGTAACCATTTATTATCTACATTGTTGGATATACCAACCGCTAGCCAAAATCGACAGGGTCTTATTTTTTCTCGGGCTGTACCATTTTTACCGTCACAAACTTTTTCTTTTTGTAGCAAGCCACTGATCGTTTTTTCTTAAAAGACTGAATTTTCCATTCAATTTAGAAACTTTCTTGCTTCTTGCATCCTTGTCTTAAATCCCACCGTTTTCGAGACATTTGCAAGTGTCTAGAAATGCATATAATTTTTCCATAAGTGACTCTTTTTCATCAGCATCTGGGAATTTAAATAGGAACGCAGAAAACAGACATTTCTTATGGAAACATTATGTGCATTCCTAAACACTTTTGCAATTTTCTCGAAAAAGGTGAGACATAAGACAAGGATGCAAGAGGCAAGAAAGTTTTTAAACTAAATAGAGAATTGAGACTTTTAAGAAAAAGATCAGTGGGATGCTACAAAAAAGTTTGTGAGGGTAAAAGGTATACAACCCGAGAAAAAATAAGCCCCTGGCGATTTTGGCTAGCGGTTGGTATATCCAACGATGTAGATAATAAATGGTTACTTATATTCAAAATTTGTCAAATAAAAAAAAAATTCAACATCCTGTATCTCGGAGACAAAGCGTTTGCGGGTTATGTTTGTATGAACATTGTGCCCTACTTTTGCCTAGGGATTTTCCAGTTAATTTCAGGATACCTTGTATTGTAACTTACAAGAAAGTTCCAACTTTCTGTAAACGCCCTCTAACTGATTTAGTAGGCAAAAAACCAAAAAACCGCCAAAACCGTCCCGTGATATCGACCATAGCTCTTAAATGTCATTACAAAAAGAGTCTTAAAGTTAAGGCTCCCGTCATGACATCGTAGTAAACAAAATTTTAATCAGTTTTTATTAGATTTTTTGCCATCCTTGTACAAAATGGAATGAAATTGTCTTATTAAATATGAATCTACGTCGCTGATTTTACTGAACTAGTTATCTTTTAGAGATCATTTATCTTGATGATAATGTATTGCGTCCCCTCAATTACCAGATGTAATGGTTTTGCATGTTTAACTCTTTAGTGCTCTGATGGTGCTGGCGTGCGTAATGTGTGGCGTGCATCATGGATGTAATTTTGTTTATTGACGTCATCCTTTGTCGCCGAGTATAGCCCTGAATAAGACGTAAATTAGACGTCGAAACGTTGGCCTTTAATCAAACGACAAGTGAGTTTTATTTGCCCTAAACCTGCAAAAGCATTACATCTATCATTTATCTTATTAAAATCCGCTGTGGCATTCTCGCGATACAGGGTGACTTAAGACAGGAGCGTCAACTTTTTGAAAAACCCCAGTAATTTATTTTGTAGGCCAAAAAACCGAAAACCTCCGAACATGTCCCGAGATACCAACTAACGCCATTAAATGTCATAACAATGAATGTTCTGAAGTTACGCTACCTACCAAATGCAGTGGGTTGAAATGCAACCATTTTGCAGTGCTTTTTTCTTTACCCTGTATATCCTCTAGAGAATAACTTATTTAACATTAATCTCCCGCCATGATTCTAGAAGAAACGACCTTTCAAGATCTCTTGAGTTTTTAAATTTCGGCTAAGGCATTTCCGAGATACAGATCCCCCCAAAAATGACAAAAAATTTTGCTGTATCGATCTTTTCCGTTAGCAGTTTAGATATTCCTGGAATTTTTAATTGAAATATTTCTAGATTATGAAATCATATATCTTGATATCTAGGAAACTACCTAAATCTACCCATCCCTATTGGGATAACCTTCTATGCTATCTCGGGGCTAAAGTGTTCCCTCATGTTTTAGTGATTTGTGTTGAGATAAAAATAATAACTTTGCTCTCTTGGTATTGTATGTACTATTATATTATATGCTTTGTGTCCTTTCTAATACAATGGAACTGTAGATAGCGGGTGTAGGACAAATAAGAAGCTACTTTACAGTTGCGAATACGACAACGTTTCGATCTTTATTTAGATCTTCTTCAGGGCTTAATTCAGTTTGAGACGTATGTCACCTAAGCTATATGTATGAATTATCTAATTCTTAATTCAGTTTGAGAAGTATGTCACCTAATTCATACATATAGCTTATGTGACATACTTCTCACACTGAATTAAGCCCTGAAGAAGATCTAAATAAAGATCAAAACGTTGGCGTATTCGCAACTGTAAAGTAGCTTTTTATTTGTCCTACATCCGCTATCTACAGTTCCATTGTATGTACTACCGTTTATCGACAGAAGTCTTACCTAGCGATAAGAAAAGAGCCTCTTCCAGGAAAAAATAATTGGCAAAACTACTGTGGGGCCCGCCGTGAGGCCACACGATTAATGGCACAGTCTTATCATCCCCGGAAGATGGTCCCAAATAGACTGCATTGAAATCCTCTAAAAAAGTACTCATTATTAAAAAGTGCGTTAGGTAGATACCTACTAACAGAATAAAAAGAATGTTAATACTATTCTGACCACTGCTATGCTATATGGAGCACTCCGACACCCATCAATGTCATGATCAACTTGATTTTTTGGATGCATGATTTCAAGCACAATTTTTCATTTATTTGGATCTCAATTTAGATGTACAATTAAGTTGTTTTCTTTCCTGGAGGGCCAGAAGGTCCCATATTCACAAAACAGTCGAAATGTACCTAGTACCATTCTCATAATATAGACATTTAATCGTTGAGAAGAAACAATAGCCTCATCACGAATAATGTTTTTCATGAATGAAACACTTACTGACGGTTCCATCGGGAGCAACTAAATCCAGATACCTATAGCTACGCCCCTGTACTTCAGGTACTTCTATTTTAGAGGTGATCTCAGACCACTGTACAACGTTCCCTCCAGCCAGCTTTCCTATAACTAACGTGTCGGGAACTAGGAAACTACGTCTTAAACCCAAAACCAATTCTCCTTTAATGTCTAGTACTAACTGGCTTCCCGAGTCGTATTGCAATTCGTTTATCTCGCCAGAATCTATAAAAAAAGTATAAAGCAATTTGCACAGCGTTCTAAAACTTAAGTGGTACATTATACGTACTTCATAATGTTCCGGTACATACGTTACTTACCAATATTTATCAGGTAGGAATTGATAGTATATTTTTGCAGGGTATTAAGGATTATTTCATTATTGGTCGCCCAGGGCCGTTTTGGAAACCCTGTATTATAAATTCCATAAAAAGTCTTATTATTCAAAATTATCTTTACATCCTTAACGATATCTACGACAACTTGCGGCTGAGTCTAAAAAGAACTTAATATTAGAACCCTTTAATCTGATAACTGCATCAACTGCTAACATCAACTCTCAATGGCACACTGGCTTTGACTAAACTCATACAACCCATGTGAGGACCGCCGGCCTCCCTTTCAAGCCAAACAATCTTTTCACCATCTGGAGTAAATCTCGGGGATTTCACAGCCTTATCTTTAAGACCCAATTCCACTAAAACAATTACTATCTAATTTTTGTGTTGGAAAGTTTAAATGCAAGAAACTAACAATAGTTGCCCTCAAAGTCCAACTGGAACAAAGTACTGGGTCGGTTGGTGCAATAAATCAGACCCAGTTTCCTGGGTTCAATATAATATGCAACTCCGACAACGTAAGTTCCATCGATGGAATATTTCGGTTGGGCTACGCACACATTTTCGGGAAGGCCTTTGAGAATCTCCACCGCGTCTTTTTCGATGTCGTATTCTGCCAAGACTGATTTCTTTTTGCCTACTAATTGTTCACCCCAATCTTGTTCAAAGAGGAATTCTTCACCCTGTAATCGTTAGCTTTAAGGACGTGTTGACGATGAAAAAAAAAAGTGACAATATTGTTGCAACAGATCATACTAACAGTTCATTTCTAAGACTGCACTTTTAATTTTGTTTCCTTTTTTGTCTGTGATACGATAATAAGCATGCAATTCGTATAATTTTTATTTATACCATGCAGTTAAATAAACTTGGCTAATCACACTTTTAGTTAAAATTGTGACAGAATCCCATTTTAAATTACATAGGATAAGCGCGGATTAAAACTAATTTCGAAGACGAAATGCAGTTAGAAAAGACCTCCAGTTGTCATAATAATTTTTGATTTTGATTTCTTGAACTTGAAAACAAAATGCACAAAATATTACCTTTGGAGCAGGTTTGGGAGCATCACCTCCGTCTTTAGGCTCCTCCGGCTTTTTCCTTTTATAAAACGGCTCGCTTTTGGGATTCTTCTTTTCGGCCACATACAGTAATTTAGATTCATCAGGAGAGAACTCAAATGCAGAAAATTCAACTAGAAATTTTAAACTCTATAATTTTTTCTTCAGTTCTCTTTCTACAGTTTATACCGTCTCCGTAAACATTCCCATGAACGTCTAGGGCAGCCAAATCCACAACCCTGATTAAATTACTGTTTTGCCATATTTCCAAAAATTGCTTAGAGTCGTTTTCTCTGAGGACTGCTTTTAGTTTCTGGGATTTTGATACCTTAGATAGTATTCTACAGAATTTTATTAAATATTGAATTAACCAACAATGCCTATGTTCAGTTTAAATAGAGTTAAAAAGAGATTTAGGGTAGACATACATTGCAGACAGGACAGGTGATTTTATTACCTTGAAATCTTAATTTTTATCATGACTATTTCCTTTTATTACATGTTGAGAAGATATGATAAAAATGTCAAAGTCAGATTTCCAACACCTACTTGATAACAATAATAAGTAAAAGATTTATATAAGCCATTCACTTATTATTGTCGTAAAGCAGGCATAGGAAATTTGACTTTGACATTTTTATCGTATCTTCCCAACATGTGCTAAAAGGCGATTGGTATAAAAAAAATTAAGGTTTCAAAGGTAACTAGATGACAAAAATAACTGAATAGGTAATAGTTACTTAAGTATATAAATAAACAACTCTTATCACTATTTTCCTTTATGATAATAATATTAGTATTTGCTTTAAATGGCTACAGGGCCCTTAAAAGAGTTAACTTTATGAATGTTTATGAAAAATTTTTGTTTGTGCTGAAACTGTTTAAATATTGAACTTTGTTGAACAAGTGTCACATGACATAGAAGTAAGACTGTCATGTCAAGAGTTTCACCACATGTCTTCACTGTTCTACAAAACATAAGCAATAATTTTTTGGCCTAAGTTTAAGTCATAAAATGTATGTTGAAATGTTGGCAATTTATATGTGACTGTAATGAATGGAGATTAGAATAACTCAACCTTCACACTTTATTTTGGCATCACTGCTATCTACATGATTACAGTATAATTGTCAATGTAAGAAACTATTGTGAGGTAATAATTTTAGTTTACTTACTCATTACTGACATCTATAGGCAAGGTGCTTTCAACAGTCTGTTGGTTGTTGTTAAGCAAAATTGTTCTATTAAACTTTGTGGTGGATCCCTTCTCAAGATTTCTCTGCGACCATGTTGTACTGATGACATTTTCTGACTGGATCTGAGCACTAATTAAGGCTGGTATTCGGGCCAAGGATCTGTAGGTTTTTACAATTTTATCCAGCTGAAATAAACAATTTTGTTTCTTGTAAATACCTAGCAACATAATCTTTTTAAAAAATATAACTGGCATTGGAAGTGCTGTTTCCACATATGAAGTCCAGTGATGACTGAAATGGTGAGAGCAGCAAAGTTTATTGTTCCTTTTACTTCCTTGTTACACACTTTTATTTTAAAAGATTTTTTTCTTAGTTTCTGATGATTTTTGCTTTCATTTAAGAGATGAACAATGATTTTAATTCTCTCCAATAATTTGGATCCCTCGATAGTTCAGACATATATTGGACCAATATCTGTCCAGACTATCAAAGATGTACTGTAAACTTTTCCAAACAATAGGAACTTGCCAGGTATACATAATCAAACAGGAATTGCAAATATAAAAAATATAAAAAATTAACCAATTTATAGTCAACAAGCCTCATCTTATGGTGGGTGTAAAATAAGATATTTCAAAATGTCATTAATGTACAAATATCTTATCACTCATCATTGCTAAGCCTACTAAAGAACAACCTGATCTTCTTGTGTCGTTGTTGCTCCCACAATAAAGACAATCTATAAAAGAACCTAGGTATTGGGTATTGATTGATACAACATACATTGTTGATTAGAAATTGCCCTTTATCAAAATTTTAAACAAGAATAATTTGAAACTTGTTACCCTCTTGAAATCAAACACAACTTACCTTGGAAGACATGATTTCAACGGTTTGAATGGAACCAAAGCTTTGGCCGCTAATATATTACTTTACATTTATTAAGAAAAGGAAAGAATGGATGGGACCCAAACCCAATCAAATAATTAAAAACCACACAGACACAAACTGAAGCCACACACAAATATTTGGTTAACCTTCAAGATAATATTGAAAGACAAAAATGGTATTTTCATTCACCTACGTGGGTTTAGCGAAGGTAAATACAATGTAATATTAGAAAGAAAGATAAAAATAAGAACAAATCAAATACTTCCATGTAAAAAATGCAAAGCAATATAATATCAAGGTAATAACCCTATAATTTTTGAAGACGTCAGTAGCTGTCATTATTAAATTGACCATTCCAGAATTATGTCATTTGACATGTAAGCCCTGCCAAGGCAATATGGTAGACAAACTTACTTAGGGTGACTTTTACAACTATCAGTAAAACTTCAGTTTGAAGATAAAACACCAGTAATGACGAAGACTGAATTGTTACCAACAAGGTAATCTACGTCATTACTGGTGTTTTATCTTCAAACTGAAGTTTTACTGATAGTTGTAAGAGTCACCTTGTTGTAAGGATCAGACAGAACCTAGGGCGACGTTTACAACGAGATGGCTGCATCCAGCAGTATGCGCACGGGGCAGTATTTGCAACGTTGCCACATATATAATGCAAAATTCTTTGAATAAAATATTTCTGCGACTCATAGGGCATATTCGTAATCATCGTATATAAATAATAAAGTTTCGCTGTTTATCAATTGATTTAATTGATGTAGAGAAAAAAAATACCGATTGGAATAATTTATATACTTTTATGTGACTTTGTCAATTTTGGAGAATTAATGTAGATATCTACTGAACCAGGGGTAACTTTGATCCTCCAACAAGCAAAACAAGTTATGTAGTTATGGATTGGTGGTTATATCATGTTATTATGTATATATGGGAGGTTGACCTAACGTCTAACGTCAACTCCTTGTCTTAAGGCCTAACCCATTCCTAACGCTCATGTAAGGAAATTATTTGCTGTAAATAATGAAGTACCTACCTAAGTGATATCGCACTTTCATATGCTATATACCTTAAACTGTGGTGATACTCTACGCATGAATCTATGCTTCACGTTATAGATATTTAAGGATATCTATAAATGCATATTCATGTTTCCTTTCATTTAGTCAAAATCATCAATTAGAAGTTCTAAATGCGTTTCTTCGGCCATAGAAGTAATAATAGAATAAAATGAATAGAGGATAAATCGTTATAATTATTCTTTATCTACTTTGGTTTTTATTATGCCCTTTGCGCGTGGTTGATTAAACATGAGAAACATCACATCGGCAACCTTGCACTGGAGGCGGTCCTATGTTTCCTCGCAATATCACGTGGTTTTACTATTATTTACTTTTATTTACTATGATAGTAAAAATACAATGTTGACGAAATTTTGAGGTTAGTTTGTTATTATTTTAGCTAGGTTTTGTGCCTTGTGTCCATATTGTGTTTATTCTTTTATGAATATTGGTGTAAAAAAGTAGAATTTTCATCAAGCAATTAAGAAAATAGTCACAGATTCCCAGGTAGTATAATGCCATGTCTATATAGTTTAATTCTTGATCAATCTTGCCATTCTTCATTAGTCCTGATGATCTTCTTCATGAGTTCATGCATACTTTACTTACCTTACCCCTATTTGCACCAAACAAATTTAGGTAAACCCAAAGTTAAGGACCCCTAATCCACAGCTATTAGTCTGAGTAAGCATGGTAATAGGGAAAGCCTTAACTAGGTGTACTTGTACTTGAAAATTGTGTGGTGCAAATGGCAGTTAGTTTCATCATATATATAAGTGAATTAAGAGGCACTAGAATATTCTCTGTTCAGCGAAGGTTCAATATGCAAAGCATATTATTAGTTTTTATCAATAATAAAACCACCAGCTAAAGTCAGTTTGACACTTAATGTCAAATTGTCGCAAACATTTTGAAATTCTGGATCAATCGTCACTGGCAAAATTGTGAAATGGTTACAAAATGCCTTGGCGCTAATATGAAAAAGAACAAATTTTGATATTAGAACTCATTAACTACTTTCAGCGAGAAAAAGTGGCATGAAAAAACATTGCCAGTAGATGCAATGTTCAAGGTACGTTTCTATTTGATGTCTTTTTGAAGACTAGATGCCATATTTTTTACCAGTTCAACTGACATTTAATCAGGGACATGTTTTTTTTTGTATGATGTTACAATTTATGACATAATATTTAACCCTCGCTGAACAGAGTATAAGTACCTACATGTATATTTGCTGATCTTGGACAATAAGATTTTAATTACTCAAAAATGCAACACGTATGCATATTGGAAAATAACCCTACTGATAAATATACCTACACTTAGCAACTGGTAGCACTTTAGTTTATTGAAAGTCCACTCTTTATGCAAGAAGCCTTACAATTCATCATCATCCTTATATATAGTTAGCTTTAGCTTTGTTGAAATGAACTTACTCATGTGAGTAAAAGCCGTTTTTGGAAAACACAATTGAAATCACTGGATGAAGCTGATTTACTATCACCTTCAGCTTCAGCAGTGTTTGCTGATGAATACAGCAGATTTTCTTTGAATTAACTTGACTCTGCCTTAAGAGTGAACTTTTAGTCAGCTGCGTTTTCTCGATATGTTTAATACTCAGGGCAGAGTGACTTGACTATAAAACTGGGTCCTAGGAGAAACTGCATGGACCCTTTTAGAGTCAATTGTACAATTGTGATTCAACTGAACTTGACCAAGACAATTATTCTATAGAAATGGGTGGAAGTGAAACTGAGAAGTTTTGAGCCTTTGGGGTTGCTTAAAAATGGGTGAGAATCAATTTTGCGTGGTCTCTACCTACAAGGAAAAAGTGAAAATGAAGGCCATAATCATGTGCAAACACCTAAAAGTCAAACTGTAAACTGTTAAATCAATAACCAAATTCACATTTTTATGTGTTATAAGCATCCTGCTCGTTAAAAATACTAAGGGGGGGGAGGGGGTCTTTTTTTTATATTATTTTATAATTATATGTCTTTTTTTCTCAGTTTTCAAATTTGTTGGCCTGTAGCTTTAGAACATGTGGACCGATTTTAGTGAATCCAACAGTTTTTTGTTCTTCTCAATGTCCTCCTTTACCTCCCCCCAACGGATCTCCCTTAGGGGTAGCAGACGTCCAACTGGTCAGTTGTGCTGGGTACTACTACACATTATTTTTTGTGACTATACCATTGTACCATTTTGTCGACAATAAACCTATTAATACTCTAATATGTGCAGTTGTTATTTTAACATCTCCAGTATTGCCAGATGAAAAGTTTTGATTTAAAAAATACCGATGCAAAGGGTTGTCACGCAAAGTAGGTATATTATTATTCCTACTAATCCTACTCAACCAATTCAAACTTTAACAACATTTTTATAACGTAACTGTCTGGATCAATGATTGCTTTTAAAGTCAGAACATGTAACTTACTAATACATAACTAAACTATCCCGTTTTTATAAAGATGATTGGTTAATAAACTGGCAAATAAGGCAATTCACCTTGCATAAGGTTATATAGGATGTCAGTTTGAAAACTTTCAATGTAAAAAATCTCTGAAAGTAAAAAAAATAGAAAAGCGCCGACTCTGCTGAGATTCGACTACGTGGATATTCTAAGTCCAACGTATCTTCGTGTGTCAAATCTCTTTTACCATCGCTGCAAGGGAGACCCAACTCCCGGAAAGGATCTATCTATTTCGTTGTCCCTTAGGTCGCTAATTATGGGGGCAAAAGGCCGATAATTCATCCGTGACGTTTCATCTTTGTAGCGAAAAAACACTTCCATGGTATTGCCAAACGGATATAATTACCTAATAAATGCTAATTTATATAAGATAAAATGTAATATTTTGGAGATGCCAGCAAGGTTTTATTGTTTAAAACAAAAACATGCAAAACGCAAAAAAAAACTAATAGAATAATTAGAATAGTAATTAAGTAAAAATAAAATTTAAAAAAAGACAATTTTCAGTTTTCTCAGGAATTTGAAATAAAATAGCGGCGGACGTGAACTTTTCGCGATAATCTCTGTGGTTCCCAGAAACGTGCTTGACGGGTACACGATTTTTTACTAAAATTAAAGAATCTACAACATAGGGAACTAAACTAACGAGAAACGACACAGTGTAGAATAGGAAAAGATTCTGCCAGGTTGCTGGGATCCTCGATAGCATGGTGAGCAAAATATTACTATAATATACTAAATATTTCAACTTCTACCTCTACTCTACAAATACTTATTTGCCGGTAGTCTCCTGCGTCTGCAAACTATCCGCTATCTGCAAGAATATGGCCTATTCAGGAAAAGGGCAGAGGTAAGTTGACACTATATGGCAACCGAAAGAACACTCCACGAAACTTTTCGTAGGCGTGCAATAAGCGGTTTAATTGTTTTGGCACTAATTAAAAATAAAAATAATTAGCGCGGCGGACTTAAAACGGGATTCCAAAGGAGGAAAAAATTACGAATTGGCGATAATCAGAACGGCGGAGCCAGGGACTGACTTTTTTCTCGCGGTAAAATTTGAACTTTTCCGTCTTCCCGGTTAGATAATCACTCTTTCGAGTTCAAAGCGTGTCTCCCTTGAGGTCATAACTCTAGCGAGTTCAAAAATCGTCTCTCTCTCTTTCGAGTTTCGAAGATCCTCTGAACCACCCTCTGGGTACTTCTCATCCCCGAAGAGGTACTGCCGAAAAAATCGATACCACCCTGACTACACCATTTTCACATGCAGTTTAGAAAGTATCATTTGTATTTTAGAACAGTCACTTGGATCTCAGAATATATCACTTGTATTTCATAATAGTGATTTTGATTTTAGAAATCGTCAGTTGTATTTCAGAATAGTCACTTGTATTTCAGAAAACTACACTTGAATTTCAGAACAATCATTTAGATTTTAGAATATATCACTTTTATTTCAGAAGGCGTCACTTGTAGTTTAGAAGATATCACTTGAATTTCAGAAAACTGTTTTGGAAATAAAGATTGTTATTTGCATTTGCGTGGAGTTCTTCGAAAAGGTAAGTATACAGTGCATAAGTGAAGGACTCAAAAACCACTTCAACACAATATATTTTCTAAAAAATTGGACTTTATTCGCAAAACTTAACTCTTAATGATGCCGTCTTAGTAATGGAGGATATACCAGTTGGACTAAATTTTATATTTGCCAAGAGTAAATTGTTGTCATTGTTAAATTTTGTGTATATCAAGTATAATTTATACAATATAAAAAAAGGAAACTCTATTATAGTTGCATCGCATGCTTTTTCAATCCGATTCTGAAGATAGTATGTAATTCATTCATTTTCTGAAATTTAAATGACGAATTCTGAAATACATCTGCACTTTTATGAAATACAAATGACTAATCTAAATTCCAAGTGATGGTTTCTAAAATACATGTGACGCTTCTAAATTTCAAATGATACTTTCTAAAATACAACTGACTATTCTGAAATACAAGTGATGATTTCTGGAATACAAGTGATATATCTGAAATCCAAGTGACGATTTCTAAAATACAAATGATGCTTTCTAAACTACATGTGAAAATAGTGTAGTGGCGACTATATGGCGCTTCGGAGAGCGCGGGCATAAATTTAGAAAATGAGCTTTTCTGGAAAATCGGTTGAAACAAAGAGATTGAAAGGGCGATCATTTGACAGAGTAAAAGATGCTATTTAAAATGACACCTCACATGAGATAGTTTAATTGACAATTAAAGCTTTTTAGAAGGAAAGTTTATTCAGAAACCTGAAAAACAGAAAAGTTCCATAAGTTAAAGCTCGAAAGCTTCAAAAAGTGACTCACAGAGTTGCCATGGTGCCACACATGCACTCATATGCAAACACTGAGGTCAGTTTGCACAACACTGTTAAATCAATCAATTTTTTTGGTGTTTTAGGTTCAAAATCGAATAAAAAGTAAAATGGCTTGCCATACTATCGCATTCTTTACTATAAAAGCACCATATATTAAAATATTTTCTATATGTTCTGATACCTACTTATGTTAATTGCTAAGCTAAAATTAGGGAATAAATAAATATAAACATAACATAATTGTAAATATATTATTTATCTTTTATTTAATAAGCTAGGTAGACATAACTATTACTTAGTAACACTTTAAATATAAAATTTGTTGAAAGACGTAACAAGTTTTTTCATGGGGAAACAAATAGTATCACTAAGACTTAAATAGGCAGTCACATATTACCAATAAGCATATTATACTTAACTATTTAGTTCAATAACATCTACGGTAAAACAAAACACGAATTATTATTATCTAAAAATGTGACTGTATAGCAAAGGGTAGGTATATATGTATATTTCTTGCAATGATAAGATGATGATTCAAATTTAAAAATCTTTGAGAAAACTTGAAAATTGACAAGCTCCTATAGCTTTGGTATAAATTCAGATCCCAGTATCTAAATGCCTCTCAGTTTCAATCACCTACAAAAATGTTTTTCAAATATACACATAAACACACCTTGTATGTTTTCTACTTGCCTTCCATATAATCCAGAATAAAAATAGTCCAACATTGCATTAAAGTTTGCATATAATATATATGTATCTCTTCTTTCTAGGAATATATGTTCATGATTCAAATTAAGAACAGTAAAATTTAGTAATCCCTGCTCCAGAGAGTCCCGGCAGGAACTTCGCCGATCGATTTTGGGTAACTCAAAGAAATATGAAAGTTTGGTGTGGAGAGTATATTAAAGGGGCTAATAAGACTAAAATATACGTTGTGTTCGTTAGAACAAGTCATCTAGAATGATATGAATTTTCGACATAAAAAAGATGACATAATAAAAGTATACTTTATTCACTTATTTTTGACTTTTTATTACTTTTGAATTTTTTTTTGTTATACCTATTTTTTTTTTCCAGTCAGATTTCCAACACCTATTTGTCCATAATTAGTGAATGGTTTATAAATAAAATTCTGTTTCTTTATCTTTTTCTTTTGACTTTCATAGTCAACTAGATAACGTTTTCACATGAACATCCCCTATTAATTTTATTTATATAGTCTCTATGTGAAACTCTACACAGATTTACTGTATAATGTCCTAGCAGATAGCGGTTTGACGGGTAGATGACGATATACATATAAGTCGAAAAAAATCATTCACCATATTATCAGCAATATGAAGAAAATAGGACGACCTTATATTACTTTTCGTATCCAATTTTCTTGATTTTTATAGTTGTCGTGAAGGCGAAGATTCACGATGTTTTGGCGACCGCGATTTTCGCCGCGATGGTCGTAGGCGCGGCGCACGCGTTGGCCTATCGATTTTGCTTGCCAGCTGCGCGTCATCTTCGGGAAGTAGCCCAAACGCGGTATTGATTATTTCAGAACGGGGCGTCCTCTGTGAGTGAGAGTGGAGAGGTATGCCGTGGGTCTGATGGCTTTCTTCGGTGCAGCACATGGACCTACGGCAACTCGTCGCTAGGTGGCCCTAGTAGCATCGAAAGTCGATGGTATTTCGTTGTTAGGGGCATTTTTAACCCTCCAAATGATTCTCCACAGGGGCGCCAAGTTTGATATGGATTTTGTTTAAATTCTTCTACCTCCTGGACAGGTGTTTTTGCCAATTTTCGCAGGATTTCCTGGGCACGTTTTTTTATTGGTTCGTGGTGTTCAGCGATTGGCCGAGAGGCCTTATCAGTGGCAATTTTGGGATCTTAGGTGTAAAGAGAAAGAATTTTTAGGAGAACGAAAGAAAACGTGTGTGAGGTGGTAGCTGTGTGTAGAATGGGAATTTTGAAGTCCGTAGCAGGATAGTGGGTGTAGTGATCAGGCTTTAGGGATAGCGGAGAAATTGCGATTCTTGATTAGTATAAATATTGGTAATCGTAAAAGGTCTTTCCGTTATTATTTGGGAGAGCGAGCCGTTTGAGGAAAAGAAGAAGACCAAGATTTGAGTTCCTTTGCCTCCAGCTTCGGCTGCTGATGGCCATTTCAATTTTAGTTGGTTCTGCAATTTTTTCCTCAAAAGCCCTGCCGCCACCATTTATGGACCTTTAGTTATTGAGTGGAGTGAAGGTAAGATCGAAGCCTTTTAATAGAGTGCCGTTTATAGCCGCCGTTCAACTACCCCCCAGCGGTCCCCGCAGCTTTCACCAGCCGTTTTTGTTTTTTTTTTTTCTTTTATCCTTGTTTGTATGTACCCTTGAGTAATTTTTTTTTCGGGATTAGTAATCTAGATAGGAGTTGTTGCTGGGGCCCTTGAGAATTAATTGAATATACCTTGCGGAAATCTTACTGTATTCTAGTTATATTTATTGTAGATTATTGTTACTGCGAACGGTCACGTTCAGGCCAATTTGTGGCCCAAGGTCGAAGGGTATTTAGTTTTTTTTTTATTTTGGATTTGGCTTAGGTCAAGATTAAATTTTAACTGACGCAAGGGGGAGAGAGTTTTTGGGTTATTTCAGGTTAGCGTTCGCCTGTGTACCACTGTCGGTGTGGTCGGTTTTTTTTTTTGTGCAAAATAGATCGTTTTATTGTTAAATTTTTTTAAATTGATTAGCCGCTATTGCTGCCATCGTGTTGTGCCTCCGCTGGTTCGGTAATGCGTAGATCTCATTACATTTAACTTCACTTCGTCTCGTTCCGTGGTGCTTCCAATTGAGTATTGAGTGCTGCCGTCCTCCGTTTTACCATTTTATAGTCGCAAATAGCCTTTGCGTTTGCTTGTTACGCGGAACACAGGAACTGATTAAATTTATTAACTTTCTGATATATTTCGCTGCCAAATGACGTCGGATTGTTGTTTCTGATGCGTTTAATATCGGGTTTATTTTCAGTTTTGATATATATATATATATATTTTTTTTCTCAGGTAATACATACTTTTACTTATTAATTTATCTTTAAGCCCTTCAGGCACGACTGCAACGGTGCTGCGATTCATGAGAAATTGCTCGCCAACCCCCAGGCTAACTGCCGTACAGCATTCGTGTTCACACTCCATACTTGGTCGCCTGCTTATACATTACAGGTTGGTCAACGTGGATTGAACAGACAAGCGCCCATACAACCCTTTATGCCATCCTGTTGTATTGATACTGTACTTAATAGTTAATACATCTAATTTCAATTAATTTTTCTTCTTTAGTTACGTTGAACTGTTTTGATTTGGTCAGTTTCTGTGTAAATTAATGTTGCGCGCTTGAGCGGGCAGTAATCCGTATTAAGGAGTAGTAGGAAGTCTTACATTTTTTTTTTCTTTTGCGGCACTGAATTTGGTTGTTCCTCTGGACGGACGAACTTCATCGTTGTCCGTAATCGATTAAACGGTCTGGCATCCCGATCAACTTCATTTATTTACTAGCGTTGCTTCCGAACCGGTGGTGGTAGATTGGTGGTAATAGTCTGAGTGGGCGTGTTGGAGTGGACACGGTCCGCGGGTTTGTAGCGAGGATTCCGTTGTTCGCTGTAGTGGCCACCGGGCTACAGCCGCCTGTCTAATTGTTCCTTGTACTTGTTGACCGCGACAACGAGATGAGCGTCCCGCGGCGTAATCCGCCTCGTCAGACAACACGCGAAAATCCCACGAATCCTACAGCGGACACACCGACGCACGGCGACCGTGGGCACAGCCGGTGGAATACCGCCGGGGCGGCCGCTTTGCGCCCGATCGGTCCGCCAAATAGTCCGGAAGTTTGTTCCGACGGTTCGCGACCGATGGGCGGAAGCGACGCGCCGCCGCGACATGGCATCCCTGGTGGGGACATAAATATTTTTGTCCCTTCATATAATGATTTTCCTGATAATGGTGCTTTAGACTCTCTTGCGTCCCACCAGGTCTCGCATCATGCCTCTTCACCGTCGGCCACGCCGGCTTCGCGGCATGGTCAGCCTGGTGGGGACGGAAAGAACTACGCCATGTCTGCGTCTGCGACGTCTTCGGACCGAAGTGTTGACCCCCAGTATTCAGTCCCTCAAATTTCGGGTGTGCCCCGAGAAGCTTCTTCAGGCTGTATTCTTTCTGGCGCTGGTCACAGCCTCGATGACGGAGGGATGACCCGTCGGCTGTTACGGTCGTCCTGCCGTATGGGCGGTGGAGGAGGCCAAGACCATTTTGAATGTCAGGCCATGGAGGCCACTAATGGTGCACTTTCAGCCTCACTTTCGAGTTTGCATATTGTGTCTGACCCAGTTTCAAGTACTGGTGGTCATTTGGGACTGTTTGCGAAGTCCACATGTCGTCCTAGCTTGGCGGAGCAACTGAATCTTAACCTAAACATTCTAGACGAGCCTATGGAGCGAGCACTTGATAAACCTCCGGGTGTCGACTTGGGTTGGGACAGCTCGGGTCATCAGTTTGTTCCTTATCCTCGCACCTTGCCGCCGTCGACGAGTCGACGCGAGGACGGGCTACAGTCTGAACCAGCGCCTTGCGCAATAGGCGCAGCGGCATGGTGCATCGGCCGGGATCCGGCCATTGCGGGCTTTGTTGAATTTTCTTCCGCCGCACCCCGAGCGAATCCAAATTCTAGTGCAGCCGCTAATTCAAGCCTGCGTCATGATGACCTTGCTTCCCGCGGAGCTTGTGTGTCGGTGTGTCAGGGTCTAACTTCGGCGACGTGTTACGCCAAGGGATTGGTATGTGCAAGCCCTCAGGTGGAGTTAACATCGGCAAATTACCGTCAAAGCGACGCTGCCGCGTACAACCTGGATAGTCGTGGAGCCATACCGCGTCGCCGGCCTTCTCTTCTTGATCCTTCCGTACCACCACCAGCGTATCAGAGAGTGTCTGTGTCTCCACAGCGAGAGCCCCCTAGTTACGTAGCTGGTCAGTACCGTCAGCCGATCTCTACCGATCCTCCCGTTTACCGTGCTCCCGTTGCGCAATCCGCCATCTCAGAGAATTTCTTACCGTTGGCTACAGCCATAACCGCTTTAGCAGAGAAAATACAATGCCTCAAGGGCGCCCCACCTCCGTTTCATGGCGAGTTTTCGGGTGCCGAACACGAGACCCCCCATACGTATATCGACGAATTAACTGGACACTTTGACGAGTACAGTGTTACTAGCGACGTTGGCAAATTGCGTGTGGTAATGGGTAGTTTAAAGGGTCCAGCGCGCGACTGGTTTAGTCCTTCGAGGGCTTACCGTGAGTCGTTCGATGATTTTGTCATACGTTTTTTGAGACAGTTTGACTCGAGAGAGGTTATGAACGGGGTCCGAGCTTCCCTTTATAGTCAAAAACAGCAAACTAATGAACCAGTAGATATATTTTTGCGCCGTAAGTTAGCATTGTATAAACGAGCTTTTAGAAATGGGCAGGATATCCTAATGATAGACATAGTTTTACCACTCATCCGACCGACTCTGCGATCTCACCTGCGTCATTACAATTGTGTGACCATCGATGAGTTCATACAGAAGGCCACCGAAATTGAAAAGGACCTATTCGAAGATGGTAACAATGCCAACCAGTCCAGCAGTGGCCCTAGGGCGAATGATGGACGGAGGCACGACGCGCTAGACCGGAGAAACAATAGAGGCGCAGGCACCAACGATAACCAAAACCACTGTTCGAGAGACGAAGATCGAGCATCCGGGAACCGAAACGGTAATCAGCAAAACGGAAACCATGGAAACAAATGGAGAAACGATACTCGTTACTTCACACGAAATGGCACAAATCACGACGCCCCGAGACGAAACAATAATTACAATCCAAATTGGAATAGAAATGGCAGGGCGACTTCTGAAAATTACGCTCCAGATAACACCCGCTATAACCAAGTACGAGATGAGCAGAACCACTCAAGTAACGAGGATGGTAATGCAAGAGGAAATTATTCACCTCCTGGACACACAGTTAGCAATCTGAGAGACAACAGAGACACGGAAGGTGAGATAAGAAAATTTGACTGCCGCAACGCAGGTCATGTGAGGCAGTCAAGTGGAGCTAAGCCAAAGAAGCCCCAGACCGGCGGAGGAAATAAGCCACAGGACGTGCGACATGTGACAATCGCGCCTCCTACTCCGCTTGAGTTGGAGGAGATTGAACCCCCGAGCTCCCAACGGCAGGACGTAGCTGGATCACTGCTACATTGGGAGCCACGGAGGAATGAATATGACTCAAATTTTGGGAGCCGAACGACTCGCTAATGTCGAGAGAGCGAGCGAGTCGTTCGGTGCGAGAAACCGCTTCTCAACAAGAACAAACCAAAGCCACATATAAATTCACAAATAGACCACAGGACGAAGCTGGTCACTATGCGAAAGAGCACCAAGACTTAACGGTGTTCTGTGCAAATGAAAAAGCCCCTCCTAGACCACGTATAAGAGTTATATGGGAAGGAGTAACCGTGGACGCCCTTCTAGATTCGGGTTCCGACGTAACATTAGTCTCTAAAGATTTGATCGGAAACCTCAGATTGGGAAACGAACGTAAAGAGCTAAGGATGGCGGTCGATGGAGATCGCAGCTATACACTAGGAACAGCCACTCTAAACTTGACAATTGGCAAGTACGTTTATCCTACAGCAACTCATGTAGTGGACGGATTGGGCGTGTCGCTGTTGCTCGGAAGAGACTTTCTGGAGGAGGAAGCCGTCGTGTTGGACTTCGGGCGCGCCTGCTCCTATCTTGGAAGGAACAGACGACAGACAGTTTACTGGACGGCGGTGAGACATCGCCAAACTAGGGGAAACATAGTGTTACCTCCCCTACCTGATGCGGCCACTCCTGATTTCGAGGATTTGTTGACGGAGTACGCAGACCTGTTTGAAGAGGGCCTCAACCAACCTACTACGCGCACGACAGAGCACAGAATAGTGCTACGAAGCAGCAAACGAGTAAATAGGCGCTGCTATCCACTATCACCTGAGAAGAGAAAAGTATTATACGAACAGGTCGACGAGATGTTACAAGCCGGCGTGATTCGTCCATCTAACTCCCCTTACTCATCCTCCCCAGTATTGGTAATGAGACCCGGAAAGAAGCCGCGCTTCTGCGTTGATTTCCGCCCTTTAAATGAACTTACCGAGGACGAAGCCGCCAACTTGCCACGCATTACGGATGCAATAAAAATGATGGGAGATGCCAAGCTGTTTACGGTGCTGGACCTGAAATCGGGTTACTGGCAGATACCCCTCGAAGAAGCCTCGAAGCCAATGACAGCCTTCTCCATGCCTGACGGCGCAACGTACGAATTCGAGGTCATGCCGTTCGGACTCAAGAATGCCCCCAGCACATTTCAAAAGCTGATGGCGGGCGAAGTTCTGGTGGGACTCATCGGGGAATTCGTTCAGGTTTACCTGGACGATATTATTATATTTAGTAAATCTCCGGAACAACATGTGAGACACTTGCGATTGGTCTTTGAAAGGCTGAGGCTACACCAATTGAGGGTTTCGTCTGAGAAGTGTCAGTTAGCAAGAACGGATTTGGACTACCTGGGCTTTCGAATTAATGGGTCAACTATCGAGCCCCAAACAAAGCACTTGGATCAAATAAGGACGCATCCCGTTCCACGAACTAAGAAGCAGCTGCAGAGTTTCCTCGGAGTCTGTGGATGGTTGCGCGAACACGTGGCAGACTACTCTAGTCTGACAGCACCACTGACTGACCTGTTAAGGACATCCCGCCAACCATTTAAATGGACTCAGCAAGCCCAAGCAGCATTCGAACTGACGAAGCTTCAGTTGGCTAAATCTAAGCCGCTAGCCCGTCCTAATTTTGACTTACCGTTTGTTCTGCAGACGGACGCTAGCGCAGTGGGAATGTCGGCGGTGTTATATCAAGAAACGGACACCGGGAAACATGTTATCAGCTATGCAAGCGCCAAATTTAAGGAGACAGAGACTCGATATCACGTAAACGAGCAGGAATGCTTGGCATTAGTATGGGCAGTGGGATTATATCGCGGTTTCCTAGAGGACAAGCCTTTTCTAGTCAGGACTGACAGTCGCTCGCTGACCTGGCTCAGTAAGTTTAAAGATACACGTGCCAAACTTACCCGATGGGCCTTACTGCTGCAGGAATTTGCGTTTCGACTGGAGCACGTACCTGGATCACGTAACGAGCTTCCTGACTTCTTGTCCAGGGCACCAGAAGAAGCCGAATACCAGGCCGAACCCGATAATGAGCGACTGTTACCGCCGCTGACGGCTAATGCGTCGGACACCGCACTTATCGGACAGATTACCGCAGACCGGTTATTCACAAACATAGCCGAAGCTCAACGTCGCGTGCGACACATCCGACGAGCCATCCGGACCTTGGAAATCTATCCATTGACGGAGGAAACGGCCCGAACCCCTGCAATGATTAGATTGCATAATGAGTTTGCAACTTATGAAGGACTGCTCTGGAAACGGGCGCCAGGAGGAGATAGACTCGTGGTGCCCCAATTTATGGTCTCACGACTGATCCATTTCTACCACGACCTGGATGAGGCAGCACATCCCGGAACAGCTGAGACTCTAAGACAGTTAGGGCGACATTATTTTTGGAGTCGCATGCACGTTAAGGTGGCTGAGTATATAAGAAACTGTGTAGTGTGCGCAGCATATAAAACGCAACAACGCCAGCAGCCTGCCCCACAACACGCCAGATCGCCCAAGTGCCCTTTTGAGATGCTATCTATGGATGTGATGGGACCATATCCACGATCCAAGGCAGGAAATGTATTGGTCCTGATCATCGAAGACGTATTTTCCAAGTGGGTGGAAGCTTTTCCAATTGCCGAGCAAACAGGAAAAATCGTACTAGCCATCTTCAAAAACGAAATAGTTTCCCGCTACGGCTTACCACGGAGTCTAATCACAGACCAAGGTACCCCATTTTCGTCAAATGTGTTCCGACGATACTGTGAAGAAAATCGCATAGAGTTACGGTTTTCTGCAACTGGCCACCAAAGGGCCAATCCGGTGGAGCGTCGGGTTCAGGAACTGAAGAAGGTGATTCGGATATTATTGGCAGGAACCCGACGACAAGACTGGGAGGACGTACTCGCACCAGCCCTACAGGTCTTGCGAAGCAGAGGTAACCGTGCCACTGGCGAAACCCCTGCTTCATTAGTGCTTGGATATGAACTTCCAACCCCTGGAGAGTGGCACACCAGCTTGATGCTGGAAGAGCGTAAGAGGGGAGTGGAGTCCAGACGTAGAAGACTAGTACGTGCTAGACGCCGTCAAGAACAATTCCAGCAAACTTACCACAATCCTCAAACCCCGCCGAGAGTGTTTAATCCGGGAGACAGAGTGAATATACGTCACCAAACTCCAGCTGCCTTCGGACCTCGATGGCAGGGCCCAGGCGAAGTAATTTCTCGAGAGGGACAGCTCACCTACTCGGTGCTGATAAATGGAAGAAATAGACTCCTCCATGTGGATGATCTTAGACCGGCACCGGCCGGTAATGAAGCGCCCGACTTTGATGAGCCGGGATATCGCAGCTCCAGCTCAGAGGAAACCGACCCTGATGAAAGACCCGAGCGGGAGAATCGTCGCATATATGATGTTCCCTCTGAGAGTGATTCTCCTGACGAGGACCAACCTTTAATTGTGGAAGTGCAAGCCGAAGTCCATCAAGAGTCCGAACGGCCATTTGCGGACGTGCCTGCTGGGACTGAAGCGGCTGCCAAACCAGACGATATCGGACAGATAATCATCTCCAACACACGCACGGATGAGTCCCGTGGAGTCGGTCTAATTAGATTTAATCAGGCCGTCCGTCCTCCGCGGGAGGAATTGTTTAAGAGAGGTCCGTCGACGGGGCCAGCCGAAATTGGCAAAGCAAAAGTAAAATCGCGTTGCGCCCTGCCCTCGGTACATTATAATTTTGTGTTTAACAATTTTGGAACGGTAGTTTTAGATAACACGCCCTGCGCGGCGCTTTCAAATACTTTCTCCTCAATTTCGCCATTTTACCTAGCTTAAAATCGCAATAAAGTTGTGGAGGGAAGCGCCACGTTCGAAATGGAACTGCCGTTGAGTACTTTGTATTAGCAATTAATTAGTATAATTAGTTTAGGCTGAAACACCAAAAGATGTCACAAAAAAAAAAAAAAAAAAAAAAAAAAAAAAAAAAAAAAAAATGAGTGACCAAAGGATTTTTTTTATTAGCTTTAGGTTTTCTTGCTTTATAATTGTTACCCGTCATTTGAAGTTGGTGTAATTAATGAGTAATATACACAAATGCCAGGCACGGGCGGTATATCGCGTTTCGTTCGCCATTCGCAACATTCCTTCAATGCACCGTTTACTCGCCCTTACCTGGTATTTTTTAATGTAGCATAGGTAATGGAGACTAAGTGAACTCGGTTATGTTGTGGTCGAATTCCCCTCGCTCGAGTCATATTATGTGTCCGCTGGTGGGCTATTCCGAAGCCTCACCAGAGCTTATTGTATTATTATCGGTATTATAAATTACGAAATCAGGACGCGTTGTTTTTCGATATCGCGTATTTTTTTTTATTTACCTTGGAAATCAGCTCGTGGTCATCAAAATTACTCTTCGGTCATTTTAACCGACCTCTCGTCTACAGGGGGGGGTGTCGTGAAGGCGAAGATTCACGATGTTTTGGCGACCGCGATTTTCGCCGCGATGGTCGTAGGCGCGGCGCACGCGTTGGCCTATCGATTTTGCTTGCCAGCTGCGCGTCATCTTCGGGAAGTAGCCCAAACGCGGTATTGATTATTTCAGAACGGGGCGTCCTCTGTGAGTGAGAGTGGAGAGGTATGCCGTGGGTCTGATGGCTTTCTTCGGTGCAGCACATGGACCTACGGCAACTCGTCGCTAGGTGGCCCTAGTAGCATCGAAAGTCGATGGTATTTCGTTGTTAGGGGCATTTTTAACCCTCCAAATGATTCTCCACAGGGGCGCCAAGTTTGATATGGATTTTGTTTAAATTCTTCTACCTCCTGGACAGGTGTTTTTGCCAATTTTCGCAGGATTTCCTGGGCACGTTTTTTTATTGGTTCGTGGTGTTCAGCGATTGGCCGAGAGGCCTTATCAGTGGCAATTTTGGGATCTTAGGTGTAAAGAGAAAGAATTTTTAGGAGAACGAAAGAAAACGTGTGTGAGGTGGTAGCTGTGTGTAGAATGGGAATTTTGAAGTCCGTAGCAGGATAGTGGGTGTAGTGATCAGGCTTTAGGGATAGCGGAGAAATTGCGATTCTTGATTAGTATAAATATTGGTAATCGTAAAAGGTCTTTCCGTTATTATTTGGGAGAGCGAGCCGTTTGAGGAAAAGAAGAAGACCAAGATTTGAGTTCCTTTGCCTCCAGCTTCGGCTGCTGATGGCCATTTCAATTTTAGTTGGTTCTGCAATTTTTTCCTCAAAAGCCCTGCCGCCACCATTTATGGACCTTTAGTTATTGAGTGGAGTGAAGGTAAGATCGAAGCCTTTTAATAGAGTGCCGTTTATAGCCGCCGTTCAACTACCCCCCAGCGGTCCCCGCAGCTTTCACCAGCCGTTTTTGTTTTTTTTTTTTCTTTTATCCTTGTTTGTATGTACCCTTGAGTAATTTTTTTTTCGGGATTAGTAATCTAGATAGGAGTTGTTGCTGGGGCCCTTGAGAATTAATTGAATATACCTTGCGGAAATCTTACTGTATTCTAGTTATATTTATTGTAGATTATTGTTACTGCGAACGGTCACGTTCAGGCCAATTTGTGGCCCAAGGTCGAAGGGTATTTAGTTTTTTTTTTATTTTGGATTTGGCTTAGGTCAAGATTAAATTTTAACTGACGCAAGGGGGAGAGAGTTTTTGGGTTATTTCAGGTTAGCGTTCGCCTGTGTACCACTGTCGGTGTGGTCGGTTTTTTTTTTTGTGCAAAATAGATCGTTTTATTGTTAAATTTTTTTAAATTGATTAGCCGCTATTGCTGCCATCGTGTTGTGCCTCCGCTGGTTCGGTAATGCGTAGATCTCATTACATTTAACTTCACTTCGTCTCGTTCCGTGGTGCTTCCAATTGAGTATTGAGTGCTGCCGTCCTCCGTTTTACCATTTTATAGTCGCAAATAGCCTTTGCGTTTGCTTGTTACGCGGAACACAGGAACTGATTAAATTTATTAACTTTCTGATATATTTCGCTGCCAAATGACGTCGGATTGTTGTTTCTGATGCGTTTAATATCGGGTTTATTTTCAGTTTTGATATATATATATATATTTTTTTTTTCTCAGGTAATACATACTTTTACTTATTAATTTATCTTTAAGCCCTTCAGGCACGACTGCAACGGTGCTGCGATTCATGAGAAATTGCTCGCCAACCCCCAGGCTAACTGCCGTACAGCATTCGTGTTCACACTCCATACTTGGTCGCCTGCTTATACATTACAGGTTGGTCAACGTGGATTGAACAGACAAGCGCCCATACAACCCTTTATGCCATCCTGTTGTATTGATACTGTACTTAATAGTTAATACATCTAATTTCAATTAATTTTTCTTCTTTAGTTACGTTGAACTGTTTTGATTTGGTCAGTTTCTGTGTAAATTAATGTTGCGCGCTTGAGCGGGCAGTAATCCGTATTAAGGAGTAGTAGGAAGTCTTACATTTTTTTTTTCTTTTGCGGCACTGAATTTGGTTGTTCCTCTGGACGGACGAACTTCATCGTTGTCCGTAATCGATTAAACGGTCTGGCATCCCGATCAACTTCATTTATTTACTAGCGTTGCTTCCGAACCGGTGGTGGTAGATTGGTGGTAATAGTCTGAGTGGGCGTGTTGGAGTGGACACGGTCCGCGGGTTTGTAGCGAGGATTCCGTTGTTCGCTGTAGTGGCCACCGGGCTACAGCCGCCTGTCTAATTGTTCCTTGTACTTGTTGACCGCGACAACGAGATGAGCGTCCCGCGGCGTAATCCGCCTCGTCAGACAACACGCGAAAATCCCACGAATCCTACAGCGGACACACCGACGCACGGCGACCGTGGGCACAGCCGGTGGAATACCGCCGGGGCGGCCGCTTTGCGCCCGATCGGTCCGCCAAATAGTCCGGAAGTTTGTTCCGACGGTTCGCGACCGATGGGCGGAAGCGACGCGCCGCCGCGACATAGTCAAGAATATTTTAAAACGCACCCTTTAACCATAAAGAATATTTTCAAACGCACCAAAACTTTTTATTTTTGGTAATAACATACAATCGAGTTCTATGACATATCGAACTGGGATTGAGTCAAATTGGAACAAGGACTTGAAGCTCGTTGGTTTTAAATAAGTCAGTGACATAATATACACCAAAAAAAATGTAAGAGATGAAAAGTGTACGAATCTTGAAAAAATATCTCCATAGTCATATTTCGATCCCAAGAATATATGACCTTAAAATATGTATATCGAATTTTAAAACACCCTGTAGATGACTTTGTCTTTTCAGGATACACTGTAATTTAGTAGGTTTAAAGTTTAAAGTTAAAAACTATATTAAAGTCTACTGATTTGTTTCATAATTAAATAAAAAGCCTAAAAACATTTTTTTGTTTTCAGGCCTAATAGGTATAATAAGTATCTACTTGAGTGTTTTGCACTGAAAGCTGGAAGTTGGACAATTTAATAAGAGCAGCAGGAGTGCTGCATTTAAATGGAAAATGTGAGCTTTAAACTTAAATATCTGCTAATTTAGAGTGGCAATGCAAGTTTCTGTACATTAATGTGGTACCAATGTGATACCAATATCTATACAGGATGTTTTTTTTTTTTAATTGAGACATGACATCTCGAGCACTAATAGGCTAAAAGATTTTGTATTTGAGTGGGGTCCTATATTACATAGAAGGGTCTATTTTAGGAAAGTATTTGTACATATATGTAAAAGTGCAGGATGTGAAGAAAGTGTGATGTCATATAATAAAATATTTTTTAAAAAAGACACCATCTATTTTTTACTACATTTTAATACTAATACATCATATTCATATTGCTTATATACTAGACCCTGAAAATTTGACAGACTTGATTTGATCATTGCCTGCAGTAGTTTCAGACAAATTCATTAATAAAGTGAAAGTATCTCATATGGGGTTTCGCATGTAGGTATATATTATCTATTCAAAAAAGTTTCTTCTATCTTGCTAGACCTGGAAATCTGGCTTGGTTTGCCAATCTACTTGACATAAGCAAAAAGGAAGGTGGCCAGAGAAAAAATAAAAATTCCATGGTTAATAAACGTGGCAAAAAAATTCTGAATGGAAAATACACGTTACCCAACAACTGTTGCCAAGATGTCAAATTTTCAGGGATAACTAAGAGCTCCAAGATGTATCAAAACCTGGAAAAAATTAGTGTCCTATTTAAAAAAATTATATTATATCATCACACTTTTCTGGTCCACCATGTGTTAGGTAAAAATATGTGCCTAAAATAGGCCCTACTGTACGATATAGGCCATCGTTGGAAACATTTCTTCACCAGTAGTTTTCAAGATATCTGTCGACTGTCTCAATGTAATAAACTAACTTTATTTGAAATGTATTTAATAAATATCAATTTTGAGGTTATTTATACCTACCTGTTTTTAATTGACCCTTTTACACTTGCATATTCAAGAACTGTGTGGGATCCTATCTTAGTCCTCATCTTGTTTTCTTATGGACAAAAAAACTTTTGCAACTATTGGTGATATTGATTTTAACTAACAAAACATTGCAAAATATGTGTGCCCTTCCCTTTTATTCAGAAACTAAACACGAACAGGTAGGTAGTAAAAGTTCCTCTCACTATCGCGTTTAGTTCCTCGTCATTCTGCTCTTCCAGGCCCTGTAATAATTCTTTTGATTCGGATGATCCACATTAGCCCAACAGTTCTTTTCATTTCATGATTTTCATAATATGTCTGATGATTTTTATTTCTCTGTTACCATGTACATCATAGAACTATTAACTATTTCACTTATTATAACTTTTTGAAATACGTATTCAATAATATCCACTTTAAAAGAAAATTGATATCTATTAAATAATTATTTAAAAGCATCAGCTGATATTGTTTACATCCTGTCCCCTGCTAATCTGATTGGCCAATATTTTATGAATGAAGTATGCCCTGTGCCCGTACTGCCACGTGTGGTGCTCCCTCCTGATTGGCCAGTAGTTTCTTAATGAACAACGCGTGGATTTTATGAATGAAGTATGCCCTATGCGCATACTGCCGTTCGAGGTGCTCCCTTTACAACTATTAGTAAAACTTCAGTTTGAAGTTAAAACACCAGCAATGACGTAGATTGCATTGTTATCTGACAAATAAACAATTAAATTTGCGTCATATCTGGTGTTTTAACTTCATACTGAAGTTTTACGGATAGTTGTAAAAGCCGTCCTTATACCTTGATCTTGATCATAGAATAATAATTAAATTGTCTCTTTTAGGCCAAAGCTCCAAGCATTATCTATGTATCAGATATACACATATAAATACAATGCTCCAAGGTAGAATAATATGCCCATCATAGTTAATAAACTAGCTGCGTTGTAAGTATAATATAAAAAATATTAAGAACGGCAACACCGCAGGCAGTCTTTTAATTACGAAGAGAATATTAAATTAGTTTAGATATTTTAGAATTTTCTTCAGTGCTTCAACTACATAGCTATAAATTTTGCCTTGGAGCCTTTGCCTAAAAGAGTTAACTTGGGAATATACTATAATTATATCTCAAGACAAACATGAAACATTTTCAACAGACAAACAACAGTTGCGAGTCGAATTGCATGGGGATTCCCGTCCTTATATATATTTAAATAAGTTGATTCGCCATATGGTCTTGAGGGTTTTATGATCTCCTGACGTAATTCTGGAATCGTCAATCAGATGTCAAATGACATCATTCTTAAATCTAACCTTAAAAAGTTTTTGTTTGTCACCGTCATTTTGTTTATGTTTTTTCTGATCTGATTGATCTGATCAGTGATCAGTAGCACAGTCGGGATAATCAGCATTCAGCAGTTTTTCCATTCCAGTGAACAATTAAAGCCATGGCTCAAATTGCAGACGAATTAAGTAAGTTTTTGTCTTAAAATGTGTTTAGTTTTTGGCTTTGTAGCACTCTAGAATTATGCTTGTAAAAAACATCTTATAATTTTTTCTTCTGATGTATATGATTATTTGTGGGGCTTTTTAAACCAATGAAGTTGTGAGTAGGCGTAGACTGCTCACAACAAATTTCCAAAAGGTCCAGTAAGATGTTTTACAATATTTATATGTTTAGTTGTCACCAAAAGTACATAGGCCTAATAAATTATGAATTATGTAGCCTGTTCAGACTGCTTGTTGTTCTGGGTTCACAAGTTTTCCCTATATATATTCTTTACCTGGGTTCACCTAGGTACATCCAAAACAATGGTGTGGTAATTCAACTGGATAAGGATACAAGATTTACCACCAAATTCAAAACAATTTTTTTCTACAACCCTCTAAAAATTTCAAGGTTTGCGCATTATTGTCAGCAAGCAAACTGACACCTATTTTCATTTTCACCTTTTTTTTTTATGTCATCCTTGGCAGCGGGCAAAAAGTAACTAGTTGTCATGGGAAATGTGAAAAAGCTATTTAGCTTATATAGCTTTATATAGCTTTATATAGTTATTTTTCTACAACCGTCATAATATGACATGGTTTGCGCATTACTGATGGTATGCAAACTGACACATATTTTTATGGTTATTTTTCTCGCATGTCGCCTATAGCAGCGTAAAAAAAAGTTACTGGTTGCCAAAGGACACGTGCGCAAAAGTCTTTCGCGCACGCCGTCAATACAAGGACAGCAGAAAAGAACTGTGAAGCTTAATCATTTATAAAATCGTTAAGGAGGTCCCATATTACTGGCAGGTGGACTTTCATACGGTTGTAGAAAAAATGTTGTTCCTAATTCTTGCGCAGTGTCTTTCGCGCACTTGACTGCTGCCTCGTGTCGTTCATGCACCGTCAGTCGCGTGCGCGAAAGTGTTACTTTGCGCACTTGTTAGGAAAATAACTATTTCCTACAAGTGCGCAAAGTGCTGCTTTTACGCACGCGTCTGCCGTTGCTCTAACAGTTGTCATGGGAAATGTGAAAAATAGTTATTTTTCTACAACCTTCATAATATGACATGGTTTGCGCATTACTGACATACAACTCTTCAAAGTTGGAAAACGTCAAAGTTTTGATGCTTTTTAATAGGAAAACTATTAACGATTGAAGATAGAAATAGGAAATATTTTACAAAAAATGTTTAGAATGAATCATGGAACAGAAATGTGTAAAAATATTTATATACTCCTCTCTAAAAATCTGTAAATTCTATCTGTCACCCTTTTTTGCGCCTTGTATATTTGTCTATAATTTTAATTTGTGGGGTGAAGCCTATCCTGCTTCTTTTGTATTAACCTTCTTCCCCTAAATCTAAGAATAAATAAGATTTTGGATTTTTACACACTATTGGGACACTCTGCATTCTGTATTTTAAACTAATAGCCTTAATATAAATATCTTTTTAGTGCTTTTAGAGCGGGTGTTTTTACGTCTGGGATCAGCGGCCACAGATGAGCAGTTGGAAAATATCTTGTCCAAATTTCTAGTACCTGTTTTGCTAAAGCTGTCCTCTTCTGAGGAAACAGTAAGGAAGAAGGTAGATTTATGAAAAAATTAAATACCTGTAGAAATAACTTGCTTAACCCTTGTAGGTTATGGAATTGCTGATACATATCAATAAGAGAGTCAAAACACGACCATTAGTGCAGTTGCCCGTAGAAGCTCTACTAAACCAGTATCAAGATCCTGGTTTGTCATCATTTGTCACAGTAAGTCTTACTGACAAAAATTGGAGAAGCTTTTCATGATTATTGCTTTCAGAATTTCACGATTATTTATCTAAAATCGGGATTTCCACGATTATCAACTGAAAAGCAGTCTCAACTAGTACCGACAATAATAAACGCGTTGAAAGACAAGCCTGTTTCACACGTCGACAGCTTACTGTTGCTAATAGTTCCATTGCTAGGTAAAGTTCAGGTGCCTACAGATCCTGAAAAAGTCAAGACATATTTCGGTTTAAATGAGAGCCCAGACGTTTCTAAGCATTTTCTCGAGATATTGTTAGATGTAATATTGTTACCTTACAGGTGAGCACCCCGTTTATGACCCACCCAATGGCTTAAATTATTTGTTTGCTTTTAGTTCTCTTAATCTTCAATCTCAGGAAACTGACTCAAGTAGCCCGAACCCCGTACAAATATCTGTTCCTTCCGGTATGTGCGAAGCTTCTTTTAAACGAGTGACGGCAAATCACTCTTTTAAACCTGAGGAGTTTGAGAGCGTACGATAATGTTTGTAAGAGTTGTTTAGCAGCTGCCTTTAACCATAATTGTTTTTATAGATTAAACTGGGAATTATTAAATTCTTGGCTCAGGGCGTTTTTAAGCCGGAAGAAGTGCTAATTCACTTTATAGTGGCTGCTTCAGATACCCGATTTGAAGTGGCTAATTTGGCAGATATGGAACTTAAAAAAATTATAGGGTACGTTTAGGGTTTCTTTTTGCAGCATGCTCTTTCAAGAAATTCTTCCTTTTTGATATATAGGGTGTTGCTTTTATGTGTTCCCACCATTGCTATCTCGGAAGCGGTAAGAGTTTCAAGGTTGCTTGAATTAGGAAAAAATTGCCTTTTATTAAGCTCCTTTAAAATTCCATATTTTCAGCATTTAACAGCAACCACAAACATCATTTAACAGCAGTTAGGTACCTACATTTTATGGAAAACGATTTGCACAATTTGATAGACGATCTTCCCCTAGATATTTTAACTAACTTTCAGTATTTTTAGCGTGATGAAGCGTTGCCTCCCCGCGCACGCCATTGCGTTAGGTTTTTGAATAAGTTTAAACCTAATGGATAACAGCCCAATATTGTGGGTATGGATTTTTCCGTTTTGAGGAATTATTAAAGACAAAGTTTACCAAACCATACCAGACAATATTGACATTATCGACAACTTGAAAAATGAAATTATACTAGCATGTTAAAGTATTAACCTCAGGTAAAACTAAGTAATAGTTAGAAAAAAAACTGTAAATAATACATGGTTATGTTTAAGGGAGGACGGCGGGCATCTTGAATATTTAGGATAGTTGGATTCAGGGCTGGATTAACCATGAAGCGCGTGTTTCAGGGCCCGGGCCCCACCAGGGGGGCCCGTAAATGTTTAGCTCTTCAGGCTCGCAACTATCTTAATTCGGTTCTGGTTAGATTAATAAGAAAATTTAATATGGCGCTTTTTTAATTAAATAAAAAGTTTTTGGAATGATGGATTTTGAAGGTAAAGGCGACCATGAATCTGATCTTTTAGGATTGACAAGCGCTTTCGAATTATTGTACTCCACGTCTTTAGTTAAAAATTGTTATGTATCAACAAAAAGTTGATAACCATAACTCATTTATTAAAAGATACATAAGGACATACGATTTGGCATTTTGTAGAACATTAAGAAGTCTGTGAAGGCATTCACAGCCGGTCAAAATACATTCTAAAGGGTTTTCTGGGCTTTGAAGCCGTGGTCCAATGGAATTTCTTCCTGACGTTTCGTCTATAGCTGCGGCAAACATTATCAAAGGCGATGAGGCAATGAGCGAAGTGATCTCCCGTGCTTCCCGACTTTGACTGATTCGACTCTGGTGAGCTCCGTGGTATTTATTGGTATCCGTTGGTATATAAACCACTGAAAATGTGGCAACCTCGAAAGAGAATCTTAAAAGAGCTCAACAAAAGGCAAGTTTTTCCTAATTTAAGCGATCTTGTAACTTTTACCGTTTCTGAGTTAGTAATGGTGGAAACGCATAAAAGAAACACCCTGTTCAGAATTTTTTTTTATTGTGGTCAAAATCACATTTAAAAATGCCGATTAAATAGTGAATTTGGGCCAATAATGGCAATTTTAACCGTAACATGTGATATATCCCATTTACGGTAGGACAGTAAGGTCAAATTTCTAAGGAGCACTGGAGATGCAAAATAAACTGAAATAACTAGAAACATTACAATATGGTAACACCACACATTAAACTTTCAATTGCAGGCATATTGACTGGACTTCAACTCAAATTGCTCAGCCTCTGTTCATCCTTTTCCTGGGATCTAAATCTAGTAAACCAGACCAAGTAAAAATTCCTGCCAACACCAGGATACGTCTCAAACTACTAAATTATTTGTGCCGATTGCAAGGGGAAGCATTCATTTTTCCTTTCACTTTGCAAGTAATTTTTGACAGTTTGTACGGAGAAAATACGAACACGAAACTTAAAGGTTTGGCTCTAAACTTCACTGGAAATCTCCTAAGATAGTAAGTTGCACTGTCAAGTGTTAACTTTTGATTGGCAAGCGTTTTTTTTGCAGTTGCGAAGGGGAATCGTTGAAAAAGTTGTCCCCCGTACTCTTGGCTGGATTAACAAAGTTGATTAAAGAGGGCGAGTCGGAGCACCATGGTCAAGCATACGTTACCATTGGCATGCTGGCGCAAAAGTACCCACAAACGGTATTTGGAAATGTGGGTCTATTGGAGCTTTGTTTTAATAATTTGGAAGCTGCCAATCCCAACTTAAAAATACAAGTTAGAGAGGGTAAGGAATAATACGACTTCTCAAACAATAGAAGTTGTCACTTAAATAATCGTGCAAACACTATTGTGGTTGTATTTTCTAGGTCTATTGAACTTAATTCAAGCCTACAAATATGACATTTTTCCTGAAGACTTAAACAAAGACGGTCGGTTAGATATAATCTTAGCTTTAATTAAGGTCAAATTATCTTCCCACGACCCCATGGTAAGACTCGCTTCCGTCAGGACACTTACCACAATATTTCCTCCTGACGATGTTCCATCCAAATTTTTGTTGCTGACTGCCATGGGCGATAGGTTAGGATCTTTCTTCTTCCTGTAATAAAACGTAACTCGGCGGGTTTCAGTGAGGATGATGTTCATCAAGAAGCCTTCAAGGCGATCTACGGTGCCTCCCGATGGCAAAACGACTTCGACTTGGCTAAGGCGGTTGCAAAAATGCCTCCTTTTAACGAGATGGTCAAATACGTCAGCACTGAAGCTACGGCCGCTATGGCAGATAAGAGCCGGATCGTTACTATCGGCAACCATTCTCTTCCTTTTTCTGTCAAAGTCTACCTTGAAGTATGTACTTTCTTGATATAATTGGACTGATAATTATCTTAATACTTTTAGATTGTGCTCTACCTACGTTTGTGTCTCTTGCGGGAGCTGGATATACCTTTAACACGAGGTGTGCCGAAACACCCTTGCGAATACACACCTAAAATCAGCAAATGTGTATCATCAACGTTCCAGAGAAACAAAGATATTCTTATAGAGTACTGCTCTATGGTCAAGCCTTTAGTGCTCGCTCAACCAGGTAATGTTCTGGCAAAATTAAATAAATATTTTCCTGATTAGCACTAAGGTTTTTTGTAGGTTCCGAAGCTTTGTCTTGTATGATCGAGTTAATTGGCTCAGTTCCTGAGCTGGATTATCTGGTGGCGGCAGAGCTAAACTGGATTAGAGACCAGCTAAGCAACACCAAAGAGGATGTGCGAAAGCACGTATCAACATTGTACTCGTTAGTCGTCGCCAAGCAGTGCAAGAATACCGATTTTGATTCTGCAGTGAATTATTTAGTGGGTAAGCAAAACCAATCATATAAAATCCTAATTTGCCTCTTAATTTTATCTCCGTTTTTCAGAGCAGACGTCCAAAAATAATTTGGAAGCTCAGCATGGGGCTTTATTGGGCATAGGAGCCTGTCTGGAGGCATATGCTTTAACCAAAAGACGAGAGGGAGTCGGTTTTGACAAAGTGGAGCTAGTAAAAGACTCTCTGCATGTTATTGGTAAGTTAAAATGTCCGTTTAGTTGTCCAGCAGATATCTGTCGGTTTGATGATGTAGCGATCAAGTGCGGTATAGGCACGTCCGTACGTTTTAGGTACAAAATTATTCCTACAGGATCTTGTGTATTAATCTTGTTGTATTCTATAAGTTCCATTAAATATTAGGGTGTGATAAAAGTAACGGTAAACAGTCTACCTAATCATTAATTGAGACAGAGTTTCAAAAAGCACATAACAAAAAGAGATGAAGTTGGTACACATTAATGATAAGTATACCATGTTTTCGAAAAACTTTTCCCATATTTTCACCGCTGTTTTCATATTGTTACGGTATACGGGTTCTAATAATTTTTCGTCAATTAACTACACATGTTTATTTACTTTTAACTATTACAACACGATTAAAACACAATTACTATTTTCTAACAATTCGCACTGTTCGCTTGTTCGTTTATTTCGCTTATTTACTTCACTATCTATTCGATTCCATCTCGCGCGGCTCGCTTGTTTATATACCCGGCCTGAAGACACTCTCGTACTTTCGAGAACGTAGGCGACTGTTCCCGATTCTCTTTTAGTCTAGATGGGTTCCCGGGGTCGCGGTCGACGTTCGGCGTTGCCGCTTCGGCCCGAATCTCTGTGGACCGATGGTCGGGCGTAACAATATATTTAAGAGATGCAATATTTTTTTAAAACTAAGTCTGTTTTACAACAATTACATCTGAAATGCACTTCTGTGGCATGACTTTCTAAATGTTTCATTTGCAGTACTTGCAAATATTCTCTGTTTAGTAATAAAAAAAAATTGTAAATTGCTCTAAAATTTTTCATCACTTTCGTCCTTTTTGACTTACAAATTTACATGTATATGAATTTTACTAGCCCCTTTTCTGAAGCACTCCAACCCTCTGCTCATTGGAGCAGCAGCAGCCGCCCTTGGCTCGATTGCTAGAGTAATACCCTTACCGTTAGACCAAGGAAACAATAAGGAGGACGGCAGTCCGAACGCGAAAAAACAAGCTGTGGGCCCGACGAAATTGGATCTGGTAGAGACCGTTTCGGCTATTATGAATAACGCAAAAATGCCCGTTAAAGTACGTGAATATTCTCTTCAAAGGGTCAATCTATAAAATATTACTTGAATAGGTCAGAGAAACAGCGGCAAGGTCTTTGGGACTTCTCTGTGTAGGAGAGAAATTCCCTCATGACAAATTGATTATGAATGGACTATTGCAGACAGCTAAAGATGTGAGTTCTTTTTTAATCACACTTCTATGCCAAGGGTATAAATTTTTAATGAATTGTGTACAGACGAAAGACGTAGAAGTGCACTTCACAATCGGTGAATCTCTCTTGATGTGCTGCCAGAGTGTCTCTTCCCCGGAGGCGCGCGATGCTTGGCAAGTACTACCCGAAGAGTATTCTGCTGAGGTCTCAGGCGATTCGGTGGACGCCAATTTAGATTGGTTCTTGAATGAGTTGCTGAAACTAGCAGGGCAAGCCCATCCTAATTCCAAACAGGCATCATGCATCTGGCTTCTAGCGGTCTTAAAAGGCGAGTTAATAAAGTTTTAATATTCTTAAAGTGTAAACCTTAATTCTGTCTAGGTTGCGGTAAGCGCAAACCTATCGAGAGCCGTTTGCAGATCATTCAGAATACTTTTATGAACTTCTTATGCGAGAACAATGGTAATAAATTTGATCAGTATTGAGGCAAGCGTCGTCAAATTGTTTGTGCGTTTAGATATTGTTCAGGATGTGGCTTCGAAGGGGCTGTGCCTAATTTACGACTCGTTCAAATCTGAAGAGTTGCTCACCGCCTTGGTGAATCAGCTGACATTGGGCAGTCGCAGTGTCGCTCAAGTCACCAGCGATACCAAATTGTTTCAAGAGGGACAGTTGGGTTCCACCCCTTCGGGGTAAGTGAAGTTAATACACCTGTTTTTCAATACATTTAAATGGTAGAGAACGGCAGAAAGTTTTTTGGATAATAGGCGCTTTATATACATTTAAGATATTTAGGTATTCTATGTTTGTCAATCTTTTGAATTCTAGCGAAAACTTAACAACCTACAAGGAACTATGCTCGCTTGCCTCCGACTTAAACAAGCCAGACCTCATTTACAAGTTTATGCACTTAGCCAACCACAACGCTATGTGGAACTCGAAAAAAGGTGCGGCGTTCGGGTTTTCCAGCATTGCCGAGAAATGTCGCGAAGATCTTAAAAAGCTGATGCCCGAGATCGTACCTAAACTCTATCGGTAAGTATAGATTTTAGCACTCTCTTTACCCTCCAATTTTTGTTTGGAAATTAAAAGTTTAACTAAACATTGGTTACCCTAAAAAACATCTTTTTTTTTTAACATGAACCTAGGCGAAGTGTTTTTATTTATTCAAATATAACTTATGTGCAATAAAAAATATACGCATGTACTGCGGGTCATAATATTATAATATAAATATAAATATGGGGAAATTTAATAATGATTTTTTCGGGAGAAGTACGAGTAGTCGATAGTTTGTCTCTGGGTTCGGGCCAATCAACAACTCTAACAATGACATAATTACGTCAACCGTATTATGTCTGTTAGATTTCACGTCTATGGTGTCCTATACAGCGTGTCCTTCTTTAAGTTAGAAGTCAGTAGAAGTTAGTATTTGCGAATTACTGTCACTGTGAAAGCTTTCACGGCCGGTCAAAATACAATTTAGAGTGTTTTCCGGACTTTGAAGCCTTGGTCCAATGGAATTTCTTCCTGATGAGTTCGATAGGGCCGTCCGACCAAGGAATGTCGAGCGCCAGGAAGGAACAACGGGAGAAGATGAAGAAAAGCGCGGATGGACTAGTCTACCACACATCCACAAAGTAACGGACAGGATCGGCAGGTTTCTGAAAAAGCACAATGTTAAAACTGTCTTTAAACCCTCTCGTACAATACAACAAAGCTTGAGATCGGCCAAAGACCGCAGAGATCCCTTATCGGCACTCGAGTTGCATGCAGCTGCGGCTCGATATACATTGGCACCACAAAACGCAGTGTCAACACGAGGATTACGGAGCACAATAGGAGTTGTAGGCTCGGACAAACACAAAAGTCAGCAGTTGCAGAGCACGCTCTCCCAGAGGTTCTCGACATCCTTTTCAACGAGGTGGATGTCTTATATCAATCGCAGCGTTTCTATCCGAAACTAACGAGAGAGACCATTGAGATCTTTAAACACGACAAAAATTTCAACAGCAATGAGGAAATTACATTTCTAAATACAGACTGGAACTGAGTTCTACGACATACTTCAAGTACGCCGAAACCGTGCGCCACTACTACCCCCACCCCAGTCCCTCCACTGCAGCAAGACGGCCGAGGAATAAATACCACGGAGCTCACCTGAGTCAAATACAATTGCCTTAACACCTTTAATAATGTCTGCCGCAGCTGTAGACGAAGCGTCAGGAAGACCGGGCTTCAAGATCCAACCCTTTAGATAGTGTTGCTATAATTTCCATAGGGGCTGCGGTCGGTTAAATTAGCAAAAAGTTTTCGTTTTGGGAATTTTATTTTCAGTGTTGCCAGACTATGAGTGGTTTCCGAAATATTTTGAAGAATGTAAAAATGATAAAAAGCTTCGATCTTTTTTATTTAAAAAACTATGTGTGATACAAAAAAACCTGAAATTACAAACTTTCACTACACCCTAATTTCTTTAAAATGATGAGGACCTTCATGTGATACTTATTAATCGAGTTATCAAATTCTATAATAATTTGACATAAGATGTCATGACGTCACTTCCTGCCGATATCGTCACCAGTTTTAAGGTTTGTACTCATCGAGCCAACAAGCTAGTATGTTACATCTGAAGATTCCCTCCTGTTTTACAGTTTTGGCCTCCCTTTGTACTTGTAGGAACCTCAAAAATAGTGACGATCTGTGTCGGAAGTGTCGTGGCGGTGACGTCATGATGTCTTATATATATATAAATTATTACAAAACAATTTTCACTGTCATTATATTTATTAGTTCTTATTTCCAATCCAATCGAATATCGCACTTATATACATCTCCTAGCTAGAGCGCTAGGGCTCCTAGTCCTTGGCTGACCTAGCTTCAAGGTTTTCTAACTCTTAACTTTCAACCTAACAAAAACCAAAAACAATCGACACAATCAATATCCGGTCAGGCTTTAAGTTGCTATGACGCTTGTATGACGTGTGCTGACGACAAAATTACGTCATGGGCACCTTAAGAGTGCCGGACTTCCGGCCAAAAAAACGGGCCCATTTTTAGGCAAATATCGGCATTTGTTAGCTCTGTTCATATCTTTTAGGTCATTGTTCCCACTCCTGGAAAGGGGGGCCAAAGCTGTACAACAGCAGTGGTCTCCATGTTAGCTCGATGGGCTAACACTTTGTTTTCAATACAAAATTAATTTTTGCACCAAGTACCTCAAAATAAAATCAAATTAAAAATCTGTTGTTTCCAGAAAAAGTATTTTTTCTATTTTTTTTTGGGGCTTGGAAAGAAAACGGCAAAAAACCGTTTTTTTTTCCCGAACCCTTGAATCTCTTGCTTGGATCCATTAACTTGTTATCAAGAAAGTTTTGTTATTATCACATAAATTAGATGTTTCCAATCACCATTATTTATGACTAAATATTTCGGAAACCACCCGAAATTTGGCACCACTGGAGAGGTGTTCTAAAAAGCCTCTGCAAAAGGCAATTTTTTGCTCATTTAACCTACCTCGTAACGAAAGCCAAATCGGAGATATTAATACTGCACGCACTTAAAAAGGACACCTTGTATAGGGGTGAAAGAACGGTATGCCAAGAAAATAGCAGATGTTCATTTTGTAGAGGGGCGCTTGCAACAGTCCTTTTTGCAGCTCATTTTTTTGCCCTGTTTAGCACTAAAAGAGAAAGCATAACTGAAGATCGGCTTACGCTCTATATTAAGCGGTTTGTGAGATACGTCTTGGAAATGACAAAAATCATACTGTATTGATAATTTTGTTAACAGCTGATATAGGTACAAATATACCTATTTCCGAACTGTCTTGATTGCTATTTCAAACCTTCCACAAACGATCGACTTTTAGATTGCTCTAAACTGAAACGTAAATCATATTTGCAGGTATCAGTTTGATCCCACCCCAAGCATTCATGACTCAATGTCAAACATCTGGAGAGTGCTGGTTTCAGATCCACAGAATGCTGTAAGTTGCTTTCCTTTCTTCTTGTACAGGGGATCAAAGACATTACTTTTTTGTGTCAGTTAATTTGACTTGATGGGTCATGGGCAAAACACTACATTTCAGTAAAGTTGCTCCCGCTTGAAGCGGAATTGGGTAACCTATTTTAATTGGTGGCGGTAGCATATCATTTACAGTTTTTGTTTATCAGTGAATATTTTATACTTTAATTAGCGTGGAGAAAAATAGTATATTGCTCAAGTAGTGTCGAAAACTGCACTTTTCACACGAGTGAGCCATATGCCAATGACACAACCTCACAACACTGTAAAGAGTGATTTTCCTACTTTATCTACGACTGCAATTTTGCTTTATAATTTATAATTCATATTATAAACTGTAAGCAGGGCGTATGCAAAGTGCACTTTTCGCACGCTCTTTACAATATGCAATTTTTAATAGGGGATGTTCATTTGAAAACGTCAACTAGTTGGCTGTGAAATGTCAAATGAAAATGATGAGAGAACAAAAGTTCATTTATTTTGATTATGTCATCCTTTTCTGTCAAAAATTCACAGCCTTCGAGATGACGTTTTCTAATGAACACGGGATATTATAGTTTTCTCTTCTATACAGCTGGACACGTATTATCACGAAATTTTGAAAGACATACTAGCGAACATCAACTCTTCGCAGTACAGGGTGCGGCAGTCCTGTTGCCTCGCTTTGCAGGACTTTCTAAAGGGGTCACCGCATCGGTCTATTCATGATGCCGGTAAATATAATAATTCACTTTGCAATTGATTTATTGGTGCAGAAAAATGTGGAATTGCAAAACAAAAAACCTTTAAGATAGTTGGTAACCTAAGTGGAATCTTTTAGTTGATTATATGGACGAGCTCTGGACTAAACTATTCAGAGTGATGGATGATCATCACGAGGCCACTAGGACGTGCGCCAATCGAACGGCAAGGGTTCTGAGCAAAGTGGGTGGAATTTCAAATTTGTGTTTGTTTTCCTAAACATGCCTATTTCTTAGCTCTGCATCAGAGGCAGCGACTCCAGTCAAGGCAAAGCCGGCTTGAGAATGATAGAAGTCTTGCTGCCGATATTACTCAACACGGGAATAACCCATACAGTATCTGAAATCAGAATTGTTAGGTAATTATCAGTTGATGGTCCCATAAGTAAGGGTGAATTATAAAACTTCCATCTACTTTTATCACATCATCCTTTTCTGACAAAAAACTCATTGCCGGCTTGAGGACGTTTATTTATTGAACGTCGCTGACTAAAATATCAATGTTTGTTTACACTTTACACTGTGTGCTTCGGCTGGTGACAGGAGGTCACAAACTTACATATGACTTGCAGCTTACAGACTATCTCAGAGTTGGTCAATTCAGCGGGTGATCAAATAAAATCCTCCCTACCTAAACTAATTCCCGCCCTGTTGCAAGCCACTGGCGAACTGGAGTCGTCCAAACTTTCCTATTTGAGTACCATGATGGGAGCGCAGACCGAGACGCAGGAAGCGATAGACAGCGCTAGGGCGTCTATTGCCAAATCGCATTTTGCTACAGAGACTGTATCTAAGGTAAGGTCAAGTAAAAGATAAAGTTTTTGCAAATAAACTATTTTACACACAAACTTTTCAGTATTATATCATTAACTAGACCAGGGACAATAAATTTTACATTTTCTTCAAGTCTAGGTCTCAAACTTTGCACTAGCTCTAAAAATAGCCGACTTTCTCTATGTGTCTCTTCGTTACGTTATGGCATTTGTCAAAAGAGATATAGACAACTTGGCTGCCATTTTTAGAGCTGGTGCAGCTTTAGTGCGTTCCAGTCGAAATAAGTTGTTTAACATTACACTAAACACCTCCAAGTGTTTAGTGTCCCAGTATCAATGACAACAGTGTGGTTGTGTGGGATGAGGACCAAATAACAACTTCAGTGTGTTATCAAATGGCCGACATTTCGAACATATATTTTGGTCTTTATCAAAGCTGCAAGGGGCCATAATAAACACAGTTTAAAACATTAATCATAGAGGTTAGTTTAAAAAACATATTACACACGACAAATATCAGAGTGAATCACTACATATAATCCATTCAGTTATTTTTGGCATCAACTCATGCCTAGGAATATCTCCAGTATAACATCGATTGCGATTGTTTGTTTACTTGTCGTCAAAATAAATTTGTCAAGATGTGTCATTAAAATTTTGCGGTTGCCGATGTTTTTTTTACACATAACACGTGCGTTTTGTATTTTGTTATTAAAAAAACTGTATTATCCAAACAAAAAGATGCCAAAAGTAAATAACACTAATCAATAACCATAAAAGTGACTCCAATTCAGAAGTGACCTCCCCCAGAAATGCCTTCTATGACCTTGCCTAAGTTTCCAATATTTTTAGGGTAAGCATTAACCCTGGTCTGCTCTATACCAACATTTTTCAGTTATTGGATGTTTGAGAACTGGAAATAATACTTATGATTCCAATGAATCCATGCTAAAATGTGTGATATCAGACACGACACCCGAAAACAATGCAATTTTAGAACTATTAATACGTAAGTAGATAGGTACCTAAGCTTACGCAGCCATTGTCCCATTTTCATGCTTTCAATTGCCGATGACAGACACATCATTCGTCCTGTCCTTCCGTAACTGTATTCTACCTTTCTTTTTATCCAAATAGCAAACTTCTTATACATATTATCACTTGCATTTTTGTAGGGTGCATATACTGCTGATACCACATTCACATTATAAGCTTATTAGCCTCAACTATTATGGTTGTGAAAGATTCATTTTTAAAATACATTAATAAAATATAATATTCTTGCTAGCGTTGAGCCCCGGCTCAATTTTTTTACTTGATTCTAGGTTAGTAGGTAATCATTATTATTAAAAGTTTGAACTAATGAAGCCATCTGGCAACTATGTGAGCAAAACAGTAAACAATAACCTCAAACTAATTGTTAATCACTGTCACTGTCACTCATGTTATACCGGGTGAAATATGTCAGATATCCAACGCCTACTTGACGACAGAAATAACTGAATGGATAATATAATATAATGATTATAACTAATCTTTGTAAGAAATCTTTGTAATTCTAATTGCACTTATATTGTAATGTTTTTACTTACGCACCGAAATTGTAACTGTGATCGATATTTTAAATTGGGCTTATTGCTCCTTGTAGCCTTGATGAAGACCGAAATATGTGGCCGAAACGTCGGCGATTTGATAACTGACTGAAGTTGTTTTCTTCTTTCAAAATTCGATTTTCCTTATTCGTAGAGTCTACGTTACGCCGACGCATCCATGCTGGACGAACTAATTCCCAAAGTCATTGAACTGATGAAGGGCACCGTGGGCTTAGGCACGAGGATCGCGTGTGCTCATTTTATCACTTTGCTGGTTGTGCAGTTGGGCTCGGATGTGCAGCCTTTTGCCGGCAAGCTTTTGTCCGGTTTGGTCAACGGCTTGACCGACAGGAATTCAGCTATCAGAAAACACAACGCCGTCGCCATCGGTCATCTGGTGGGCGTGTGCAAGGCGTCCAGTTTAGAAAAGTTGTTCGCCAAGCTGCAGTTATGGTACTTCGAAAGGGAAGGTAAAGTCAGAGGAAAAAAAAAAGTTGGGCTTCAGTAGACTCGGTTTGAAATTCTTCCTGCCACATAAACAATGTTACCACAAGTCCTAATGTTATAGAAAAAATATTTTGAAATGATTCTGGGAGGTCCATGCAATAGGTCGACTACAGTAATGGACAGGAGTTACGTCGGGTTTAACTGAAAGAGTTACAAGCATATTCTTTTCCAAATGTCAATTTCCTTGTCAAAGAGATCTGGGTAGCGGTTTGACAAAAGAAACTGTCGTCCTATCATCTGTAATGTTGACGCCGTTCACTCTTTTCTGTCTGGTGATGTCTAAAACCCTTTTTAGATTTAGAGCTCAAACTGAAGTTTAAACTGAACCTTCACAAGTCTAAGGGCGACTTTTACAAGTTCAAACACCAGACTTGATGTACATTGCATTGTTTACCTGACAGATAAACAATGCAATGTAGGTTATATCTGTAGTTTTATCTTCAATCTGCAGTTTTACTTGCACTTGTAAAAGTCACCCTTAGTTCTTATAGAAAAATGTAGAAAAATTGGCAAAATTTCGAAATTTTACAGTGGGAGTGGTTTTCACAGGATGCTGGACCCCCTTAGATGGATTTCGGTCGGGGGTGAGATCGCTAAAAAGGGCATCTTCTTGGGACCATTTAATCTCATAACATCTGACGTGCTCAGTGAATGTTTGAAAAAACTTGACAAATTTCAATCAGTTTTTATTAATTATTTCGGAAACTTGAAGACGGTCAGGTTTAATTTTTTTTGTAGAAAAACATAATATTCACATCTCGCGTAGCTCTATCCTGGGTGAGGTGGCATCATGTAGGGATCGGGTCTAAATTCAGTCCGTGGGTCTGAACATGAGAATGTACAAAGACACTGGCGGCTACAAATTCTGGCAAAAAGGTATTTTTTTGTGGATTTATTTGAAATGTGTTCATTGAAAACGTCTTCTAGTAGCTTATAAAATGTCAAAAAAAAAGGATAAAGAAACAAAAGTCCATTTACTTTAATTAACTACCTAGGAGATATGGACAGAGCCAATAAATTCCGTAAAAATAAAAATCCAATAAATGGACCGTAAGTCGGCGATTTTTAAGGTACCCATAACTTAGTTTCTTCGCTACAAACTCTCAATATTTTGTCATTGTCGTGGAACTCGCACAATTGGCGACACCAACGGTGACGTACGAAGTTAAAAATTGACTGATATAAAAAGTGCTCTAAGCTAAGACTAGTCCCATCCTTTGTTTTCTTGATAAGAATGTAAGGATAGCAATACTCTAAGAGCGGTCTCCCGAAAACGCTATTTATTATAATAAAGAAAGTCAGAAAATCAGAAAACGTCTGGCATACGTCGGTGCTTGGATGGTTGTTTTGACAATAAAGGGTGCCACAAGAGAGATAAGTTTAACCGTAATGTAGAAAGAGAGAAAAAAGAATATTGGAGGTCTTGGAAACAGCGTGTATTTCGGCGACGTATAGCCATACTTGGGTCTAGTAGTTCAAAGTCACTCGTTAGATACATCAATTGGCAAATCACAACTTCAAATGATTTGTCGACAAGACGTCAAGTGACGTCAATTCAAGCGGATTTTGCTGCCACTTTTAAAGTATCAAATGCGAAAAAGGGGGACCAAAACTGTAAAATAGGAAGGTCTTTCCAGATGTAATATACTAACTAATTGACTTTAATTATTACGTTATAAGAGAATCGATTATGGTACATGCTTCAAATTTTGGTGGTTGGTTCTTACGGGGGTTTCATAAACCGTGGTGTAGTCGCCGTAGCTATCATAGCTACGGTAGCTGAGCCACATTATAATTGAATCAACGGTTTATGGTAGATGGTTCATATTTGGATGGTAGATATCTATGGGGATGCAAAGAAATGTGTCATAGCGACGGTAGTTTTATCTTGCCTGATATGTGCCTGCTTCACACCCATCACCCTTTTAACCTACTGTCGCCATTCTTTTTCCCTCTCCTCTTAAGATACTACCAGAATATTATTGAACTTGTCGGTATGTGCGCGACAAAAAAGATCGCGGATTCTCTTGGTGATGTAGCACCTGGTTAAGTTCTTGATCACCCAAGGCGTTAAGCACTAGCTCAATGAGTTTTGTGTAAGACAGTGCTGATTTGGCTTCTTTAAATGTCAAGACTTGGCGTTAGTACCCCATCTCGCACGTCCACATAATACCTAAATGTTCCTTTTTGGCCAAATCGTCCAAAGTAACGGTTACTTTCGCTGAAGCCCCCCTGTTTAGCCTCCTTTTAATAACTGAGCAGTTTCAGCTGCCCTTTAAGGAACGTCTGCAGAATATCACCTTTGTTCAACGTTGCTTAGTAACTGCGCAAATTATCCAACTCGAAAAACTAACTGACTAAATGGCGAGTGTTTATTTAGAAATGTCATCTAGTTGGGTGTAAAATGTCAAAAGAAAAGAATGAAAAAACAAACGTTCGTTTACTTTGACTATGTCAAAAATTTATGGCTTGCCGGATGACGTTTTCTAATGAACACCCCGTACTTCATTCTTGCCAATTTTACCGCACCTGATGCACATATTAAGTATAGACTAAACGCCATCCAACAAATAATCTTGATGGAGATGCATCATAAATAAATATCGAATCATCGACCATTTTCTGAATAATAGTGGAAGTTTCTATTTTGTGGTTCTTCGATGGGTCTTTGGGGTGTAATAATTATTCATTTAGTTTCTGCTCTTTTCAGACGATTCCATTAGGTCGGCAATAGCTCACACGATACAGGCGATAGGCATCCATAACCAGGAGGTGATAAAAACGTACTCGAAAACCATTTTGCCTTTGGTATTTTTTGCTACTCACGTAGAGAAAAATCCAGAAACGCAAAACACTTCGAACATATGGCAAGAAATCTGGTCCGAACATAGTCCAGGTGAGATCATCAAGTATAATTTTAGTATGTTTTGGTTTTAAGGATATATTTTTATAAATATGTTTATGTTTCCACATCAGCACACATTCTAAAACAAATTTACCCACAAACAAAAATATGTAGAAGCACGTCGCAAGTCTTCAATTCTTCTTCTGTAATTCCTTAAGACTTATGAAACACCTGGTTCGCATTTTTGGAATAAGTCACGCTTATTGCTATAAAGCCACCCTTATTTTATAAACCACTAATTTAAGGAACCGAAAGTGGAATCCGCAACAACATAGAACCTATCTGTGATATGCTGAAACAGGCACTAGAATCCCCGTCTTGGACCCTTAAAGCTCAAGTAAGTTAATTTCCTTATTCAGTACGTGTTTTAAAAGAATGACATCAACTCTCTTATAAAGGCAGCTAATGCAGTTACAACTGTAGCAAATAAACTTGGCTCAACGATGGAAGTACAACACAGCAACTCCATTTTAACAATCCTACTGACTGGTTTAACGGGGAAAACTTGGAAAGGGAAAGATAAGCTTCTGAAAGCTTTGTGCAGCATTTGTTCTAACTGCAATAAGTACGTTTGGAACACTATAATTATAGGCTTTTCTAAAATTAGCAATTCTTTAAATGCCTTTAAAATATCTGTATCGAGACTATTTTTTGTCTTGTGAGGCTACCCTTAATAGTATGACAATATTTTATTCTTTGAAATGATTAACCACTAAGAGGCTTTTAACAATTTAATGCTTTCTTAGAGATTCGTTGAAGGATAGCGGCGAGGTTAGTGTAAGTACGATTATAGAAGCCGCGTGCAGGGAAGCGAGAAAACAGGAGGTTGTCTATAAATTGGCCGCTCTGGAGTGTTTAGGAGAGGTGGTTTCTGCTCTGGAGGTCGATTCGTTCGAACAAGTTTACGAAATTGTTAAAGGCGTCTTGCAGAGCGACGAAGATAAAAATGAGGACGAGGATAACGCCAAAGAGCACAGGGAGAATCAGATCAGTCTCAAAGTAATTGCATACGAAACTTTAGGTTAGTGTTTTTTTAATTTTTCGTAAAGTACTCAGACATTGTGGAACGAGGATATAGTTTTCATGCAGCTTTCATTATTTTCAGGAAAATCCTGGCCAGAGAATAGCTCAAAAACGCAGGAAAAATACCAAAATCTTTTCGTAAGCCATTGCGTAGAGGCTTTGCCGAATGTAACTCGAGCGGTTCAAATAGGCATCCTAACTGCTCTTTATAATTTCGTTAATAAGCTGTACTTACTGCAAAAGGACGTTTTGAATGAGGCGGAGAAATCGGATCTTCGAACAATTGTCGATAAGATATTAGAGGCCATAACTTACTCTTTCAGTAAGTATATCTTTTGTTATAATTTTGAAATAAAACTCGCACAGTTAACTACTACCTGAACTACTACCTAACCTGAACTAACCGAAACTGTTCTTTGCTACCCCTAAATTTTCAATTATTCTAAGAGTTGAGCTTAATCTTTATTTAAAAACTCAGTTTCCACATGATTATCAGAAAGAACGAAGAAATCCCTACATAGAGCGCCACTGCAGTTAAAAGGTTTTCTTGTTGTTTGTAATACCCCGTGTTCATTAGAAAACTTCATCTAGAAGGCTATAAATTTTTGACAGAAAAGGATGAATTGATGAAAGTAAATGGATTTTTATGCTTTCAGCATATTCTTTTCACATTTTGCAGTCAACTAGATGACCTTTTTAAATGAACGCCTCCTATAAACTACGCTCTTACTTTGACTTCACATGGTTTAAACCAATTAAGACTATCCACCCGTTTTCTCCAAGCTCTATACTTGAGTGTTTCAATCCGTAAATTGCCTTAGAGACCAGCAAGCACCTTATGGCAACTTGTAGACTTTAATTTCTTTTTCGTAGACTCCTTCTTCTAGAATTTACTTACTTACTCCGTAGCGTTACAGCCCCTGATGGGCTCTGGCTGACACGGCGACTTGCCTCCCGGGTTGGTTTCCCTTTTTTTAGTTTCCTTTTCTCCTTTTTTTTTTCCTTTCTCCTTGGTGAGTGGTTGTAGCTTCGGTTTGACCTACTATTTTTATTTTTTAAAAAACTTCTACACTAGCATATAATAAACAAAATAATTTACATTAGCTCAAGTGAGTTTCTGCGTACTTTCTTATGGTCTTTTTTGTGAAATTATTGGTATACCTTTTGTTTTTTTTGTAATTGTCCACTAATTGCATTGCTTGTGTGATCACGCCCTGTTTGTGTGTGTTTGATTCTTTTTTAGCCCTGAGGAAGGCTCAATATAGAGCCGAAACGTTGCCGTATCGACAAATTGGAAGTTTTATTTCCAGTCCTAAACCTGTTACCTTTCACCATTGACTTAGATAGGACGTGTATACTGTAGTTTTTGAAAAGAGTGGGGGACAGCGCGTCACCCTGCTTCAGTCCCGCTATTACCCTGTATACGCTCGACATATCTCTCCCAACTTTTACTCTGCATCTGGACTCTTGTACACAAACTCTGGTTAGTCTTATAATTTTATGAGGTATCCCGAATTCTGCCATCGTCTTCCAGATCTTAACTCTTTTCACACTATTTTTGATTGCCTGTTGAAAATCTATAAACAATTGGTGTAGCTGCCTATTAAATTCCCAGCTTTTTTTCTAGTAGCTGTCTAATTGTGAACAGTTGGTCGGTTGTTTTGTCCGAAAGTCACACTGATAATCTCCTATTATTTCCTCTGTGAATGGGGTAGTTTTTGACAGAACTATATTTAATAGCACTTTGTATGCTACGTCTATAAGCGATATTCCTCTATAATTTTTCCAGAGTTGGCAAAAAAAGACGTTTTTCTCTTTTTGGACAGGACAATGGTCGAAAATGGTTAAAACCATTTTTGGCCACTGTCCAAAATTAAGTTTACATTTTACCGACGCGTCCTTTACAAAACGGCCGATCCAAGTACCAGTGAGGTGAAAGTTCGGATAATTAAACATGAATCATGGGTTCCTAAGTGCCTACTTTGTAATGTTGACTTGTGTTGTGTTTGTATTTATTATAAGAAATGTTCATGAAGATTTTAGTTCACTATCATAATGTTGATAATGCTGATATAGGTAATCATTATGGGCATTTTGGACATTAGTGGCCAAAATACGATTTTGACCAAGACAAAAAAAAAACAATAAAAACCAGTGGTTAAAACCACACTGTCCAAAATTAGCCAACCTTGAATTTTTGCATTCTTTATCCTTTTTTGCGTATGGGGATTATTATGCTTTCCAGTCTTCTGAAATCTTCTCGTTTTTCCAGATGGTTATTATGAGTTCGTGTAGTTGGGATGTTACTGTGTTTCCGGCGTGTTTCAGGAGTTCAGCGGTTATCGTGTCTTTACCAGGAGATTTATTTTTTTTCATCTTTTTTATAGCGTCTTCAATTTCCATTCGAGAATGGTATTCGTCTCGTATTTCCGCAATTTGGAAGCTGGCCGGTTCTTCGTTGTCTGTCTCACCCTGGTTAAGTAGTTGTTCAAAGTACTCTTTCCATGTTTGCAGTATTTGGTCTTGCCTGGTTATTAGATCTCCGTTGACGTCCTTGATGATTTCTCTCCTTAAGTATCCTCTCAAATTTCGGATCGTACCAGTTGTTTCTATTTTTGTTTCTTGGTTTTATTCCCACAGTCACATTTGCTGCCCCTATGATTGCTTCGGATAGTACTTTCCATCTCATGTCGGTGCATGATGCACTGATAAAGCCACAAAAAGGCTGAAGCTGGAATGTCTAACTATGGTGCTAAAGTAATCGATCCCCTCTTTTTGTTTATATCCCTTAGAGACAGATCTAGCATAGATCTAGGATAGAAAATTTCCTTCATCATTCATTATTTTGTTTATACACCTGCACTGAACACAACCCAGTTTACTGGTGGATCGACTAGCTCCAAAGAATTTGTTTCCTCCAGCATAGCTTTCTTTATTTTGCCTCATTGCCCCAAAAACCAAGTGTTTTTTTTTTGAGATTTATGTATGTGGCTCATAAGTCATCTGTTCAGAATCTTGAGTGTTCAAGTATGTAACAAAATAATCATAATTATTCAGCTTTTTTAGTCTTTTCATAGTCACTCTTTTATAGTCTTTTCAGATTTGATCTCTGTTCTGATATACCTATTTGCATTTTGACCACGAGTTTGTGGCTACGTCGTATCGGAAAGAGGGAAGTAAGTTCTTCAAGGCTTGGCCGAATCAAAGGCGTGCCACACTTATATATTTTAACGTCAAAACGTCAGTCGCCCTTTGTGTGTGTTCATTATACCCTGCTAAAAAATGTATTGGGCAGCCTTTTTGTCCCAATTCTTTATATTATTCTTTAGGAATATGAAGCATAACACAGCTACCAAAAACACGTAAAAGGTCAATATTCGCTTCTCCATATAACACTTTGCCCTCAACGGGCTATTTTGTTTTGTTGGATTTCTGGTAAATAATTCTGTGGCCTTTTAAAAACTTCTGCAACACTTCACTCTTATATTTTAGAAAACGTGTGATGGAACACGTCGTGCTACAGTAATCTATAAAGAGTAAGTGGTCATCAATTTGTCGATCAACCCATCTGCATACCAGTTTCGGGGTCTACCCCTCATCAGTACAGCTTCGGCTGGTCTGGAACACTTTTCAAAAGTGTGTTTTGTGTTTCGAAATTAAAAATTTTGTATGACCATTCGGACATAATAACTTATTGCAAAGAAAGCTTCTGCTGGGAATCGAACCAAGACCTTCGACTTTCCGGGCGGATGCTCTGAGCCATGGAAGCCTAAGTGTTTCTTCAGTAAAAACCAGTTCGTATTAACTTTGTTGGGTGTTAGAAGGGAAGGGGAATGCATTCACAACCAGAGATCGTCGAGTTTCGTTTCCTCATTAAGCATCTATTTAAATCTATCATGAAATATAACGGTGGTCCATTTAGTTTGATAATAAGTAATGTTAAATCGTCATCCTAAAGCCTTGTTTTATAACCGTGGGTTAAGTAAGAGTAACTAGACATTATAAAACTGGTTATTACAAGACCGATGCCAGTATATGAAAATAGAACGCTTTATGTCTATTTAAATTGTTAGTCATAAATGAATCGTTGATTTTAGGTATCTCAAAACACACTAGGTTAAGAAAAGAAGCTCTTAATATAGTGTTTTGCCTTGCCACGAAATTGAAAGAAAAGGGAAACGAGGAAGAACTGAAAAAGCTGACCGAAATGTTTTCGAAGGCCTTGGAGAATTTATCAACCGACACTCAGCCTGAAATCAAATGTCGACTGCAGGACATAAAGCAAATTCTGCTTTGAGATGTGAGGTGTGATGGTGATTGATATTATTAATACATATTTTTAAGCAGCATTCTTGATGTGTTTTTTTAAGCAAACTGGCCCTTACCTTTCCTATTCTGACGATATCATCTCAAGCTTTATACTGTATCAACGTGGTATAATATTCGTGTAAGGGCAAAATTATTAGAGCATTAATCTAAATGCGAAGTATGCAGGATATATCTCGTGGTGTATACACTATGTTTTTGCAAAAATGTTAAAACATAAAAAATAAAATCAATTCAGAGAGATTAAAAGTGTACTTTTACCCTTGGATACAAAGTGGCGGATTCATTAGCTCAGGTGCACTCTTTTCCGGAAGGACTGAAAGTAAACATTTTATCCATCCGAGAAAAAAGTGACACTTTATTCCCGAAAATAAAAGTCAAAAAGTAGCTTTCCATTTTTGCAAAGTGCAAAAAAAAGGCAAGTGTACAGAGTAGTGCGATTTTTAAATCTAACAGAAGTTAAGATCTTGCGCTGTGGGGCACTATGTTGGTATATCTTTTGAAAACGTCATTTAGTTGGTTGTGAAATATCAAAGGAAAGACACATGACGTCATTTTGCCAGAATTGTAGTAAATATAACCTCACTTTAATAATTAATTATATAATGTTTGCCATAAAATTGGTCTTTATTTGCATTAATTATTTTAAATTCTACTAAGGCCTTTTTGGGGGATCCAAACTTAAAATTTAGTTATGTTGATATGACAAATACAATATATTTCTTGTTTTCAACCAATGTAGTCATGTGCCGCACGAAACCCATTGAAGGTAACCAGATGCCAAAAATAAGTGAATGGAATATGTAATAATTTAACTATTTAGCAATAGTTTTTTTTTAGTAACTCTTAATCTGCTTATTGAAAAATATTAAAATTTGGGATGCATGTGTCCCTCAAAACGTTTTACACACTTTTGCCAATCGGCACTGATCGGCCCTTAAATCGGCAAAATGCAACATACCCTATGCCTTTTACGCCTGGACCTATTCCAAGTTCTTTCTTGATTATTGATGAGTGGAACTAATAAGTGACAAAATTTATATTTTGTGATAATTAGCAGAAAGTTAATAAAACCATGAAATGCATAGACATGCACATAAAGACAGTCACAAAAAGACACTTTTGTGACTGTCTTTGATTCACACAAAATGACGAGCTTTATCACTTAACTTCCATTATTACTTCCACTACTCAGTTGGTTTTCATACAATTTAGAGTTAACAATCTTTTGTGAACTAGTCAGATCTTCAATATATATTGGTTCTTAACTGTGTATTATGTTGGTGTTTTTTTGCGAACGAACCTACCGAAACGCATTGCAAAAAGCGAGCAATCGATGAGTTTAATGTGGAATGCGCTGACGTCAGTTAGTAGGTAGTACGATTAGGTGAACAGTGTCGTCGGGAAGATCTTGGTGATCGTTGAACGGGATCTCTACATAATTAAGACATGAAGTGTGATTTTTCGATCTGAAAGTGTGGACTAATCGGCAAAATATTCGAAAAGTGTCCCTTAATAATTGACCATGTCAGATTTGTACGGGTTGAAGCCTGTTTCCAGTTTGCATTGTAGTGTATCACATTCAAGGAGTCCATGCATTCTGGAGTAATCTGGAGATCAGGTTAGTTAAATCCTTATACAGAACACGGATACTTGAATTTTCTTTTGTAAAATGCCGAAAATAGAGAGCCTCTAGAACATTCCAAAACTCGGCTCGCCTCGTTTGTTAAACTGTTCCCTTGCGAGAGAAAATGCTTTTTTACGATTTAACTAGAACACTACACTTTTTCTTCGACCATGCTAACATTAGATCCTCATTTACTTTAAAAATAATCTCTATAGAGTATTTCTTTCGAAAATTAAGGCGCGTTTATTGTCAAAATGCCGATTATTCATTCGAACGCGCGCCTACTCGACGTGCCATGCGCCGCCGCCATGCTACGCATTCGGCAAATATTCTGGCAATTATTATTAAATAATTGGTTTAGTTAGTTATATTACGCAATATAATAGTAAATTTACGAAATTTGATAACAAATTATAGTTTTAAACTGGGTCTTTCAGTGCCTATTACCCATTCAGTTATTTTTGTCATCTAGTTACCTTTGAAACCTTCATTTTTCTTATACCCATCTCCTTTTAGCACATGTTGAAAAGATACGATAAAAATGTCAAAGTCAAATTTCCAACGCCTACTAAGTAGTCCCTGTAAGGGAGAACATGTTTTTGCGTGATATTACCAGTTTCCATGGTGTTTAACAAGACTATATCAGTAGAATCGTATTTAATTGGCGATATACAGGCGAAATTAGAACAACTTACAAGAGTCGAAAGTTAACGCTATGGGATTTTTTCTCACTAGAGGCGAAAGTTACGTTATCGGCTAGGGCAGCATATGACGAAAGTTGTTTATTTTTACATGATCGTAGAAAAAGGTATGTAATAACTGACTAAAAAAACACCAGTAGTATTATACTCTATACAGGGCCGGTTGCGTGTTTATCATTATTACATGCGTTGTTTTCCACGGGCTTTATCGATGGGTGGCTGATATAAAACAGTACAATAAAAAAGCTGAGCTAACCTAAACTAACTAAACTAACCTGCGAGGGTCGCTTGTGTGTTTGAGAGCTGTCTATAAGGACAGAATAGGTTAGTTCGGGTTGGCTTAGGTTAAGTCAGATCAGTTCAGGTTAGTTCACGTTATTTTAGTTAGCCCTCTGGAGGGTCGCTTGTTTGGAGTGTTACTTTGATCAAATTAATAAAAAAAAAAATTTGGAAAAATTAAAATAATTAGATTTTTTATTAAAGAAAAATAAGAAAAAAATTATTTTTTTTTGCCTTTTTTAACTAAAATTGGGCTTAATTAACAAAAGTTTTTTGGCTTTTCTGTTAAAGAGGCTATGTGACACATCATTTTGATGAAATCTCCACTATGCAAATGGACAAAAATTGCTAGAACATCAGTTAGAAATTCTTGTAAAATCTTTTAGATTTGTTAGGTACCAAACATTGTAGACCCACCAGTAATGTCCTAAAAGAGAAATAAAAATAGTGAATTTTTGCATTTTATATCTGAAATTGGTAAAAAAATATTTTTCGCTGCTTTGAACTTTGAACTCTTGCTTGAAACATTTAAAAAAATTGAAAATAAATTGTAAGAAACCGCAAAAATTATAATAGTCGATCAAAGCTTTAATTTGACTTCTATATTACACACATATATGTACTTTCGACGGCCATCATTACACCAACTGGCCGTTGTTGCAAAATACTACAGAAAGTCTGAACTAACAGGTACTAACCTAAGCTAACCTGGACTAACCTGATCTAATCTAAAGTTACCAAAGCTGTCACGGGGGTTACTAAAATTACCAACCTCGTGACTAAACAACAAGCGCGGCCTCTTGTGTGTTGACCAATGATCTAGGAGATATGGATAGAGCCAACAAATGCCGATATTTCCATAAAATTAGTCTCGTTTTTTGGTTTCCATTTTTATGTTCTCATGACGTAATGTTGTCGTCAGCGCATGTCCTACAAACGTCATAGCAGATTAATTTTTTTTATTGTCGATTGTTTTTGATTTTTGTTACGTTGGAATTTAAGTTTTAGAAAATCTTCGAGCTAGGTCAGCTAAGGGCTAGGAGTCCTAGCGCTCTAGCTAGGAGATTAGATTGGAAATAAGAAGTAATACAAATAATGACAGTGGCAATTGTTTTGCAGTAATTTGACGTAAGACGTCATGGCGTCACCGAGACGTAATTTCCGGCGGATATCGTAAACAGTTTAAAGGTTCCCACTGTTAAAAAGGGGGAGCAAAACTATAAAACAGGAAGGGGTCTGCAGATTAACTCGATGCCGCCGCCGCTAGATAGATGACGATGAAATGTCAAGAACAACCAGCTAGTATATAATACATCTAGAGAGACCCTCCTTACAGTTTTGGTCCTCCTTTTTAGCAGCGGGTGCCTTAAAAATGGCGGCGATATCCGCTTGAATTGACGATATTTGATGTCTTACGTCAAATTATTTGAAGTTCCAATTCGCTAATTGATGTGCTATGGCGACGAAATTACATCACGGGTAAAAAACGGGAGCATTTTTAGAAAAATATCGTTATTTGTTGGCTCTGTCTACATCTCCTAGATCATTGGTCAAAAATGAAAAAAAAAGTAATTTATTCCTGTGCGTATTCCTTTTAAACCTTAGTAATAACACTTATCCAACTAATCTTGCTGCAAGTAAAACTTAGCAGTTAAAAAAACTTTTATCTATGAAGACGATCAACTAAAAATGTAATTCGAAAATTATGGCAGTGTTATTTTATTATATACCTATTAGCAAAATGGCGGCAACAATGCACCCTTAGAAAATGTAAACCAGAGGAAGTAGGATACGACGCCGGCGTCTGTTACCAGTTTGCTCCAATCTGTCAGGTGTGAAAATGCCAGTCACGTAGCATTGGTAATGTAGAATGTAGAAACATAAGAAAATATTTTATTAAAAATAATAATGAAACTAAAATACTATTTGTAACATTACTAATATTATTAGCAAACATCGACTTACTATTAAACAAATAAAAATAATTGTGAATTAATAGTCGTTGACACTCGTTGATAACCCTGGGATTACATCTCCTGCACCCCTGGAAAAACTGCTCAAAAATTTAAATAAAAAAACTGTCTACAAGTTACAGGATTAGAAAAATATTTCCCAAAATAGCATTATTGACTTCACTGCGGTATATACTAAATCGTATTTCGAAGATTTGGATGTAAAATAACTGGTTTTAGAGTGGAGGTTTTAGGGTGGAATTGTAGCTGAAAAACGCCATTATCTGTTTACCTGTGAAACGTAACTCCAGGCTCTTTTCTATAGCCGCTGCTTTTAAAACCGTAATCTTCACATTTCACCATTGTAAACAACACAATTATTTATAATATTAAGTCTTGCAAAATGCAATTTATTGCAGAAAAACACATAGCCAACAAAATGTTTAGTTTTCGCCTTAAACATGGCGTCTCATCATTTTTGGTAGAGGTGGGTTTTCACCCGGTTTTTTCATTTTTGAGGGTTTATTCCCTGCACACATCCGGGAAAATTCCGGGTTTATTCCATTATAACCTCTAAATTTAAATTTTTCAATACGCCTAACTCTTACCAATTAAGCAATAATTTGTTGGTTTGTGCAGCTTGAAGCTGTAACGCAGTGCCCCTCTGGGTCACGTGGTTGCGGTGTTGCGTTTTGGGAATCGGGAGTTTCTACGTCCCTGGTAGGAACCAAATCGCCTTCCATCCACGAGGGGCGCACTTCTCCCGAATAGGACCGTCTTTCCTCATTGTCCCTGAGGTCGCTAAATATGGGGATAATCGTTATTAATAATATTAATAATTAAAAATCTGTTGTTCAAAATTAATGAATGTCGGGATGCCAGCAAGTTATTAAATTATAGCAAATTTAAAGGAAACTTGCAAACCGTCTGATAAAAAGAAAAACCAATTTTAATGGACTTTAAAAAAATGTTGGGTTTGTCAGTGTTCGCTCAGGAACCTGGAATAAAAAACGGCGGACGTGAACTCTTCGCGACAAGCTCAGTGGTCCCCAGAAACGTGCTTAACGGGTACAAGATTTCTTACTAAAAAATAGAAATAAAAATCTAAACTACTACGGTTAGGAGTGGAAGGAAAACTGCCGCGAGATAACCTGGTCCTATTATTCTCGATCTTATGGCGAATAAAAAGTACTATACAAACACTATAAAATTCAACCTCTACAAGTGGGTACTACACTACAGATACCACCAAATTTCCGGGAATTTTCCAACGTCGTCCGTAGGATCAGCTAATTGCACTAAATGGCCTAGTTGTAGGAAAAGGGCAGAGGTGAGTCCACACTACAGGGCGCAACCGAAGACACTCGTGCGTAGCTCTTCCGTAGGCTAGCAAAATAGCGATTTAAGGCACTAATTAAACACAAGTAATTAGCGCGGCGGTTCGGACGTTTCGAAAAACTCGGATGCAAAAATAGGCGGTCAAAAAATAAATCAGAGCGCGACGATCTGAATTACCACGGGTTCAGCAAGCGAGTCTCTAAACCCACTTTCTCCTCGTCATTCCCGACCTTTTGGTACCGCCCTTGTACCATGCGAAGAAGGGTGCATCGTGCCATCATTGGCTAGAAGAAGAACGATAAATTACCTCCAGAAAGGCTGACGTTTTTGAACGAAATTTACGAAATTAACTTTTTCGGAAAATACTCAATATCTAAGGAAAAGAAATTTTGGAAAATCGGATAATTGTATAGAGCAATTTATGCTCTTCAAAATGACACCTCACATGACATACTTAAGTTAGCAAATAAAGTTTTTGATTTAACTTCGCCGTTAATTTCCTGGGCAGTCATTTATATTCAATGGAGGAGAAATTAAAAGCTCTATCTGATGAGATGATAAGATTTTAATTTCAATCAACGATATTCGCTAAATCGCTCTAATTACTATCCTGTTGCCTGGGTACCTCCCAGGAAGAAAAAAGACCGTTGAAGTCATAAATATCACTCAACAGTTGACGCTTTAATGGGCGGCTTTGAAGAGTCAGGAAGACGGACAATAAGTGTCATGTTTCCCTAAAATTGCGGGGTTCCATGTTTTTTTGAACTAGAATTCCCAAGAATGGCTGAAAGTGCCTGCCAAAACTCACAAAGGAAATGCATGGTCCCTTTGACAAAAATTAAGAATATTGGAACCAGATGTGCTTTATTGCCTGGCTGGTTTATTTAGAAAACAGAAAACTTTCCTAAACTTTAATGGTAAACGCTTCAAAAAAATGGCATACAGAGCTGCCTTGGGCCACATATGAACTTTATATGCAAATAGAGAGTTCAGTTTGCACAACAAAGCTTTTGATCAATTGACCAGTGGTTAGCTTATCAAAAAACAAGCCAGAATCTGGATTTATTGAATTCTAATCTAAAATCTAACCTTAAATTTTTAAACTGCCGGGTGCTTTCAAGAAAAGATGGGAAAAAAACCGGGTAAAAACCCTAAATTGGGTTTAAAGGTTTTTTGGGAATTTTCCCTTCGCCCATCTATAATTTTTGGTAACAGCTGCCCATATAGCGGAGAATTGCGCGTGCGGATTCCACTAGTTTTCATTTTCTGAGGGTTTATTCCCTGCACACATCCGAGAAAATGCCGGGTTTGTTCCATTATAACCTCTAAATTTAACTTTTTCAATACGCCTCACTCTTACCAATTAAGCAATAATTTGTTGGTTTGTGCAGCTTGAAGCTTTTGATCAATTGACCAGTGTTTAGTTTATCAAAAACGAACCAAAAACTAGATTTATTGAATTCTAATCTAAAATCTAACCTTAAATTTTGAAACTGCCGGGTGCTTTCAAGAAAAGATGGGAAAAAACCCGGGTAAAAACCCTAAATTGGGTTTAAAGGTTTTTTGGGAATTTTCCCTTCGCCCATCTATAGAATGCACCATTCCGCACAGCGGAATTGACCCAATGACTTAGGAGATGTGGACAGAGCACCAAACAAATGCCGATATTTTCCTAAAAATGGTCCCGATTTTTCGCAGGAAGTCCGCAATTTTTAACTTACTCGTGACGTAATATTATATATCTATCGTAAGGACACATAAATAAATTACACTATGAAAAATAGTAAGAACGGCAACACCGCAGCCAGTTTATTGATTATGAAGAACATATTTACTATACAAAACTATACATTCTACATTGGAAATTTAGCCTAAAAGCGACAATTTAGGAATATATTATAAATATATCTCAAATCAAACACGAAACATGATGATCAAGATTAAGTTTTAAGTTCCGTCTGACATAAAAAGGATATTTTCTCGATTTAGACTAATAGAGTGGTTAAGTTAAGTTAGTGACGTCAAGGGTTAACCTAATGACATCACGGTAATCTTTTATAACGTCAACGTGTCAACATCACTTCTGACTCCAATCGGTTTTCCGTTAAAGTTTAAGATATTTGTCAATCCACTCTTCTTGAAATCCTGGCATTTTTATGTGTTTTTCGTCAAAAAGTGTCCAGATCATATTGGTTACAAAACCACAATTCCTAGATTCAGCCCTTAATAAGGAATCAAACTGAGGAAAGTGGAGGAATTCTTAGGCTTTTATAATTTATCAAATTCAAGAAACACACTCCACAAAAGTTTTTTTTCATATTTACCTTCTTTCTATTTTCCAGATTCTTTTTATTTAGCAAGAAATTCCGAGAAGAAAAAACTCGCACTGACATGGTCGAGAACTTGGTGCCACTTTTTCTTTTGAATTTATACTCTTTTTCTAGGAAAAGGCGGTACAAAATTGGAAAGGAAAAGCAGAAATGTGCAGCATTTAGCGCATTCACTACATTTTTGATTTGACTGTAAATAAACGAAACATAAACAAACTTAACTAACTTAACTATATACATTATTATACATGGAAACAGGCAAACCATCTCCGGTGGCAGGTTAACTGGTCTAGTTAAGTTTGACGTCACGGTTTGGACCACGGATCAAGAAAATTCGAATGGTTAACCTGGTTTGAGTAGTTTGGTCGAGGAAATTTCCTTTTAAATAGGTTGGTCCACCATATTGCCTTGAGGGGCAAACGTGTCATATGACATAATTCTGAAATGATCAATTGGCGAATCAGGACGTTTATTTATTCTATAGGAAAGAGTGAAAGTGAAAGTGAGAATTTTGACAACCTTGACTGGTCAAAAAATTCTATTGACGGATTCCATTGGCCAGCGATTCTCATTTTCACTCTCCCGCCTTCCTATAGAATAAGCGTCCAGTCCGCCGTCACATACAGCGGAGCGGAACGGAGCAGAAATGTCAACTCCGTCACTACACATGTCAATAACGTCATTACACATATCAATAACGTCAGTACACATGTCAATTTCTATTTTAGCTTTTATCTGATTGGTTTAAATTCAACTGTCAAATTACGCTCCGTTCCGCTTTTAACCAAATTCCGCTGTTTGTGACGTCGCCCTCACGGTTTCGAATTATTTGACGTAAGTTATCAGATGACGTCAATTTTTCGGAAGTGAAGCCGTATTTCTTTAGTACCCAGACCCACTACTGGGGGCAAACAGGAAGGTCTCCAGATGTTTGTTGTTAACAATTGACCGAATTTATGAAAGTTCAAACCAAAAGAATTGTATATAAAGAAATAGTAAGTAAACGCCTTAATTCATGTGTCCATTTTCTTTGACAGAGCCGGTTATTTGATTATTAGGTGTATGCTATCTTGCGATTTATATAAAGAATACAGATCTTGTATTTGCGTATTAGCTCTCTGAATTTTGGTCTATAGCTGCAAGCTACGGGGTGTTCATTATAAAACTTCATCTAGCGGGCTATGAAATTTTGACAGAAAAGGGTGACATTATCAAAATAAATGGGCTTTTGTTTTCCATCCTTTTCTTTTGACATTTCACAGCCAACTCAATGAAGTTTTATAATGAACACCCCGTATTAAATATCTGGTATCCATCGGTCGTACTTATATACCCAGAGATTCGTTAGTGGCTCCTTTATGTAACCATGTTCTTCTTAATATTAAGGCCGCTTTACACTTCTGAAGGTTGCATTGAATATCTCATGTAAGTATCTCAAACTAGATAGACTTAGTGAGTCAATCATAAATTATCAGGTTTGCTTACTTCCAACATGCATATGGACCACAGCGGACGCGCGTCGCGAGGGGAATGAAAAAATGGCCGCCGAGTCGGGTAATCGGTGAAAACATGATGTATGCACTTACCAGTGATCCGAAAAATTTCTGTCCCACTTTTATAATTAGAAGTTTTTCATATACCACAATATATCACCATAATGATAAAATCTTTAATAAAACACCAAAAATCGTACACAACGTTCGCAAGCACTGTCTCAACTTCAAACACACAGGAAACACGTTTTGACGTTTTGTGGTTAACATCAGTTCAATGAAGTTGACGCACACATTGAATTGGCAGCACTGTTGCCAATTCGTCAATTAAGAAGTACGGCTACATTTGGCTACACAACATATAAACATATGGGTTGCGTAGTTGGACCCTGAGAGCGGGCAACATCGCACCGAACCTTTTCAGAAATGATGCCAGACAAGATTTTGTAAATAAAGGACTCTAGTTAATTCTTCCTCTGTGGTAGCAAGTTATGGAAAAATCGCAGACTGTAAAGCGACCCTTAGGACTCCCAGAATTTTGCATTTAAAAATGTTTAATGGTTTTTTCGGTTCTTATACAATGTGGTTTAAAATTCGATGTATACCCTCTCGGGAACTCCTAATTTGCTGACCCATAAGAAATCCATTTATTACGGAAAATTTTGCTGACCCGTCAAAAATTGTTGCTGACCGCTATGCTGGGTGATAGCTGAGAGTGTCCCACATATTATATGCGCATTTAGTAAACATCGGGTCGAAAATCACTTAGTTACGGCCCTGGAAAACTTTGAAAGTGAGATTTCTTTGCTGACTTGTTAGAAATTCTTGCTGACCTGTATACAGGATGATACCTGAGAGTGTTCTACATATAATATACCAATTTAGTAAACATCGGGCCGAAAATCACTTAGTTACGGCCCTGGAAAACTTTAAAAGTGAGATTTTCTTGCTGACCCGTTAGAAATTCTTGCTGACCGCTATGCAGGGTGATAGATGAGAGTGTCTTACATATAATATACGAATTTAGTAAAGATCGGGCCGAAAATCGCTTAGTTACACCCCTGGAAAACTTTGAAAGTGAGATTTTTTTGTTGACCCGTTACAAATTCTTGCTGACCGGTATAGAGGGAGATAGCTGAAACTGAATCACACATTATGTACGAATTTCATAAACATCGGGCCGAAATTCACTTAGTTACGGCCCTGGAAAATTTGAAAGTGAGATTTCTTTACTGACCCGTTAGAAATTCTTGCTGACCGCTATGCAGGGTGATACCTGAGAGTGTCCTACATATTATATACGAATTTAGTAAACATTGGGCCGAAAATCACTTAGTTACGGCCCTGGAAAACTTTAATAGTGAGATTTTTTTGCTGACCCGTTAGAAATTCTTGGTGACCGGTATACAGGGTGATACCTGAGAGTGTCCTACATATTATATACGAATTTCATAAACATCGGGCCGAAAATCACTTAGTTACGGCCCTGGAAAACTTTGAAAGTGAGATTTCTTTGCTGACCCGTTAGAAATTCTTGCTGACCGGTATACAGAGAGATAGATGAGAGTGTCTTACATATAATATACGAATTTAGTAAACATCGGGCCAAAAATCGCTTAGTTACACCCCTGGAAAACTTTGCAAGTGAGATTTCTTTGCTGACCGGTATACAGGGAGATAGATGATAGTGTCTTACATATAACATACGAATTTAGTTAACATCGGGCCGAAAATCGCTTAGTTACACCCCTGGAAATCTTTGAAAGTGAGATTTTTTTACTGACCCGTTACAAATTCTGGCTGACCGGTATACAGGGAGATAGCTGAAACTGAATCACACATTATGTACGAATTTCATAAACATCAAGCCGAAAATCACTTAGTTACGGTCCTGGAAAACATTGAAAGTGAGATTTCTTTGCTGACCCGTTAGAAATTCTTGCTGACCGGTATACAGAGAGATAGCTGAGACTGAACTACATATTATGTACGAACTTCATAAACATCGGGCCGAAAATCAATTAGTTACGGCCCTGCAAAACTTTGAAAGGGAGATTTCTTTGCTGACCCGTTAGAAATTCTTGCTGACCTGTATACAGGATGATACCTGAGAGTGTTCTACATATTATATACGAATTAAGTAAACATCGGGCCGAAAATGACTTAGTTACGGCCGTGGAAAACATTAAAAGTGAGTTTTTTTTTGCTGACCCGTTAGAAATTCTTGCTTGACTTGTATACGGGGTGATACCTGAGAATGTCCTACATATTATATACGAATTTAGTAAACATCGGGCCGAAAATCACTTAGTTACGGCCCTGCAAAACTTTGAAAGTGAGATTTCTTTGCTGACCCGTTAGAAATTCTTGCTGACCGCTATGCAGGGTGATAGATGAGAGTGTCTTACATATAATATACGAATTTAGTAAACATCGGGCCAAAAATCGCTTAGTTACACCCCTTGAAAACTTTAAAAGTGAGATTTTTTTGCTGACTCGTTACAAATTCTTGCTGACCGGTATACAGGGAGATAGCTGAAACTAAATCACACATTACGTACGAATTTCATAAACATCGGGCCGAAAATCACTTAGTTATATAGTCTCCGTGCATGCCGGTCAGCAAGAATTTCTAACGGGCCACCAAAAAAATCTCACATATTATGTTTTCCAGAGCCGTAACTAAGTGATTTTCTACCCGATTTTTATAAAATTCGTACATAATATGTAGTCCAGTCTCCCTGTATACCGGTCAGCAAGAGTTTCTAACGGGTCAGCAAAAAGATCTCACTTTTAAAGTTTTCCAGGGCCGTAACTAAGTGATTTTCGGCCCGATGTTTACTACATTCGCATATAATATGTGGGACACTCTCAGGTATCACCCTGTATACCGGTCAGCAAAAATGTCTAACGGGTCAGCAAAAAAATCTCACTTTTAAAGTTTTCCAGGGCCGTAACTAAGTGATTTTCTGCCCGATGTTTACTAAATTCGTATATAATATGTAGGACACTCTCAGCTATCACCCAGCATAGCGGTCAGCAAGAATTTCTAACGGGCCAGCAAAAAAATCTCACTTTTAATGTTTTCCAGGGCCGTAACTAAGTGATTTTCGGCCCGATGTTTACTAAATTCGTATATAATATGTAGGACACTCTCAGGTATCACCCTGTATACCGGTCAGCAAGAATTTCTAACGGGTCAGCAAAAAGATCTCACTTTTAAAGTTTTCCAGGGCCGTAACTAAGTGATTTTCGGCCCGATGTTTACTACATTCGCATATAATATGTGGGGCACTCTCAGGTATCACCCTGTATACCGGTCAGCAAAAATGTCTAACGGGTCAGCAAAAAAATCTCACTTTTAAAGTTTTCCAGGGCCGTAACTAAGTGATTTTCTGCCCGATGTTTACTAAATTCGTATATAATATGTAGGACACTCTCAGCTATCACCCAGCATACCGGTCAGTAAGAATTTCTAACGGGCCAGCAAAAAAATCTCACTTTTAATGTTTTCCAGGGCCGTAACTAAGTGATTTTCGGCCCGATGTTTACTAAATTCGTATGTAATATGTATGACATTCTCAAGTATCACCCTGTAAACCGGTCAGTAAGAATTTCTAACGGGTCAGCAAAAAAAACTCACTTTTAAAGTTTTCCAGGGCCGTAACTAAGTGATTTTCGGCCCGACGTTTACTAAATTCGTATATAATATGTAGGACACTCTCAGCTATCACCCAGCATAGCGGTCAGCAACAATTTTTGACGGGTCAGCAAAATTTTCCGTAATAAATGGATTTCTTATGGGTCAGCAAATTAGGGATACCCTACACTCTCGAGTATGTATAAAAGCGGCTTTACCCTGAAGTTTGACTTCAAAGAAATGTCAGAAATTAATTTGACCACATTTTACCTGTAATCATTCATATTCTTGGATGTCCAAGTTTTGTTTTACACCTAATCAAAGTTTTAAGTTAAAGCTGACAATTATCTGTTTTGCCAACATTAAGGAAACAAATGATACCGATTTTCTTTGTTGAGTGTTATTTGATATGTATTTTAAATTTTCTAGTTTGGCTTTAATTTAAATTTTACTCATATATTGTATTGAAATAAAATGTTTGGAATCCGAAAAATTGAACATCCTCGAGTAAGAGCCGCTAAATTAAAACAAAAGAAAGTTGCTCTTCTGGGCATAATTATTGCTACAGCTTTAATGGTTGAAGTAGAACCAGTCAAAATTCAAAGAAGGTGGGTTACACCCTGGTTAGAAGACAAAACAATTAAATCTGCATTAAAAATGTTGAAAGAGGACAAGATCCTGCACAAGTCTTCTGTGTTGGTAATACCAAATCAGGAAATGTGATGTCAAAGAATGGGAAGAAATTAGAACAGGTTCTATTTCGTGAATAATTGGACCTACAATTATGTGATGCTAAATTTGAAGTCCAATTTTGTTTTACACCAGTATAATTTGGCCTTGAATCTGCTTTGATGTCACTAATTGGAGGTCAAACTCTCGCTGTAAAGCCGGCATAATTTGGAGTTCGTTAGAAAACGTCATGTACAAGGCTATGAATTTTTGACAGAAAAGGATGACATAATCAAAGTAAATGGACTCTTATTCTTTCATCCTTTTCTTCTGACACTTCACAGACAACTAAAGGATGTTTTTAAATAAACACTCCCTATTTTAAGTGCGTATTCTCTGTTTTAATTTTTCTCATTGATTCTCGAGTCGAATGAGGAATTATGTAAATTCTGCTTAAAAGTTAAAACAAAAACATAAAAAGTTAGGCATCAGATGGAAAAATCGCAGACTCTAAAGGGACCCTTAGGTATTCCTTTGTCGGTTCTTATACGGGGTGATTCAAAATTTAATTAAAAAAAAAAATAATTTAATGTACCTAATATATGTTTAAACTGCATATTCTCAGAGTTAAAATTAGACTTTTTCTATAAGCAAATGTCCATAATACAGAATGTTAATGTAACTTCAATTCTACTTTTAATTTTGGTAATTAAGTTACATGAAATAATTATGTTTTCTATTTTACCCAAAAACGGTGGCAGATAGGACAAAACGTCAATTTTTGCTTATGCATTATGTGGTTGTACACGATGCGTCGGGATTTCATCCTGTATAAAGGAGAACTTTGGCTCTACAAACAAACGGTACCCACAATTCTATTAATGTTCCCGTTGCCTTCCCACACGATTATGCTAATTCTAATTTAAGGGAAGTCTAGTCCTCTAGGGATGCGTACCCCCGTACCCCTGAAACTCCTTCTATATAGTCGAAGCTACGCTCCTGACTCGAAGCTGAACTCGGAAGTCCTATTACTGTAAGAAGGCAAAGTTAGTTGGAAACGGTCAAAGAGTCGACTGCGAAAGTAAATAACAGGTTATATTCAGATCTAGTTTAAACTAGCCTGAAAAGAGAAAGGTCGGAAAGTTAGCGAATTGTAAATAAAAATAGGTTTAAAAGGGTCTGCGTCTGATTAACTGCTTTAATTAGAGTTTGTCTAATTACCGGTAGCTCTTTTTAGATATAAAGCACGATTACGTGAATGGGTTTTAAAGCGGAAGAAATTGGTTTAAGTAGTGTAAGACGTGACAACAAAAGACGAAACTCGAGACTGTTTGACAAAGCCTGCTTGTATCAAATACCTACAAATTCAAGATTTCCAGGAATCGAACAAATAGTATAGAAGCAGCAGTAATAATACTAATGGAATCCTGAATGGTATTTACACAGTTTTTTTTAACTAAACAAAATTAGTGTTTTTTTCAACAATCATTTATTTTTTATATTATTATTTGAATTTAATATTTATTGGAGTCGAAACCCCTAAGGGCTGAATATTTCTGGCTGACTGCCGTGGCAGAAATTTGTCACGTCATATGCGAAGCAAAAACTGGATATTTTCTCGGAAATACACGAGGCGCTGGGGTCGTTTATCAACTTTTTGTTTAGGGAATATGGCATCTGTTCTCTTATTTGTTCTCTATTGAGGGCAAGAAACTTTCAAGTTCACACTCATAGCGGGATCATATCTAAAAATGTGCCCCTGCGGTTGTTTTGTAATGGCTGCCAATACTTTGCGAGTTCAATCTTTCCTTGACAAATATAATATTTTTGCGAAATAAATCTTCACTTTAATCTTCCCTGTATATGAAACTTTCTTTTACTTTACTGCCACCAACAGCTGCTTTCTATTCTAGAGGCGGACGCACGACGCAAAATAGAAATATGTATTTTAAAGTTTTATAATACATAAATAAAGCAGCTTTATGGTATTTGGAACTCAAAGTTTTTAAAATTCGAATAACTCCTGAAATGTAATTTTTAAGTGTAAGAGGATCTGCGCCTTTCGGGAAAAAATGCTATGGAAAGTTTTCTCACATAAGCCCTATTTATAGGATTACCAGATCCGCGGTATGTAAATAGTATATTTGGCCTTCGCCATTCTGTCAACAAATTGTTAAAATTAGTATTATTCACTTTGGTAGTGATATGCTAGTGATATGAGTGCTATGATAGTGGTATTATTCACTTCCATCGAATAATTGAGAATTAGATAAATTGTGTTTAGAACTCAAAATAAAAACATAAAGTTAGGCATGTCGAGTCAGATGGAAAAATCGCATTCTTTAAATCGACCCTTAGTTATCACAGAGTCCAAAGGTCTTAACGGTTTTGTCGATTCTTATAAAGAATGATTCAAAATTTTATTGGATTTTTCAGGGTTTTTTTAGTTTTTTTTTTAATATTCTGTAAAGCATTTGTTTTATTTTTTTATTGATTGAATGAGGAATTATTTAAATTCTGCCTTAAGTTGGACAAAACTTTATGTTTTCGCTCAACTTAAAAGAAAACGATTTTTTCAAACTTTTTGGTTTAAGAAAAAGACACCGAACAGCTCATCATTTGCCCAAGGCGAATGAACGCACTTTTTCTATCAAAATTTGAATCTTACTTGGAAGCAAGTTCACAACAAATTTTATTGAAAGTCATCGTAGCTTTCTCCATATACTAAAAAACAAATTTTTTTGTAATGTAAAGTTTGATCAAATTGTAATGTTTTTTTGAAATTTTAGCCGCGTTACCCATTTGATCATGTGCTTTGGAGACTCCTGTATTCGAGTTGCTTCTGAAAATAGTACCGTAAATGTACCACTTATTCTAGGTTCCGAGAAAAAAAAGAAAAGCTTTTGTAGGTAACTAGTAAAAACATGTATCAAAAAATGCCTCGTTTTCGGTATACAGGGCGTAAAAACTTAGAACCTGACCTGAAGATGTTTTCTAATTAATATTTCTGAAACTTGTGGAGATAAATTAATTAAATTTGGTAAGTTATCTCAAATTTGGATGTAGTAAATTAGTACCAGTGGTCTAATGTAAAAGGTTTTAATCATGTCTCCCTACCAGAAAAGATGACCTTTGGTTCATTTTCCACTCTTGCCTTATTTTTTTGGTCATGATTAGTTCTTCTTGTTTGGCTAGTCTTATCCAGAAGTTGACATTGGTTAAGAATTGTCCAACATGTTCATTTACAAGCTGGTTTGTGGTACCACTATCACCGAAGAATTTTACAAACCAATTCTTCGTATCTCAATTTATATTTGTTGACCACACTGGACCGCACAAGATCACGAACACAATGTTTTCGCGATCTTCATCTTCCCTGATAGTGAAGTAGAAATTTAGAATTTTTCTGCTCTTTAATAAATGAAAATTTACATCTGTCATGATCTCTGAGTATTCTTCTTTATATGAATGCTGGCCCTTGAGTTTTCACTTCTTGGATGCGTAAATCTACTTCTGTTTCCAGTTAAAAAGGCTTCTTTTGGTGTTTCCACCTCTTCTTTTACCCTGTCATGTCTAACGCAAAACAAAACTCTAGAAGTTCTTTGTTTATATGGACTATTTTGAACATACCGCCTTTCAGATTTTGTCAAGGTGCGTAGCCTGATCTAACCTGAGTTTTGTCAAGTAAATGAAATTTGATAAGTGTCCTGTAGAAGAACAGACCTAAGATCTTCAGAAGAAGCTTTACACTCTATTATAATAAAGATCAAAAATCTTCAGACTACATGCACAACCAATTAAATACTTTCATGCCCCTCAGACCAATAAAAACGTACATATTTCCTTGTTAATGTTCTCAAACTCTCGTTTTTTAGTGAAATTTGAAATGAAGTTAGGAAATCTGAAAATTCTTAATACTTCTGTTTTACTTTTGGGGAACCTCAACAGATGTCAGAATTATCTTCATCCAAAAGAACAGCCTCTGACGAGATAATAAGAACCATGTATTTAACGTTTCTTTCCCTGTTTAAAAGTACGTGCTTGATCATATTTTAATTTGGTCTTCCATGCCAAAATGAGGTAATCAAAGTATACATTGACACCCTATCACACCCAAATGCTTCTACGTTGTTTCTATACTTTTGGGATGAAAAATTTCATGGGCACTACTGATAACAAAAAAAAATAGTGTATTGAATTTAAAGCTGCCAAATAGAGCATTAAAGACGCAAAGAACAGAGGGGTTCCTGTCAAGGATGAATTATCAAAATCCATCCTTCATATCGATAACAAAGAAAAACTTCTTTCCAGGCAATCTGATAATGATATCAATTGTGGTGGGAGTAAATAAATGTTCCTTGGAAATGTACTTATTTAAGAGCTTTATTTTAAACCTTCTTAATAACTTTCATGCGTTTTAAAGAGTTTAAAGTGGCCTTCAGTGGTTCAAGCAAAGCTTTCTCTAACATTGATTGCATAACTGGAACTGCATTATTAAGCGAAACATCTTGGATTTCCAATGTCTTTTTACACTACGTTTTGGGCAGTGGAATCTCTGCTTGCTTTCAAGTGAAACTGAGCAGTAACCTCGAAGCTACTTGTTTATGTACTAACACAGCTAACCACACCCACCATTCCTAATGGCCGGATCGTCGCCACCGTCGCGCGTCAAGTGACCAGCACTTGTCCGCCGTATCAACGGATGTCATAACGAAGAGACGTCGCAAATTGGTTTACTAAAGACGCCCTCATTGCTTCCAATGAAGACTACTTCCTTAAACTTTCGTTTCTTCCATTGCTGTTCCCTATGCACAATTTTGGCTTCCGACCACTTAATATTATGGTGTTCGGACCAAGCGTGCTCTGCAATTCTCGATTTTGATGTTTCTCCTCTTATTGTATGAGTTCTGCGTTCCCGAACTCTTACATGCAAAGGACGCCTGGTTTCTCCTATGTACGATATGCTACACTTACACGGGATCTGATATATACAATCTTTTTGCTGATTTTCCAGTTTAGTGTTAGAAAGTACGCTTCTTAATGTATTTTCAGTTTTGAAAACCGTTCGTATGTTGTACTGTTTCGTGATGCGTTGAAGTTTCTCTCCACTTCCTTTTATGTATGGTCTAGTAAAAAGATGAGGTTGGTCCTCGCTGTTTGGCCTAAGCTTATGCCTTTTACTTTCCGTAAAAAACCTCAAGAAAGTCTTTTCCGTATAACCATTTTGCATCAAATCCTGTTTAATATTCTGAAGTTTCAAATTTATGGATTCTTTGTCGCTGCATATTGTTACGGCGCCTATATAAAGTTTTAATTATTCCCATTTTCGTTGATGCATGATCGTTTGAAAGGAAGTTCAGGTACTGCCCCGTGTGCGTGGGCTTACTGTAAACAGAACTTCTTATATGACCCTCCGATTTACTCACCAGTACATCTAAAAATGGCAGGCAGTAGTTATTTTCAGTTTCCAATGTGAATTTTATAGTTGGTCTTATAGTATTTAAATGATTCAGGAACTCTTGCAACTGCCTGTCATTTCCGTCCTATACAATAAAGGTGTCATCGACATACCGGAACCAGACTTTGGGTTTATGCCTAGCTTTTTAAGTGGCGCCTGTTTCAAACCACTTCATGTAAATATTTGCCGTAACCGGTGATAGTGATGAACCCATCGGAAACCCATCCTCCTGCTCAAAAAAACTGACTTTTAATCTGAAAGTATGAGCCTTTGAGGCAGCAGCGCAATAGGTCCTTCACCCCTCCACAGGCAGCGATGTTCTCTTCTTCAAAGATGCATCCGCCCTTAGCTTGACCTCGAGGATATTTAACGACTCCTCCAACGGCACGTCGGTGTAAAGGCTTTCTACATCGAAACTCACAAATGTGTCCTTATCACCCAATTCTAAGTCCTTCAGAATACTAACAAAGTCTTCAGAATTTTGTACAAAGGAGGTTGTTTTTCCAACCAAAGGTTGGATGATTTGAAGGCGAAATCTACTTAGAGAACTTGTTGGCGAGTTTCTAGAGCTTGTGATTGGCCTTAGGGGCATAGTTGTTTTGTGAATTTTAGGTAACCCATAGAGATATGGTAACTTCAGGAATGTGACGTTCACACTGTTTTAGGGCTCTGTAGATTTGTCCTTCAACTCTGTTAGTTGGGCCATTAGATATTATTTTATATTTACTTTTCGTCAGAATCTCCTGTATCTTCTCGTCATAGGTACTGTGTGGCATTCCTGACGACGGTCGCATTTCCTTTGTCAGCTGGAAGGATCTTGATTTATTTGTCTTGTCTTTTGTAATATTCCTAAGTTCAATCCTTTGCTCAACAGTTTTTCTTCAGTGGAACTCAAGATGGTCGAAGATATGTTGACTATTGTCCTCTGGCCTTGCTGGTGGTGGTCAATTGCTGTCTCCTGTAGCTGTAGCTGATTTGAGACCGAATAAGCATAAGGCTGGCCCTGTCCAGAAAGCTCGATCACCAGGGATTGGTGATTTTAAACGAAAACCCACTGGAATGATGTGGCTGTCCCTCGCTGTGCAACGGAAGTGGATGTGTTCTTCCTCCTTGGTAGGCTTGTCGCACATAGGAGAAACCAAGCGTCTTTTGCATGTAAGAGTTCAGGAACACAGAACTCATACGATAAGAGGAGAATAATCAAAATAGGGAATTGCAGAGCACGCTTGGTCCGAACACCATAATATTAAGTGTTCTTAGATGTCTTCATAGGAAGCAGTCTTTAGTAAATCAAGTTGCGACGCCTCTTCGGTATGGCATCCGTTGATACGGCGGACGAGTGCTGGTCGCTTGAGGCGCGACGGTGGCGACGATCCGGCTAATAAGAATGGCGGGCGTGGTTAGTTGTGTTAGTACATAAGCAAGTAGCCTCTAGCTTAATGCTCACTGCTCGAAACGTAGTGTAAAAAACTCAATAAAGACAATGGAAGTCCAAGATGTTTGGCTTTATAGTGCATCACTTTCTACCACCTTTAAACAAAAGTTGGAACTGCATAGTTTGACGACTCTATAATACAACGACTAAAGATTTTCCTAACATCTTTTTTTTAACTTTAGGCATTTTCGAGAGTGCGATAACTCTAAAAACAAGATTAAAATTTACGCAATTCCTTAAATTGAGCAACCAAATTAAGCTTAAAAAGGTTCTGCATTAAAATCCACGACTATAAATTTGATAGTCGAAAATGGAGGTCATTATGCCAGCAGTTTATAAACGTTTCTTCCAGAGCCTTTAATTATTCATTGCCTTATGCAATTAAACTCCTTCATAGGACATTCAGTTGGGAATTAGCTGAAAACTTCAATTGGCAAGATGCTAGCACCAGAGTCAGTGTCCAATTTTGTTTTAACTAATTTTCCTGCAACAAATATCTTCTCATACCAAGAGTTTTACTATTACTTATTAGCTATTAGTGTTTTCTCATGATCAACTTCCTGATTTGTTGATCTAGAATTCTCCTATTGCTCCAACATACTACTTTAGCCTTGGCCGTGTGGTAATTGCGGCTGCCGATCTCTTCCATTGATTTGGTTTTCTCAAATATGATCTGTGGTTACGCCCATTTCCCGTTTAGTCAAGAGTTCGGTTCTTAGTTTCAAATCCTCTTGATGAGCTCTGGCTCTGGTTCCCTTGAAATGGGTTTGGTTGTTTTTGAATTAATTCTTAGTTTCATTCTCAAATCAAAAATAAATTAAATCTCGTAATTTGGAATGGCGACGTTTCGACTGAGAGGTACATTTCCCTCTTCCTCAGTATCTTATCTCCAAGCCCTGAGAAGAGCTCCTGACACATGTTTCCCCGAAATGAAGACACTTATGCTCTCCTGTAATAGTTTTTTTCACTCCATTTCAAAACATTACGATATCGTGAATTATTGGCCAACCTTATATTTGTGTTAACAAATACCTAGATCAAATCAAGTCAGTCACCTACAATCCCTCTCACCGCTCAACCTTCTGATTCAGTTTTTTTTCCGTTTTCAGACAAAAATGTCTTATATAAGTTGGTTCCCATTTTTTTTAATACTTTTGGCATTTTTCTTAATCAAAAATTTCTTTTAAGAACCTTTTTTGATAGTTATTTTGATGTTTTCACGTTATCGATTCTGAACGAATGTAGATACCTTTCTGAATTTTCTCTTAGTGCTGTGTTTTCTGTAGAGCTAGCTAGACCAGATGGACGGATACTTTTTTTATGTTATTGGATTCTGGTCTTTAGGAACCTATCTGTTTGTCCGATATCTGTTCCTTCACAGGAACTACAAGTAACTTTGTAAAAGTTTACTATTGTTACGGGATACAGGTTCCAATAATTTATTGTCACGTAACTACACTTTTTTTTTACTTTTAACTATTACAACACGATTAAAACACAATTACTCTCTACTAACAATTCGCACTGTTCGCTTATTTCCTTATTTACTACACTGCACTATCCATTCGATCTTCGCTCTCGTTTATTCTAGATGGGTTCCCGGGGTCGCGGTCGGCGCTCGGCATTGCCGCTTCGGCCCGAATCTCTGTGGACCGACTGTCGGGCGTAATATTGCCTCCTCTTAGTTCTGATCATCCTGATCAGAGAAATCTCCACGTTTAACCGCTCAAGATGAACCACTTTCATCTTTGCTCTAGGGGTATGTTGGATCCTGTATACACCATCGTTGATCCGATTGATGACTGTACATGGACCCTCCCAACTTGGAGACAACTTGGGAAACTTTCCTTTATTCCTCTGTGGATTATACAGCCAAACCAAGTCACCGGCCTTAAATCCTGCAGAATTCATCTTTATTCAGAATTCATCTTCATTTCATTCATACATTCAATCTTTATCTTTGTCCTCACGTTTTGATGGATTTCCTTCAATATTTCTCGAAGTTCATCAGCATAGTTCTGGATATCTTGCACCGGTTCTTCTGGTGATCTGTACACGAAATCTACCGGAAGACGAAATTCTTTACCAAATGTAACCTTGGCAGGGTTATGTCTTGTCGTGTTATGCACTGCACCTCTGTAAGCAATCATGAGAAGAGACAGAAATTTGTCCATTTTGCAGAGGTATTGTTCCATGGTTCGATTGAAACGCTCGACTATGCCATCTGATTGTGTATGAAACCGAATTGTCCTTGTGTTGCGGATTCCAAGAAGTTCCATGATCTTCTTGAAAAGTTGCGATTCAAATATCCGTCCCTGGTCCGAATGAAGCTCTAATGGTATGCGGAATCTACTGAAGAATTCGTCAACCAAGACCCTTGCCACGCTATTAGTTTCCTGATTTGGTAGTACATAAGCTTCAGGCTTATGAAATAATCCATGGCAACTGAGATGTATTTGTTGCCATCGTCCGTTTCTGAAAAAGAATCTGCCACGACGATCGCAATTCTTTCAAATGGGGCGGCAACATTGTATTGCTTCATTTGCCCCCTAGTCTTTCTTTGGAATTCTTTTACGCAGCAGCAGGTATCACAATTTCTGCACCACTCTTCGACGTCATCTCGGCAATTCACCCAGTATTCTATCCAGGGTCTTATTCACTCCAAAATGGCCTCCAAATACTCCATTATGCATTTCTCGCAAGACATTTTTCCATCTACTTTCTGGTACGGCAAGTGGAAGTCCTCTTCAGTAAACCATCTCATTGATCCCACATAGCTTTTACTTTCGGGCTCTTATCTGCTATGTCCTTCCAATCAGGTCTTTGATTTTCCAACTTCCATTGACGTATTAACCCCACAGGATTATCGGTTGTTTGTTCGACCTTCATTTGTTCAGTGGTCCAATGTTCGTCGACGTCAATCCTGGTTCTCCTAAGGATGCTTTGTTCTTCTCGTTGTGCTACCCGTTGGCAGTGTAGAGATTCCCTTTTACAAGGCCTGCATGATAATGCATCTGCGTTACCATGAGATCTGCCTCGACCATATTCAATCTTGCCAGGGATGGTGAGGCTTCTCCCAAGCTGTTCAATCCTAATGATCCTGGGGGCTTCCGTGGGGCCAGTCAGCGTTCGCCCCTTCACACTGACTGGTCTTAGTTTTCCGGCTGATGTGTCAGTACGCCAGACTGTCGTCGTGGCGGAGTCTGACTCTTTTCCTTTCCAACTCGACAGTCCCTTTTAAAATGGCCCATTCTGCCGCAGTTGAAACAAGATCCACGTTCCTGTAGCCAGCAGGGCACAAGACCTTCTGTCTTGTGCCCTGCTCTTTGATTGGTCAAAAATATGAAGTCATTTGCTTCCTGAATTCACGCTGCTCGTCAAAAAGTTGCTTTAAGATTGAGTTTGGCTGCGGCTCCTCCTGTACGTCAACTATTCTAACTCTGTAACCTGTGCTTATTTTCGGCGCCTCATACTCCATTGCCCAAATTAATGCCTCATTTTCACTGGAAGGACGAGTCAACCTCAAAAATTATCCCACTTTTGACACTGTTGTTAAGGGATACGGGTTCCAATAATTTATCGTCAATTAACTACATACTTTCAACTATTGCAACACTCTTCAAACACAATTACTCTCTACTAACAATTAGCACTGTTCTATCCAGACGATCCCAACTCGCGCGGCTCGCTGGTTTATATACCCGGCCTGAACACACTCTCGTACTTTCGAGAACGGAGGCAACTGTTCCCGGTTCTCGTTTATTCTAGATGGGTTGCTGGGGTCGCGGTCGGCGCTCAGCGTTGCCGCTTCGGCCGGAATATCTGTGGACCGACGGTCGGGCGTAACACTATCATATTCATTATGTAGTGTTTGCTTTAGTCTGTGGATAATGGTTTAGTAGTATTTTTGTTGTTAAATGCAATTTTTATCTTTTGATTTGATGTAATGACTTTTCTATAATTTACCCGAATTCCATGATGCGTATATAAGTCTTCCTCTGTTTTTGTTTATCTTACCGATTTCCTTATTTTTATAGTTTTACCCAAAGGGAGAAAAGTCAGTTCGTATTTTACAACCCACCGAACCGTCATTCCATTAACTAAGCTTTTACCCCAATAAAGCCCACCAATGTGGGAGCGATGCCCCCGAAAACTGTACATCAGTCAAATCTCAGAGGCGCCAACCTAAATATTTGCCATTCAGCACGGCCCTCAAAGTCGGAAAGCTAAATATGAAAGAAGCTTTACTAGATAGTTAGACGTTCTCATAGAAATTTTTCAGGTTGCTGAAGGAACGTGCGCCCTCAAAACCTAAAACCCATTTACTCGGCCTAGAATTGCTCGGTTTCGATACTTGAATGGTATGGAAAATGGAAAATGCACCCGGTAACGCCTTGTAGAATTAATAGTTCCGGGGCGTAGTTTCATGATAAATCAACCCGGCAATCTCGAAATGCGCAATAAAACGGAATTAATTTTGAAATGGAAGTTTAAGTACGATCAAATAATAATTCTTCCTTCCTATAGCTCCTGCTTTTATGCTGGAGTATAAAACATCTTTTACGGTTGGGTAGGCTTCGAATTTGCTTCCTTCACCGACAATTTTTCAGCTTTTTTTCCAATTACAAGTACTCAATGATAGAAAAATAGAATAGCGAAGTGGCTGTGTTCAAATTGAGGTAAAAGCATTTTAACAACATACGTCTATTTCCACTCTATGGAGAATAATAGAGATTACTGAGATTACAGGCTGCTACGGGATGTCTTTATCAGAGAGGCGGTATAAAGCCAGTTTTAGCAAAGAAAACCCCTTTCCAACTGAATATTCATATTATTAAGGCTCGTGACAAGAATACGTGTTTGTCGTACACTTCGTCGTATAATAATGACTGTGGTGGTAACCATAAATTGTCGTTGTTCTCCGTATTGTATAGACAATGCCTTCAAATTCTATTTCAGATGAAAACTTTTTTTAAGGATTTATAGAATGTAAAATAGGTATAGTAAATTGAAAATTTCCATGGGGCCCTCCTACAGAGACATGTAACATCTCTTGAGATCATTCTTGACGAATGTCAAAGTCCTTTGTGAAATCGAGGCTATTAAAGTTTTTTTGATGTCATGGAGCACTTCTGCATCGGGCTGAGGGACGAATCTGTTAGTGGTAGTTTTCTGTTCAGATGCTCTGCTGTCCCTGTATTGAAGATCAAAAAAAGCCGATTTAAAAGTGAGGTTTTTGTCCTATGACGTATGGGCACATCAATTAAAAAAATCCGATTTTGATTCACTTGATATTATCAAGACCTCACGTCACGTCTTGCGTCTTGCCAATTTTTAATGTCTGTCACGTCTTGCGTCTTGCCAACTTTAAATGTCATATTGCTGAAACCGGGGGCTAAAACTGTAAAATACGTAGGTAATTCCATAAATGTAATATAATAACTCGTTGTGATATGCGAAAATATAACAAAAATAGTTATTTTCCTAACAAGTGCGGAAAGTGATACGAAACATTGAAAAAAGGTCATGCCATTAGTACCACGCCATAAAACAAGGAAAAAAGGGGAAAACAGCAAGATCAAAGCTACAATGAAACAGGAAAAAGCGACATTGGAAAGGTTGATTAGTTCAGAAAAAAACTGATATGTAAATATCCAAAAATAAAATAAAAAAGTGTGTTTGGAATTAAATAGAACTCTTCTTCTCAATCATTCTCAAACATTTTAATTTTCTCTAACTTCAGAGAGAAACTCTTCCGATATGGTAGAAAATAAATTCATGAATAAAGCTCGAAGCAACTCTGGGGAAAGAAAAAATCGGGAATCAAAACACTACAAAACAACAAAGAACCAGAACAATAAAATAATAGAAAAACTGAATAGCGGTCAGATTCAAAACTCTAAGGAAATAGGAATGGTCTGGCGAAAGCCAACTCTGGAAAGGTGAAAAATAAACTCGAAAATGCACTATGAGAATTTAATAGAAAAGTTCCATAAAAAAAAAATTAGGAAAAAATACGGAAAGAAAGCTTGAAGAACAAAATAATACCAAGAATATAGGAAGGACCCATAATAAAGTGAATAGGATATTGAAACATATCGAAGGATTATAATAATGAAAAAATAATAAAACAAATAAAAAGGGTAAAAAGTGACGTATCAGATGACTCCTAAGAACTACTGTTTTATCTGATGAACAAGAATACCAAAAAAAAGAAAGAAAAAAGAGTGAAATATGATACTTAACACACGGAGAAAATCGAAGGAATACCAGACGTATTTAGAGTGAATAAATGTAGGAAAAATTAAGAAAAATTGAAAATAAATGACAAACTATCAAACGAAAAAATTAGATCTTGAATGGAAACTATTGGAAAACCTAATAATTGAGAGAAACTGTATTAAGAAGAACAATGGAAGTAACTACTAAGAGGAATTCTGAAAAGTGATATGGCATCAGATAACAAGAAAACGAAAAAAAAAGGCAACAACTGAGTGATAAAAATAGAACAAAATGCAAAAAGAAAAATTTAGATATGAAAGACCTATAAAGGGAAAATATCAGGTTACAAACCGTAACAAAAGACGCAAAACAAAAATACCACAATCGGAGAAGAATATAAGAGAACGTTTATTAGGTGAATTAAAAAAAAAAACGTTCTGGTCTAGTAAGTAAGAAAAAAAGCTGTGAATAAATAATCGAGGAATAAGAAATAAAAAAAAAAGATAGGAAACATTAGAAGAAAAATATAGGGTTTTTAAAGAGCAACAAAAAGAAAAATAAAACAAAAAATCAAAATAATTTTACAAATGTTAAGAGCAAATAACATTTGAGCAGAATAACAAAAATGAAGATGTAAGGAACATTAAAAAAAATAAATGTGTAATAGTTTAATTCAGATAAAAAAACTCCGAAAAAATTGCAAAGAATAGTTTAGTGGAAGGAAATAAATTTTGGAAAAATAGAAGAAATACGAACCAAAATAAAAGAAAAATTTTAGAGACAAGCTATCAGAAATTAAACTGGAAACTCCAAGAGAACCACACAATAAAACAAGTAAACAGAACATAACAGAAAGACTCAAACTTGAAGGAAACATGAAAAAAAATTAATGGTCGAAAGGTCAAATTTCATAGTGAAAAGATAAGCAGGAAAAATTGTTAATTATGCGAAAAGTATACTGAAATTGTAAAGAATTAAGTGAAAAGACTACTGAAAAATAACTGGTATCATGTGGGGGACCAACAATAGCGAAAAAGCTGAACTTAATTCCTGTTAAACGATTAGAACCCAAGAAGACATGTTGATAAATTCCAAGAGTTTCTGTAATCTAAAATAAGTCCTTACGAGGCAACCAGAGAAACTGAGAAAAGAAAAGAAGTATATAATATATAAGATAATGTCGTAAAACATAAAGCGAGTGGGGTAATCTAGGAGTTAAAAGTAGAATTTAAAACTTAAAAACAAGTTAAACACAACGAAATAGCACAAAGAAAAGAAGAAAAACCAATTAAGCCGTACAAGCCAGAAGTAAGAGAGATTGAAAATATGTGATTAAAACTTGTAGGAGAACATGATGAGGAGAGAGTAGAAAGTTAAATGAGCAGTAATGGAAAAAGTGAAAATAATGTAGCAAAAACCATTATACAGAAACAAATTCCAAAGAAAAATATTTTTTCAGAAGAATCATATGAAATGTGATACCTGATGATAAAGAGTTCAAATAAAGGTAAAATTGTTAGTAAAAGAGAAGAGACGTGAAAAGAAGAAAATAGATACAATAAGCCATAAGGAAATAAAGAAGAATGCCAAAAAAAGTGAGTTTTGAAGCAAAGAAAGAAGGAACAATGAAAATTTGTACGTTTTGACAAAATGTCTTCTTCTACCTCCCATCAACGGAAGTAGTTTAGGTTCAGTACTTTTGGGCTGTTTTTTAATTCAAATTAAATTTGTTACATTCTCAGGGAATTGTAAAGTCCTATTCCGATCAAAAAACATGTCTAAAGTTTTTTCAAATTGACTAAAGGGGGGAGGGGAGAATTACGCTTTCTTTTTTAATTTTCCTGCAGATGCACTATTTTCAGAAATACACCCTTTTGGTGGTCGATTTTTAGGTTCTTTTAAAATCGACTTAATTGCCATTAAAAAAAAACTCTTTTGGGGTTTATTTCAATCTAATTAAGTTTGTTACGATCTCAGGGCATTGCAGACGTCCTATTCCGATCAAAAACAAGAAAAAACACTTTTTAAAGTTTTTTTCAAATTCTTTTTTCTTCAGTCTTTTTTATCAATTTTCAAATTTGACCGCTTATAACTTTGAAACGATTGGACCGATTGGAGTGAATCCAATGGTTTTTTGTTGTTCTTTATGCCTTCTTTCATCTCCCATCAATGGAAGTCCCGCAGATGCGGCATTTTCGGAAGTAGATCCCTTCGATGGTCGACTTTTAGGTACTTTTAGAATCGGTTTTTCCCCATTTCTTAAAAGTTCACTTTTGGGGCTTATTTTATTCGAATTAAGTTCGTTAAGTTCTCAGGGGATTGCAAACGTCTCTTTCAGATCAAAAACAGGAAAAAAACCTTTCTAAAGTTTTTTCAAATTGACCAAAGAGGGGAGGGGAAGTCACGTATTTTTTTTTTAAGTTTGACGGCCGTTCTAAGCAAATCGAACGAATAAGTGTAGGAAAAATTAAGAAAAATGAAAAACAAGGGACAAACTATGAAAAGAAAGAATTAGATCTTAAAAGGTCACTATTGGGAAACCTAATAATTGAGAGAAACTGTATTAAGAAGAACAATGGAAGTAACTACTAAGAGGGATTCTGAAAAGTGATATGGCATCAGATAACAAGAAAACGAAAAAAAAGGCAACAACTGAGTGATGAAAATAGAATAAAATGCAAAAAGAAAAATTTTGATATAAAAGACCAATAAAGGGGAAATAGCAGGATACGAACCGTAAGAAAAAACGCAAAACAAAAATAAAGCGAATAAGGTAGTCTAGGAGTTAAAGGCAGAATTTAAAACTTCAAGGAAAGCTGGAAATAACTAATCGAGGAATAAAAATAAAAAAAAAAGAAAGGAAATATTAGAAGAAAAATATAAGGTTTTTAAAGAGCAACAATAAGAAAAATAAAACAAAAAACCAAAATAATGGAACAAATCTCAAGAGGAATTAACGTTTGAGCAGAATGACAAAAACGAAGATGAACGGAAAATTAAAAAAAAAAATGTATGTAATATTTAAATTCAGAAAAAAACTCGAAAAAAATTACAAAGAATAGTTTAGTGGAAGAAAATAAATTTTGGAAAAATAGAAGAAATACAACGTAAATAAAAGAAAAAATGAAGAACCAAGCTATTAGAAAATAAACTGAAAAAATGTAATTGTTGATCTAAATCATGTTAAACAATAAGAACCCAAGAAGTAATGTTGATGAATTCTAAGAATTTCTGTAATCTAAAATAACTCCTGACGAGACAACCAGAGAAACTGAAAAAAGAAAAGGAGTACAATATAATATATAAGATAATGTCGTAAAACATAAAGCGAATAGGACAATCCAGGAGTTAAAAGCATAATTTAAAATTTCAAGGAAATAGCAAGAAAATAAGAAAAACCAGTTGAAAAAAAAAACGAAAAATGATGTAGATGCAAGATGAAGTAAGATAGAAAATATGTAATTAAAACTTGTAGGAGAACAGGACGAGGAGAGAGTAGAAAGTTAAATGAGCAGTAATGGGAAAAGTTAAAATTATATAGCAACAACCATTATACAGAAACAAATTCCAAAGAAAAATAATTTTTGAGAAGAATCACATGAAATGTGAGACGTGATGAAAAAGAGCTCAAATAAAGGCGAAATTATTGGAAACAAAGAAAAGACGTAAAGAGAAGAAAATAAATACAATAATCCATAAGGAAACAAAGAAGAATGCTAAAAAAAGTGAATTTTGAAGCAAGAAAGGAAGGAACAATAAAAGATTTTATGTTTTGACAAAATGTCTTCTTTTACCTCCCACCAACGGAAGTAGTCTAGGTTCAGTACTTTCAGAGATAGCTTTTTCAGAGAATTAACTTTTTGTTATTTAAAAAAGACCTTTTGGGCTTTTTTTTATTCAAATTAAGTTTGATACATTCTCAGGGAATTGAAAGCGTCCTATTCCGATCAAAAAACATTTCTAAAGTTTTTTCAAATTGACTAAAAGGGGGATTACTTTTTATGTCTCAATTTTCCCTTAGAAGCAGTAATTTCAGAAATAGACCTTTTCGGTGGTCGATTTGTAGATTCTTTTAAAATCGACTTTATTCAATTTTTAAAAAAATCTATTCTGGGTTTTATTTCAATAGTCCAATCTAATTAAGTGTGTTCCATTCTCAGGGCATTGCAAACGTCCCATTCCGATCAAAAACAGGAAATAACGACCTGTAAAGTTTTTTTCAAATTGACGAAGAGGGGGGGGGGGGTAATATTTCTTTTTCTCAATTTTCAACTTTGACAGCTTGTAACTTTGAAACGATTGGACCGATTCTTTATGTCCTCTTTCATCTACCATCAATGGAAGTCCCGCAGGTGCAGCATTTCTGGAAGTAGATCCCTTCGGTGGTCGGCTTTTAGGTACTTTTAGAATCGTTTTTTTTTGCCATTTTACAAAAATTCACTTTTGGGGCTTATTTTATTCGAAGTAAGTTCGTTAAGTTCTCAGGGGATTGCAAACGTCTCCTACCTATCAAAAACAGGAAAAATCCTTTCTAAAGGTTTTTCAAATTCACCAAAGAGATGGGGGGAGGAAACTTGTTATTAAAGTTTTTTTATTAAAAACAGGAAAAAAGCGGGAATAAGAATTTCCAAAGTTTTTTCAAATTGACCAAGGGGGGGGGGGGGGAGTACTACGTCTTTTTTCTCAATTTTCCCGTAGATGCAATATTTTTAGAAATAGACCCTTTCGGTGGTCGATTTTTAGGTTCTTTTAAAATCGACTTTTTTTCTATTTTTTAAAAATCTCTTCTGCGGTTTATTTCATTTTAATTAAGTTTGTTACATTCTTAGGGGATTGCAGACATCCCATTGCGATCAAAAACAGGAAAAAGCAATTTGTAAAGTTTTTTCAAATTGAACAAAGGGGAAGGGGGGGGGGGTATAACGTCTTTTTTCTCAATTTTCAACTTTGACCGCTTATGAATCCAATTGTTTTTTGATGTTCTTTATGCCTTCTTTCATCTCCAATCAATGGAAGTCCCGCAGATGCAGCATTTTCAAAAGTATATCCCTCCAGTAGTTGACTTTTAGGTGCTTTTAGAATCGGTTTTCCTGCCATTTTACAAAAATTCACTTGTGGGGCTTATTTTATTCGAATTATGTTCGTTAAGTTCTCAGGGGATTGCAAACGTCTCTTTCCGATCAAAAACAGGAAAAGACCTTTGTAAAGTTTTTCAAATTCACCAAAGAGAGAGAGGGGGGTTATGTATTCCTTCTCATTTTTTAATTCTGACCGCCTTTAACTTTAGAACGATTGGACCCATTGAAGTATAAGCCATTCACTTATTATCACACGTCAAGTGGGAGTTGAAAAATTGACGCGTTGAAAAATTGACTTCACATTTTTATCGTATCTTCTCAACATGTTCTAAAAGGAGATGGGCATATAAAAAAAAGGTTTCAAAGGTAACTAGATGCCAAAAATAAGTGAATGGGTAATAGATACAACTGTTTTTTGATTTTCTTGATGTCCTCTTTTAACTCCCACCAACGGAAGACCCGTAGGTGTAGTATTTTCGGAGATAGACTTCTTCGGTGATTAACTTTTACATACATAGAGAAACAACTTTATCGCCATTTAAAAAAAAAAAACACTTTTTGCGGCTTCTTTTAAATTCAAATTATGTTTGTTACGTTCCCAGGAGATCGCAAACGTTCCATTCCTATCAAAAACAGGAAAAAACATTTCTCAAGTTTTGTTTTAATTGACCAAAGGGGTGGGGGGTTGGTATAACGTCTTTTTTCTCAATTTTGAACTTTGACGGCCTGTAACATTGGAACAATTGTAACGATTGGAGTGAGTCCAATTTATCTCCGATTTACGGAAGTACCGTAGGTGCAGTATTTTGACGGAAGTAGATCCCTTAGGAGGTCGATTTTTAGGTACTTTTAGATTTGACTTTTTTGTCATGTTTAAAAAATTTACTTTTGGGCTTATTTCATTTGGATTGATTTTGTCACGTTCTTAGGAGAATGCAACTGCCTCATTCCGATCAAAACAGGACAAAAAAGTTATTTCGACATTGACCAAGGGTGGAATTACGTCTATTTCTTCAATTTTCAATTTTGACCGCTTGTCACTTTAGAACGATTGTACCGAAAGAATCCAACTGTTTTTTTGTTAAAATGGAAGTAGAGCAAGTAGAAAGAAAGAAATTATTCAATATTAAAAAGGATACTTAAAATAACAATGCACCAGAATTAATTAATGTTTGAAAATAATACCGCAAAACCGTCGAAGAACGGCTTTGTCTTCGATTCACTGGCTCGACTCTGTCTTTGAAAAGTGTACAATCTAAGGGCACAATAAGGTTTGTTACGGAAACGCTGGAGTAGAGAACGACTCTGAAAAACGGAATTAACGAATGCCATTTATTTTACTTGACAATGACTTTAGAACAAAATGAATTGGTATTATAATAATTGTTAGAGTAAATCCTTTCATTACAAGAGAGAAGCTTCTCATCCAGACCTCTCCAGACGTTTTTCAACATTTCCAGTAAGTACTCATATTTTTACTCATAATAACATACCTTTTGGTTGCTTTCGAAACAAGCTTATCCCGTCGGAAAAGCTCAATTCGAGTTTTTTGACCCCTTTAAGCACATATTGAGAAGCGGAAAGGTCCTCGCTTTGAAGTTTTGATGCGGGGGTGATAGCGAAAGCTGCGAAAGCTTATGTGTTGGATAACAGCAGAAGGGTTATTGAATCGGCCATATTGTTTCGAGAGGGGTCGAGAGCAAAAAAGCTGCAAAAAGGTGGCCCTAAAAGTTACATTCGCAAAAGGTCATCTGCCCAAGCGATATTCAGAAACGAAGTAGGAGCGCTTAAGAAATTAATTATCTTCTTTGTGTTTGGGTCACTGCTCCCTGGATTTATCTTGAATGAAGCTCCTTTTTTGGCAATTTTGATGAGATATTTAAAACCTTTTTAGGTACTACCGTCTTTCATAAACTAGCGATAAACATCCTATTTACCTACAAGGAAATTAATCCTGGAAAGCTCTTTGACACTCCCCGTGCTGCATTTCCCGTGTCAACTCGATTCCTCGTTTCGTTGTAAGGAAATTTCGATCCCCAATTCCCTTAATTCCTGCAAATGCAGGTTTTAAGTTGGGAAACTGTCGCTTAATTTCAAACTCTAAAGCAGTCGAAACTATGGTTGTAAAACCTAATTTTCTTAACTTTTCCAAGACCGTAATTTCCGTCGAACGGTGTTATTAGGGAGGAAAAGTTCTATACTTGTGAGAGAGCTTTAAAGATACTTTGTTTTCGGCGCGAAACGGCAAATTTCCTGCCAGGAATGATTATAATTTGTAAAGTGTTTTGTTTCGGTATTTGTTTTTTTCTAATATAAAGGGTTGTTCTGGTCGACTAAGGGTTAACAGCGTAAAGCTACATTGTGTGAATTTGAAAGAACGAAACTCTAAATTAGTTATATGGAGATTACGTTTAGAAGAGATTTTGTAGAAGAAAGGGAGCCTCAACAGTAATGCCGACGCATTATCTTGAATTTCTCTAAACGCACTAGAAACAGAATCTTTGTTAAATTACTCCCGAAATATAGACAAAGACATTGACCAATTTCTATGTAGTAATTATGACCCAAACGCAGTGTGCAAGCGATGTTGTCAATGAATGAATGAGAAACATACTCGAAAGGAATCTAAACCTAGTAATAGTGATTATCCTCCAATAAATATAATTTCACATACACTAAATATTGGACTGAAAAACGACTTATAATTACTTTTACTACTAAATTTTAATGTTTTTTTGCAAATACTATTTTAGGAAAATATTATGCAAAACTGATTAAAATCTACAAAATAAGTGAAATTTGACTCAAACTGCCTCAAAATGCAAATTTGGTACTTTTGAGATTAGGTTAGGATTAAGGCTAGAATCTGTGAAAAACAGCTCAAAGCGATCAAAAATAAAAAGTAAAAGTTTTTGGAAAAATCAGTTCAAAATAAATCAAGTGAAGTTGGATTGAATAAATAAGTGAAATTTGATTAAAGACAAAATCTAAAAAATATATTCAAACTCTTGAAAGTATACTTAAAACGTGTAAAAATTAAAATTAGGAATGTTGCGAGAAACTCGGGTTAAAATTATGCGGCCAAAATCGGTTAAAAATGACTTAAAGCAAATTTGCAAATTTGTAGTTGAAAAAGCAGGTTATGATTAGAGCAAAAAAAAAAAAAAGAATGATTTGTCATTTTTACCCTATATTGGTCCCAATCCCAAATTAATCAACCTCTTCTAAACTGGTAAAGTTTGAGGGTTTTGCAGAAAATCAATTTTAGTACGAAATCAAGTAAATAATAAATGGTAAAATTACATTTTTGGAGCAAAATAAGTGAAATTTGTTTCAAAATCGAGGCAAAGCGCAAATTTGTTGTTTTTCAATTAACTCAGAATAGGTTTAAAGACAAAATCTAAAGAATATATTCAAACTCTTGAAAATATACTCAAAGCATGTAAAAATTAAAATTGGGAATGTTGCGAGACACTCGGGTTAAAATTATATGGCCAAAATCGGTTAAAAATGACTTAGTGTTAAAAAATTCAAACTGAAATTTAAAAAAATATATATATGCATAGGTTCAGGCCGAAAATGGGTTAAAAATGACTCAAAGCGTATACAAATGCAAATTTTTAGTTAAAATAAACCCAATACTACCCAATTTTGGCCCCAATCCCAAATGAATCAACATCTTCTAAACTGGCAAATTTTGATGATTTTGCAGAAAATCAATTTTAGTACGAAATCAAGCAAAATTTATTTAAATAAACGGTAAAATTAAATTTTTTGAGCAAAATGAGTGAAATTAGGTTCAAAATCTGGGCACAATGAAAATTTGTGGTTTTTTTGATTAAGTCAGATTGGGATTTAAGACAAAACCTAAAAAACGTATTCAAACTCTTGAAAATATACTCAAAGCGTGTAAAAATTGAAATTTGGAATGTTGGGAGAAACTCAGGTTAAAATTATATGGCCAAAATCGGTATAAAAATGACTTAAAGCAAATTTGTAGTTAAAAAAGCAGGTTATGATTAGAGCAAAAAAAAAGAATGATTTGTCATTTTTACCCTATTTTGGTCCCAATCCCAAATGAATCAACCTCTTCTAAACTGGTAAATTTTGATGATTTTGCAGAAAATTAATTTTAGTACGAAATCAAGCAAAACTTATTCAAATAAACGGTAAAATTACATTTTTGGAGCAAAATAAGTGAAAGTTGATTTAAAATCCGGGCAAACTGCAAATTTGTTGTTTTTTGATTAATTCAGGATACGATTAAGAAAGCCTTAATGTGGATTTTTGGTGTTTTTCGAGAAAGTTAAGCTAGGATTGAAACAAAAAAAAAGGTTAAACTTCATTCAAAGTGTGTAAAAATACGAATTTGAACTATTTGGGAAATGCAGATTCTGTGCAAAGATACAGGTTATCAAAGCATTTAGAATGCAAATCAAAAGTTTTTGAAAAACTTCAAGTTTAAAATTTGAGCTAAAGTTGGTTAAAAATGACATAAAACGTCTAAAAATGTAAATTGGAAATTTTTGGCAAAAGTGCTATTAGGATTAGGACCAAAATCATTAAAAATCGCTGAAGGTATCTAAAATTGCAAATTTTAGCTAAAAACATTAAATTTCACTAATAAAACGCTAATGGTGCTCACAAACGCATTTTGAGATATTTTAAGGCGTTTTACGTCAATTCCTACTGATTTTAGCTAAAAACAATAAACTTCACTAAAAAAACCACTAATGCGTTGCTCACAGACGCATTTCAAGACATTTTAAGCCGTTTTATGTCGATTTCCACTGATTTGTGCTGCAAACATTAAATTTCACTAAAAAAACACTAATGATGCTCGCAGACACATTTTGAGACGTTTTACGTGTATTTTTACTGATTTTAGGTAAAAACATTAAATTTCAGTAAAAACAACCACTAATGCATTGCTCACAGATGCATTTTGAACGTTTTATGTCGATTCCTACTGATTTTAGCTGAAAACCTTAAATTTCACTAAAAAAACCACTGATGCATTGCTCACAGACGTATTTCAAGACATTTTAAGCCGTTTTATGTCGATTTCCACTGACTTTAGCTGCAAACATTAAATTTCACTAAAAGAACACTAATGATGCTCTCAGACACGATTTGAGACGTTTTACGTGTATTCTTACTCATTTTAGGTAAAAACATTAAATTTCAGTAAAAACAACCACTAATGCATTGCTCACCGAAGCATTTTGAGACGTTTGGAGGCGTTTTACATCGATTCTTACTGATTTTAGCTAAAAACATTAAATTTCACTAAAAAAAAAACACTAATTCATTGCTCACAGATGCATTTTGAGACGTTTTATGTCGATTCTTTCTGATATTAGCTGAAAACCTTAAATTTAACTAAAAAAAAACACTGATGCATTGCTCACAGACGCATTTCAAGACATTTTAAGCCGTTTTATGTCGATTTCTACTGATTTTAGCTGCACACATTCAATTTCACTAAAAAAACACTAATGATGCTCGCAGACACGATTTGAGACGTTTTACGTGTATTTTTACTGATTTTAGGTAAAAACATTAAATTTCAGTAAAAACAACCACTAATGCATTGCTCACCGAAGCATTTTGAGACGTTTTAAGGCGTTTTACATCGATTCTTACTGATTTTAGCTAAAAACATCAAATTTCACTAAAAAAAAAAACACTAATTAATTGCTCACAGATACATTTTGAGACGTTTTATGTCGATTCCTACTGATTTTAGCTGAAAACCTTAAATTTCACTAAAAAAATCACTGATGCATTGTTCACAGACGCATTTTGAGATGTTTTAAGGCGTTTTACGTCATTCTTACTGATTTTAGCTAAAAACATCAAATATCACGAAAAAAACACTAATGAAGCTCATAGACGCATTTTGAGACGTTTTAGGACGGTTTATGTCGATTTCTACTGCTTTTAGGTAAAAACATTAAATTTCACTAGATTTCACAGAGTTTTAGGAGAAATTCAGTTTTAGGAGAGAATTAGGCAAAACTGGTGGAACGGTTAAAAATTACGTAAGTTACTACAAGTACAAATATGGAATTTTGTAAAAGTGAGGTTAGGATTAGGGCCAAAATCATCTAGAAATGACCAAGATTTTCTAAAATAGAAATTTTGATATTTCTGGAGAAATTCAAAATTATATTTTGAGTCAAAATAAGAGAAATTTGACTAAAAGGGTTTAAAGGTAAAAATTTATGTTTTTGAGAAAGTCAGGTTAGGATTAAGGCAAAAAATTGTTGCAAAATGACTCAAAGCGTTAAAAAAAAAATGCAAATGGCCAGTTTGTATAAAAATTCGAGTTAGAATTAGGTCTAAAATCGGTTAACGATGACACTGTCACAAAATGCAAATATTACTGTTTATGGGTAAATTCAATTTTAGGGCAAAAACAGGCAAAACTTATTAAAATCTTTTAATTTGTTGTTTTTGGTAAGATAACATAATTATTTATTTTTTTGAAATACTAATGTTTGGAATAGGGTTAAAATTTTCATACTGTAAAAACTGCAATTAGGGTTGGACCTAAAATAGGTTAAAATCGACTTAAATTTCGAAGTAGTTTCGAAAAATCCAATTTTAGAAAAAGTTAGGCAAAACTAATTAAAATCTCCTACTTTGTTGTTGATAAAACACGAAAATTTTGTGTTTTTCGAGAAAGTCCACTTAGGATTAAAACCAAAAATCACTGAAAATTACTCAAAGCGTTTAAACATGGACATTGGGAGTGTCTAAACATCTGGTTAGAAGTAAAGCTAAAATTGGTTAACGACGACCCACATTGTCACAAAATGCAGATGTCAATGTTTGCGGAAAAATTCAATTTTAGGGCAGAAACAGACATAACAGCTTTTCTAAGATTTATTTTGAGACAAAAATAAATTGAAATTTTTGAAATAGGAATTTGGGGTTATTTTAGAAAGTCAGGACATTATTATGGCCAAAACTATTTGTAAAATGACTCAAAGAGAGTGAAAACATAGAATTGTTTTTTTTAGAAACGCAGGTTAACATACGGATTATAAAAAATGCTTAAAATTTACTCAAATTTTTAAAAATGTAAATTTGGAATTTTGGAGGAATTCAGCTTGATATTAGGGCAAAAATCGTTTAGAAATTATTTAGAGAGTTTTAAAATGCAATTTGGAGATTTTGGAAAAACTCAGGTTATGATTAGGGCCAAAAACATGTTTTGTTTCGTTGGTGCAAGCGTTTTACGAGCCTCTTCCGGATGTGTCTTCTCGAATGTATATAAGGGATGTTCAGTTGAAAACGTCATCTAGTTTGATGTGAAATACCAAAAGAAAATTATGAAAGAACTAAAGTCTATTCTCTTTGATTATATCATCCTTTTCTGTAAAAAAATCATAACCTTCTAGATGACTTTTTCTAATGAACACATGATAATACTATGATGGTCAGTATGCTTTGGTGACGTTTCTCACTGACTGAAAAAGCCCTGAGAAAGACAGGCATAAGAGGTCGAAGCGTTGGTGATTTCGAGAAAGTGAAGTTGTATTTGTTCTACTCTTGCTATCAAACACCTTCTTACTGATTGCAAGGACGCAAAGCACATATGATAAAATAATAAATGCACACTAGTAAGATTAATTAAACAAAATATATACAGAATATTACATTTAAAAAATATATGTTTGATCTGTCACAATTTCTTGAGACACACTAGCTACAAATATTTCGCTCAAACGCTACACCTTTTACATAAAACTTGCTTTTTCTAAAATGAAAAACAAGAAAGTTAAAGTTGATGACGTTTTTAACGGGACAGCAAATGCAAAACGCACTGCAAAACGTGCCGAAAGTGTTTAGGAAGAGTACCTAGTAAACCGAATGAACGGTGCTCTATTTTGCTATTTACGGTAATTCTATTAAGAGCACTTAGTAGCCCCCTGAGGCGTTTTAATAAGGCCCATTAGAGTGATTTTGAATCTTGGCAATTGGCGCTTAATGACCTTAGAAAATCGATCAGTTATTCAGGAAAAGAATTTAGTACGTAGGTAAACCCAAGCTGTAAGTAAAATGTACATCTAATTTGGATAGGAAACCAGTGTAAATATTTTTGTTCACAGCTGTACAATAATATAGTCATCATTTGTCAGGTTGTAGGCAAATAATATGGTGTGTTATGCCCTTTGCACTGGAACAACGTGAATAATGATTATTGTTTCCTGCGGTTTTTGTTTTTTCATTATACAACTTTACATAAGAATTGCATGCAGACGTCGCCATGTTGGAAATTACCAACAAAACAATTGAAGGTTCCTACTATTATGGCCGCTCTGATGTGGCCGCCATGATGGTTTTAACGTCATTTTGACTTTGACAATCAAAACAAAACCCGTGTTGACGACCGAGTTACCGAATTGATTATTATGAAAAAGTTGTAAAATAAGCCATGGACAAAGCATAGTATCCAATTTGCACAGGATAGGCATTATTACCTCAGGTGAATTGCGCCACCCGCTACTCTCGTGGGCTCAAACGACATCTTCGGTAATGATGGCCTACATTATATGCTTGATGGGTAATATACATTTTTGCTGGTTTTGACACCGTCTATAGACGCACCCTTTCCACATAAAATATTATTATATGCTCGCAAACTAGCCAATCGTCGATGCACTACACTAAACTTGAAATTTAATTGAGCTTATCAAACTCACAATTAACAGCATCATCAATCAGTCAGCTAATAACCCATAATCATAAAGCTCACCATCGGATCCATTAAGCATATCCATGACAAATGAGCGGATTTTATTCGGCCCGGAAACACTGAGGGCTATTACTGTTCGAAATCCAAATGATAGTCCGTTATGACATGTTACTCGTGTTCAAAACTTGTAAAAGGTTGTATTTGAAGTTAATGATTGATTGTAATTCTCATTTTGTGGAATGTGAGAGTTGCTTTAGATCGGGTATTTGGGGGCGGTAATCATCAGAAACGTCAAATAATCAGTTAACAAATTCAAACTTCTTGCTTAACTTTTGTCTAACATATCAAAAAAAAAACACTAAATATCCGGTAAAAAATCATAGGGACTCTTAGGACGACAAGTTTAAATAAAACTTCAGATTGAAGATAAAACACCAGACTTGACGTACATTGCATTGTTTACCTGACAGATAAACAATGCAATGTAAGTCATATCTGGAGTTTTATCTTCAATCTGAAGTTTTCCTTGAACTTGTAAAAGTCGCCCTTAAGGGTGACTTTTACAACTATCGGTAAAACTTCAGTTTGAAGATAAAACACCAGTAATGACGTAGATTACATTGCAGTCTACGTCATTACTGGTATTTTATCTTCAAACTGAAGTTTTATTGATAGCTGTAACAGTCACACTAAAGATTCACCCATGAATTTTAAACCCTTTTAGATTTTTAGTTAGGCATTTAAAAGCAAACTAAGAGTCTTAAGACAAACATGAAGCCGTCGAGACAGAGGCAGTTGTTAGGTTTTTTTTTGTTACCTTATGGAATTAAATGTTATCAGGAGTCTTAATAGTCAGTTAACCAGTCTCCTTGAATTTTATAATGCTTCACTAATTTATGTCTAAAATGTCAAAGATGACAATTTACGGTCATTCACTGGTTATCGCAGGTTCTGCACATCTCAACACTTTTGCTGTTAATTGAATTTGGTTGAAGACCCTTCCGCCAATTTTTCGACCAGGCAAAGCTGTATTGATGAAGGCTAGTTTCAGAGACTAGTATGCATACGCGATTTACTTATTAACCTAACAACAAGTTCTAAGGACTCTTAAAGCTTCACTATGCATTTTAAGAGTCCTTATAATTTTTTTAACTAAGTGCTTGAAACCAAACTAATGTCCGAATTATTTATAGTCAAAACTGGACTCTGAGTAAGCCACAAGTCTGAGTTTGACATTTAATCTCCATTCAAACCCACGGACTTACTTCAAACACTTTTGATTAAGCACTTGTTCATGCTCGTGGTGTGGCTATAAATACGGGCATATGAGTCTTAAGCTTCGATATTTGGTTTACTCCTGATCCCAAACACCCCCAATAAGTTGCTGGAAGTAATTGTTACCAGGAGCCCTCAAATACTCAGTTAACAACTATCTTTGTAATTTAAGTGCTTTTCTATTTTTAATATATCAACACTGACAGTAAAAACTAACCGGTAAATGCTGACAGCAAATTATAAAGACTCTTACCGTCATTTGCACTAACATTACTTAAGCCAGGCTTAAGTTAAGTTTAGTTTTCAATGTGACAAATCGTATTAAACATGTCACAGTCAAAACAAAACTTAACTTAAGCCGGGCTTAAATATTGTCGGTGAAAATTAGGGTTAATAGTTTTGAAATTTTAGGGGTCCTTATAACATTTTTAGCTAAGAATTGAAAAACAAACTGCGAGTTTTAAGGCAGACATAAATTCTTCAACAATATTGAGTTTTCTTATTAATTTAGGGAATTAAAATTTATTAGGAGCCTCAATACCAGATTAACATATTTCTTTGTAATTCAAACTTCCTGTATAGTTTTTATATCCTTCCTGTATAGAATTTGTATCTAAAAGGTCAACAATAACAAAGAGTCACTAATAAACCTGACAAAATGTTATGGGAACTCTTAAAGACTCCTTAGCTATAAAAGTTATAGGGACCCTGAATTTTTAAGGGTCCCTATAACTTTTATAGCTAAGAGCTGAACAGCAAATTAAGAGTCTTAAGGCAGGCATGAAATTTTCTATAACGAATAAATAATGTTTTGGTTTTTTTGTTATTTCACGGAAGTAAATTACATCAGGAGGTTCTGCTAATAAATAAATCTGACAAAAAGTTATAGGGACTCTAAAAGATTCACTTTTCAATTTTTAAGGGTCCCTTTAACTTGTTTAGCTAAGAGTTGAATAGCAAACTAAGAGTCTTAAGGTCTTCGAAAATACAATCTAAAGTGTTTTCGGGGCTTTGAAGCCGTGGTCCAATGGAATCTTTTCCTGTTTCATCTATAGCTGCGGCAGACATTATCAAAGGCGTTGAGGTAATGGGCGAAGTGATCTCCCATGCATCCCGACGTTGACTGATTCGACTGTGGTGAGCTCCGTGGTATTTATTCCCCCGCCGCGCCGTCGCGCTGCAGTGGAGAGACTGGGGTGGGGGTAGTGGTGGCGCGGGGTTTCTGCGCGAAGTATGTCATAGAACTCGCTTCCAGTTTGCATTTAGAAACGTAATTTCGTCCTTACTGTTGAAATTGTTGCCGTGTTTAATGATCTCAATGGCCTCTCTCGGTAGTCTGGGATAGAATCGCTGCGATTGATATCAGATATCCACCTCTTTGAAAAGGATGTCGGGACCTTCGGAGAGAGCGTGCTCTGCTACTGCTGACTTTTGTGTTTGTCCCAGCCTGACACTCCTCTTGTGTTCCGTAATCCTCGTGTTGGCGTGTGGTTTTGTGGTGCTAATGTATACCGAGCCTGTAAGCAGCTGCATGGATCACGGTAAACTACGAGTGCCGGTAGGGGATCTCTGCGGTCTTCGGCCGATCACAAGCTCTGTTGTATTGTACGAGTGGGTTCAAAGACAGTTTTAACATTGTGTTTTACTAGTAGCCTGCCGATCCTGTTCGTTACTTTGTGGATGTATGCTAGACTAGTCCATCCGAAGTTTTGTTCATCTGCTCGCATTGTTGGGGTCTCCCCTTGGACGGACCTATCATGTTTGTTGTATCCATTTTAGCCAAAAGCTCTTTCCAGATACTTCATTTCCCGTTCCAGTTCAGCCGGCTCACAAATTCTCTTGGCTCTCAAGATAGAGTCTTTATGACTCCCTTCTTCTGTGTGGCGATGATGATTTGATCCAGTATTGAGGTGTGTTGGTTCAACCCAATCGTACAATACAACAGAGCTTAAGATCGGCCAAATGCCGCAGAGTTCGATGTCAGCAGCTATGGCTCGGTATACATTGGCACCACAAAACGCAGTGTCCACACGAGGATTACGGAACACAAGAGGAGTTGCAGGCTGGGACAAACACAAAAGTCAGGTAGCAAAGCACGCTCTCTCCGAAGCTCATGATATCCTTTTCAACGAGGTGGATATCTGATATCAATCACAGCGTTTCTATCCGAGACTAACGAGAGAGGCCATTGAGATCTTTAAACACGACATCAATTTCAACAAGAAGGAGGAAATTAAACGTTACAGTCTAAATGCAGACTGGAGGTGAGTTCTACGATATACTCCAAGTGCAGCGAAACCCCGCGCCACCACTACCCCCACCCCAGACCCTCCACTGCAGCGCGACGGCGCGGCGGGGGAATAAATACCACGGAGCTCACCACAGTCGACTCAGTCAACGTCGAGAAGCATGGGAGATTACTTCGCCCATTGCCTCATCGCCTTTGATAATGTTTGCAGCAGCTGTAGACGAAACGTCAGGAAGAAATTCCATTGGAACACGGCTTCAAAGCCCTGAACACAGTTTAGATTGTATTTTGACCGGCCGTGAAGGGCTTCACAGTCTTCGAAAATGTTTTTTTTTGTTGTTTTACGGAAATAAATGTCATCAGAAGGCTTAGATTTTCAGTTAACAAGTTTTTTTGTAATGCAAAATTTTTGTCTAACTTTTATCTAAAATGACAACATTGGTGTTAAAGATTCAGTGGTAAATATAGCAACTAGTTTTAAGGGTTTAAAGATATATTTTTGAATTTTTAAGGGGCCCTACAACATTTTATTAAAGAGTTTAAAAGCAAATTAAGGATCTTTAGGCAGTTACAAAGTATTCGGTAATATTTTGTTTGCTGTTATTTTACAGCAGTAAACTAAATCATGATCATCAGTACTTTTGACTAATTTGTATCTAAAATGTCAACAATAATAACAAAAACATACACCAAAAAATCTTAGGAACTGAAAAAGATTCATTTTTCAATGTTTAAGGGTCGTTATAACTTCCTTTTTTTTTTTGCTAAGAGTTGAAAAGAAAATTAAGAGGCTTAAGACAGGCAAGTCTTCGATATTGGTTCAGTTGTTGGGTTTCCTTGTTAATTTTTGGAATTAAATGTCATCAGGCCCTCAATACTCAATTAACAAATCTATTTGTAATTCAGGAATCTTGTCTAATTTGTATCCAAAATGTCATCAATAATAACAAAGATCCACTAACAATCCTGAAAACAAATTATAAGGCCTCTTAAAGATTAATTCTGGGATTTTTAAAGGTCCCTATAACTTTTTAACTAAAAATTTAAAAGCAAACTAAGAGTTTTAAGCCAGGCATGACATTTCCGAAAATGCTTAGTTATCAACTTTTTTTTTTGTAATCGAAAATTCTTGCCTAATTTGTATCTAAAAGATAAGACTGATGTTTAAGATTCAGTGGTAAAACTGACAACAAGTTATATAGACTTAAAGATTCATTCTTGATTTTATAACGTTTTTAGCTAAGAATTTGAAAGCAGGCATGAAGTCGTTATCATTTTGTTATTTTACGGAAGTAATTTACATATCAGGAGCCTCAATACTCAGTTAAAAATATGTTTATACTTCAAGAGTCATGTCTAATTTGTATCTAAAATAACAACAGTACAAACTATAATTACAAAAATTCACCAATAAACTTGAAAAAAAGTTATAGGAGCTCTTAGAGATTTACTGTTGAATTTTTAAGGGTCCCTATAACTTTTTTTAGCTAAGAGTTGAAAAGAAAACTATGAGTCTTAAGGCAGACTTGAAGTCTTCGATACTGGCGTGGTTGTTGGGTTTTCTTGTTATTTTTTGAAATTCATCAAATGTTTCAAATAATCATCAGTTAACAGAACTCTTGGTACTTAATTCAAAACTCTTGTCTACCTTTTTTTCTAAAATGTCAACAATGTTGCTGGCAACAAGTTATAAGCCTCTTAAAGAGTGAATCTTTAAGATCCTTATAATTTTCTTTTTTTTTTGTAAATTTAGTGATTTAATTTTTATCAGAAGCCTCAGATACTCAGTTAAAAAGTCTTGTTGTAATCCAAAATTCTTGTCTAATTTTTATCTTAAGGTTTTTTACCTTAAAGTCTATTTTTATCTAAGGTCAACAATGACGTTAAAGATTAAGTGGGAAACCTGACAATTAGTTATAAAACTCTTAAAGATCCATTCTCGAATTTTAACTTTTTCACACTTATAACGCTAAACGCTTAATTGTAAAACAAACAGTTTTAAGGCAGGCAGGAAGGCTTCGAAAATATCGAATTCCTGTTAATTTTGGGAATTAAAACTCATCAGGATCCTTAACATCAACTCTAACAAATCCCTAACCAATGTTAACAGGTTTATAGGAATGTTTTAGGTAAGAGTTCAGAAACAAATTCAGAATCTTGAGTCAAACTTTAGGTCTTTGATAATTAAAAATTCTTGTCTAAAATGTCATCAATGGCACAGAAAATTCAGGTAAATCTGAAAAAAGTTATTAGGACCCTTAGCGATTCATTCGTATTTTTAATGGTCCTTATAACATTTTTAGCTAAGAGTTTAAAAGCAAACTAAGAGGTTTAAGATAGACTTAAAGTCTTTGATAATAAAGTAGTTGTTGGGTTTGAATTAAATGACATCAGGTATTCGATAATAATTTTTTTTTATTATTGTAGGGAATTAAATGGTGATCATTTGGAGCCTTTCACGTCTACCTATCAGGACTGCCTGGCACTTGGTTGGATTGATCTTAATCCTCCAACGTACCAGCCACTCCTGGAGGTCGTCTAACGCTAGCTGCAGATTCCGCCGTACGACATCTTTTATCCGGTGTTTGATAAAAGAGCCGTGTCGTCGGCATAGAGCGCGAGCGTAGTCCTTGGTGTTTTAGGAATGTCGCTCGTGTACAGCGTGTACGGGTGCGGTGACAATGCCGACCCTTGGGGGACACCTGCCTCTAGTGCTCTGGGCGCTGGCAGGGAGGATCCGACCCTTACAACGACTGTTCGATTTGTGAGGTAACTGTCGATTAGTCGGCAAATGTTTGTCGACATACCTAAGTCACTCAGCTCATAGATAAGGCCCTCGAGCCAAACCCTATCGAACGCACGCTTTACATCCACCAGGACTAATCCAGAGGTCTGTCTGGAGTTGCTGCCTTCTGCAACGTTCTCAACGGTCTTCAGGACCTGCAATTCTGCCGAATAAAGCCCCTGAAAATCGTATTGGTCGACGGGCACGACATTTTGGCGTGTACACTCGTCTTGGAGTCTCCTCAGGATAATACGTTCCACAACCTTCCCAGCCCCGCATGGGCTGGTAGTTCTGTGGAAATTTCCCATCCTTTCCCCGCTCGTTCAGCATTATCTCCAATCCCTGTTTCCACCTTGATGGAAAGTGCTGTAGCCTCAGCGTTGCGTTCGCCCCAGCACTGAGACAGGCTGCACCCTTCCTGGTCAGGTTTTTCAGCACCTTGTTCCACAAGGGTCCTCAGTATGTCCCTGACCTCGCCGGGAGTGATCGGGTGAATCGAGCCTCAGATGCACCTTTATTAAATTTATGCCAGACATTTGAAACTTTCACTTTTACTTTCACTCTTATAACTTTCGAATTTTGCTCCGTTGTCCGAAGGGAAGTCTCTTGCTTTTATGGTGCTCCCTGTAGTTCGATTCCCATTGGCCTGCTGCCATTGGGTGACGAAAGTATTAATTTCTTAATTTCTTTTCCTTCTCCTGACTTGTTTCATGTCTAACTTATGGGGTCGACCCAGTCCTGATTTTTTTACTGCTTTTGCTAATTTTAACTTCAGTTATTAAGTATTTATCTTCAATTCGTTTCATCTGCTGAGCTTGGATCATGTGTGATGTCGCTGTTAATCGATTCCTCTGATTGGCCATGTGACAGGTGAATTCCTCCCACCTTTCCTCGTGGGCACCGGTGCTGCAATTCTGGTATGCTTTTTTACCTTGAACTTCGTCGAGAGACCCAGCCAAGGACTCGTGCTCTGCCCTTTCAACGCCCTTGGATTTTGCCGGATTTGGGGCCCGGTCCATATATTGCTGCCTGTGGCTTTTATTGAATTGAGTTTCTTTTGTTTTGTTTTCTACGTTGCCTGCAACATACATATCTGCTCTTTGGTGGCTGACAAGACTCTTGGCTCGTTCGGTGTATATTATACCTACTAATAATAAACAGCAATTAGCAAACCAAGTTGATTTTTTTTGTCATTGCTTACCTATTGGTTTATATTTTGGTTTGGTGTAGAGTTCTAATATTCCATCATTGAAGGTTTCTGGCTTTACTGTCAAAGCCAGTGGCGCTAACCTACCCCACTCTACGAATTATCTGAGCTGGGGCATTTTAATTTGCCAGGCCACTAGACAACTCATACCCCTTTCGTTCATAAACAAACCTTTATCTATCAACAGGACTTTATCATGTAGAAAAGGCGTGGAACGTTAATAAAAGTCATTAGGATTCTTAAAGATTCACTCGCATTCTTAAGGTTCTTTATAATATTTTAAAATATGTTTAACGAAGCGTTGTTTGAAAGCAAATTAAGAACCTTAAGGCAGACTGAAAGTCTTCGAAAATATAGGAGTTGTTGGGTTTCCTGGAAATTGTAATAAGTCTTAAGTACTCAATCGTGAACTTTTAAGGATCGTAATAACGAATTTACTAACATTCTTAACTCAGACTGAAAGTCTTCGATAATTAGTTGTCCAATAATAACAATAAATATTCGCTGGCAAACTTGACAACAAGTTATACGAATTCTTAAATTTCTAAGGGCGTTTATAATTTTTCTAGAAGCTTAAGATCAAACAAAGAGTCTTGAGGCAGGCATGAGAATCGATAATGTTGGGTTTTCTTGTTAATTTAGGGAATTAAACGTCATCGGAACTCTCAAAAGCAACATCTCAAGACATAGGGATAAAGAAAAGTTTTGGATAATTTCGTCTGCAGTTTATTGAACTATTTTTTAATTTTAAATAATCATGGTAGACCGGAGAATTCCAGTGAATTAAATCTCAAATAAAAAGCCTCAAAACCTTCCAAATATTTACTTTATAGTCTGGACGCTTAAGTTTTGCCAATGAATTAATTTATGTGATTTTTCTAATCCGACAATATGCGTCGAGCAATTTAACTGTTTTTTTTACTCAGACAAGAGAGCAATAAAACTTAAAGCACCCATCTACAAGTTTGTTATTCATTGCGAGATTAACAGAAAGTTAAATCTGCCTCCGGATAAATGTTGATCTAAAAAGCAAATACCGCCTAAATGTAAGTTCAAACCGGTTTATTAGATTTATATTGATGAAAGCTTTTCATTCAGTCGGCCAATAAATCTGTTCCAGTTGTCTGACTTAAATTTGATTAGAGGTTGAACTGGAACACCGAAATTGAGTTTGACGGAATACGCCTTTTATAAGGCTTCTCTTGCAACTTTTTCTTGCAAATGAACTATGACATTTTTACAAAATTTGTTCTATTTGATATGTATTCCAAGCACTAAGGGTAGTTCAGCTACACTTTGCTTGCCGATATTTTCTTGCAAGCTCTTAAGAGCGTTCGTGCGAGAACATTTTAACTTTGGAAAGGATTTCAGTAAACACATCTAATCCTGCAGTGTCATCCTCGCACTGCAGCTGAGGACATGCATCTCCGAATGAAGGATGTCAAGGGCGTATTTGCTTCAAGTATCGCCTATTTTATGCAGTTTTATTCTGACCTTGCTAAAGGAAATTTACTGCGCCAAATGGGGCCCCGGTACGTGAGTTATTGAGAGGAAATTTTGCACTCCCTTCCGCTTCACCCTCGCCTCTGAAAAATGCACTAATCATTAATCTCTGTTACAGAGATTCATTAGTAATCATTCACTATCGACGGCCTAAATCTGGGATTGCACAATTTGAAAATAGCGCTGCATTTGGCTGACCTCCTGACAGGCTACGAACCGGCATACAATAGCGAAGATGGCTTGACCCCATAAAGTCGAGAAACTATGAGAAATTATTAGTTTAGAGAAGATCAGAAAAATCCTTCTGTGTGAACGACGCCATTTGGCCGAACGAACTGGATGGAATTTAAAATTTTAAAGTGATATATGTCGAGTGCATGGAACAGCAGCTCTCGAAACGAGAAATTTGCTGTTAACAGGAATGAAATATGGGAGTTTATACGTTTTATGGTGATTAATTGGATATAGTTTCGAGTTGCAAATGAGTTTGACATATGGTGGTGGATTTTGATCCAAAGAATCACGAATTTAAATGTTATTCAAATAAATCAAATGCCGGTCTATACAGGATGCAAACTGGATACACTTGGATTTTCGATCAAAATTAAAGGCAAATCTTTAAAGTTTGATAATAAAATAAAAAAAAAACTTCTATTGTACCCTTAAAAACCCCTGTATCGCTCTATTAATACCAACTAAATATTTCAAAATAAAGTACCTCATCTAGGGGTCATTATTCAATGGAGCTTTCTGGAAAGAAACCTTCTAATTTGCTTTCCCATAAGAAATGCATTTTTTACTGAAAATATTGCTGACCCAGTAGAAAATCTTGCTCATTGCATGCCGGTATGCATGGTGATAGTTGAGACTGTACTAAACATATATGCAAATTTCGTAAAAATAGAAGACAAAATCACTTAGTTACAGTTCTGCAAATGTTTAAAAGTTGCTAAAAAGCTTTAAAAGATTTTTTTTTAAAGAAGGAAAGAAATTCACTTACTTTCAATTCTGGAAGTTTTTAAAAGTGAGATTTTGTCCTGACCCGTTATACATTTTTGCTGACCCGTATGCGTGGTGATAGTTGAACTCGACATTCAATTTGTAATGTGTAAATGTACACATACAATTTCGTGATAAAAGAGAAGATAATCAGAAATTTGGAATACTGCAATGTATGTGTCTCCACTCCTATTCAACTTATATTCGAAAGGTGGCTTTGGAAGACGTGGAAATGAGAGTCAAGGTCAATCGCATGTAGATTAACAATATCCGCTAGGCTGACGATATGGTTTTAATGGCTGAAAATATACACGACCTACAGCAACTGGTCAACAGGGCAACAATGGGCTTAAATATCAACTTAAAAAAACAACAAAGTTTATGACAATCGCTAGAAACCTAAATATGTTTGAAAACTACACCATAACACTTAAGGCCCTTGGAAAGAGTAGACAAATTTAAATATTTGGGCATCTGGCTTTTTGAAGACTAGACATCAGACAAAGAAATGAAATGTCGCATTGAAAAAGCTCGACAGGCATTCCTGAGGTTTCGAAGACTGCTTACCTGTTCCGATTTTAACCTTAACCTAACACTCAGGTTCATTAAATGCTTTGGTTGGTGCTTCTTTACGGTGTGGAGGATTGGACATTGAGGGTAACTGCAATTAACAAATTAGAGGAATGTGGTTGTATCGCAGAATCCTGAAGATGCTTTGGACTGCCAGATTAAGGAACGAAGAAGTTCTAAGACCTTACAGATAATGTGAACTGTTCGAATTGATTAAAAAAAAAGAAAAACGGCATTTCTGGGGCATATAGTGCAAAACACGAAATGTTAATTCTTGCACCTATTGATCGAAGGAAAGATCGAAGACCGGAGAGGGATCGGAAGGAAAAAAACGTCCTGTCTGCGAAATATCAGACAGTGGACCGGCTTACACAATGTACAGTCGTTGATATACACCGCACGGAGTAGAATTGGAAAATGTTATCGCAAACATCCATTAGTGGATACGCATTGGAAGAAAAAGAAATTTTGAAGAGAGAGATTTTTTGCCCTTAAAATTGATGACAAAATATATATTCACTATGTCTAAATCTGTACATTCTAATTAGAGATCTGTAGATTTTCAATCTGTGGTCTTTATAAACTCTTTAGATATATTTTCTTTAAGAACCGGTACATCCCCTGCGTCCACATGTGTATTTTCTACTCTCTAAGCGGTGGATTTCTTTGTGTAGATACTGTACGAACTCTATATAATTTGTTAACTTTAAGGTCTTTATATTCTCTAATTTTGCATGTGTTTTTTTGTAATCTTAAGGATGTTTTGTCTTTTTCAGGACCAATATACTCTCTATATCAAAATCTGTATATTCTAATTAGAGATCTGTAGATTCTCAATCTGTGGTCCCTACAGAATCTTTATAAACTCTTTAGACGTATTTTCTTTAAGAACCCGTACATAATCTGTATCTACACGTGTATTTTCTACTCACTGATCGGTGGACTTCTTTGTGTAGACCCTGTAAAAACTCTGTGGAGTTTTTAATTTAGAAGAAATAGATTGTTTCCCTTGTGGAAAACAAAGTACCAATACCAAGACAATATTTAAATCCGGTAGAAAAGAATCTTTTTTTCTGACAACACTCTATCCACCTTCCTAACTAGTAAAATTAAAATGTTGGACTTGGGAGTTTGCTAGAAGGCTCAACAAAAGTCTTAGAACCCCATTTGAAGATCTATCCAAAACAAGAATTTGAAGATCTACCCAAACCAAAGGCATAATCTACTTTATTTATCCATAAACGAAACACCAAGCCAAGGACACTCTGCTGTAAATATCTACGTAAGGGGCTTTTTGCTCGCTCGACGCAATGTTGCACTCTTCTTCTTCTTGTTCTTCGTTTTGGTCTCCTTCCTAGCGGGTTTTACTTGCTCATCTTCAGCAAGCGAAAGCGTCATCTGGGCAAAGGTAAAAAAGTACGAGGGCGGACAGCATTGAGCTTTAAACTTCGTGCTGGGCTCGGGTCCCTTCTTCTTCCCGCACTTTTGGCAGATTTCATAAACGGATTCTTTGGCGGTGGAAGGACGAGTTTAGTCTTTAAAAATCCTTGCTGATCGGTATGCATGGTGCAAAGCAAGCAAAAAATTCACTTAGTTACAGTCATGCAAGTTTTTAAAAGTGAGTTTTTTTTTGCTAGTGACCCATTAGAAATCTTTGCTTACTGGTATGCATGGTGACAGCTGAGATTGTACTACATATAAAATTTCATGGAAGTAAAGAAGAAAATCAGGGAGTTACATTTCCGCAAATTTGTAAAAGTGAGATTATTTTGCTGAGTCCTTAGAAATCCTTGCTGACCGGTATGCATGGCGATAGTGAGTATGTACTACACATACAATTTTGTGAAAACAGTAAAGAAAATCACTTACTTCAGATTAGCCTTGAGTTAGCACTTCTATCACAAGTCCTGCAGATGTTTAAGAGTTAGACTTTTTGGTGACTCCTTAAGAATCCTTGTTGACCGGTATATAAAGTGATAGTGAGACTGTATTACACACACAATTTCGTGAAAACAGGAAAGCAATTCAGTTAGTTACAGTAATGTAAGTTTTTAAAAGTGAGATTTTTGCGGACCCATTAGACATCCTTGCTGACCGGTATGGCGATAGTGAGACTGTACTATACATAGGATTTTGTGAAAACAGTAAAGAAAATCACTTACTCCAGGTTAGTCCTGAGTTAGCCCTTTTATCACTAAGTCCTGCAAATGTTTAAGTGCTACACTTTTTTGCTGACTCCTTAAATATCCTTGCTGACCGGTATGTATAGTGATAGTGAGATTGTATTGCACATACAATTTCGTGAAAACAGGAAAGAAAATCACTTAGTTACAATCCTGCAAGTTTTAAAAAGTCAAATTTTTTGCTGACCCGTTAGAAATCTTTGCTAACCCGTATGCATGGAGGCAGTTAAGATTGTGTTACACATGTAATTTAGTAAAAATAGAGAAAAAAATTAGTTAGTTACATTGCCGCAAATTTTTAAAAGTGAGATTTTTTGCTGACTCCTTAGAAATTCTTGCTGACCGGCATGCATGGCGATAGTGAGACTGTACTACAAATACAATTTTGTGAAAAACAGGAAAGAAAATCACTTTAATGTACTTCCGGTTAGTTTTGAGTTAGCCCTTCCATCACTTGGTCCTGCAAACTTTTAAGAGCGAGGCTTTTTTGCTGACTTTTTAAAAATCCTTGCTGACGGGTATGTATAGTACAACTTTTTAAAAGTGAGGTTTTTTGTTGATCCATTAGAACACCTTGCTGCCGGTTTGCATGATGATACAAAACAGATTGTACTACACATATAATTTCATGGAAGTAAAGAAGAAAATCAGTTAGTTACATTTCCGCAAACTTGTAAAAGTGAGATTATTTTGCTGGCTTATTAGAAATCCTTGCTGAATGGTATGCATGGCGATAGTGAGACAACACATACAATTTTGTGAAAAAGTAAAGGATATCATTTACTTCAGGTTAGTCCTGAGTTAGCCCTTGAGCCTAAAAGCGAGACTCCTTAAAAATCCTTGCTGATCGGTCTGTATGATGATAGTGAGACTATATTACTCATACGATTTCATGAAAATAGGAAAGAAATTCTCTTAGTTACAGTCCTGCAAGTTTTTAAAAGTGAGATTTTTTGCTGATCGGTATGCATGGTGACAGCTGAGATTGTATTGCACATCTAATTTCGTGTAAATAAAGAAAAAAAAACACTTAGTTACATTTCCGTAAATTTTTAAAAGTGGGAGTATTTTGCTGATTCCTTAGAAATCCTTGCTGACCGGTATGCATGGCGATAGTGAGACTGTACTACACATACAGTTTTGTGAAAACAGTAAAGAAAATCACTTACTTCAGTTTAGTCCTGAGTTAGCCTTTCTATCACTAAGTCCTGCAAATTTTTAAGAGCGAGGCTTTTTTGCTGACTATTTAAAAATCCTTGCTGGCCGGTATGTATAGTACAACTTTTTAAAAGTGAAGTTATTTTGCTGATCCATTAGAACACCTTGCTGGACCGGTATACATGCATGGTGATAGTTGAGATTGTACTACACGTATAATTTCATGGAAATAAAAAAGAAAATTAGTTAGTTACATTTTCGCAAATTTGTAAAAGTGAGATTATTTGCTGGCTTCTTAGAAATCCTTGCTTCCTGGTATGCATGGCGATAGTGAGACTGTACTACACATACAATTTGGTGAAAACAGGAAAGAAACTCACTTTAATATAAGTTATGGATACATAAATGATGACCACATAGGTATCTGCATGAGAGTGCTGCTGAGCTTGCATTCCCACGGAACGTTTACTTTAATTAGTTAAAACTGTATTATTACCATTCCTAGACTATCCTCATCACAGTAAGCTTGTGTGTAAGAAATGAATATTGTTTTTTAAAAACAGTTTTTCTTTATTGAAAAACATAAGTGGCGCAGTCGGTAGGATTGGGGCAGTTTACGGTCGAAGCCACGTCATCGAGTACGATTCGATCGAGAAACGTGAGTTTTAACTCTTTGGCACCAATCGAACACTGTTGACTTTTTCGGGTGTCCAAAAAGTGATTGAGTTCAACTGAGGATCCAAACCTGAGAAGTCAGAACCACGCGAGCAACTACTGAGAAGTTTAGGAGTCCAGGAAGAAAAGACTGACGACCTCTACGAAGACGGTGAGTGTCCAATTATTCCTGTAATCCCCTTTCACCCTCCTCGGTTAGGAACGGCGAAAAGATAGATAAGTTATTCTTAAATCTTATTCTAACTTTAACTTTAAAAGCACTAGATAGGTAAAATATATTTTTATTAGTTGTATGACAGATAACTCAGATATTGACGATTTAGTTAGTCAATTTTTCAATTCTTTGAATATAAATCGAAATCTCAGAATGCCTAACAACGCAGGAAATGCTGGCCCTCAGGCTCAGCCAGGTGTTAATTATACATTCTTAAAAATGTTTACAGAAACTATTTTACCTTATGATGGTAATCCAAACACTTTAGGTAGTTTTCTATCAGCTGCAGACTTTCTTTTTTATACATGTGGACAAAATAATGATGTTATTTTGAAAAGCTTTCTACATAGAAGCATCAGAATGAAATTGGTAGATAGGGCACAAATATTAGTAGGTTGTAGAATGGAACTAACAACATGGGACGAAATTAAAAGATCTTTAAAAGATTGTTTTGGCGATAAACGAAACCTAGAATGTTTAGAGCAAGATTTAGTTATGGCGGCCCCTTATAAAAACGAACATCCTCTTGATTTTGGCAAACGCTTACAAGTTTTGAGAAGTACCTTGGCACAAAAAATAAATTCGTTTACTGCCGTTGAAATGGACAATGGTACAAAAATCATTTATTTGCGTCAATATGATCAAGTTTGCTTGAGGACTTTTATTAGAGGCTTACCAGGACCCTTGCAAAGTATAATAAGACTTAAAAATCCAAATTGCATCGAACTTGCGATGACACAAATTACCGAAGAAGAAAATTTTCAATACACGCAAAACCTTTTGAAAGCTCCTATAAATCAAAACAACTCTGTTGCCAATTTTAAAACACCACAACCAGCGAGATATTCACAATCATTTTATAAAGCACCCAATATGCATTCATCACCTTATAATTACACTCAAACCTACCAGCAACCACCAAATTTCAACAATTTCGCTGCTAACACTAATCCGCTTACACAATATTATCAATCCATGCCAACGAGATTCCCAGGATCACCACAACCATGTCAAGACAGACCAGGGTCATTCAACCCACAATTCCCAAATGGACCAATAAATTACCAACCCCGAAATATTCAACAAAAATTCCCAACAAATCGACAAGTCTTTGGACCCCCTAAAGATGTCTTTAAACCCACGGGTCAAGTACCAACCAATAAACCAGAGCCAATGTCGACTCGATCTCGTTATACACTACCCCCGCAATCTGCAAGAAACACTAACGTTTTTAAATCTTCTAATCCTAATCCACAGAAAAAACGGGTTGCACAAGAATTGTTCCAAATCGATGAGAACAATACGAATCAGCCTACTACTAATTCTGAAAATTTGAATATGCAAGGAAATACCGAACCGTGTAATTTACAAGAACCCTATCTTGAGTATAGCTCATACCCAATTCCGGAAACAACAAATCAATACTATTCAGACGATTACGAGAATTATCATGAATACCCAGAAAATACATGTGAATCGCAGGAAAATCAAAATTTTCCTATAGCGAGCCCACAAAACCATGTGAACTGACATTCGATATGAATACCGAAATTAATAATAGCCTACCATATATCGAAATTAAACAACCCCCTCTAAAACTGTTGGTAGACACAGGTTGCTACCATTCTATTCTAAAACCATCCGTAGCAGAAACTTATTTCCCTGAAACAATTTATAATTGTCCCACAATCATCAAAACAGGTGTCGGTGAAAAAGAGACACTTTTTAAAGCCGATATACCCACATTCCCAGAGCTTAAAGCCCACGATAATGTTTCCTATATTTTGTTCGACTTTCATAATTTTTTTGATGGCATTATAGGTTTAAATGACCTCAGGCGATATAACTTTTCTATTGACCTAGTTAACCATCAACTTATAAATGGAATAACAAACATCCCAATAATTTACAGAAAGCCAGAAAAAGAAATTTATACAATTAAAGTGAACTCACACGAAGTAAGAACTGTAAATGTACCCGTTATCTCTGATAACGAGGACGTTATTATCCCCGAATGCTTCATAAACAATCTTTATTTCCCGGAAACCCTGACTACTGCAAAAAATGGTTTTGCACGAACTGAACTATTTAATTATTCAGATAAACCTATTACATTACACCTTTCCGTTCCATGGAAAGTATGGTCATTCCCAGATTTTCACAAAGAAAATTTTGAATTACTCAGCCTTGAAAAAGTAATAAGCCATCCTAGTAACCATCACAAAAGTCTTAGTGCCGATATATCCACACTTATACGACACGATCATCTTAATAAAGAAGAAAAATTAGCCCTGGTTAAACTATGTAAAGAGTATTCCGACATTTTTCACTGTGAAAATCAATCCCTATCGTTCACTAACAAAGTTAAACACACAATAAGAACAACAGATGAAATACCAGTACACTCAAAAACATATCGATACCCGTTTATCCACAAAACAGAAGTCCAAAAACAGATAAATAAGATGCTTGAGGACGGAATAATTCGTCACAGTCAAAGCCCCTGGAGTAGTCCTATATGGATCGTTCCCAAAAAGCAAGACGCTAGTGGGAAACAAAAGTGGCGACTCTGTGTTGACTATCGAGGTATCAATGCAAAGACCATCGACGACCGATATCCGCTGCCAAACATTAACGATATTTTGGATAAATTAGGACGGTGTACATATTTCTCGACCATAGACCTTTCTTCAGGTTTCCACCAGATAGAAATGGATCCTGACTCGATTGAGAAAACAGCATTTAATGTAGAAAATGGACATTATGAGTACGTGAGAATGCCTTTTGGTTTAAAGAATGCACCTGCCACGTGCCAGCGTGTCATGGACAACATATTACGCGACCTACAAGGTAAGATCTGCTTAGTGTACATGGACGACATTATAATATTTTCCACTTGCTTAGAAGAGCACATAAAACACCTAAAATTAGTTTTTGACAGATTACGACAAGCCAGATTAAAAATTCAATTGGATAAATCCGAATTTTTAAGAACTGAGGTAGAATTTCTAGGACATGTAGTAACCCAAGACGGTATAAAACCTAACCCCCGGAAAATAGACGCCATTCAGAGATTTCCAATTCCTAAAACGGCAAAGGAAATCAAATCTTTTCTATGACTTTTAGGTTATTACAGGAGACTTATTGACGGATTTGCTAATCTAACAAAACCATTTACTAAATGCTCAAAGAAAGGCGTAACTATTGAACATACACCCGAATTCAAAGAAGCCTTTGAAGTATACAAGAATGTATTATGCAATGACCCCGTATTACAATACCCGGACTTCGAAAAACCATTTATATTAACGACGGACGCATCCAATGTAGCGATTGGAGCAGTTCTTAGTCAAGGACAAATAGGCAACGACCTTCCGATATCATACGCATCTAGAACTTTAAACCCAGCAGAAACAAACTACTCGACAATCGAGAAAGAGCTATTAGCAATAGTTTGGGCTACTAAATACTTTCGTCCTTACCTGTTTGGAAGAAAGTTCACTATTGTCACTGATCATAAACCTCTGCAATATTTATTTAGTTTAAAAGAGCCAAATTCGAGATTGGTGCGATGGAGACTCAAACTAGAGGAATTCAACTACGAAGTAAAATATAAAAAAGGCACCCAAAATACAAACGCAGACGCACTATCCAGAATAGAGATTAATATGAGGGAAGACAACCAATCAATCGTAGGAAATACTGGAGACATCGATAATGAAATTGACCAATATATAAGAGAAGAGCAAAACAAAGAGACAACGTCAGAGCAGTTAGAGGAAATAAAACAACTATTAGCTCCTGAAAAAAGAACACAACAATCGGAAACAATTCATATAATGTCTGACATTCAATTAAGACCTCCTAACAGACAAAATGAGCGACATGAAGATACCGATGGAGAAACAGTTCATTCAGCTGCCGAAGATCCCATACTGGAAATACCAATCACTGAAAATTGTTTGAAAATGTACAATAACCAAATAATAATCGAACATCAACCTGATGGGAAGTATCAAGTATTGACAAGTCACCGATTTGAGACCAAAACCAGATTACACGTTAAAGTGACAGATAATTACCAAGAAGAAATTAAGAATGTATTTAAACAATACGTAAATCCAACAAAAGTATATTGTATTTACTCAAAGAGCACCAACATTGATTTAGCCTCTAAAATAAGTGTCTTATTACCACAGACATTTAGACATAATACATATAAATTGGTACAAACAAGAACGTTTTTAAATGACATTATCGATAAAGAAAAACAAAAGGAACTAATCGAATACCACCATACAAAAACCTGCCACCGTGGAATAAATGAAGGACTTTTAGCCCTTAAAAGACTCTATTATTGGCCAAACATGAAAGCTGACCTTACACAATTTATTAATAATTCTGAAATTTGCCAACAAGCAAAATACGATCGACATCCACCCAAAAATAAAATTCTCATTAACACCCACACCAACGCAACCTCTAGAATCTATTCACATAGACACGTGTCAAATATGCAGCGTCAAATTTCTCACAATCATTGACGTATTCTCCAGATACGCCCAAGCATATCCACTTGAACCTGCTTGCACTGCAACAATAGTTCTAGACAACCTGTCGACATTCATAAGCCACCATGGCCTACCTCAACAAATTACGTGTGATAACGGCACGGAATTTAAAACGTCTTTACTATTAGATTTCTGTACGTTACACAATATAAGTCTTCACTTTACCACCCCAGAAAATTCTAATAGTAATAGTCCAGTCGAAAGACTACATTCTACTCTTATCGAATTGTTTCGTATCTTGAAATTAAAAGAACCAACAGCAAACACAAAACAATTGATGCAATATGCTATAATCGGCTATAATTCATCAATTCATAGTGTTACTAAACAAAGACCTTTCGATGTACTAAATGGCCGTGTAAACGCCCTGGACCCATTTGACCTTACGGACGAAATAATTATCAATAAATATGTAAGCGATAGACGTGACAGACTTAAAGTTCTTTACCAACAAATTTTTGAACAATCAAATCAAACTAAGTTAAAACTTAATGAAAAACAAAATGAAAATCGTGAACATCCGCCCACATTTAGACCAGGAACTGACATCTATATAACAGACAAAACAGCAAAACGATCCAAAGACAAACCACGGAAAAAGAAAGCTATTGTCCAAAAGGACATAGGAAAAAAAAATAATAACAACAAAAAAGAAAGTTATTCATAAATCCCAAATTCAAAAGCCTAAAACTTTTTCCTCTTCACAGGGCAATGAACCTGATGATGCCAACAATTCTGGCAGTAATCACGCCAATGCTACTAATGACGGCGGTAACAGCCAACAGTGACATCGAAACCATCCCTGTCACAACTCCTTTACTCCCCTTCCACCTTGGAAGGGCTAGAGTTACTGAAAACAAACACACTTTCTTACATTATGTAGAAATATCGCCATTAATTAACCAATTAGCTGATATAGAACACTCTTATACTATTATAGAGCAATCACTTAGAAATAACACTGCTTTGCACGCTTTACACAAAACATACTATCAAACTAACCCCTCTAACCTATTAGTGTTGTAACCAAATTAAACAACTATTGATTTAGAAACACTTTATAATAATGATAATAATAATATGTAAGTACGTATATGTAACGTTAACAATTAACCTGAGCTAAAACCGATCGACCAAGCTCTATGAGTGTTCGTACTTGATTCTCGACCCTTCCCGTTTTCCCATGCCTTTAGGCCAGTTGTTTATATTAACATAATATCGGCCCTAGATCCTAGACTAAACAAAACTAAGGAATACATTGTTCATTTAAGCACCCGCGACGTAAATGAGGGACCGCGTCCTACATAGGTCTCACAGTTCGGCCATCCTGACAGAAGTTCGTCCTCGAATCCACCTGATGCTCTCTCTGCAGAAGCCATCGTGTAGATGTCCGAGCCATGCGACGAGGAATCCAGGTGTTTGTATCAGCAGCGTCTTAACCACATCAGATGCTCTTTGATCCAAGTGGAATCCAGGTGTAGGCCTTCATTGTCGCTTGCAGTTGTGGTGATTTGGAATAAAGAGAAAGGACATAATATTAGATCAAACACATAGTAGCTATCTTTTTTTTTCCTTTTTGTCTTTGTTGCCAACATTTCTTTTTTCTCGTTTAAACCCTCCTTGTTCTCGTTTATGTTAACATTTCATAAGCTTCAACTCACTCATCCACTATTACCATCAACACATGATCAATAGTGGGCATCTATTACATTGCAAGGTAATAGGCTTCCGTTCACACACGGGCATTTGGTCACGAGCATCTCAAATTAGCAAACGCCAATTCTTGCACCAATGACCAAGCTTCTGAACGTCAGGTTCGCCAGTGAACACAATCACACAGCCAATGTCAAAAGTACCCCCTTTAATTCATAATTGTAACCCCTCGTACCCTGTACCTCCCCTCCCTATTTAAAGAAAACCCCATTTGTAGACAAAAACTGAGACGATTGGCTCACCCACGAAACAGCCATTCAGGGATTTTACGAGTACTCTTCCCCACTCCTCAATTAAAATGAATTAAAAGAGGGCATCCGATCTCTACTACTTTAACAGATCGGGCATCAAGAAATATGCACCTATGAGCATATTTGAAGAATATACTCATAGCTACAAATATCTTGGCTTTCACATCTTCCATGTGAGCATTCGGTCCTTTTTCGCAAACAAACCGAGCTTCTGAATTTTATAAATTCAGGTTTTTCTACTAGAACAAGTACCATATTGGGGCAGAAAAAGAAATGTTAGGTAAGGGCCAATTGTCATAGTCAAAACTCACATAGGTTGCGATGCCTGGTCATTTAATACAATCCAGGGCTTTAAACTGTCTATTGCAACAATAGAAATCGATGTTCTGGTACCACGCAGATCTCGTACAACGTATCTGTCATTCGTCAAACATTTTATGATCCTAAAGGGGCCCTTGAACTTAGGTAGTAACTTTTTCGGTCCCGCATTTGACCCAGAATCCTTTTTACGTATCATTACGAGGTCATTGTCCTTAAAGGCGCCAGGCGGTTTACGTTTTGCATCGAAATGACGTTTATCTTTAATTTGTTTGCCCTTGATCTTATTTGACACTTAATAACTCTAATAACATGAATAAGTTTTGCGTCTGCAATGGGTTTCGGATTCAGACCCATTATTATTGCCGATATATGCCGATTTTTCTGTGGTACTATTTTTTGACGAGTTAATGCTAAACTGCATCATGTTTAGATGAGAATCCCAGTTTGTTTCACTAGTGTCATTAACACTGTAACACCTTATCGAGTTTAAAATTGTAGTTATACCGTTCGCATTGGCCATTTGCCCTAGGTGTTGCAACCGCGTTTTTAATATGTTTTATTCCAAACTCTTTGCAAAAATCCTGCATCTTTTTTGACGTAAATGCAGAGCCTCTATCTGAAATAATTCTACTGGGCGGTCCAAAAAGAAATATAAAATTATTTAAGGCACTCAATACATATTTGACGCCAGTATCTATTACGAACAGGTTCTAGAAAAACAAACTTACTAAAGGCGTCTACCACCACGAAAATATGAGTATTTTTACGTTTTGATGTTACAAAAGGACCTAAATGATCAACATGTATTGTTTCAAATGGTACCACGGCTTTGGGAATCGGGTGCAGAAAGCTAGGTTTACTTCCTGACGTGTCTGTTATGTAAAGGCAATTTAAACAAGCTGACACATATTTTTTTTACAAAATGAGCCCTTTTACTAAACCAATAATTTCTACAAAATATTTCCAAAGTCTTTGCGAAACCAAAGTGGTCAGCATCGTCATGACTCAGTCGACATATTAGCCATCTACAGGATGTTGGAACTACCCACTTAAGGTTATGATTAATTTTGCGATATAAAATATTGTTTTTGAAAACGTAATTTTCAAAGTAATTTTTGTTATTGGCGTTCTTTTCAGTCAGGAGAATTTTTATGATATTTTCGGATTTTTCATCTGAGGACTGTACAGCTATGATCCATTCTGACTCTGTGAGGTTAACTATATTGGATATTAAGTGACTTTCTGGGAGCGGATGCCTACTAAGATAATCAACATGGCCCATTTTAATTCCTGGTCGGTATTCGATATCAAATGTGAATTCCTGAATCTCAAGCCACCAGCGAGGAATTCTGGGAACTAGATCTTTTTTTGTTGCCGAAGCTCTAACCTCTGCGATACACCGATTGCACAGCAATTTTGAAACATTTGCCGAGAAGATAAGTGCGAAAGTGGCTAAGGAAAAACACGACTGACATAGTCTCTAACTCGTAAGAATGATACCTACTCTGTTCATATATCGTCTTTACCTGGATTGAAATCGGGAACGTTCTCCCACGAAAAAAAAAGAAATGTTCATACTGACCTCGTTTTATCTTCTAATTACCGCTATTTCTTTTTGAAGATCAACAAGCTGCAGTGGTGTGGAAAGTGAATGTGTGAGCGAACGTCCATTTCCACTTGTGGACATTGTTGATGAAGTTGACGGACTTTACTCTGTAGCGCTAGAGTCCCTGATGTGCTCTTGCTGACGCGACGACTTGCCTCCATCCAACTCGGTCGGTAATAAGCTCCGTACCATTTTCGACGCCCAGTTTTCTCAGATCCGCAGCGATGTTGTTTCACCATCTCAATCTGGTTCTTCCAAGTGGTTTCTTCCCATGTGGGGCTTTCTTCCATACCAGTCGTATTAGCCTATCTTCGGGTTGCCTACGCACGTGTCCTGCCCATCTATCTCTTGAATTTGGCACTTTTTTTTTTGATGAATCGCACAACACTAAACTTTATATTAATCGTTCACCCAGAATAGTTTAAAAAGTGTCACTTCTTCGAATTAAAAGAAAAACTACTAATTTATACTGCTGTTATCGCGAAATTTGGCAGATCCCACTTCTGACAATTGTTGTAACCAAATTAAACAACTATTGATTTAGAAACACTTTATAATAATGATAATAATAATATGTAAGTACGTATATGTAACGTTAACAATTAACCTGAGCTAAAACCGATCGACCAAGCTCTATGAGTGTTCGTACTTGATTCTCGACCCTTCCCGTTTTCCCATGCCTTTAGGCCAGTTGTTTATATTAACATAATATCGGCCCTAGATCCTAGACTAAACAAAACTAAGGAATACATTGTTCATTTAAGCACCCGCGACGTAATATAGTACAAGTAATATAGTACAAGTAAATGAGGGACCGCGTCCTACATAGGTCTCACATTAGCGCACGCTAAATATCTTATTACACAAGCTAAAATTAAGTTAAATAATATTAAGCCACACAACCGCGTAAAACGTGGATTAGTAAACATTATAGGAAAAGTATCAAAATGGTTATTTGGAACCCTTGATAATGACGATGCAGATAAGTATGATAAAGCTATTTCTGAATTGCAACGTAACGAAAATTCGCGAATGAAAGAAATTAGTCTGCAAGTGTCATTGACCAAACAGCTGATCGACAACTATAACGGTACAATCACCACACTCGCGACAAATCAGATCGCTCTTAAAGATCATATAAATGCATTCGAAAAAGCCTTTAGTAAATCAATAACTGATTTAACTGTCTCTTTAAAACTACAAAATACGCTATTCCAAATAATCTTAAACTGTCAGAGTTTTATCACATTTCTTGATAATCTCAAAGATGCTGTAACGTTTGCTCAGTTAAACACTCTTCATAGCACCGTAATATCAGCCTCTCAACTAGAAGAAATAATATCCAATTTATCAAACCTATATGGAGAAAATAAAATCATCACCTTAAGAGACCTCCAATATTATTATCAATTAGCGGGACTACAAGTTAACTTTTCACAAGATAAATTAATTTTTGCAATACACTTTCCAATATTCCTGGAAGAATCCTTTGACATTTTCCATCTTCTTCCTACTCCTATAAATGGATCGATAATCATACCCGAATTACCCTTCCTGATAATTGGCACTGACCTACAACAGTATGAAGAAGACCAACTCAAAACTCAGTCACAAGATTGCGTAGTATCGCTTATTCAAAAAGCCGACTACCGCACCTGTCAAACAACTCACGTCAACGTTTCAGTCCCAATCCTGCAAGCAGACTAACGAATACGTCTTAGTGATTCCTGCAATACAAAGACTTAAGTTACAAAAGTTTTGCCTCAACAGGGAGATTATCTTCATTGACTGCCCAAATGTCGTTAGAATTCCAGCTGACTGTGGAATTGTCATAAAAGACAACCAATTCTGGAACAAGGATGAAAGGCTAAATGGAGTACCTTTTCAATTACCTCCAATAGAAGCTAAGGAATTGAACACCATAAATACTGATGCGAATCCAATCCACTTATCTTCCATAAATTTGGATAACATCAAATTGCTGAAGCAACAAGCCGACGCCCTACAGACCTCACTGATTCCAGACATAGAATACATTCACCCAGCTACGTGGAGCATTGCCACTTCGCTCTCCATCCTGGTGCTAATCGTCCTATGTTTAATAGCAGTATGGAAGTTTTACCAAAGGAAACTTGGAAAATCAAAGCCAAGCCAAACGGAAGCCAATTCAACAGAAAACAACGTAGTACCCCCATTGTTTTCGTCTTCGTCGGGAGGAGTTATGGATACATAAATGATGACCACATAGCTATGTGCATGAGAGTGCTGCTGAGCTTGCATTCCCACGGAACGTTTACTTTAATTAGTTAAAACTGTATTATTACCATTCCTAGACTATCCTCATCACAGTAAGCTTGTGTGTAAGAAATAAATATTGTTTTTTAAAAACAGTTTTTCTTTATTGAAAAACATAAGTTATAGTTCAGGTTAGCCCTTCCATCACTTAGTCCTGCAAATTTTTTAGGGCGAGATTTTTTGCTGACTATTTAAGAATCCTTGCTGTCCAGTATGTATAGTACAGTCTCACAAGATAGTGAGACCAGTCTCATAACATAGTGAGACTGTACTAAGCATGCAATTTTGTGAAAACGGGAAAGAAAAACAATTGGTTACAGTCCTGCAAATGTTTAAAAGGGAGATTTTCTTGTTGACCCGTTAGAATATTTTTGCTGACCGTATGTAGGGTGACTGTACAACACATTGTGCGGTAGTCTTGTAGAAACTGGTCAGAAAATCGCCTAGTTAGGGCCCTGCAAATCTTTAAAAGTGGCACACTGAATAACGGTCAGCAAGAATTTCTAGAGACAGCAAAAAAACCTCAATTTTTAAGATTTGCAGCGCCTTAACCAAGTGACTTTTTGCCCAATTTTTACGAACTTTTCACACAAACTGTAATGCATGATCTCTAATTAGAATGTACAGATTTAGAAATAGTGAATATATATTTTGTCATCACTTTTAAGGGCAAAAAAATGTCTCTTTTCAAAATTTGTTTTTCTTCCAATGCGTATCCACTAATGGATGTTTGCGATAACATTTTCCAACTCTACTCCGTGCGGTGTGTATCAACGACTGTACATTGTGTAAGCCTGTCCACTGTCTGACATTTCGCAGCCAGGACATTTTTTCCTTCCGATCCCTCTCCGACCTTCGATCTTGCCTTCGATCAATAGGTGCAGGAATTGACATTTCGTGTTTTGCATTATATGCCCCAGAAATGCCGTTTTTCTTTTTTTAATCAATTCGAACAGTTCACAATATCTGTAAGGTCTTAGAACTTCTTCGCTCCTTAATCTGGCAGTCCAAGGCATCTCCAGGATTCTGCGATACAACCACATTCCTCTAATTTGTTAATTGCAGTTACCCTCAATGTCCAACCCTCAACACCGTAAAGAAGCACCGACCGAAGCATTTAATGAACCTGAGTCTTAGGTTAAGGTCAAAATCGGAACAGGTAAGCACTCTTCGAAACCTCAGGAATGCCTGTCGAGCTTTTTCAATGCGACATTTCATTTCCTTGTCTGATGTCTAGTCTTCAAAAAGCCAGATGCCCAAATATTTAAATTTGTCTACTCTTTCTAAGGGCCTTAAATGTTATGGTGTAGTTTTCAAACATATTTAGGTTTCTAGCGATTGACATAAACTTTGTTGTTTTTTTAAGTTGATATTTAAGCCCATTGATTTGCTCTGTTCTCTTACCCTGTTGACCAGTTGCTGTAGGTCGTGTATATTTTCAGCCATTAAGACCATATCATCAGCCTAGCGGATATTGTTAATCTACATGCGATTGACCTTGACTCTCATTTCCACGTCTTCCAAAGCCTCCTTTCGAATTTAAGTTGAATAGGAGTGGAGACAGCAGGAATTTAAAAATTTGCAGTATTGCAAATTTCTGATTATCTTATATTACAAATTGAAAGTCGAGTTCAACTATCACCACGTATACTGGTCAGCAAAAATGTATAACGGGTCAGGAAAAAATTTCACTTTTAAAAACTTCCAGAACTGAAAGTAAGTGAATTTCTTTCCTTCTTTAAAAAAAAATCTTTTAAAGCTTTTTAGCAAGTTTTAAACATTTGCAGAACTGTAACTAAGTGATTTTCTCTTCTATTATGTTTAGTACAGTCTCAAGTATCACCATGCATACCGGTCAGCAAAGGAAGTGAGCAAAAAATCTTACCTTCAAAAATGTTCATTATTGCAGCTAAGTAACTTTCCTCCCTTTTTTAATGAAATTTGCAGACAATGTGTATATATTAACTATCAACTTGCATATGGGTGAGCAAGAATTTCTATGTGAGTATAAAATCTGTCTTTAAAAGATTTTTACGAAATTCCACACAATGAGTAATTAGGCCTCAGCTATCACTCTGCATACCGGTTAGCAAGAGTTTCTAACGGGTTAGCAACATTTTCTGTAATAACTTCAATTATTAGCGTGAAGTGAAACCAAGCCAGTTTTCTGCCGAAGTTGTCGCTTCCACACCCTCTAACTTCAGCTACGTAGCGCATTTCCACCCCATACTCTAATCAACAGTATGGCTGGTTAGTGTGATGTGGTGTCTCCTTGTGGCAACTTCGTTTTGTGATTATTTTCTATTGACTATAATAGGCAGCTATTAATGTCTAGCTGGTTGGCTATTAATAAACAAATCATTAATTAATTTTTCTTTTAATTGACTCGTTTTATATTTGATTTATTGACTAGGTCTTGTCTTAAGTTATCTATTATCTTTGTTGATTTTAGCTTCAGTAATTAAGTATTTGTCTTCAACTCTTTTGATCAACTAAACGTTATTAATTAATTATTCTGATTAGCTATGTCACATGTGACATCCTCACCATCATTGCTTTGTTGGACAAACAAAAAAAAGGAACTGAAATTTGATTTGCTTCATGCTAATTTCTTTCTATCTTGGACTTTTCGACAACAGAGCTAGCCAAAGCCCTAAGTCCTACCTCAATATCGCGCTATGATTTTTAGCAGATTTAGGATTTAGGTCAAGTAATTAGTTATTGTCTCGTGACTTTTACATTGGTGCTTTTTTCCATCTACATCTTTGAGGCATCACATTGGAGTATTTTTAATTGTCAGACCCTTAAGATTACAAGACAAACCAGAACGAGTGTCGAAAAGAGATCTTCATTTCAACACTGTTTTGACGTCATAGTATTACTGTTAAGTGCTTTCATTTTGGCATTTTTCATTGAGAAAAACCGTACACATATTTCAGTTCTTTTTTTACCGCAAATAAGTTAAAATTAATTACAGCATATAGACCATTAACGAACTTCTATAGGATATTTCCTAGAATTTTCGCCATAATACTGGAAAACAACCAAACCAAGATATATCATTAAAACTTTGGTAATTACTTCGATGTTTAATTAATTATTATTAGTTTTGCAACTCCTTATAACTTAGTTTTCCGGTTCTTACCCAAGTTGTGTTATTGCCCTACTCTACCTTTAATGCTTCCATTATTAGTAGTATTGTTAGTAGCTATCCATATAAGTAGAGACTCTCAAGAAAAAAAAAGCAATTCTTTGCTTCCAGCTCCGAAATTAGTCTGAGTGCCAAAAGTCATATAAAGTTTCTTTTTCTGAGCCTAACTGCCTGTGTACAACCAACAACTTAATTCGGACAAAATAGGAAGTTAAATGCACAAGAGCCAGAGAAATAAATGGCACCTATTACTTTTCCCTCAGGAGTGGACCAGAAGGGACCGAAAGGGAGGATTGCTGACATTTGTCAGCTGTCGGCTTGCTCTCTTTTAGGGTCCGCTTGAAGTAGCTAATCTTTAATTTTACCAAGGGCCATTCAGGGGTTAAAGTATGCATATGTAAATGAATCCGAAATAATCAACGACTGAAATATAGTTCCTTTAAAACCTCGTTCTTTAGAAGTTTTAGAATTTGAGACGGGAAACCAGGTCAAAGACAAAATTAGTAATACTCACAGGTTGCGTGACCAGAATATGGAATATATTTTGTCTAACAAATATTATATTATAATTAGTGCCAATAAGTTTGATTATGATAAAACTAAATGATTTGAACCATCCTGAGCTAACACGAATTAATTTGAACTAACCTGAAGTATTACCTGAATCATTCAAGAATTAATGCATGTATGTGTGAATGGATCCGAATTAATCATCGACTGAAACATGTTCCTTTAAAACCCAGTTCTTTAGAAGTTTTAGAGTTTGAGACGAGAAACCAGGTCAAAGACAAAATTAGTAATGCTCCTAAACCTCCAGAGGTTGCGTGACTAGAATATGGAATTTATTTTTCTGTAACAACTATTATAATTAAAGCCAATAAGTTTGGCTCAAAAACTAAATGCCGACCCAAAGAAATGAACTCCCGATTTTTCAGATGGGAAAATAATTAAATTCTCTAGAGAAAATTGAATTAGTTTCCGCTAATAATCTTCCAAGAACTTCGCAAAAGTTATGGAGGACTGAGGACATCTGTAATATAATTTAAGAACTTTTCGTTTCAACAGCTTTTATTACACAACCGAGTTCCGAGGGGAGATTAAAATAATAACCCAGATTAACTTTCGCGATCCGAAGGATCGTTTCTGTGATAAAAACGATTTTCTGTGGGTGAAACTCATTTTTAAATTCGTCTTAACTTTGAAGGTCAAAGGCAAGTTTAAGGTCCCTAATATGACCTACATCAATCTAACCATGCGATTAATAGCCTGGATAAGACGCAATATCCTGGAAATACGAATTAGTTTGAAGCCTTCCCTTCTCTCCCAAGGAGCAGCGATCATAATCCTAGTTTGTGCCCTTTGTGGTTTAATAGGCCAGAGTGGGGAAGGTGAAGAGACTTCCTAAGGATTTAATCAAGAAACATCAGAAGTTTACTGGTTAATTAAATTAGTAATCAAAAAATGGTATGTTTGATATAATTTGGATTGAAAATTGAAAATCAAGGAAAGCATAAAACTCATATCTATATAGCTTTGAGGTTTATTGTTTTCGACAGCTAACAAATTTCTCAAAAGCGGGTATTCATAAACTTTTTAATAGTACTAAAATAGTCGTAACACAAGGATCATATCAAACAAACAACCTTATCTTAATTGCTAAGTCATAAATCATCCCGAGTCATCGATCAAATTTACCAGAAGAGAAAACAATCAAAAAGCGCCCTTTTGTCCTTGCGGCAACACTGTTTTCCTCTTAGGGCTACTCTTGCATCTCAAGTTTAGACTCCACGTAAAGTTAAACAAAAGAACAATGCATTATTCTTCAGGATCCTGTAGGACCATGGTGCCGTTTCTAATGTTAGCTGAGCTTATTTTTTTTCTTGGGTTTTATAACTACACAAGATCACATTCTTAAAAAATTCAGCTTTAATGTGTTACCAAGTTGCTCATTTACTCATCATCATTACATATCCTTTAGTGTCCACTTAAAATCTTCCACAGAGTCTTTCGTGTTGTATTTCTCTTTCCTTTATTCTTCAGTTTACTTTTAATGTTGATGACTTGTTGTTGATCTATGTCGATGCTGCGCACAGTGAGTGCGTGAAAGAAAGAGAGAGAGAGCTGCTAGAGAACAGGGTCGGTTTCGACCAAGCTTCTTATATTTGGCAAGTTCTGCCTGTCCTCAAAAGATCACATTGAGTTAACCAATTTAAGAATTAATATTGTTAGGAAAAAAGTTAGGAAGTTTTGTCCGGGCCGCTACCTGAGGATTCAGAAGTAAGGCCTAGTAAGCACTTCATGAACTTAATAAGACCCTGAAAAAGATGTGAATAACGATCGAAACGTTGGCGCATACACACAAGCTGTTTGTTTTCCATTGTATTTGTATTAATAATTAATTGGTTTTATGGCAATTGATAGCCAAATTTCATTATTGACACAACAATTTGCAAAACTATTTCAAGTGGTTTGGCAATTATCAATACATTTTATTTTTTTCCATAAAACTTTGACGCCCTATATCTTCGTTGATGTTAATAATTTGAAAGATCGTTAAACAAAAGAAGGTTTTATTTTTTGAAGCCCTATTCGCTGGTGAAAGGATAAATCCAACTTTGCGCTCACCCTGTATCAAAATCTACTCACCAGGCACAAAAGAAAATGTTAGACATTTTGTAATCGGCAGTAAAAAAAACAGTGTTTTGAAACGTTTTTCATTGATCATAGCTCGAAAAATTTATAATTTTACCGGAAAATTACTTATTTTGCTATTTTAAAGGCATTAGGGCGTCTAACAACCTTTTCAACTGATTTTAGCATTAAGCACTGATACGCAAAAACGTGGAATTTTGAATGTTTAAGTACATTGAGACGTTTTAAGGCATTATACCATTTTTAGCTCCAAACATTGAAGTTTACCGGAAAATTCCTAATATTACTATTTTAAGTTTTTGAGACGCTTATGGATAATTCTTTACTAATTTTTGCAGTAAACATATAATTTTACGCAAAAAGGTTAAATATTGAATGTTTTAAGGCTTTTTCACGGTTTTTGTTCCGATCTTTGCTCCAAACATTGAATTTCACCGAAAAGTCACTAATATTGCTATTTTAAGCTTTTTAAAAACTTTTTAACGTGTTTTACAACGTTTTCTACCGATCTTACCACTAAGTACTGAATTTTACGCAAAAATATGATTAGTTCATTTTAAGCAATTTGAGACGTTTTAAGGCATTATAGGGCTTTTTCTACAGATGTTAGCTCCAAAAATTAAATTTTACTGGAAAATCACTAATATTGCTTTTTTAAATTTTTAACGCCGTTTTATGGCGTCTTACAACGTTTTCCACTAAGCATTGAATTTTACGCAAAAACGTTGAATGTTCGTTGAAATCCTCGTTAGCTTCGATGTTATTTCACTCTTCACGATGGTGTCCATTAAGGAAGTCATGGAACACCAGGAACTTCCACGAGATATTGCCAAGTTGTTCCAACACTGCCTAACCAATATATATTTTCAATGGAAGGAAGATTTAGTTCAGTAATAGCCAACTATTTGAAGGAAATTTTCGAGGCCACGGCGTTGGCAACGGCAAATAAGAGGCCAAAGTGCTGATTCCGATACGTTGACGACACATTTGACATTTGGAGCCACGGCGTGGACGGACTCCAAAGCTTACACCACAACCCAAAATTCAATTGGAATGGCAAATGAAGCATCTTCAGCCTTTGGTTGGAATGGATACAGCAAGCACGAGTTCGATAGGGCCTCTGTTCAAGGAATGTAGAGCGCCAGGAAGGAACAAAGGGAGAATAAGAAAGAAAGCGCGGCTGGACTAGTTTACAAAACATCCACAAAGTAACGGAGAGGATCGGCAGGCTACTGGAAAAGCGCATTGTTAAAACTGTCTTTAAACCAACTCGTACAATACAACAGAGCTTGAGATCGGCCAAAGACCCCAGAGATCCACTAACGGCACCCCGAGTTTACCGAATTCCATGCAGCTGTGGCTCAGTACACATTGTTTAATAATGATTTATTTGTTGTATATTAAGAACATCGACAGTAATTTGCAAAAATCGTGTAATAATATTAAGGACTGCACTTCTCCGCTGCTCGCCTACAAGTGTCGTTCAGGTCTTCTTGCCGCCTCGGCCCGGCACGTTCGTCCCCCTTCCGCGCTTCGCTTTCCGGCGGTGTTGCCGATGCAACATGCCCCCCACCTTGAACAGCTTGGCTTTCAACATCATCCAGTGGTAAGGGACAAATGCGCTGACAGGGTCTCCTTACAACTCCTGAGCTGGTTCGAACTGATACCACTCTGGTCACTCCATCGTTGCCCGGATGCAAGGCTTCGATTCTTCCTAATTTCCATCGCATAGGAGGGAGATTGTCGTCCTTGATTAGAACCATCGAACCGACCTTGGGTTGCTCACAGTTCTTCCTCCATTTTGTTCGTTGCTGGACCTCGGACACATATTCTTTCGACCACCGGGACCATAGATTTTGCCTCATCTGTTCAAGCATCTGGTAGCGAGAAAGTCTTCCATTTGGCAGCTCCATGATGTTAGGTTCGGGAGTAGTTAATAAACTCTTTCCGACGAGAAAATGGGCGGGCGTTAGAGGAGTCAGGTCATTAGGATCAGTTGTTAAGGGTGAAATAGGACGGGAATTTAAGATCGCCTCGGTTTGGGTCAATACGGTGTACATTTCTTCGAAAGTTAACTTATTATTCCCTATTACGCGTTTCATATGAAATTTACTTGATTTTATTCCCGCCTCCCACAATCCCCCGAAATGAGGGGAGTTTGGAGGTATAAATCTCCAATCGATGCCTTCATTTGCACAAGAACCCACTATATGATCCTTTTCTTTATTCAAAAAGTTCGAAAAATCGCGTAGTTCCGCCTGGGCACCTACAAAATTGGTCCCGTTGTCAGAATAAACTAGCGCCGGCTTGCCCCTTCTGCTTATAAATCGTTTTAGAGCCAGCAAGAAGGTATCAGTAGTAAGGTCGGATACCAACTCCAAATGAACTGCCTTTACGGCAAAACAAACGAATAGCGCTAAATAACATTTGTGAGTCTGGGAACCCCTTCCCTTTCTATCTTTAATATAAAACGGACCAGCATAGTCCACGCCGCATACATTGAACACAAGACCACCCTCTAGACGTCTCTTTGGAAGATCACCCATCAATGGAGTGATTGGTTCTGGATTTTGTCTAAAGCAAGTTACGCACTTTCTTACAGTAGCCTTTGCCAAATTTCGCCCTGATATAGGCCACAAGCCTTCCCGCACATTTGCAAGCAAAAGTTGAGGTCCAGCATGAAGCATTGCTTTGTGCTCGCTCTCAAAAATACGCTTGCACAATGAATGTTTAGCCTCTATTATAATTGGATACTTTTTATCAAAACCAAAATCAGAATTTTTCAAGCGACCCCTCACTCTTAGTAATCCGGAGTCATCCAAAAATGGATTCAAATTAAAAAGCTTACTGCTCTTTGGGACACCCTGACCACTTGAAATAATTTTTATTTCATATAAAAAAGATTCACGCTGTGACTGCTTCAAGAGGATTTCGAAAGCCTCCTTAAGTTCTTTTAGTGATAGAATGCCCACTCTTTTACTCTTAGGATTTTTTAAATTATGTATAAATCTAAGAGCGTAAGCGGTAGAATATTTTAGTCGAGATAAAGATGAAACTCTGTCAAAATTTATTACATTACTCGGGACGTGCGTTACAAAAGACTGCATTTTTATTTCGGGTAAATCTTTGGGGGTAACCTCAGAAACGGGCCACTCCCTATCTTCTTCCGCTAACCATTCGGGACCACTCCACCATAAACTAGATGCCTTTAGCTTTTCTGGTGATAATCCGCGTGACAAAATGTCAGCTGGATTACAAATTGTGGGAACGTGACGCCATGCTCGATTTTGTGTCAATTCTTGTATCTCCGATACTCTATTGGCCACAAAAACTTGTAGCTGCCTTGGTGAGGTGTTTAGCCATCCGAGTACTATGGTGGAATCAGTCCAAAACACGATGTCACTGATTTCCTGTCTAAGTGAACAAGTTACCTTTTTGGCAAGACGAGCAGACAGCAAAGCGCCGCATAGCTCCAACCTAGGAATTGAAATGGTCTTCAGAGGAGCCACTTTAGTTTTTGAACAAAGTAAGTGCACGTACGCCCTGTTATTTTGATCTATGGAACGGATATAAATGCAGGTGCCGTAAGCTTGCTCACTAGCGTCTGAGAAACAATGAATTTCTATACGCTTAGGGCTCTTACATAAAGCATGACGCTTAATCTCAATAGCCTTTAGGGCAAGGACTTCATCCCTAAATTTTAACCAAGCAGTATGTACTGTGGAGGACACCGATTCGTCCCAAGCCAACCTTTCTAACCAAAGCCGCTGCAATAATATTTTTGCGGATATTATGCAGGGGCTCAAAAGTCCTAAAGGATCAAATATTTTTCCTATAGAAGAAAGTATAACGCGCTTTGTGACTCTATTTTTTACCCAACTCGAATTATCATTTTTATAATTCAAAGTATCGTTTTTGCTGTTCCAGGTTATTCCCAAAACCTTATTACTTTCGCTTGTACCTATCGGTATGACGTTGTCTGTGGTTTCCGATCTTGAAGTTATAAGCTTTACCGTTTCTGGAAAATTGGAATGCCATTTTCGAAGTTCGAACCCGGCTGTTCGCAATATTTTTGAGATTTCTAAGCCTAATTCAGTGGCGCTTTCGATTGAACTAGCCCCGCATAAAAGGTCATCCACGTAAAAGTCATTTTTTATTATTTCGGCCGCTTCAGGATGGGAATTTTGAAAATCTATCGCAAGTTGAATCAGACACCTTATAGCTAAGAAGGCCGCACTGCTGGTACCGTACGTAACGGTTTGCAGTTCGTATGTGCTGAGTGTATCTGCAGGGTCAAATCTCCAAATAATTCTTTGCAGCGGACGTTGTTCTGGCTTAATCAATACCTGCCGATACATTTTTGCTATATCTGCGGTTAGTACAACGTCATATGTTCGAAACCTCAAAAGAATGGACTCCAGGTCGTTCTGGATTGTAGGCCCTACCATCTGTAAATCATTCAGAGATATGCCCGTTTCTGTGGCGGCACTACAATCAAAAACCACTCTAAGACGCGTAGTCAAACTTTCTTCGCGACAAACCCCATGGTGAGGCATGTAATATGATGTTAATGCGTTACCATTTTCTGAGATTCTTCGCATATGACCCAAAGTTTCATATTCCCGCATAAAGTTTACGTACTCCGCTTTGTGAATAGGATTACGATTCAATTTCTTTTCTAATGACAAAAATCGTTTTACAGCTTGTTCTCTTGAATCACCTAACCTGTCTAAACTATCTTTAAATGGTATGGAAACCACGAATCGGCCGTCAATGTTACGTGTAGTATTTTCCCTAAAATGTTGTTCGCATAATTGTTCTTCTTTTGATAAGTGATTGTTTTGAAACGAACACTCTTCAAGCTCCCAGAATTTTACTAATTGTTCCTGTATGTCTAAGTTTTTATTAAAATTACAGTGAACAATATCGTTCGTTAATTGTGCAGAAATGGGCCCTGACACTAACCATCCGAATACGGACTTTTGCAAAACCGGCATGTTTGGTCCTAATTTAATTCGACCTATAGATATGAGATCCCAAAATAAGTTGGCGCCTATTAGAACATCAACCGGACCCGGCTTTGAAAATGACGGATCTGCCAGTACCACATTTGGTGGAATTTTTAAATGATCAACGTTTATTGGGAAAGTTGGAAGATTACCCGAAATATTTTCAATCAAATAACAGGTTACCTTTGCGCGGTAAGTGCCGTGTTGTGATTGCAAATCCAAATCACATTTGTGTTTTATTTGTGACTTGCCTTGATTTATACCGACAATACTGATACAGGCATCTCTTATGGGCAGTCTTAGTTTTTTGCATAAATCGATTGTTATAAAGCTGGATTGAGAAGCAGAATCTAAAATGGCTCGAACCGTATGCGCCTCTCGATTTTGATCTTCAATTTGTACTAAAGCTGTCGACAATAAAACAGTATTATTATTGTTTGTTTGATGACTTGTGAGCGCCGTGGATTTTGTATCTACAGTCTTGCTATTATCCACTTGAACACTTTGTGTAAGGTCTGGATGCGAAACCCTAGGCATGTGTAATAAGGTATTATGGCGCGCATTGCATCTCCTACAGTTTGTTAGCCGACAAACAGAGCTTTGATGACCATAACGTAAGCAATTTAAACATAGTTTAAGTTCTTTTACCCGATCGAACCTATCATTTACGGCTAATTTTAAAAATTCTTCACAATTTCGTATATAGTGTTTATTTGACTTACAAAATGCACAATTTACGTTTAATTTAGAATTTTCATTTCGATTCCTATCATGATTCGCGTTTTGATTTAACTGCTCGGTTAACAAAGTGCGCATTGTGTCGTTTCTGTTTCCCTTATTAGGAGCCTTGTCGTTTTTTAGTTCTAATGTTTCTAATAAGTCCGCCTTTGATTTCATAAACGTTCTAAAGTCATCGAGAGTAGGGATAGAAATTTTCGAAATATACTCTTCCCAGTCACGCGCGGTGGAATTATCTAGTTTAGAACTAACGATGTATATTATCAGTGTGTCCCAATGATCAGCAGGCTCCTTCAATTGTTTTAAAGCCTTTAAATGTTTAGAAACCGTGTCAATTACATTTCGAAGGGCCTTTGACGAAGCTTTTGATATGTTTTCGATGCTAAAAAGCGATTTGATATGATTTTGAACTAAAAGCCTAGTGTTATTATATCTTTCATTCAAAAGGTCCCAAGCGACTGAGTAATTATCCGCAGAGAACTCCAGAGAAGCGATAACCTCAGCGGCGTTTCCGGACAGTGCTAATTTTAAATAGTGGTACCTTTGAATGTTGTTTAACGAACCATTCGCATTTATCAAGGATTCAAAGGTTTCCCGAAACTCCAACCAATCCTCGTAGTTGCCCCGGAATTTTGGAACTTCTAACGGTGGCAGCTTGGCCCCAGACTGCAAAGGAACACTTTGTGTGTGTGTACCCGATGCTTGACTAGAACTATGTTTTGTCAAAATCAACTTAGCGACTGATATTGTGTCATAATAATGTTTTGAGAAATTATCACGCTCCAAATATTCGCTCTGCAAATCTGCGTCACCAACTTCCAGCTCTATTTCCGTTTGCACGCTATTAAATTCATCAATCAAGTCTTCACACTGAGGTAAACGCGTAACTACATTAAAATAATCGATTTCGTCCAAACTCCCCTTATTTCGCATATCGTTTACGAATTTGGAAAATATCGTAAGTTTCGTCTTAATTGACCCTCGCTTTCGCCTAAGCTTCCTAACCTCTTCATCATCCGGCATTTTATAACTATGTAATGTTTTAACGTATTAACAAGAAACAACGCATGAACGAATGCTAACGTATGTATATCGTACACCGTACCGATCAACCCGTGTCGTCTCGAAAGGAAATTGTGGATAAAAGGACTTACCCAGCAATATTTGTGTGGCGAGCAGCCCTACACTACCCCGATCACTATCCGTCTGCGAAGGACCATGTTTAATAATGATTTATTTGTTGTATATTAAGAACATCGACAGTAATTTGCAAAAATCGTGTAATAATATTAAGGACTGCACTTCTCCGCTGCTCGCCTACAAGTGTCGTTCAGGTCTTCTTGCCGCCTCGGCCCGGCACGTTCGTCCCCCTTCCGCGCTTCGCTTTCCGGCGGTGTTGCCGATGCAACACACATTAACACCTCAAAACGCACTGTCAACACGAGGAGTTGCAGGCTGAGACAAACACAAAAGTCAGCAGTAGAAGAGAACTGCTAGCTCTCCGAAGGTCACGACATCCTTTTCAACGAGATAGATATCTGATATCAATCGCAGCGTTTCTATCCGAGATTAACGAAAGATGCCATTGAGGTCTTTAAACACGACAACAAGTTCAACAGTAAGGAGGCAATTACGTTTCTAAATGCAGACTGGAAGCGTCGCCACGAACCTTGCGCCACTACTACTCCCACCCCGGTCCCTCGACTGCAGCGCGACGGCGGGGAAATAAATACCGCATAGCTTACCACAGTCGAATCAGTCGTCGGGAAGCACGGGAGATAGCTTCGCCCATTGCCTCATCGGCTTTGATAATGTCTGCCGCAGCTGTAGACGAAACGTCAGGAAGAAATTCCAGTGGACCACGGCTTCAGAGGCTGGAAAACACTTTAGTTTGTAAATAAAATGTTTTTAACATTAACAGTGGCCGGCATATGTATAAATATTTGGTTGTAAAGGAGTTTAAACTGTCATTTTTAATGCGGTTTTCTACCGATCTTACCTCCAAAAATTGAATTTTTCTGGAAAATCACTAATATTGCTATTTTAAGTTGTTAAAGACGTTTTGGAGCGTCTTGCAACGTTTTCTACTGATTTTAGTACTAAACACTGAATTTTACGCAAACACGTTGAGTCTCATTTTTAAGCATTTTGAGACGTTTTAGGGTGTTTTATGACGTTTTCCATAGTTCCCAAAAATTTATTTTACCGGAAAATCCCAAATATTGCTATAAGTTTTCAAAGACGTTTTAGGGCGGCTCACAACGTTTTCAATTGATTTTAACACTAAGCACTGAATTTGACGCAAAAACGTTGAATTTTGAATGTTTAAGGCATTATACCGGTTTTTTTAGCGATTTTTAGCTCCAAACTTTGAACTTCCCCAAAAAAGTTATTAATATTACTATTTCAATTCCTAAAAGACAGTTTTAGGGCGTTTTAGAACTTTTTTTTACTAATTTTACCACTAAACATAAAATTTTACGCAAAAACGTTTATTATTGCATTTTTAAGAATTTTGAGACGTTTTCAGACATTTTACGGCGTTGTCTACCGATCATTGCTCCAAACATTGAACTTCACCGAAAAATTACTAATATTGCCATTTTAAGTTTTTTTAAAATGTTTTAACGTGTTTTACAACTCCAAAGGTTATCGGGAACAGGACAAAATTTCCACAAATTAAGCAGAAACTGCCGACGTTTCGACGTTTATAGATAAAGACGTCAATAAACGTCAACAAACTAACCTTTGGAGTATACTTTTGAGGACGCTACATATAGCAACTGTGTTTTACAACATTTTCTACCGATCTTACCACTAAACACTGAATTTTACAAAAAAACATGATTAGTGCATTTTAAGCATTTTGTGACGTTTTAAGGCATTATAGGGCGTTTTCTACGGATCTTAGCACCAAAAATTCAGTTTTACTGGAAAATCACTAATATTGCTAATTTAAGTTTTTAAAGACGTTTTAGGGCGTTTTCCACTAAGCATTGAGTTACGTACAAACGAATGTTATTATTTATATTATATTGAGACGTTTTAAGGCATTTACAACGTTTTCTATCGACCTTAGCTCCAAACATTGAATTTTCCGAAAAATTACTAATATTGCATTATTAAGCATTTTGAGACGTTTTAAGGCACTTTACTACGTTTTTCATTGGCATTTCGTAAAGGCACAATTTAAAAAAATAAGAATATAACAAAATGGACAGGATCTATTTTTGGTTTCCGCCTTTTGACTTCTCTCAGTCCTATGCAAAATGACGGTTAAAAACTGGAATATTCAGCATTTCAAATTAGTTTTTAATAAATTAAATGGTGCTAATCATTTTTTTTTTCAAAACTATACTGTTTTTCAAAAATGTAAAATATTTGATTGGTGACATTTTTTTTTATTTATAATCAGAGTTGGCATCCATTTTTGTTTAAGTTCTACAGTTTTAAGTGTATAAAGTTTGTAATATTAAAATTTTTTGGTCGTTTTTTCTTAAGAACAATTCGTTGTAGACTAATTATCCATAAAAAAAATCTCATTATAGAAAGTTAACATAAAAAAGATAAAACCCAAAAAAAGAAGAGTACCCAGGATGTTTCCTAAAAAAAACCACTTCGATATTTTGTGATTTTTTGAGACATTGAGTAGAGTTTCTAAACAATTCAAAACTTTAAATATAATCGTATAAAAACGAGATGAGCATGAAAAAAAGGATTTCTTCATTTAATGGTTTAGCCACAAACGACCGACGCGATTAGCCTGGGACACCCTGCACATATTACTTATTATTGTACAGGGTGTCCCAGTTTTTATGATCAGAACTTCAGGAGTAGATAGAAGAGCTTATTTTAATATACCGAGGTCTAATATTTTCTTTCTTTCTTAGGTCCAGGTTGGTAAACTTTAAAAAAATTGTTACATTTGTTTTTCTAAACCCGAAACGTCAAAGGGACTCAAGTCAAGTTTCATATACAGAGTATTCTAATTGCTTGTCATAGGACTGCATATTATCCATCTATTACATCCATTCAGTGGCAAAGATGTGGGTATTGTTAAGTTTTTGCCTATTTATCAATTTAACACTACCCAATACCCATATCTCTGCCACTGATGGATACATTAACGAGATAGAATGCAACCTTATGACAAATTTTTAGAGTATTTTGTATAAGAAATTTTGCTTGAGAGTGTTTGACAAATCTATAAAGCATTATAAATTCATTTCTCTTAACTTTACAATCCTGTGAAGGCTTTCCGACCGATCAAAATACAATCTAAAGTATTTTCCGGGCTTTGAAGCCGTGGCTCAACGGAATTTTTTCCTAAAGAAGAAAGAAATTCCCTCTCTTCCTTCGTCCAAGAAAAACTCAACTCTCAACCCAAGAAAAACTCAAGATATTATCAAGGTTTAAGAAAAATAAAAACATACATTTTGTTATATTTTGTGTTTTATTATATTTTAATTTATTTAAATGGTGCCTTTAAGGAAATGACTTAAACATATAAAACACAATTTTTTTCTTTAGACATTAATGACGGATGAGAATAGCTATGGAGCACCCTGATACAGTTAATTTGAAAGACAAACTCGGAATTTAAAGTTTGGAACAACCAATGAAAAACGTAGTAAGGTGCCTTAAAGCGGCTCAAAATGCTTAAAAATGCAATATTACTTATTTTTCGAAAAATTCAATGTTTGGACCTAAGATCAGTAGAAAACGCCGTAAAACGACTCAAAATTCTTAAAAATGCCAAAACAAACTTTTTTTCGTAAAATTCAAGATTAGTGTTAAAATCAGTAAAAAATGTCCATCAAAACTTAAAATAGTAATGTTAATGATTTTTCGGTGAAGTTCAATGTTTGCAGCTAAAATTGGTAAACAACCCGGTAAAATGCCTTAATCTCAAAATGTTTGAACATTCAAAGTTTAACCTTTTTGCGTAAAATTAAATGTTTATTGCCAAAATCAGTAAAAACACTGTAAAATATCCAAACACGTCTCTAAAAACTTAAAACAAAATACATTTTTGGAGCATTGCTCAGTGAAAAACATCGCAAAACACGTTAAAACGACTCAAAACACCGTTCTTTACTGCCGATTTCAAAATGTTCAACATTTTCTTTTGTGCCTAGTTAGTAGCAGGCTATCGCTTATTTGTTTCGAGCAAAAAGTAAAATGTCAAAAAGTTTGGTTTCTGCTAATTTTTGATTATTATACAGGGTGAGCGCAAAATTGGATTTATCTTTTCATCAGCAAATAGGGCTTCAAAAAATAAAACTTCGGGGTGTCAAAGTTTTATTTAAAGCCACACCACTTGAAATTATTATGCAATATTTCGTAGGCATCAATAATGCAAATTGGCTATCATTTGCCTTAAAACTCGTTGTAAAATTTTTAATTCAAATAATTATACATTTAAATAAAATTAAAAAAATTCATTTTTGTTTTTTACTCGAAATCGGTGCGTCGAATTAAAAAATAATGAAGTAACTTTCTCCTTTAGTATCGAACAGGAAAATGGATAATAGTTACCTATTTTTAGAAAAATTAGCATAGTATTCCTACTTTTTTGCGGCTGCAGTGGCGTTCTGTTAACAATGTTTTATTTATTGAATTTTTTTTCTCGTGTATTTATTGCCTTCTGAAAAATTTAGTTCAATTATCTCAAGAGGTTTCGCAGTTATTAATACATTTTTATTTTTTAAATTATGATTTGACTCCCTGTATCCTTGTTGATGTCGATATTGAAAAAATAGTGTTGAAAGAACAAAATACTTATTATTTAAAGCGCTATTCGCTGGTGAGAGGATAACAACTCTGGAATGACCATATATACTAAAATCTTCTTCTTTTTGATGTTTTTATTTTAATAAAACAAGACACTAAAGATGAATCTATACATTTTTGAGATAAAAATCCTATAACTATAAAAACAAAATTAGCATTACGTTCATGTTTCGAAACATTAACAATACAAATACAAAGGAAAACTAACAGCTACTTCACAGTTGTGCATGCGCCAACGTTTTGATCTTTATTCAAAACATTTTCAGGGCCTTATTCAGCTTGTGAAGTGCTTACTTCTGAATCCTCAAACACCGAGCCGGACAAATCTTTCTAACTTTTTTTCTAGCAATATTAATTCTTAAACTAGAAACCTCAATGTAATTTTTTTACGGCAAGCAGTACTTGCCAAAGATAAGAAGCGTGGTCGAAGTTGACCCATAAAGCTATCAGGTTCTATAGCAGCTCTCTCTCTTTCTTTCACGCACTCACCGCGCGCAGCATCGAGCATCTCTCTCACACGCACTGCTCCAAGGCATCATTGGTTAAGTTCACCCGATGGCAGCAGCTTACAAGATTAGTAAGCGGACGTGTTTAGTCGACTTGCAGGCGCTGACACGCTTTAATGCTTATGTGCTGAGACTCAGCCGCTATCGTCGAATGAACGTAACCATTGTCTCCTTGGTACCACTCTGTATGGATGAAATGTTTTTTGTTTTGTTAAAGTTTCTTTTCATGTTTCACAATTGTTCAAGCCCTCAAGAAGAATTTTTTTTTTCACTCCTGATGGTTGTCGACGGGAAGGTAGTATTGTGGCGGTCTACAGCAGTGCGCCACAGATGGCAGCGCTAGTGAAAATCCTTCATAACATATCACCGTCTTCCGTTCACCGAAGTTTTTTTTTATTTTTGTTGCAATATTGATTGCTAAAGGCTTAACCGGTCAATGGAATAGTAGATGTTCAAGGTGGCCGCAAATAATACCCACAACTGGTAGATTTTACAATGCTAAATCTAAGAAATGAGGAAAATTGGGAGCGATGTTTAGGTAAATAATACTTTTTAAAATGGAGTGTTCTATCTACTCTTAAGTTTTAACAAAAAAACGGAGATATCCTGTATAGTATTATAATAAACCACTTTTTGCTCGAACGCCATCGCCAGTGAGGATGTAAAGCCTCAGAAGCGATTTTGGTTGTAAATTTTTGGTATTTTCTTGTTTCTGACGCTTATAACTCTTAAACTATTAATTTGACGGGATTTCGCTGCGAGTGGCGTAAGTACTGTGGTTTGGTGGAATGTGCCGGGGGGAGGGGGCCGACCAATGGCGTACCAAAGTAAAAAATGCGGTTTTTTTCGGTACCCAAATTTGTCGCATCTTTACCTTAACTCCGGGGCTACGTGGTGTACAGTGCTCTATAGGAGTAGAATTCCTCGTATGTGTTGATGATAAATTTTGAAGTCTAATTCAGAAAGGTTAGATAGGAAAATCTAGAAAACTTTGCAAAGTAGGGACGATTTTTTTTTTTTTTGTTATGGTCAAATTTTTGGCCTCCTAGACCCCCTTAGTTGGACGACTGGCCCAATGAGCGTTTTACCTGAGGAAACCGCATATTCTTGAGCACTTTTAATCCTATCCCCCCAAAGATGTCACTTTAATATAGGGCGAGTAAAAAAATTACCAAAAACCACCAAGAAAAAGTGTCCAAAATAGTGTAGTAAAAAAAGATAGTATACCGGGCGAGCCAAAGTTTCTCTGTGCCACATTTTTTGCCAGTTTGAGTGTATTTTCTTCATATTTCACCCTGTAGATTGCACATTTATGCAGTAAAAAATCTCTCCGATCTGACCAAAAATCAAGGTCCTAACTTTGAATTTGAAATTTTGACGAATTTTTAAGTTCCGGCAATTGACGCATGAGTAAAGGGGTAAACTGTGCTCTGCAATGGCATTTTTCGACAGTGGTGTCAATAGCATGGTTATACCATGTTTAGCTCTCAAATTATATAGATATAAGTATTAAAATGTCGATAAAAAGTGGAAAAAATGCGCTTTAGGCGCCATTCCGAAGGGGAAGAAAATTACCGAAAATTCCAAAATTGCATATTTTTTCACACTTTCATATGAGACTATTTCTGATAAAATCTATGACAATGAAATTCAGTCGAAAATTTTGAGGACCCTGCTCCTTGAAATTTTTATATTTTCCTATTTATCTTGGAAATGATAAGGTTTTTCGATATGCAGGTTGATATAATATATCAAGAGGTCATTGAGGACTATCAGATATATGCATCAGAAAAAAGCTGCCTTTCACGTTTTTCGAGAAAATAAAAAAAAACTGCAAAATTTTTACTTTATTTTTGGGCCACCCGTGCTCAGTTATTGTTCTAGGCAGACATTCAAAAATGGGCTCTGCGTGTAGCTCTGTTCTTCTACTTCCTCAGCTTTTCTCATAGATTTGTGAATAAATCTTCATCGAAACGAGATATCAGGTGTTGAAAGGCGCAATGCACGATTTTGATTTCAAGATTTAGGTTTTTGGCTCAGTTTTTACACATAGAACAACATAGAAATATCGACTTTTCCCGTATAAATCAATAGCAATCAATTTTATTCGTAGGTTCTAGTAGTTTTATGATAAATAGGGCATATTATATTTACATTTTAGTAGTGTCCCAAAAAAATTTTGTAACATGGAATGTTTGGATTTTATTGCGTTATTCCACTAGTTTTAAGATAAGTAGAGCGTTGATTTCTGTTTTAAATAGTTTACGGTGTCACAAATATTGCTGCAACATATAACTTTTACTTTACTTATTACAAATAAACAGTGCCTTGATTTCTGATTCAGATATTAAAGGTCACAAAATTCGGCATATATTACATTTTTAGGAACGCTACAAAACTGAAATTTCAATTGTAAATTCTTATCATAATCACAAACAATATTTCATAAATGGGAACCTTGATATGGGTATTCGTGGTACAAATTTTACATCTTTTCATGAATTCTAGCATTTTTTTACCATTCTTTAAAAGTTGTTCGGTTTGCGAATATGAAATAAAGTATTTCAGACGTTTCGATATTTCGTCTACTTTTCGGCTACTACCGGCATCATCAGGTTTTTTTTCTTATAATTTTACGGTAGTTTGGGCAAAATAAGAGGAATGTTTGGATATTTCCTAAACTATGGGGGCTCCGCACAAAAAAAAAATAAAAAATTACGCGTTCAAATCTAAGCATAGTATAAACAAACTAACTCAAGATTTCTTCTGACCAACTTGTTTAACTTCAAACAATTATATTAAATATTATGTTTCCTATTTTTGATCTTCAGTGTCTTTCTTCTATGGAATAATTACTGACGTTTCGACTTTTTGAAGGCTAGTATCGTAACACAGTCCAAACGTCGGCAATTCTTCCATAAAAGAAGAAGTTTAATTTTGTGTCCTTCACCCACTACTATCTATCTACTCCAGTAATAGTAATGCAACACAAATAGGACCATTCACGCACAAACAAAACCCTAGTAGTGCAGAGTTCAGTTGTTTTATTCTCGGCGAGGAATGATAAAATTAGGGTCAACTGCTCTATTATTTGCGCGGGGTCAGCCTCCCCCAGGACGTCCTTAACTAATCCCATTTTGCCAGTTTGCTTCTTCTTTAACTATTTACGTCGGGGGTGTCTAATTGGTGGAATAGGTTTTGAGGTTACGGTTTGTCAATTCAATTAGCAAATTCAATGTGGAGGATTTTGGGTGTTTGGAGAATAAATCACTATAATTACTGTACTGAAACCTATTAAGTAAAATGTTGACCATTTTCTTGAATTCCTTTTCTCGGCCGTAGTGAATTACTTTTTCAGTTTGATAAGTTTTCAATTTGGTTAAAAACTCTCTTATCGCATATCTCCACAAAAGCTCCCATATTCGGCAAAAAAAAACCATTCGAGTGTCTTCACGCCTGAACTCTGAAACGTCCTGAAACCGAGGGAAACGTACCATCACATTAACTCTGGCGCGGAATTTTCTAATTTTGACTAAAATGGAAATAACTCGGTTCGTGAGCTACTAAAATCGTTTTATTACATTCATGCTGTTATTTTATTAAACTTTAGTAATTCAAACTTTGGAAGCAAGCTTTTAGTGTACTACAGTCGCGGACGGTGAGTTCAACAAAGCAAAGCGGCGGTTTATTTGAGTGCTGTTGGGGTCTAATTAACTACTAATTAAAGTTGTTCATTAACGTAAATACATTCGCAATCAGAAGCGTTACCTTTGCAATTGTTTGACAAACAATAAATTGAAATAAACAAGTCATCAAAGTCGTTCACAAAAATATTTATTACAAGCTACGTAAATCTAATACAGATTGTTTGTAGTGGTACAGAGTGACACTTATATAGTACAGTTTGATTTTTAATTTTTAGAACTACATTTTCTAGGTGACTAGAATAATATGACAAGGGTAGGTGTTTGGTCCAAACGAATGTTCGTATTTTGGCTAACAGTTAGTAATAGTTGTTAAAAAATTAGGCCTAGAATAAGTTGACTTACAACCTGAATGCTGAAGTTAGCTACTACTTGTAGAAACCAGAAATAGTTTCATAAACTTTAGTACAAAATTTGAAGACAAAGTTCCTTCTAGGCAATCACCTTGACGCAACTTCGAAAATAAGACCCACTTTGACTAGATAATTACAATTTACAAAGGTTGCTAACAACTATGTTACCTTAGCCTCCTTATCAGTTTGGTTCACATATTGACTGAAAGATGTATTCATTTAGTGCACAATATCAAGAGGAGTACTTTCATTAAAGACAAACCTACTTAATGGCCAGGTAATCAGCGATATAAGAAATTGTATAACACTGAGCAAGTTCAAAAAAAAATAGTTGTTATAATTATTAGCAAGGTTATTATTGCAACTATAAGATGATTTCGCCATAATGGAGCATGTACGAACGAATCATTTTAAGTGTCACATCCACTTCGCTACTTTCTTACTTCGAATCAAAAAAAATCAAATCAGTCAGAAGTGCGCAAACGGTAAAGGCAAAAATATACTTAAAGAATCTTGAAACCCAAATAATAAAAGTGGTAAAAATCTTGAACAAAACTATGATATCCAGACAAATTTTAAGAGGAACAACGGAACGTTTGCGAAGATATGTTAAATAAACATTAAGGTCATAACAAAGGCAAATCGAAACATAGAAGACGCTATGTTAAAACAATATTAAATACGAAAAAACAAAAGAAGTAAAAATTAAGAATAAGTAGAGCTTTGAAAATAAAATAGAAAAGCAGAATACAAAAGATTAAATACAGAAAATTCATCAAAACGATGTCGAAGCACCAAAATAAAAGATGATTTAACGTTTAATATTTTTTTTAAGTTTAGTTAATTATGATGTTATACAGGTTGTCTCTGTCTTTATAATCTGGATTTAGAGTAAATAGAAGAGTTCATTTTAAGATATATTTTTCACATAAACATAGGTCCCAATTTTCTTCGTCCCTTACAAGCTTTTAAAGTTCAGAAAGATTACTTTATGTTTCTTTAATGAAGATCTGTCAAAGCAAACTTACGTAAACTTACAACTTATTGTATCTACCAGTGGTAGAGATATGGGAATTGGACGGTGTAAAATTGATAAAATGGCAAAAACTTCTCAATATTCATAACTTTGCCACTGGATGGATCTAATATAGAGAAGCAATTAGAATACTCTGTCTATGAAATTTCAGAAATCAAATTTCATGACGAGCGATTTTAACGTTACGGATTTAGAAAATAAAAATCTACCAATATTTTTAAAGTTTACGACACTGTACCTAGGAAACGAAGAAAATAAAAGGACCTATATAGTACGAATATTAAAATGAGCTCTTCTCTGCCCTGAATTCTGAAGTTCTGATCATAAAAACTGGGACACTCTATACATTATAATAAGTATTATGTGCAGGGTATCCCACGCTATTCGCGTCGGCCATTTGTGGCAAAACCATTAAATGAAGGAATCGTCTTCTTCATATGCTCATATCCTTTCTATACGGGCACAATTTTAAATTGTTTAGGTTAACTCTACTGAGTGTCTCAAAAAATTACAAAATACCAAAGTTGTATTTTTTTTATTAAACTTCCTGCATATTCTTCTTTTTTTGGGTTTTATCTTTTTTATGTTACTTTCTACAATAAGTAATTTTTTGGTTTGAGTCATTTTACGTTTTGTATTTAAAAAAAAAAACAAAATTAATTATTATTTTTTTCAACATTACGCCCCTATATTTCACTAATATCTGAGATTATCTATACATGAGGAGAACCAAAGAAAATAGGGACCTATTTTAAAATTAGCTCTTTATCTACTCCTGATATCCTGATTAAAACAATTGGGACGCCTTGTATATTATGATAAATAATATACCAGGTGTCCCATGCTATTCTCATCATCGTTTATGGCTAAAACAATGAATAAAAAAGATTTCTTTTTTCGTATGCTTATGCCATTTCTATAGGGGTACATTTTAAAACTGTTTAGAATTTTACCGGGTGTTTCAAAAAGTAAAACTACTATAGTTGTGTTTCTAAATTGAACATTCTGTGTATTTTTCAATTGTTGGCTTTTGCTTTCGATCCTAACTAAATTTTTTATACGTAAAACTTGTACGTTTATAAAAAATACGACAAGAGGTGCAATCATATTAAAAGTCAATTTTTTCTCTAAGAGACTGGTAGAAATTCAAGTCTGAAATTAGCGCGAACTTCTAGTCAACAGTCTCAAATTTATTTTCTAAGTTCTTTGGATACATGTTTCGCCTGAAAAGGCATCATCAGGCCGCAACCAAAACACACGTTAAAATTGTTAAAAAGTTTTTGTTAAAAACAATTTTAGTGTATGTTTTGTATGCGGCCCGATGGTGTATTTTTAGGCAAAACATGTAGCCAAGAACTTGAAATTAAATTTGAGACTGTTGGCTTGGAGTTCGCTAATTTCAAACTTGGAGGTGCAATCAATTTCTAAGTAACTTCAACAGTTTAGTTATTATGGAGCGTTAAATCGTAGTTTTCTGCCATTTTTTTGAAAACGGTTAAATCTAGGTGTATTATCTAAATGACAAAACAATTAAAGGCAAAACCTAAAAGTAAAAAATATACAGGTTGTATAAATTCTAAAGACTGTGAAGGCTTTCCGTCCTTCCTATCAAAATACGATCTAAAGTGTTTTCCGGACTTTGAAGCCGTGGTCCAATGGAATTTCTTCCTGACTTTTCGTCTACAGCTGCGGAAGACATTATCAAAGGCGATGAGGCAATGGGCAAAGTGATCTCCCGTGCTTCCCGACGTTGACTGATTCGACTGTGGTGAGCTCCAGTAGTCGCGCTGCAGTGGAGGGCCTGCGGTGGGGGCAGTCGCTCCGCCCCCCCCCCCCATTTTTCGACTCCTTTTAGATTTCCTTGGGATTTTTGTTTGACCTACTGATCAACGCAAACGCACAACTAAAAAGAATCATTTTGAAGACTTTTGAAATCGACTTCCGAAGGGGTCTATATCCAAAAATATTGCACCTACGGAATTCCGATGGTGGGAGGTGAAAGAGGACATCAAGAAGAGAAAAGAACGGTTAGATTTGCTCCGATCGGTCGAGGCGTTCTCAAGTTACAGTCGGTCAAAGTTGAGAATTGTGAAAAAAGGTTTCGAATTAGGAAACATTTTTTTGCTGTTTTTGACCGGAAAGGCATCCCCTAAGAACGTAACGAACTCAAATCGAGTGAGTTTAACCTCTATAGAGGTTTTTTTTAAAATGATTAAAAAACGCGATTCTTGAAAGTGCTCAAAAATCAACTTCCGAAGGGGTCTTTCTCCGAAAATATTGCACCTACGGAACTTCCGATGGTGGGAGGTAAAAGAGAAAAAAAGTTAAGAAGAGGAAAAGAACAGTTGGATTCACTCCGATCGGTCGAGGCGTTTTCAAGTTACAGGCGGTCGATGATGTTGTTACTGACTTTCTCAGTCAAAATGGTTAGTAGGTGACAGCGGAAATTACCCGTTGTCTAGACAACGGACACTTTCCACTGAAATTATTTGAAAATTACACCCCTCTTATGAGAAAATTTATGCATGAGTGAAATAATCGTCAAAATTTAACAAAAAGGGGGCGTGGCAGCTGAAAAAATTTTTTCGCAATTTTTTTCTCCCGCCCCCCCCCCCTCCTCCCCCCTTCACAGAAAGCTAGATCGGCCACTGGGTGGGGGTAGTAGTAGCGCTGTTATATTCACTTGTAAAATACAACAAAGCTTGAGATCGGCCAAAGACCGCAGAGATCCCTTATCGGTACCCGAAGTTTACCGAGTCCCATGCAGCTGTAGCTCGGTATACATTCACCACAAAACAGAGTGTCAACACGAGGATTACGGAACACAAGAGGAGTTGCAAGCTGGGAGTGCCTCTCTCTCTACGCTCTCTCCGAAGGTCATCACATCCTTTTCAACGAGAAGGATACCTTATATCAATGGCAGCGTTTCTATACGAGACTAACAAGAGAGGCCGTTGAGATCTTTAAACACGGCAACAATTTCAACAGAAAGCAGGAAATTACTTTCCAAATGCAGACTAGAAGCGAGTTCTACGATATACTTCAAGTGCGCCGAAACCCCGCGCCACCACTACCCCCACCCCAGTCCCTCCACTGTAGTGCGACGGCGGAGGAATAAATCCCACGGAGCTCACCACAGTCGAATCAGTCAACGTCGGAAAGCACGGGAGATCACTTCGCCCATTGCCTCATCGCCTTTGATAATATCTGCCGCAGCTGTCGACAAAACGTCAGGAAGAAATTCCATTGGACCACAGCTTCAAAATCTGGAAAACACTTTAGATTGTATATACGCATACACTAAAAAAGCACAGCTTTAATATTTTTGTTATTTTTTTGAAACACACGCGAGAATTCTAAACATTTTTAAAATATCCATTTTGACGCAAAAATACGGTATATTCCAAAAGAAAGAGGTGGTCAGCAACATTTTCCATATGTGTGAGAGATGTGACAATGTGATTTTTTTCTAAAAAATTAATTATATTTATAATTGTATTTTTTTATAAATAAAAAATAACAAAATATAATATACCAATGATTTCAGTTGGGCTGTTCAAGAAATATTTTTTAGTTAGAGAAATTACCTTAATGTTAAGTGTTAAAAGATATATAATAAAGCAGAAATAAAATTTTTGAAGTAAATATAATATATATAGTATATACAGGGTGTCTTTTTTTTAAGTGTTTGCAGTATTTCTATCTCCGAAAGGGCTGTAGTTGGAAGGTCGGTTAAATTAGCAAAAAGTTGTGTTTTGTGAAGACTTTTTAGAAAACATTTACAGTGTTGCCACATTTTAAGTAGTTTCTGAAATATATGGAAAAATGTAAATATTGCGAAAATTTTAAATATCTTCTATTTCCAAAACTATTGATGACCCAAAAAAAAATTTAAATTACAAAGTTTCACTACACTCTAACCCCTCCCATATGACATCTCGATTAGCTTCGTGTGAAGAGATTTAAGTTTTTGGTATTTTATTTTTTTTATTATTTCAGAAACCTCTCAAAATATGGCAACATTGTAAAAGTTTTCTCAACAGGCTCTACAAAAGTCACCTTTAACCGTCTTCGTAACTCGAGCCGTTTTGGAGATGGCAATTCTGCACGCACTTAAAAAAGACACCCTGTATAGGACGCTTAATAAAAAAGACAAATTTCGTGGTTTAATAGTGCGGTATTTCAAAATTACTAGTGGTGGCCAAAATGATTCTGGACATTCAATTACTTCGTCATCTTATACAGGATGGTTTAATTTCTTTGGTATACTAACCATTGCTATTTCCTAAGGCGTACAAGGCCTTTTAGTCAAAAGTTGCTACATTTTATGGTAACTTTAAATTCGAAAGTGCTGTCGCCAAATTTTATTTCGTTTGGAAAATATGCAGAAAAAATAAAAATTTATAAAACGTTTTTTTCAAAATAAATCCGAAACTTACACTTCTACAAAATTAGTCCTTTGAGCCCTACAAAATGATGTCAACAAGCTTTTTATGTCTTATTTAGTTTTGCGATATTGGCCGTGACTGGATGTTTTAAATTAGGGACCTTAATATAATTAAATTGTATTTTGGTAGACATTATCACGTAGTTGCAGGTTTTGACAATTAATAACAAATTAACTTCATCAACACAATTTTGTATTCATTACTAAAGTTTCGTCGGTTAAACTGATTTTTGTCATAAGAAACTTTTAATAATGACGTGTCGAAGCACGAAATTGTGTGATAAGTTGAAGACCATAATAATTGCTACCAAAATAAGATTAAACATATCCAGGTTTGAATTTATAAATTTTCAGTTAGAGCCTAATTTTCAAAAAATAAACAAGACATCATAAGCTTGTTAACAGCAGTGTGTATGGCTCAAATTACTAATAAAATTACATTTAAAATGTTTTTTGTAGAGCTGGGTTTTGGATTTAATTTGAAAACTTTTTTGATGTATTTCGTAAATATTCCAAACAGAATAAAAACAGGCAACATCGCTTTTAAATTTTAATTTACTATAAAATATAGCAACTTCTGTCTAATTTAACCGATCTTCTGACTGTTGGAGTTTAGAAAGTAGCAATGGTATCTATACTACAGCAATTGTATATCGAAACAAATGATTTTAAGTATACAAAGTAAGTAATTTTAAAATCAGCTTCTCTGACTCGAAAATTTTGTATCTATCCATTAAAGAAAATCAACAAATTTTTACATGTTTGAAGCGAAGAATTTTTTTCTAATTACAGGTGTGACGTTCTTGCCTGATTATAATAGAAAACTCAAATAAACTTTTTATTTAATTTGAAATAGGAAAGCAGCAAATTGTGTGAGACACTTGAAATGATTATAATTATTTAATGAATTAGTCACCCTGTATATCGGAAACGTAATGTTAGGTATTTAAGAATAAGTATTCTTGTAATAAGTTTTTCTGGCTTTAGAAACATCTTATCAATTTGACTCGGTTCATTACTCTTAACTCAACTTTTTTTCCTGTAATTTGTCATTATTGTTTTTGTAACAGATGTTTTCTTCACTTTCAATTTTGTCTTTGTGGTGCATTTTCGATATAGCAGTTTGTTTTTTGATACCTTTTAAATTTCTTTGTCTGACACTTTAATTAGTTTTCTATTGTTAATTTTTTATGTTTTTATTTAGTGACATTTTTTGTGCACTTTTTTTCCATTTTTATTTTTTTTTAATTACCTTCACTTTGTCTTTGGTAGTAGAGTTTCTTATTCCTTTAGTATTGTGTACACGTGTTTCACTATGTCTTCCTATTCTTTTGAATCGTTGCTTCGACTCACAGTTTATTTATCTTAAATAGTTTTATTCAGTTTTTAGTGTTTTCTCAATATTAGTAGTTCAAGCCCCACCTCTTTGCTTCAAGTTCGTTCTTTAATTTTTTATTTATTTTTGTTTTAGTTTAACTTTGTAAAATTTTTGTTCGGAAGTTTCCTCTTAAATTTTATTGTCTTATAGCAATAATGGTTTGCCTAATGTTTTTTTTTGAAATTTTACATTCTGCTGTTTTTTCCTTTATGCTTTCACTGTTCCATTTTTTCCAATTTGTTTTATTTATTTCAGCGGTTTAATTTGTGTTTTAACACTTTGTTTTCTACATATTTTTTGTTTTTAGTTGCGTCTTTATTTTGGTAATTTTAATTTTTTTTATGATTTCTTTGCAAAGTAAGTAATTTTAACAATGCCCTCCGCGACTCTTTCTGTAGAGGGCTTGGTGCTAGAGGCATAGAGCAGACCATTTAGGACTGGACATGCAGCATGCTAAACAACAGAGTAATCTCCACAGCCCTTCAGGACACGACAGTTTGCTTCAGAGCCGCCAGGGGGTGTCCGCAGAGAGGAGTTCTATCATCTCTTCAGTGTACTGCGGCCTTATCTATAGGAAAGAGTGAAAGTGAAAGTGAGAATTTTGACAACCTTGTTTGGTCAAAAAATTCTGTTGACGAATTCCATTGGCCAGCAATTCTCACTTTCTCCTATAGAATAATGCCCCTGGTGGATAACCTGCTTGATGTGGTTGAACTGTGGGATGTGGATGTTCAGGCGTATGCAGACGACCTTGTGATCCTGATTCGAGGCTATCTTGGATGAAGCATAACAGCAATACTCCAGGAGATTACCAACATCTTTGAGTGGTTCTTGGGGAGATGTCTATCAACCCGGACAAAACCGTGGTGGTTCCCACGGAGAAGAAAATTGGACTCTTTGAGGCCACCCTCCTTGCTGGGCAAAACCATTCCGTTTACAGAGGAGGTGAAATACCTGGGCGTAATACTAGATGAGACACTAAACTGGAATGCACATATGGAAAGAATGATCAGCAAGGCTAAATTGTCCTTGTGAACATGCAAAAGGTACTGCGGAAAAGACTGGGGATTAAAACCCAAATTAATGCTCTGTCTGTCTGTGACGGTTATTAGACCAATGATCACGTATGGAGCCATTGTCTGGCATTCCAAGGTCGGGGCGGACAAAGAAGTGCGAGGTGCAAACTGAGTAACTTGTAGCGTCAAGCCTGCCTGGTCATCAGTGGGGCTTTTTGGCACCACTTCAACACTGGCCATGGAAAGCATCCATATTCTGGTGGAGAGGGAAGCAAAGTGGAGTATATTATACAGTCTGCACAGAGGGGGGAGGTTACATTGGGACTAAACCCACTGCAGACTGAATTAATCGGCCATGCTTTGCTGGGTATGCCTTCGAACATGATGCCTCCTGTCACCTACACTTATTCAGCCTTCAAGATGAACCTCCCTACAAAGGAGGAGTTCAGAACTGCGGAAGAATACACATCCGACCACCGGACTTCCACAAAATCTCACTCAAGAAGATAATGGGCTTTCTAAAAGGACTGAGTCTACTGAGTGAACTTTAATTGATGTAAACTGTGTTGCTTGTCTACTAACCACTATTTCAGGATTAATTTAGGAATTATCTTTGATGATAAAAGAGTTTTGCATACAAGTCTTCTTTTTCTTAGCCTTAAGGCTTGTTTTACCCATTCATTTGCCCCTCTTGGGATGTCGACGACCTGCTGGCCTTCTACCTCTTGGGAGGCCCTCCTAGTGGTGTGCTGGATGCTGGTTTTCTATTTCCGGCGATTTTTACCAGTCTTTGGTTTCCCATCCTAGATATGTGTTCATTCCAGAAGCGTCTTCTGGCATAAGTCCATCTAACCAGGTCCTCTAGTCCGCACTCTGCCCTAATTTCGCTACTCCTTCTTTGGTCCCAAAGTGAACTCCGCTTGAGGTATCAGTGGTGAATTGAGTAGCTCAGATGATGTCACTGCCGTTCCCAAGCCCGGATAAAGGAGGAGGGTTGGAGGGCGAGGCTAGCAATCTACCTTCCATAAAACAACTGCCATGCTCATAGAACCCAAGCATTGCCTCGGAACAGGACGGATTCAATGTTGACGACACAAGCGCATAAAAGTCAAAATAGAAAAAAGAATATAAAAAAAATGTGACAAACTCTTTTTAGTTTTCATATCTATTAAGACTGTGTGTACTTGTGACATTCTAGCCCTACATTTGCATTGAACCCAATAAAAGTAGTTATTAAGGTGGTTGATCTGACATTTTTAAAACTAAGGTTATAAAGTCCATTGCAAGTGCAGACACAAACCGAATTCCATTTCAAGCACAAAGTAAGATTGCTCCATTATAGCTTCCAATAAAAATTCATTCGATCGGTAGTTTTCTCACTGTATTGGCTCAAACAATATAAAGAGTGTTCATAAAAAAAACTCGCCGCAAGCCCTGGAATAAAACCTCTTGTCTGAAATAAGTTCGTAAAAAAATTGAAAATCTGCTGTTCTAATTCCATGGCCTGCTTGATTTTTTTTTCATAAACGTACGATACTTGTTTGTCTATAAATGAGGATAAGTTAGAACTCATGCACATATTTCAGTCAAAAATGTTGCTCCTCTAAAAGTACCCTATTGACATGACGCTAAAAATATTTCTCAACTAAGATCTAACATCCTCATTATATTAATGCTGATATAAGTTACAATGTAAATATATCTCATTCGCTTGTTTTTGTTATCTAGTTATCTTCAAAATCTTTTTTTTTTACTTTTATGATTAAACATATATACCATACGAAGTCAGATTTCCATAATAATAAATGAATAAGACTTACTTACATTTCAACTATCTAACGCTACAAGGGTATTTCTGCTTTAACCCCCTTTTAATATTTACATATAGAATTATTGAGCTTACTGTGCACTTTGTACAATGTGGTACATACAATAGTCAGTCCTAAATCGTTAAAATCCTACAGGCTACATTTAATAAAATATGAGCAAGTTTGCGAATACTGATAAAAAAAAATGGAGACGAACGTCTGAAATTCGTATAAGCTACCTGGTTATTTGGCCAAAATACTATTATCCCTTCGCATCCAAAAATCGGACCCTTTAGTTACCTACTCAAAAAAGCCTTTTTCAAAGCTTGTGTATGAAAGAGCTTTGGTGTGTGGTGCCTGTATGTATATAAAGGATTTCATGTTTTTTCTTCTTCTCTAGAATTTTTTTTTCCTTATTTATGTAAGTAGATATCTATTGACTCAATACATATATACAAAAATAAGAACTAATTAAACCAAAAACATATTTCAATAATTATGATTATGGAAGATGAGCAGCATAAGGCCGGATTATAACGACACCAGTGTTTTCATAAAAGTGAAAAAAACCTCTCATTTTAAAATAGAGCAAAGAGCAGTCTTCCACATTATAACGCCCTCTGGCACAGCAAATTGCATAATTTAATTTTGTATTCATCGGGGTTTGAAGGACGCCGCTTTAAACTTTAATAAAATGTTTTTAATACCAATCATAAGCTGGGTTTAATGTTCCGTAGCCACAAGGCTTGGCTAGTAAATCCACTTAAGTCTTTAGGAGTGATATGCAGGATTTTAAACATTGTATAGGTTGTAATGTATCAGTATATGGTCCATTTCAAATACACGTTCATCTAGTAAGCTGTGTACCAGGTCACAGGAAATATTTTTCAACTAGAAAATTTCACAATTCAGCCTTTGACTTAATGAGTAATGAGATTGTTATTGGAATTTTTCGTTAATTTAAAATTGACGAAATTAAATGCATCCTCAGCTTCAGATACTCAGATAACAAGTTTTTTATGATATATTTTTTTTCTATTTTTTTCTACGATTTCAACAGTGTCAGTGGCAATAAAGATTCTCTGGCAAACCTGACAAAAAGTGACAAGGACTATTAAGGATCCACTCTTGAATTTTTAAAGTTTTTAGAGTTACAAGCAAGAAAACATAGAGTCTTAAGGCGGACATAATATCTTCGATAACAGGACAGTTGTTGGGTTTCATTGTTAATTTGGGAAATTGACTGTTGTAAGGGGTCCCTTTGTAATTCCAAAATCTTGTCTAATTTTTGTCTAAAATGTGAACAATGGTAATAAAGATTCACTATATAAAGTTATATAGATTCTTAAAGATGCACTCTTGAATTTTTAAGGGTTTTTATAACTTTTTTAGCTAAGAGTGTAAAAGCAATCTATGAGTCTTGGGACAGGCATGAAGTCTTTGATAATGGAACAGTTGTTGGGTTTTTGTTAGTTTACAGAATTCAGAATCAAGAACCTCAAACACTAAGTTAACAAGTATCTTTCTAATTAAAAATGTTTGTGTAGAATTTCAATTTAGACAACGCTTTTTAAAAATAAATATTCACTGACAAACTTGATACCAAGTTATAAGAATTTTTAAATCACTCTTAAATGTTTAAGAGTCTTTATTTAGCAAATACTTTAAATTAAGCATACTGAAGAATCAATAAATGACATCAGTACTTAAAATACTCGGTTAACAAACCTCTTCGAGGTTGAAAAATATTGTCTAATTTTTGTCCAAAATGTCAATATAAGTTCATTGGCAAAATTTATATCAAAGACAAAAGTGGTCTCAAATATTAATCACTTTTGAATTTTCAAGGGCCTTGATAACTTTTTCGCTAAAAGTATAAAACCATTTTATGAGTGTGAAATTCAGATATAAAATCATCTATAATGAGGCAGTTGTAGGGTTTTTTTGTTGAATCAGGGAATTCGGTGTCACACAGAGCCCCAACTGTGTTATCTAGTCTTCTCAGTAATGCAAAATTTTTGTCAATATTTTGTCTAAAGTGTCAATAACAAAAAAAAAACACAAGCGCAGTCGACAGCAAGTTAGTAGGTACTCTTAAATATTCACTTTTTTTAATTTTTTGAAATTTTTAGAATTGGATTTTTTTAAATTGGATTTATTTCTTCTTGCAGCCTTGATAAAGACCAAAATATATGGTCGAAACATCGGCGATTTGATAACAGACTGAAGTTGTTATATTGTCTTCATTGATAGTATCTTCATTGATACTGGGACACTAAACAATTGTAAGTATTCACTTTTTTATTTTTTTCTGGTCGTAATGCTTTTATCTAAGAGTTAAAAAAAGCAACCTGTGAGCCTTAAGACAGACATGAAGCCTTCTATAATGTGGTAGTTGTTGGGTTTTCTTGTTAATTCAGGTAATTCTAGTCTCCTTTCAATTAATTTTTTTTCATTTTTTGTCTGTAATATTGATAATAATAAATATTCACCGCAAAAATTGACAAGTTTTGTAGGATTCTTATATAATAATTTTTTTTCTGGTTTCATGACTTTTAAAGGCTAGAGTTTAAAACCAAACTAAGGCTCTTAAGGTAGACATAAAGTCTTCATAACAGGCTAGTTCTTGGGTTTCTTTGTTAATTTAGGGAATTGAATGTTATCGGGAACTTCAAATACTGAGTTAACAAGTTTCTCTATAATCCAAAGTCTTGCCTAATTTTGCCACTGGTTAACTTGACAAAAACTTGTAAGGAGCCTTAGGAATTCACTTTTGATTTTTTTAGAGTCCTTCGAATTTTTTTTAACTAAAAGTCAAGCAAAGTAAGAATCTTAAGATAGACTTTAAAATTTCGTTTTTTGTTAAGGGATAATTATTAAGTTATCTTGTTAATTTAGGGAATTAAATGTCATCAGAAGCCTCAATAACTCACTAATCCAGTAACCTTACTATTCAAAATTCTTCTCTATATCTTGTCTAAAATGTTAACAACTTTTTTAGGGTCTTTCTAACTTTTTTAACTGAAAGTCTACAAGCACTGTCAATTACTCAGTAATTTAGTCACTTTACTAATTAAAATTCTTCTCCATATTTTGCCTGAAATGTGAATGTCGATAAAATTTCCCTGACAAACCTTACAAGTCGTAAATATTCACTTTTAAGTTGATTGTGGTTTTCACGCTAAAGTTTAAAAGTAAACAAAGACTCTTAAGTTAGACATGACGTCTTCAGTCCAGGGGCAGTTGTTGGGATTCCTTGTAATTTAGGAACTTGTGTATTATCACAAGCCTCATATGCTCTGTTTACAAGCATCTTTATAATTAAAAAATCTTATCTATTTTTTGCCTGAAATGTCAAAAATGGCAATAAAGATTCACTGGTTAACATGACAAAAGGTTGTAAGGACTTAAAAATTCACTTTTGTATTTTTTAGAGTCTTTTTAACTTTTTTAGCTAAAAGTCTACAAGCAAAGTAAGAGTCTTAAGGCAGACCTGAAGTTGTCTTATTAATTTAGGGAATTAAATGTCATAGGGAGCCTCAATAACTCAGTAGTTTAGTCATTTTACTAATAATAATTCTTCTCTATATTTTGCCTGAAATGTCAATGACGACAAAATTTCCTTGACAAACCTTAAAAGTCGTAAAAATTCACTTTTAGGTTGATTGTGTTTTTTATGCTAAAGTCTAAAAGTCGACTAAGACTCTTAAGTTAGACATGACGTCTTCAGTACAGGGGCAGTTGTTGGGATTCTTTGTAAATTTAGGAAATTGTGTATTATCAGGGGCCTTGTATGCTCCGTTTACAAGTCTCTTTTTAATTAAAAAATCTTGTCTAATTTTTGTCTGAAATGTCAACAATGGCAATAAAGATTTACTGGTTAAAATGACAAAAAGTTGTAAGGACTTAACAATTAACTTTTGAATATTTTAGTCTCTTTCTAACCTGTTTAGCTAAAAGTCTAAAAGCAAAGTAAAAGTCTTAAGCCAGACCTGAAGGGTAAGTTTTTCTGTTAATTTAGGGAATTGAATGTCTTCAGGAGCCTTAATAACTCAGTAGTTTAGTCACCTTACTAATCAAACTTCTTCTCTATATTTTGCTTGAAATGTCAATGACGATAAAATTTTCCTGACAAACCTTACAAGTCCTAAATATTCACTTTTAAGTTTGTTGTGGTTTTTATGCTAAAGTTTAAAAATATACTAAGACTCTTAAGTAGACATGAGGTCTTCAGTACAGGGGCAGTTGTTGGGTTTCCTTGTAAATTTAAGAAATTGTGTAATATCTGGAGCCTCTTATGCTCTGTTTATAAGTCTCTTGATAATTAAAAAATCTTGTCTATTTTTTTTCTGAAATGTCAACAATGGCAATAAAGATTTGCTGGTTAATATGACAAAAAGTTGTAAGGACTTAAAAATTAACTTTTAAATTTTTTAGGGTCTTTCTAATATTTTTAGCGAAAAGTCTACAAGCAAAGTAAGAGTCTTAAGGCAGACCTGTTTAAGTTTGAAATTAGTCAACTCTAAGTCAGGTTAATCTGAAGTTTTCTTGTTAATTTAGGAAAGTAAATGTCATCAGGGGCCTCAATAACTCAGTAATTTAGTTTACTTACTAATCAAAATTATTCTCTATATTTTATCTGAAATGTCAATGATGATAAAATTTCCTTAACAAACCTTACAAGTCGTAAAAATTCACTTTTAAGTTAATTGTGGTTTTTATGCTAAATTAGGGAATTAAATGTTATCAGGAGCCTCAATAACTCAGTAATTTAATCACTTTGCTAATCAAAATTATTCTCTGCACTTGGCCTGAAATGTCAATGACGATAATATTTCCTTGAAAAATCTTACAAGTCGTAGAAATTCAATTTTAAGTTGATTGTGATTTTTATGCTAAAGTTTAAAAGTAAACTAAGATTCTTAAGTTAGACATGACGTCTTTAGTACAGTGGCAGTTGTTGGATTCTTTGTTAATTTAGGAAATTTTGTATTATCAGGTGCCTCATATGCTTTTTATAATTAAAAAATCTTGTCTAATTTTTGTTTGAAATGTCAACAATGTCAACAAATATTCACTGGTTAACATGACAAAAAAATTGTAAGGACGTAAAAATTCACTTTTGATTTTTTAGGGTCTTTCTAACTTTCTAACTCAGACCTAAAGTTTTCTTGTTAATTTAGAGAGTTAAAAGTCATCAGGAGCCTCAGTAACTCCGTAATGTTAAGTTGATTATGGTTTTTATGCTCAAGTTTAAAAGTAAACTAACACTCTTAAGTTAGACATGACGTCTGTAGTACAGGGGCAGTTGTTGGGATTCCTTGTAAATTTAGGAAACTGTGTATTGTCAAGGGCCTCATATGCTCTGTTTACAAGTCTCTTTATAATTCAAACATTTTGTTTAACTTTTGTCTGAAATGTCAACAATGGCAATAAAGATTCAGTGGCTAACATGACAAAAAGTTGTAAGGACTTAAAAATTCACTTTTGAATTTTTTAAGGTCTTTCTAACTTTTTTAGCTAAAAGTCTACAAGCAAAGTAAGAGTCTTAAGGCGGATCTGAAGTTTTCTTGTTAATTTAAGAAATTAAATGCCATCAGGAGCCTTAATAACTCAGTAAATTAGTCACCTTAATAATCAAAATTCGTCTCTATATTTTGCCTGAAATGTCAGTGACGATAAACTTTCCCTGACAAACCTTACAAGTCGTTAAAATTCACTTTTAAGTTGATTGTGGCTTTTATGCTAAAGTTTAGAAGTAAACTAAGACTCTTAAGTTAGACATGACGTTTTCAGTGCAAGGGCAGTTGTTATGTATTGTGACATTGTGTGTTATCAGGAGCCTCATATGCTCTGTTTACAAGTCTCTTTATAATTAAAAAATCTTGTCTAATTTTTGTCTGAAATGTCAACAATGGCAATAAAGAATCACTGGTTAACATGACAAAAAGTTGTAAGAACTTAAAAATTCACTTTTGAATTTTTTTGGAGTCTTTATAACTTTTTTAGCTAAAAGTCTACAAGCAAAGTAAAAGTCTTAAGGCAGACCTGAAGCTTTCTTGTTAATTTAGGGAATGTCATCAGGAACCTCAATAACTCAGTAATATAGTCACCTTACTAATCAAAATTCTCCTCTATATTTAGCCTGAAATGTCAATGACGATAAACTTTCCCTGACAAACCTTACAAGTCGTAAAAATTCACTTTTAAGTTAATTGTGGTTTTTATGCTAAAGTTTAAAAGTAAACAAGGCTCTTAAGTTAGACATGACGTCCTCAGTGCAGGGGCAGTTGTTGGGATTCCTTGTAAATTTAGGGAATTCTGTATTACCAGGAGCCTCATATGCTCTGTTTACAAGTCTCTTAATAATTAAAAAATCTTGTCAATTTTTGTCTGAAATGTCAACAATAGCAGGTTCTGAGGATTTAAGACGTTCTGAGGATTTAAAAATTCACTTTTGAATTTTTTTGGGGTCTTTCTAACTTTCTTCACTAAAAGTCTACAAGCAAAGTAAGAGTCTTAAGGCAGACCTGAAGTTTTCTTGTTAATTTAGGGATTTAAAAGTCATCAGGAGCCTCAATAACTCTTATAATTTAGTCACTTTACTAATGAAAATTCTTCTCTATATTTTGCCTAAAATGTCAATGACGACAAAATTTCCCTGATAAAACTTACAAGTCGTAAGGATTCAGTTTTAAGTTGATTATGGTTTTTATGCTAAAGTTTAAAAGTAAACTAAGACTCTTAAGTAGACATGACGTCTTCAGTACAGGGGCAGTTGTTGGGATTCCTTGTAAATTTAGGAAATTGTGTATTATCAGGAGCCTCATATGCTCTGTTTACAACTAAAAAATCTTGTCTAATTTTTGTCTGAAATGTCAGCCATGACAATAAAGATTCGCTGGTATTCTTGACAAAAAGTTGTAACTTTTTTAGCTAAAAGTTTACAAGCAAACTAAGACTCTTAAGGCACACAATAAGTTTTCGTTGAGAGACAATAATTAAGTTTTGTTGCTAATTTAGGAAATGAAATGTCCTTAGGAGCACATAACATACGGGACATTGCCTATCTTTTACATTGCTGGCCTTGGACTGCAAAAGGAGGGGATAATAACAAAATACTTCGTATATTGTAATTTCTGCACATGCCTAAAAATGAGCGCCCTTTTGAAAGTGGCACAGTTAGACCACGTACGTCAATAACGTACGGGACATTTCTTAGCCAATCTTGATGCCAAAATATGGGGGCTCGGATGCGATTCATTATACGCGTGTGCACGGGTTGTTGCCAAGTCTCGAAATGTACTTGGTTAGAATCGCATACTTCCATATCGAATATTTTTCCGTCACACACATTTTTCAGGTTGCAATTTCTGCACTAGTGGCAGAGCTAGGCCCACGTATAGTTAGATTCACGTACTGACCACGAATCATGAACTAGGCCGAAAGCACTTGGTTCCTGATTCGTAACATCCGATGTTACCGATACTTTCACGAGTTGGTTACTCGATGAAAATGCGTGTGACGGAAAAATATTCGATACGAAAGTATGTGATTCTAATCGAGTACGTTTCAAGATTTGGCAACAACCTACGCACACGTGCATAGAGATTCGGATCCAAGTTCCCATATTTTGGCATCAAGGTCAATAAGGAATGTCCTGTACGTTATTGACGTACTTGATCAGGAGCCTCAAATAGTCTGTTAAAGCATCTGTAATTCAAAGTAATTGTAATTCAAATCACTGTAATTCAAAAGTCTAAAATGTCAACAATGACAATAAAGGTAATTCTGACAAAAAAAAAATATAAGAATTTGTGAAAATTCATTTTTTAATTTTTATTTAGGGGATTTATTCTCATCAGGAGGCTTAAATACTCATTAAAAAATCTCTTTATATCTCAAAATTTTTGTATAATTTTTGTCTAAAATGTCAACACTGACGATAAAATTTAATTTGCAAACTTGATAAAAATAACTTTAAAAAGCGACGAGTTTAAAGCACTAAACTATGATTTAAAACTAAGACTCTAAAATCAGATATGAAGTCTCCGATAACAGAGTAGTTTAGGGAATTGAATGTTTGTAGGAACCTCAAGTACAAAATTAACAAGTTTCTTTTTGTTTTTTTTTATTTACATACATAATTCAGAGTTTTTGAGTTCCTAATAACTTGTACATTTAAAAGTTTCAAAACAAACTAAGATTCTTAAGCCGGACTTGAAGTCTTCGTCAAGCGTGACAAGAGCGGAGCATCGAAATGTAAAGCAAACGAACATAGACGTATAAAAGAGTGCGCAAGAGTAAAACAATTTGTGGAGAAAAATAGTCGTGTTTTGATTAATGAGTTTTACCATAGAAAAACGTATTAACATTTCTTTTTCACAGTGTACTAGATGAATATCTATTCGAAATGGATTATAGTAAATTCGAAGTTTTGAAGCCAGGTAGATATTTGATGATAGTAAAAGTTGGGGATTTAAGGCGGTCTGTTCAGTTTAATTTTAAGGTAACTTGTTGAGGTGATCATTTATACTAAAAAAAACAATGAAAAATACTTATAATTAGGAACAAAAACAAAGAATTAAGACTTCTGATCTGGTTATCGTTTCCTCAGGTAGAAGCTCTATTTCAGCCTCGAAGGTTTCGTATTAAGTAATAAAGCCAAAAATATGTTGTTATGAAAGCGTTATCGAATTAAACCGCCCTACATCATGCTAACCAACCCCGACAAGAAATTTTTTTGTGTGACTGGTATAGCAGTGGGTAGAGTTTTACGTGACCTGCGTCACGTAAAGCAGCCCCGAAGTGATATCTAAATATAGGGACCCCATATCAGAAAATCACATTACGCGCCACTTGCAGGAAAGTCTTTATGCCAAGAAGCGAAAAAAAATTTTTTTGTTTATTGCGTTATCCTGGATGTAGATAAAAAGTTCGATAAAGGAAGAAAATTATGCGACTGATTGGGTGTTAATACCACACGAAAAGCACAACGATTCTATTAAGATATCATCAATTTATTATTATTTAGTTGAACCAAATATAGAAAGTGTGTGTCATACCTTGAGGAATTGTGAAAGTTAAGTATTATGGTGTCTGACGATAATCTAATTGCTGATGGTCACTTAATATTTATACTATTCTAACGGTTTTGTGGATCTAAGTCCTAACTTTCTTATTTTTTCTTGTCTTTAAAACGTTAACATCAGACCTTTCCAATGAAAAGCAACACGTGCAGCCAAGTACCGAGCCACATCGAGTTACATAAAACCAGTTGTGTGGGCGCTTGGTAAATTTTCTTTTTTTCCGGCCAATATTAAATTATAAGGGTCCCTTTTTACGAGGAGGAACGAACGGGATAACGCGCAATTTCTGATCCAGATCTCTTGTCGCGATTTCAGACGTCCGTCGAGAGCAAATGTCATTCGGATCCGCCAATAAACGATTGGGATGTGTAGGCTGATATCTCTTTGTTGGTCCGTGATGCTGGGTAGTACACACAAGGCCCTATAAAATAAGGAAATTTCGATTTCACTCGGGAGGCATAAATGGGAACGGCTTAGTATGAATAAGCTAAAGGTATTGGTTTTTGTGCTTTAAAGACACACTTGTTACCAAAATTTTGAGGACTACCTAAACATATCTTCCGGCCATCTAAGTAAATAATAATTGTGCGGTTTTCAAGGCGTCCAATCTAACTAATTACTTACTTACTTACCGGGTCCTGGAGTTTTAAAAAACCGGCTCTCGCCGCCTGAACCATTCATCCTGCTGTGCCTGCTGCCACCGTTGCGGCTCACACTGGTACCTTGACGATGAAGTCTGAAAAAAATAAATAAATTACGCGCTTTAAAATGCTCAGCAATATTTTCAATTTTTTTTTAGTGTAAATTAGTATTTTTATTAATTTTATTGCGAATAGTGCGCAATTCCGTATAGAGAAACACCCAAAAAAAAAAAGTATTGGGGCAAAATACCTATAAGTAAGTTTTAAAAAAAATGCTCGGTAATAGGTTCAGTCTTTATTGTGAACTTTTGGACGATCAATTTCATTAATGGCATCTTATATGCCCTTGTTGTCAGCCCTTTTGGCAGCCTGGAAGGGCACGAATTTTATTATTTGAAGGAAAGGAAAGCTAATTATTATTACTAAGTGGTTCTTCTATGAAGATTAATATAGGGTCTCTTGGGATCCAACTGTATTTTGAGTCAATCAAGATTAGCTAGCAATTCGCGACTGATCTCAAGGTCCTCTCCAAAGTCGAATATTCTGAAACTAATTTTGTGTAATTAGGGTCCTTATTTACTTGAACGAAGTGGTGCTTCACGAGCATAGAACAAAATGAAATTAAAAATATTCAAACAATGTTTCGATTTTAATTAATCAATCTTCCACAGGGCTTTCGCTAAGTAATGATCAAATTTATATCAAAAATGATATGAGATTTGAAATTTATTTTGATTTGTTCAATTATAGTAAAATGTATAATTATTGTTGATGATAATGCCGGTTTCGCATGACATGAGCGTCTTATACCGATACACCACGACCCAAATTTATTGAAATGTTTTGTATGTGGTAGTGCTTCATATTGGGGTTCAAATGGTGATAATGATAGTAGACGTGACGGTTACCTCGTAGTGAATGGCAGGAAAAATAAAAATCTGGAGTATCGAATGGATATGAGATATGATGAATAAGATATGATATCGAATAAATATGAGATATGATGAATAAGATATGATATCGAATCAGACAAGATGGACACACCGCCGAAAAGAACCCTGAGACCCAAAGAATGAGTCAAGTTGAGTCAAGTGAGCTTCATTCAATGTGTCAAGTGAGCACAGAATGAGTCAAGTGAGCTTCATTCAAGTGAGGCCATGGGGTGCAATGAACAGCTCTTGCTCTCTACAGAGAAAATAAATAGTAAAGTATAGAGGCTCAGTGAGTCTATCTTTCAAAGATTCGACGTGCCCACTCAGACAGAGAGCTCGTAAGGTCCATCAGAGCATGATCAGGTGAGAGTAGATATGGAAAGGAAATAATAAGGTCCATTTTGCAGAAAGCCATACAAAATGTTGAACTATTATAGAACGAGTGGACCGATTGGAGTTACTCCAACAGTTTTTTTTTTCTTTTTGATGACACTTTTACCTCCAATCATGGAAAGACTCGTGTCTAACAGTTCGGGTAATAAACCAATTCTGGGGCCGATTACTTGGTATTTTTAGAATATGCTTTAGAATCTCCTCAATCTTATAATGTTCGTTACGTTCATACGGGATTAAAATCGCCTTATTACAGTCAAAAACTGGAAACGAAATCCCTCTTTTTTTCTCAATGGAAGTTTGGACCGATTGGAGTGAATCGTAACAGCTTTTTTGTTCTTTTTGTCCTCTTTCATCTCCCATCAAAGAAAGCCCCATAGGTTTAATAGTTAGGGGGATAGACTCCTTTTGTGGTAAAAATTTTTGATACTTTTAGAATGTGCTTTGAAGGCATTTAGAAAAGTCCACTAATGGGACTAACTTAACTCTTATTATGTTTACTACATTTTTAGAGAATTGAAATTGCCTCATTCCTATCAAAAACACAAAAACAAGCCAATTGATATAAGAAATTGCATCGATTTTCTTAAAATTGATTTAAGGGAGGGGGGGGTATTTCTCTGTTTTCTCAATTTCCTCGCATGTTTAATAGTTCGTGAGACATACCCTTTGTGTTGTCGAACTTTTGATACATTCACAGGTGCTTTGGAGGCATTTAGAAAAAAATCCACTAATGGGGCTAATTTCACTCTTATTTTGTTTGTTACGTTCATAGGGATCAATTTTCTTTCCAAATATTTGATCTTCTGTAACTTTAGAACGAGTGGACCGATTGGATTTTTTATCTTTTTGAGATCTTCTTTCACCTTTCACCCTTCCGTTTTCATTGTGCCTTTGAACCTGTAATTTTTAGTGGTTATTTGGTTTTGCAAGTCGTACTTATTTTTGTGCTGAGTGGAAATTTTTTTTGAATGAACCTACAAAGACCCCCTATGGAAAATGTGTGCCTAAAGATGCAAAAAAACATTTCAGGCAATGAATAGTTCGCCTGGATTTCAATGGAGCGCCTCTAAAGATATTCTATTGCTCAAAGTGTTGCCTTTAATGAAGAAGCAACAGGTATTCTTATGCAATATGAGGATATTTTTTTGATACAGTATTACTATCGAATGTTTCTGCTCAAATGCATATCCAATTGACGATATAAATCTAATCAATGTCATTGCCAAGTAAGTAATACTATTCGTTAAGGTAATTGAGCAGTTAGACTTCTTATTAAAACTAGAACAATTTAAGCTTTTTTTGTGAGTTATGGAAGAAAAAATCCTGTTTTTCCTATTTTTGTAATTTAAGCCACGTTCTTCAGTCTTCGTTATGCTGAAAAAAGTCCCATTTATTTCTTATTTCCCGCAATTTTTTAGTTTTTCTAACTCCTCTTTTTTACGTGTTTTTTTTCAAATCAAATCAAATCAAATTAAAACTTATTTTTCAGATTTATGGTTTATTCTAGCTGTTCTTTGCTTCACTTTTCTGACCTGACCTATAACTTTTTTTTTGATCTTATGGAGGAAAAAAAATCAGTTTTTTGCAATTTTGGTAACTTGAACAACGTGCTTCAGCTTTTATCATCCTAAACAAATCCAATTTATTTTGTGGTTTTTCTAGACCTTCCTTTTTCCGTGTTTATTGTCTTTGAAAACGTTATTTTTAAAATAAAATCAAATCGAAATAGTTATTTTTCATCATTTTTTTTTAATTTTAGCTATTCTTTTTTTTTAGGTCTATGATCGTATTTTCTTTCGTTTTTATGGTCCTTTTGAATCAGTAATTTTTAGTGGTAATTTGGTTTATAAAAGCGGAAAAGCGGTACTAATTTTCGCGTTCATTGAAAAAGGTTCTTTATGCTATAAAGGAACAAATTCTGTTTTTCGTATTTTTGATTATTTGAACCATATTCTCCAGTTTTCATCATGTTAAACAAGGTCTATTTATTTTATTTTTTTTTAAATATTGTTGGTTTCCATTTTTCACTTAATGTTGGTAACCACTTTTCACTTAATTTTGGTAATTTGATCCACCTGCTCAGTTTTACTCATGCAACACAACTCTCATATTTTCTCCACCGAGAAGGGGAGATAGACACCCTTTTGTAGTCTATTTTTTGGTAGTCTTAGAATGTGCTTTGGATACATTTAGCAAAAAGTCTGTTTTGGCACTAATTTTACTTTATACTTTTTTCTCAATTTTGAGCTTTGATTGTCTGTACCTTTAGAACTAGTGGACCGATTGTTTCACCGACGTTTCCAAATCAAATCAAAACTGTTATATTTCAGATTTTTTAGCTCAAATAAACTGTTTTTTGCTACAGTTTTCTGATCTTATCTTCTTCCATTTTCATTGTCCTTTTGCGTGGTTTTTTAGTGGTATTTGGTTTGACAAGTCGTACTTATTTTCATGCTCATTAAAAAAGTTTTCTTTGCATGTTATCGAGGAAAAAATCCAGTTTTTCGTAGTTTTGGTCATTTTAACAACATTCTTCAGTTGTTATCATGCTAAACAAGTCACATTTATTTTGCTTTCTTTTGTTTTTCTAGCTTTTCTTTTTTTTATGTTTATTGTCTTCGAAAACGTAACGTTTCGTAATTTTTAAAATCAAATCAACTCGAAACAGTTATTTTTATTTTTTTTTGTATATTTCAGCTATTGTTTATTATACTTCTGAGTTCCTATTTTCTTCCGCTTTTATTGTCCTTTTGAATCAGTGATTTATAGTGGAAATTTGGCTTATAACGTCGTACTCATTTTCGCGTTCATTGAAAAAGGTTCTTTATGCTATAGAGAAAAAATTCTGGTTTTTGTATTTTTGATAATTTGAACCATATTCTTCAGTTTCCATCATGTTAAACAAGTGATATTTGTTTTGCTTTTTTAAATTTTGTTGGTTTCTCTAGCTTTTTTTTTGTGTTTATCGTCTTTGACAACGTTATTTTTAAAATCAAATCAAATTGGAACTGTTATTTTTCATTTTTTTGCGTTTTTTGCTCTAAACTCACTAGCAATTTTTGTGCACATTATTTTAATGTATTTTTTGCATTTTGTAGACAATTTTTACAAAAAAAACATGTATTTTGCACTTTCACTTAGATTTAGGTAATTTGATCCACTCTCTTCAGGTTTACTCATGCAACACAAGTCTCATATTTTCTCCACCGAGAAGGGGAGATAGACCCTTTTGTGGTCGATTTTTTGGTAGTCTTAGAATGTGTTTTGAAGACATTTAGAAAAGTCTATTTGGGACTCTTTTTTTTTATTTTTCAACTTTGATTGTCTGTAACTTTAGAACAAGTGGACCGATTGTTTCACCGACGTTTCCTGATCAAATCAAAACTGTTATTTTTCAGATTTTTTACCTCAAATAAGGTGTTTTTTGCTCCAGTTTTCTGATCTTATTTTTTTCCATTTTTATTGTCCTTTTCAAACTGTACTTTCTATTGGTTACTTGGTTTTGCAAGTCGTACTTATTTTTATGCACATTAAAAAATTTTTTTTTGCATGTCATAGAGGAAAAAAGCCAGTTTTTCGCAATTTTGTTAAATTAAGCAACGTTCTTCAACCTTAATCATGCTAAAGAAGTTCCGTTTATTTTGAATTTTTTCGTTATTTTGTGTTTTTTTAGCTCTTCTGTTTTCCGTGTTTATTGTCTTCGAAAACCTTATTTTGAAATCAAATCCAATCGAAACAGTTATTTTTCATTTTTTTTTTATTTCAGCTATTCTTTTGTATAGTTCTGTGATTCTACTTTCTTGCGTTTTTATTCTCCATTTGAATCAGTAATTTTTAGTGGTAATTTGGTTTGTAAAGTCGTACTCATTTTTGCGTTCATTGAAAAAGCTTCCTTATGCTTTAGAGGAGAAAATCTGCTTTTCGTATATTTTTTTTATTTGAACCATATTCTTCAGTTTTCATCATGTTAAATAAGTCCCATTTATTTTGCTTTTCTTTAATTTTGTTGGTTTATCTAGCTTTTCTTTTTTCGTGTCTATTGTCTTTGACAACGTTATTTTTAATATCAAATCAAATTCGAAAAGTTATTTTTTAAATTGTTTGACTAAACTCACTAGTAATTCTTGTGTTCATTGTTTTAATGTTTTTTTTTGTATTTTGAATTTGTACAAAAAAAAATATTTTTCAATTTTACTTAGATTTTGATCCACTTTCTTCAGTTTTACTCATGCATCACAAGTCTCATATTTTCTCAACCGAGAAGGGGAGATAGACCCCTTCTGTGGTCGATTTTTTTGGAAGTCTTAAAATGTGCTGGAGACATTTAGAAAAAAGTCTATTTTGGGCCTAAATTTACTTTAAAATGTTTTTGCTCCAGTTTTCTGATTTTATTTTCTTTTTCTTACTTTCTCCACCGAAAAGGGGAGTTAGACCCCTTTTATGGTCGATTTTTTAGTAGTCATAGAAAGTGCTTTGGAGACATTTAGAAAAAAGTCTATTTGTGACTAATTTCACTATAAACTTTTTTTTTCACAATTTTCAACATTATTGTCTGAAACTTGAGAACTAGTGGACCGATTGGTTCAACAACATTTCCAAATCAAATCAATATTGTTATTTCTCAGATTTTTTAGCTCAAATAAACTGCTTTTCCTCCAGTTTTCTGATCTTATTCTCTTGAATTTTCATTGTCCTTTTGACCTGTACTTTTTAGTGGTTACTTGGTTTTGCAAGTCGTACTTTTTTTGATGCTACTTGAAAAAGCTTTTTTTTTGCATGGCGTAGAGGAAAAAATCCAGTTTTTCGTAATTTTGGTAATTTTAACAACGTTTTTTAATTGTTATCATGCTAAATAAGTCCCATTTATTTTGCTTTTTTTTTATTTCTCTAGTTATTCTTTTTTTGTGCTTATTGTCTTTGACAACGTTATTTTTAAAATCAAATCTAATTGGAACTGTAACCTTTCAATTTTTGTAGCGTTTTTTTTTTATCTAAATTCACTAGTCATTTTTGTGCTCATTGTTTTAATGATTTTTTTTGCATTTGGAGTAAATTTTTACAAAAAAAGACATGTATTTTGCAATTTTACTTAGATTTTGGTAATTTGATCCAGCCTTCTTCAGTTTTACTTATGCAACACAAGTTTCAATTTTCTCCACCGAGAAGGAGAGATCGACCTTTTTTGTGGTCGATTTTTTTGTAGTCTTAGAATGTGCTTTGGAGACATTTAGAAAAAAGTCTATTTTGGGACAAAATTAGTCCCACTTTATACTTTTTCTTTCTTAATTTTCAACTTTGATTGTCCAATCAAAACTGACACAATCAAAAAAATCTGAAAACAAAGTTTTCAGATTTTTTTGCTCAAATAAACAGTTTCTGCTCCAGTTTTCTGATCTTATTTTTTTCCATTTTCATTGTCCTTTTTAGTGGTCACTTGGTTTTGCAAGTCGTACTTATTTTCATGCTCATTGAAAAAGTTTTTTTGCATGTCATAGAGGAAAAAATTCCAGTTTTTCGTAAGTTTAACAATGTTCTTCAGTTGTTATCACGCTAAACAAGTCCCATACATTTTGCTTATTTTTGTTTCTCTAGCTTTTCTTTTTTTTGTGTTATTTTTCTTTTTTTTTTTGTTTATATCAGCTATTCTTTTTTATAGTCCTGTGATCTTATTTTCTTCCCTTTTATTGTCCTTTTGATTCAGTAATTTTTAGTGGTAATTTGGTTTATAAACTCGTACTCATTTTCACGTTAATTGAAAAACGTTCTTTATGTTATAGAGGAAAAAATTCTGCTTTTCGTATTTTTGATTATTTGAACCATAATCTTCAGGTTTCATCAAGTTAAACAAGTCCCATTTTTTTTGCTTTTTTTATTATTATATTTAGTTTTTTCTAGTTTTGTTGGTTTCTCTAGCTTTTCTTTTTCTTTCGTGTTTATTGTCTTTGGCAACGTTATTTTTAAATTCAAATCAAATTGAAACTGTTATTTTTCCTTTTTTTGGCGTTTTTTTAAATTAAACTCACTAGTCATTCCTGTGCTCATTGTTTCAAGGATTTCTCTTGCATTTCATAGTGAATTTTTACAAAAAAACATGTATTTTGCAATTTTAGTTAGATTTTGGTAATTTGATCCACTTTTTTCAGTTTTACTCATGCAACACAAGTCTCATATTTTCTCCACCGAAAAGGGAAAATAGACCCCTTTTGTGGTCGATTTTTTGGTAGTCTTAGAATGTGCTTTGGAGATATTTAGAAAAAGTCTATTTTGGGACCAATTTTATTTTATACTTTTTTTCTCAATTTTTAACTTTGATTGTCTGTAACTTTAGAACGAGTGGACCGATTGTTTCACCGACGTTTCCAAATCAAATTGAAACTGTTATTTTTCAGATTTTTAATAAGTTTTTATTTTAAGATTAATAAGTTTTTGCTTCAGTTTTCTGTGATTAGTGATCTCATTTTCTTCCATTTTTATTTTCGTTTTGAAATTGTACTTGTTAGTGGTTACTTGGTTTGGCAAGTCGTACTTATTTTCATACTTATTGAAAACGTTTTTTTTGCATGTCATAGAGGAAAAATCCAGTTTGGTAATTTTAACAACGTTCTTCAGTTGCTATCACGCTAAACAAGTCCCATTTATTTTGCTTTCTTTTGTTTCACTAGCTTTTCTTTTTTTGTGTTTAATGTCTTCGAAAACGTTATTTTTAATATCAAATCAAATTAAAACTGTTACTTTTTTAATTTTTGAGAGTTTATTTTCAGTTTTCTGGTCTTTCAAACTCGCTGGTCATTCTTGTGCTCATTGTTTTAATTAATTTCTTTTAATAAATGTTGTAGTGAATTTTTACAACAAAAACATGTATTTTTGTGTTTTACTAACATTTTGATTATTCAATCTTCCTCCTTCAGTTTTACTCATGCCACACAAGTCGCATATTTTCTCCACCGAGAAGAGGAGAGAGAGACGCCTTCTGTGGTCGATTTTTTGGTAGCCTTAGAACTAGCTTTGGAGACATTTAGAAAAAAATTCACTCATCATGAAATTAATTTCACTTTAATCTTTTTGTTTTCACAATTTCACAATTTCCCATTTTGACCGTCTGTAACTTTACAACGAGTGGAACGATTGGAGTCAAACCAACATTTTTTTTTTGATGTCCTCTTTCACTTTGCGAGTGAAATTCAATCCTCCTTCTTCAGTTTTACTCATGCTACCCAAGTATCAAATTTTCTCCACCGAGAAGGCGAGATAAACCCCTTCTGTTATCGATTTTGTGGAACTTTTAGATTATGCCTCGGAGGCATTTAGAAAATAGTTAAATTTATGGGATCAATTTCACATTAATTATGTTTGTAGTGTTCATAACAAACATAAAAAGAGGGATTAAAATTGCAAAAAAATTCTATAATTTCTTCGAATTTGCACAGGGGTAGGCTCAATAGTTTGGGAAATAGACTCTTTCTGTGGTCGATTTTGTGGTAGTTTTTGAATGTAGATTTTGAAAATAGTCCACAGTTCATAGGGGATTGAAATCGCCTCATTGCGATCAAAAACCGCAAAAAAAACCTTCCTCGTTTGATACATTAAAACATTATTGCTCTGTCTGTTTCTATCCTATTACACGAACGTAAGGGGAATTTGGAACTGATCGAACATTTGGATGAATTGTCAAGGGGTAAAATGTTCTATTTTTTTGTAGTACCTAGCGATGAAGCAGATAAAACGCGTTAGAGTGCTACACTGTTGTGCTCTTAAAACTATCATCGTAAATTATGCTATAACGCTTAAAAATTCCAACAAACTTGAAGTGGAAAAGAAAATCCTATGTAAGAAAATCTAAATAATTCAGAAGAAAGTTTTCCAAGTTTATTGTATTCGCAAACATTCAAAAAACAATCGAAAACTTGAGTGAAAACGTAAACTTTGCCAAAATGACAGAATATATTACTCATATTACGAAACCTGACGGGGTCGAGATAAAGTTAATTCCATCTTGTAGCTTAAAAAACTTTGGATATAAGTTATTTCAATTTATAATGTTGGGAAGCAAAGTTCTAAAAGTTTTGCTATTTAAAACTTATAAATTTCCTAACGGAGGACACTTTAACGAAGTGGGTCCAGTTTCAATTGAAGAGTAATCGAATATAGTTTACTTGAAAGGTGAAGACAGTTAATTCGTTTTACTATTGGGAGCCGAAATGGGGGCCATTTGCAGCACAAAAGCGATCAATTTCCTGTAGCACATGAGGCCATTTGAATTTTATTTCCTCTAGCAGCAGACAATGGTATTTAATCCATCCCTAAAGCACGCAATTTTTCTGTATAGGAAGAGTTATCGTTTATCAGTCTCTGAAATATTACGATTTCGGGTTGTTTCTAGCAGTATTAATGTAATGATATTTTCCTAGCAGGATCATAAAGTTTGCGCTTCTTAGCTTCGACCAATATTCCGTAAAACGGAAAAGCTGTTACAATAACCCTACCAAAAGCGATTCACTTTGATGTGCTAAAATTCTCGGAAAAAGCAGGAGACGCATGGAATTTTCTTGTAGCTAACGAAAATGGAATTAAAATGGGAATTCAACCATGAAGAAATCGTTATATTTTCCAGCTGTGTTGTCTGCAAGAAATTTGAAACAACCAGGACCAATGACTGTCATTTCAGGTCTGACTTTCATCGGTTCGATTCAAAAAAGGTGTACTGAAGAACTTATTTACGTTATAAGTCCGGTAAATATAGTTCTACAGTAGGAGTAAGATGTTACCGGACGTATGACGTACAAGATTTTACTTCATACGTATTAATTTCTTTACCACATCCAGTCCTGTAAAAAAACTATTTACCGGACTAAAATCAAGTAGGACACTTGAATGATACAGTATGAAATAAAAAAAATTTAACGTCGCATAAAACTGCTTACTGACAATTTGCAACGGTCTGGGTGCTCTAAGTGTGGTTTCTCATGTGTAAAAATGGTCGTATTTGCCGTAAAATTCTCATATTTCCACTCCATTCAGAATTGACTAGCCATGTAGGAGCATTTGAAATATGTGGCATAGCTTTAACTGGCAACCTACGCTTGTAATAAATTGCATTGTGTTTTTCCTTATCAGATGGTTGGGACGCTGATAAGTAATGGAAGGATGGATATCGCTATTAAAGTGAACGGATTTAGGGGATTAGTTCGTTTTATGCTTTGGGTCAATGGAAATAGTACAGATACACAATTTCTCTATACTGTTTGTCATTAAATTGGGTTACATAAAAAAACCTACTTAAATTATTATTACGAACACAAGAATAATTATTTTGTCTGGTATTGTAAAAAGGCGAAATTTTTCTAATATATTTTTTGTTGTTTTGTCTTTAAATTTTTGGTTGTCTGTCTGTCTTGTGCCTGTGACGTCCTCAAGGTCATTCTTTTTGTTGACAGAAACAACAGAAGGTTTTCGTAATTTGTGTTTTGTAGTTCTGATGAAGGCACAATCTAGTGCCGAAACGTTAATAAACAACACCAAAGCGTAAGCTCTTTGCATAGTATACGAGTATATATTTCTACCAAAGGCCACTTCCCAAGACCAACACCAACATAAAACAAACCAACTAAAAATGTTTCTATTATTTTAATACATTTTTAAAATGGTTTTCATCAACTTCAACATATAAATTAATTCACTTTCTAAATGATTTATGACAGTTAAAAAGAGTTTGTTTTCTGACAGCTTTACAAGCACTTTCAGATTATGTTCTATTATATATTGCGGTTTATTAAGTACACCTGATATATTTTTTTTTCTTCAAGATGGAAGCATAAAAAAGCTGTAGGTGTCAAATCAGGTGACCTTGCAGGACATGTAATGAGACTGGCTCTTCAGATCCATAGAACAGCAAACTTTTTTTTTAAAGTTGGCTTCTGTTACATTTCTGAAGGAAATGGACAAAAAAACTTTCAGAGGCCACACGGAGAGTTAAGATGTATCAAAATGTGTAAAAAAATGAGTTACCAAAAAGAAGTAAGAACTAGAGAAGGAAGGAAGGAGATTGATACGGGTATTTTGAAGAAACGTTCAGATAAGAAAGAGGAGAAAACTCCGGAAGAAACGATTAAACATAAACCCATAATACCGACAGAAAAAGATATTCCTGTAAAGCAAATAACCAAGGACGACGTTAAAGCCCAAATTTCGAGTATTTTGATTTCCCCATGGACACACCGAAAGGGAGACATATGAACGGTCCTGACAAACTAAATAAAGGAAAAGCTGTAAAAAAAAGAAAAACAAAACCACAAAAATTAGAGAAACTCGTACCTAAAACCAAGGAAATAACCATCCAAAAAAATATATTAAAGGGTAACCCCTTTGGTATAGGGGGAGGAAGACACCAAAAAAGAAGTCACAAAGAAAGCTCCTCAAAAACTCAAGATTCAGAGAAGAATACGGATTTATGCTCTTTACCGGTTTAAACCGGTAAAGAGACTTCATAAAGAAGAAGAGGAGTCTGTGGTTAAGATCGCCCAGGCAGCGAAGTCTGAGGAAATAAAAGAAATGATGCCAAAATCAAATAACTAACTAGATTCGTTCTCACTATTGATAATGACGTGAAGGAGAGGAAGAAAAAAACACACTGTATGGGTTTTTTATTTGGCTACTGTAGACGGTCTTGGAGTATTAAAATAGCAGCATGATTGAGTGAAAAAATCTCGCGGATGTTGGCAGATTGTAATGATCCGAGGTATTTGGTAAAAAATCCGACCTCAATTCGCTTATAGAAGTAATTCTATTGGGACAAATCACACAGCGTGATTCCACCGATCCTTTCAGCTACGCGTTAAAACCCTCTTCTTGAATGAAAATTCTTGTCGTCGTCTGTTTCCAACTTGCTCTAACACGATCCAGACGCGATCTATAAGAGGCGGTCGCCTGAAGCGCTTGGACCACTAAGTTAATACAAATTCTAGTGAGTGTAGATTAAAAGTTGCTATTTTTCTCGTTCACGTATGCAATTGGTATTGAAAACAAGGCACTGACTGAAAGAAAGAGAGAGGTTCAAGAAAATCAGGTTGTAGAGCGACTTGTAAGAATTGCAAGAAAGAAATTCAAGGGATTGTTCAAAGGCGCACCTCAAGAAGGAAGCTCTAGAGAGTATATTTTTTCTAAAGGAAAGTCCGCAAGAAGAAGAATCTGTACAAGCAGTTTTCAAGCCTACATCTGAGATGTAAACTCCTGAACTGTGAAAGTTGTACTAAAAAAAGAACAATTAGTGTAGAATGAAGTAGTAAGATTGGTTAACATAACCAATTGCACCCGAACATGAGCAAGCCGAAGTCGTTCAATTGATAGCAACCGTACAACCCAAAGTAAAAGAAAAAGAGATTGTTGAGGAAAAAGTCAAACATTATGAACAAAAAAAAAACGCAAAATTGTGACATTGAATAAAGAACTTATAGAACTAAATGTAGAAACGGAGAAACTAAACTTTAGATGAAGAACGCCAAGGTTTTTATTATATTTTAATCTTCGTCAAGGCTATCTTCTTTGAGGAAAGGTGGTCACAATAGTTATTTTGAGGTCCATATACCCTTGGGACAAATGTTCTTGACCATTAAAATTAATGAACTCGGTCATGGACCTTATAACAACTATTTTGACCACTCAGATATTTTAATGTGAATACTATCCGACCTTCTCCTAATTTCGATTTTGGTGGTCACCTGGATGATGGTACGAATGATAAAAAGATGGACATTGACAGGAGAGTAAAAAATTGACGACTCTCATTTTGGAAAACCCATCGTGGTTCTTTCCTCTTTCAATTGAAGTGATTTTAAATTTGAAAGAATTATTTATTATTAAATCACATGTAAGCTTCTGACGTCTTATTATTCTCAATAAATCAAATAAAGAACTTGTAAAACTAAATGCAGAAATGGAGGAACCGCTTCCATCGGAGCCAGAAAAAATGACAAGAGCGGATGGAGGATATCAAAACTTTAATCTTCAGATGAAGAACGCCAACGTTTTGACTATATTTTAATCTTCCTCAAGGCTATCTTATTTCAGGAGAGGTGGTCAAAACAGTTATTATGAGGTGCGTGTAGCGTTGGGACAAATGTTCTTGACCATGGACTCATCGTGGTTCTTTTCTCTTTTAACTAAAGTATTTTTAAGTTTGAAAGAATTATTTACTTACATGTAAGCTTCTGCCGTCTTATTATTCTCAATAAATCGAATAAAGAACTTGTAGAACGAAATGCAGAAACGGAGGAACTGCTTCCATCGGAGCCTCTAGAAAAAGTTACTGCAGCGGATGGAGGATATATAAACTTTATATCTTCAGATGAAGAACGCCTACGTTTTGACTATATTTTAGTCTTCCCCAAAGCTATCTTCTTTGAGGAGAGGTGGTCAAAATAGTTATTATGAAGTCCGTGTAGCCTTGGGACAAATGCTCTTGACCATTAGAGTTAATGAATTCGGTCCTAATTTCGCTTTTGGTGGTCACCTGGAAGATTGATAAAAAGATGGACATTGACGGGAGAGTAGAGAATTGACGATTGTCATTTTGGAAAACCCATCGTGGTCCTTTTCTCTTTTACCTGAAGTATTTTTAAGTTTGAAAGAATTACTTATTGTTAAATTACATGTAAGTTTCTGACGTCTTACTATTTTCCATAAATCGAAGAACTCTACGTCCTCTTCTTTGTACCTGAGACTCGAGACGAGTCAACTACACTACCAGTCGAAATATTGGCGTTCTTTATTTGAAGATATAGAGTGTTGATGTGCTCCACCCTCTATACACCCAATCATAGTATTGTTTTTAATATTTTTATGTTGCTTCAAGACCAAAAAAGCGAGGTCACGACGAAGTTGATTGAACCGCCATCACCTCCAGTCGCCAACTAAAAGATCAAGTTTTGGTACGAAATCATATCACAGAAAAGGATTTGCACAAACTTGAAAGTGTCAAAAAGCCTACTGAATGGCGATTAGTGGGGAAGCGCTGCTCCATCTTGAAACAACCTTCATCAAAAAAGTCTAGAAATAGGTGTTCCCTTTTTGCACCTACGGAATTGATAGTTATTCAGTGTCTTTCTCCGTTTCCATCTAGCCATTCTTCAAGAATTTGGACTTCTTTTTCATCCTTGCCTTGTTCTTCATGGATAGGAATCACTCTGGACCTATTATATATGACAGACAATTCAGCCTTGTGATTGCAATTTTTCGTTTGACAAGGTTTTAATTTATTTTTTTTTGAAGTGTCGTATTAGTTGTGAGAGCCGTTGAATTGATTGCAGTAGCTAGTTTCTGCCAAGCCAAGTGATGGAAAAAACCCCTTTTAAAGCACTTATTGCTTATCGCGTTTTTTCTAAATTTTTCGGGAAATTTCTATCCATGGACTTTCTTGATCCTTCAGTGCATGAAGTCAGTCGTGTTGCTCTTCTTATATGATCGATCTTCTAGAGGCTCTCCAAAAGTTCTGAATTGCGAACCAACTGAATCAGCAGTCAGTAGAAGTTGGGTGGTCTAAGGTAGAAAGTTTGTGTGCTTGAGCCTCAGAAGTTAAGTAGCACCTCCAGTAGCTTTATACCTAAGCTCAAATGTGTTGAGATTAATTCAGTAAATACACATTATTAGATGAATACCCACTAGGCTTCTGTAGTAAACAAAATGGCATCAAAACTAACCTGAACTAACCTGATTATAACCTCCTCTACAACCTATAAGTAATGTGTCACAGAACGCCACTATCGCTTTCTCCACGGTCATTGATCTTCATGTAGATACCCTCCGTGAAGGAAAGCATTTCATAATATGTGCCCTTGGAACACCGAAACCGTTACTAACTATTCCTCAATAGGTAATCATTTAGAAGGAATATTATCATGCGCATTTCACAAGGATTTTGATGAATTATTGTCTATGGCACAAAGTTAAAAAAGGTGAGTTGTGGTACAGAGCAGGAGCAGGTGACATCCACCAGCGTATTAGATCTAATACTGCATGGCAGATGGCCCTCAGTTCGAGAAGCAGCCCATATTGCTCTTTACCTCGCAGGTTATCGGAACCAGAACGAAGTGTAAAGAGAGGGTGGTCACCAATTTGTCGATCAACCCATCTGCATACTAGTTTCGGGGTCTACCCCTCCTCAGTACAGCTTTGGCGCTGGTCGACAAATCGGAGACGGTGAGATCTAATACGGCAAGGCAGATCTCTCAGTTCGAGAAGAGGCCCATATTGCTCTGTACCTCGCAAGTTATCGGAAATAGAACGAAGTGTAAAGAGTAAGTGGTCACCAATTTGTCGATCAACCCATATGCATACTAGTTTCGGGGTCTACAAGTCATCAGTACAGCTTTGGTTGGTCGACAACTTGGAGACCGCGAGTTCGCGGCTTAAAGCCAAGAATCTACGGAATAGCGGTGAGATGTTATAATACTGCATTGCAGATGGCTCTCAGTTTGGGAAGCGGCCCATATTGCTTTGTACCTCGCAGGTTATCGGAATCAGAACGAAGTGTAAAGAGTAGGTGGTCACCAATTTGCCGATCAACCCATCTGCATACTAGTTTCGGGGTCTACACCTCACCAGTACACCTTGGAAAGTCGACAAATTGGAGACTGTGAGTTCGCGGCTTAAAGCCAAAAAGCTACGAAAGGGCGGTGAGATGTTGTACAGAGCAGGAGCAGACGACATCCACATGCGTATTAGATTTAACGATGCATGGCAGATGGGTCTCAGTTCCAGAAGCAGCCTATATTGTTCTGTACCTCGCAAGTTATCGGAATCAAAACGAAGTGTAAAGAGCAGGTGGTCACCAATTTGTCGATCAACCTATCTGCATACTACTTTTGGGGTCTACCCCTCATCAGTACAGCTTTGGCTGGTCGACAAATTGGAGACCGTGAGTTCGCGGCTTTTGGCTTTAAGCTGCAAACTCACGGTCTCCAATTTGTAGACCAGGCAAAGCTGTACTCATGAGGGGTAGACTCCGAAACTAGTATGCAGATGGGTTAATCGACAAATTGGTGACTATCTACTCCTCACAAATTATAAAGCTGGATTTTGCTCCGCCCACCCATTTCTTAGATAAATTAGATATTAGTTACGTCTTAATAGGTAACGTGCTAAGTGATGTCATGATTTTTTAGACCACGTTGAGAAAGGAGACGGTAATCTTGATTTGTTGATCCTAGGCTCTAGCTAGTTGCTTGGCAAAGCCAAACTCATGTAATTAACATCAGTAGATATGCAGCAGGGCTTCCGGTACCATTTCAGTTAATTTTCTATATAAATTTTCGTAAGAAAATCTAAGATGCATTTTGCATAAAACCATTGGAAAGGAGTTTTTTTTTGTAAGAAGGTTGATACACTGAACAGAATTTTAATAAGAAATTACCCTATAAGCTTTACTCTTTCACTGTCAACTGTCACCTTTCACTCCTAAATGATTCTCCAAAACAAATATTCCATTGCACGTGCGCACAACTCGCCTGTCATCTCTACTGGTACAAGGTGCATTTCTGCTATCTGATTCCTTCTGGTTAGCCCTATCTCATTCCCCATCATTGGTCCTCTCATACCAAGTCATCCAATTAGTGTATTATCGTTATACCGGGTGTCCAGCACAACCCTGGACATAGGAGATTAACATAGGAAATTGGTTTTTATTTTTTTGTGCCTGTACGGTTGAATTGATTGAAAAACTTTTAAGAGTAAAGTTGTAGAGCGTATGGCCAGCTATCATCCTGTAATTTCAGTTCAGGTGGTTAGCAGGTTTAGGACAAATGAAACACCCTTGTAGATCGAAAAACGGCCAGATGGCCAGATGAACCATAACAAGGGTGAGAAAACAGCTTTAGCTTTGCATCACTTCGTGGATGATCACGTTTTCGATTTCGGGGACGTAAAAGTGCTAGATCGGGAGAATCATTACTTTAGGAGGAATGTGAGCAAGATGATTCACATTGCGCTGAACGAGACTGTTAACAGCAGGACAGACACGCAGGGACTCAGCATACAGTATAGGAATCTAAATCATATTTATAAAGAATTAACTACGACAATAGTCATTTATTGTTGTTGAGACGAACAACGTGTATCGTTGATCCTGTAAACTGTGTGGAGTATGTTGTTCTCTATGTTTGCCTTTTTTTTGTCATCATTGATGTGCAATTATTAAACATTGACACCACCCTTGTTGTTAGAAAATAGGTAAGGCCTCAAATATTTTTTAATTTTGTTTCAAATGTGATGCGTTTCCTGTGTAGCGTCATTGTTTTATTAGTAGATATTATATACAAATTTTTTTTAAAGAGAAGCGAAAGAATTTTAATGCTCTTAAATAAGAAAAGAGTGTATATGCATATATTAATCAGCGTGTATTAATCATCAATGTTTGTACTTTGTTGTCGCCTGTGCAAGTATTTAAATTATCATGTTTGTTCCTTCCTGTTTCATTAAGTAGTGTGTTTTCATTATATGTCACAGCCCTGAAGAAGACGTTAATTATACGTCGAAACGTTGGCCGTTTTTCGATCTAAAAAAAAAAGTTTTTCGATATACAAGGGTGTTTCATTTGTCCTAAACCTTCTAACCACCTGAACTGTAAGTGCTAAGGACGCGAACCACCATCACCATCCTGTAATTTTTTCAATACCCCAGTTTTGGCCGTTGTTTGGAAAAAGCCGCAAAAAGTGCAAGAATTTGAATTTGGCGCGTTACCCCCGCCATGCATGTGCAGTGTCGCCAACATATTTTTACTGCATAATCACGTTAATTACTACATGATAGTCCCTCAAAATAAATAAGGGAGGAAAATCGGCTCTGACTCTGACATAAGAAATTATTATGTTGGCGATCCTGCATATGCATGGCGGGGTGATGCGCCAAATTCAAATTCTTGCACTTTTCGAGACGTTTTTTAAAAAAACAGCCAAAACTGAGGTATTTAAAAAATTATAGGATGATAGGTGATTATAGGCTCTACAACTTTACTCTTAAAAGTTTTTCAATCAAATCAACAGTACAGGCGCAAAAAAAAATAAAAACCGATTTTTCATGTTAATCTCCTATGTCCAGGATTCTGCTGGACACCCGGTATAAAATCATTTTTACAGATCAATCTTTTTTTCGAAAACTCCCCCAATTTGACTTGCAAAATCGTTATTGTTTTTTATCCTTCATTTACTATTTTACAAAAAAAAAACCGGATCCCTTCGTCTGGGCACGTATCGATCCAAAATAATATTGTGCGGCATAAATTTATCAATTGCCCTAACCCTTTGCTCCCATTCTGGTAGGGTTAATGCACATTCAAATCCAAATCGCTCAAAAGGAATTTATGATACTATCTGGCTTGGAACTTTTCCAAGTTTAAATCGGGCCGAATAAATTATAGAGCTATCCGAGCTCCATTCACGCTTTCGAGGGCTTTAGAGCAAGGTCTAGGTCAGATCTGAACCAAAATAGCGCGCTCTAGGGAGAGAAGTTTATGAATGGAGCTTTCATCACGTACAGCTTCGCCTTAAGTACAACCTGAATAAGTTTATTATCAATTTATTTGAATTTAATTTAGATCTTTGAGAGAACTCAAGAAAATACAGTAAAGGTATCTAAACATGATATTTCGCTTATTCAAACCATACATAAATAATAAAGCTTTTAAGACTTCTCGAAGTAAATGTTAACTTATGGGAAAGTCGTGTAACTTCTATGGCAGGAATGGCAAGTAGAGAAGGAACAAACAGTAATCCAACTCTATAAATCTAATTTGTTTGATACCATATAAATTCAAATTAGCACTGGTTGAACTCGGGCAAGCTAACAAAGTTAAATTTAATTACAAACGTCTTCGTGCAGACAAAAATTAAATTTACCCAAGGAATCGAAATTCAACGGTGGATTTCAATTTCGTTACTCTCAGAAATGGCCTTATTAGAACGGGTTGACGTTCAATATTTGCACGTCACATAGAGGGAGATGCTTAAATACTGTTTGCCTCTAAAATTGCTTAGAGATTCTCCAAGGAGTAGCTAAGAAGAGACCAGTTCTTTATCGACTTGCCAGCGAAAAACAAATATTTACGCTCCAGTAGTTCGTCTCCTTTTTTGAAATAGTTTACTTAGGAATATTGGGCACGTAAAATTTATGTCGTTAGTAGCACCTAGAGAACGAGGTTCGGTGAGATAGACACTTTTAAAATATCAATTAAGTTTCAGTTCTTGAGCAACTTGATCAGTCTCCTTTTTTGGTGGTTAGCATGTTTATGATAAAATAAAACACCTTTGTAACTAGAGAAACGGCCAACGTTTCTACCTATAATTACCGCCTGTTTCAGGCTAGTTCAGGTTAGTTTACATTTTCTATTTCGAGGACGTAAAAGTTTTAGACTACGACATTCCTTGCTTTAAGAGAAATCTGAGCGATATGACATTGCGTTGAAACAGACTAAATTACTTCAAATGCCACTGATTTTCTGCTTTCAAAGTCTAAGTTCTTGGAATTAAAATCTGGAACTGTATTAACATCCTTTTTCCAGCTAAAAAAACTGGTTGGGGTGAAGCCACTCGTGGCATAAGGAGTTCTGGACTATATCTTGCAGTTTCTTTAGAGCTGGAAGTACTGAGTTCATCATACAAAGGGGCATAGTCTTTATCATTTTCATGGCAAGCTACGAAGGGACCTTCAGCATCAGATGGAGTATGTGACTTATTCCTTTCCAATTCTCTAAATTGAAAAGTTTCGACTTCATCGTCTAACGCTTGCGCGAAGTCCGCACCCTTAGATTGTCGAGATTCTTGAAACTAAAATCTAGAATTGAATCAACATCTTTTTCCCATTCAACTTCGTTAATTAAACAATTGGTTTGGGTATTGCCCCTCGTGGCATAAGGAATGCTGGACTACATCTTCAAGTTTCATTTGATTTAGAAGTACTGAGTTTACCATCTGAAGGGGCATCACGAGTAGAAGAACTGTGTAACTTATCTCTATCCGATTCATTCGGTTGATCAGTTTCGACATCATTGCACAACACTAATAATCTAGCTACCTTCTTTCGGGTAATTCATCTATAAAAGCATTGCCATCAGCACCCTTAGGGTAACAAGGTCCTTGAGACTAAAATCTGGATTTGTAAAAGCATCTCTTTACCATTCACCGTAGTTATTTAAAAAAAAATTGGTTGGGATGGTGGTGCTCGTGGCCTAAGGAGTTCTGGATTATATCTTGCAGTTGAATTGGATTTAGACTAGGTTCACCATCTGAAGGAGCATAGACTTTAACATTTCCATTGGAAGTTGTGTGCTTTCGGCTTCATCGTATAACGCTAATAATCTGGCATCCTCTTTTGGATACATTCATCTATAAAGGGGATAGCAAAGTCTTTGTAGATTACCAATAATTTGATTGCTATCAGCACCCTTAGGCTAAGACAATAAAATCTGAAATTCTATCAACATCTCTTTCCCTTCCAACGATATTATCTAAAAAAAGTTGGCTTGGCTTGTGGTGCTCGTGGCCGAAGGAGTTCTGGATTATATCTTGCAGTTCCATTAGATTTAGAAGTACTGAGTTCACCATTCAAAGTGGCATAGTTTTTGTCATTTTCATTCGAAGCTGCAAAAGAATCTTCAACAATAAAAGAAGTATGCGACTTATCCCTCTCCGTTTCATTAAACTGATCAGTTTAGACTTTATCGTATAACGCTATAATCGAGCGTCCTCTTTTGGATCCATTCTTGGTTACGGGAGAGCGCTGCATGCGAAATGCCTATATTTAATAGTATATTAAATATCAAGAATAGTAAGGAAGTTTTATCGGTTGAAGATAAAGTTTAGTTCAGGTTAGTTCAGGTTTCGCTTCGCTCAGCCTCCAATTTGTCTGAGACTGGTAAGAACTGATTACTGTTCGTGATGTTATGATGGGTGGACATTATTATTTGATAAGGATATAAATGATCCTTCTCTTTATTGATATCAACATATTGATCAATTTACGTCAACATCTGAACTTCAAACTTTTAATTTGGAGTGATGTTTTCTGGTTGAAACGTTCAACCCTTGTGTGACCAGATGTCTGAATCGAAAGAATCAGATATTGAAAATGCATAGCAAGAAGGACGTTCTTTGTTAATACCGCAAAAGTCAAGTCAAAGATACCAAAACACGTATAGCGACTTTGAAACTTGGTTCGGATTAACCCCCCATTTTACTTACCGCTCTAGAACGGTAAGAAAATCACTTACCGTTTTGTTAGTCTTAGCAACTGGAAATTTGTCATTACTGTATCGAAAGAAGTTACGGTAAACATGCCAAAATAGAGAGGTCGTAAAAAAATATAATATTATTAAATTACCAGAAAACTTTTAGAACATAAATGTACTATTGTCTGATTTTTTACCTTGTTTACGCTACTTTAAGTGTTACTTTCATGTCACGGGTATTTTTTTATTGTTCGTAATTTTAGGAAATATTGAAGTTTATAGGTTTTAGGTATAAAGGAGACCGTGCGGTTTGAATTTAGTCTAATTCTTAAACAAGTCTTAGAAAGCTATAAGAACGAGCGGTAGTAGAGAGCTATATCAAAGTGATGGTGATAAATAGTGAATTTTCAGTGAATTATTAGTAGGCAAAGTATCATTATGTCCATGTTCGCATCAGTACTTTCTATAAGAAAATTGAAAATGTAAATAGCATCTACAACTGCAAATTTATTCTCATTAGATCAATGAATACAGCTTTCTAATTGATATAAAATTGCCTCTGCGCACTGTGATTTTCAGATTGATGAATGCAATTCGCGAAATATCTTGTACTAGTTGAATGTGCATAGCCTTGATCATTTTACCTAGGGCCTTTTCGATGTCAGTGGCCAAAAATTTGCGTCTGCGCAGTGTGATTTTTTCCTAAACTATTTGTTTCATTTTCCACTGAGGGGCACTTGGAGTTACTCCACTTACACTGCCTGCCCTATCTGCCCTGCTTGCCAAGCCTGTCTAGCTTCACCTAGGTGTCAGAAGTGTGAAGTCTGTTATATGTCACGCCTTATCTGTCCTATGTCACAGAAATTCTGTCACATTTGACAAGAAGGACAGCATTTTGGGGCCCCGGGCCCCATTTTACACTAGGGCTCACGTAGACTTCAAGGTCAAAGTGTCCCAGAACCCCGTCGTTATAACTACTCATGTCAGTCTGCAAACGCAGACCTATCCGCGAATGTGATTACATTCGCGGGGTCTTATGCAATGACGTTGATAATGCTTAGAAGAAGGTAGTGTCGCTGTACATCTTCTCGACCTCATTGGTCCTCTTGATGACTTGTTTTGAAATTGGTACCGGTAGCATCAAAATGCTCCTGCAAACCCAGTTACGAAATCTCAATCAAAAACCGTGAATTTGACAATTCTTATATACTTTGTTGGATTTTTTTACAAATAGTTTTCAATTTTTCAATCAAGTTTAATACCTTTTTCAAGTCGTTATTAATTTGAGAACTTTTCCTCGCACCTGCTATTTTTTAACACAACTTTTCCAAATGTGTTTTGTCTTTTTCTTTTGACACTGTCAAGAGGTGATATCAAGTGGGCCACCGAACAAGTAAAAGGATATCGGGATACACATAGTATATTTGTACTTATTACCGTACAGATACACAGTAGAGTGACTATGTGTCTGTACTATACTAACCAACTAGATGACGTTTTTAAATTATCACCTCTTACTACTTGTAACATATCACAAAATCTTACCTAAAACTCCTCTCTCCATTCGACACGAAGCTGTCCTCATGCGTGCCATCGGGCGATTCTCGTCCGACGAAAAACATCGAATTGTGACAAAACAAGAACAGAAACAGTCTCTGAAACTTTTCCCCGAATATCACATAGATGACGAAGTTTACGCTGCTGTTTATCGTGACCAGCAAGTTGCTCAGATTGATCATCATGTTAAGATTGAAGACGCCTTCCGTGTCGATGTCGAATGTCTCCACGATGTTGATGACCAGCGGTAAGAAGTTGCAGACGAAGAACACGGCCACCACGGCCATTAGCATCGTGGCCAAGCCGATTTCTCGTTGCTGGAGACGAGAGAGCCGTTGTCGTTCGTGGTTTGCTATGCGAACCTGCAAATAAGGACATGTAGAGTACAATTGAAATCACATCAAATAGTTCTCACAGCGATTTTAAATCAGTTTAAACATTATTTGGGTAATTATGTTTTGTTTCATTACAATCTCAAGTAAAATAACATAGCACCAGTTATTAACCGGGTTCCACCACTCAAATGAGGACATAAAATAAAAGTTCTTTTAAAACTCCTGCCCCCAATTCATCTAAAATATTCTATTATAAACTGGGTGTTGTAAAGTGCTATACTAACTACATTAAATTTCTCTTTACATTAGACGGACGGCTCTCGCCATAACGTCATCTATCAGCTTTTTGTGAGGGATAAACTAAAAGGAGGGAATGGAAAGCTGCCGTTTTGATGGGATATCAGATTTTCCTGGAAAAATTATTCTCTGAAAAGTTAAATGTCTGAAGTGATTTTAGCTGTGCGCAAAAAAAAAGTTTGAAGCTTTAAAAATGACAGACTAATGAAATATGCAGCTTAATCAGTTCTGTGACATTAATCCGGAATTATTTATGAGTCATATTCCCATTTAGTTTTTTTTAACTGTTGATTAAAAAACTAAATTTGTGTCTCTTCCCATGGCTTCCAAATACAAAAGCATAATCCTGAAATGAAATTTCCCTTAAATGCAATGCTCCTCGGCTTTTCCAATTATATCAAGTGACAGGAAGAAATTGGTTCTTCGTGTCCATCTACCAGTTAATTTCCATATTTTAATAATCAGGCTTTTTTATACCGCACGCTACGCTTTTTTTTTAATATAAACTGGTGGAGAACAAACACATTGTTATTCAAAAACAATTTTTAATACGCTTAAATTCTTACATAGTAGATTAAGTTTATAGGAAAACAAGTAGAATCCCTAAAAAAACCTTTAATAAAAATAATTGAATAATTTTTAGTAAGTATTAGTAATTTTAGTATCATTAATAAAACCTTACTAAACAATTATCATATAAGGAATAGTTTCTAGTAACTGACTAAATTAACTCTCTTAAAATTCTCAATTATAATTCTACATAGAGTCGTAACCTATGATTTGAATTTTTGCTGAAATACATATTTGTCCACTCTAGTGGCGATATTTTCTTACTTTACTCGGTTTCCATTTGTTTTTTTGCCAATGTTACGACTTGTTTCCAAGTCAAACAGCAACTGTTTCAAAACTTCCACAAGACTTGCAGTTTGTCCTTAGTTTTGATCGCTTATTCAAGTTAGTAAGAATTTCCAGCGGGTCAGCAAAAAAATTCGCAAAGAATTTGCATAGCCGTGTGTGCCTAGTTTTCCAAAAATTCTCTCAAAGTCTACATATAAAAACAATTTGTCGCCATGCAGCTTGCCGTATTCAAGCGAGAATTTTCAACGGGTCAGCAAAAGAATTCGCAAAGAGTTTACAGGGCTGTGAGTATCTAGTTTTTCAATCAAATCTTTAAAAATATTTATAAGACCAACAATTTGGCGCTATATACCTTGACATATTCAGGTCAGCAGGAATTTCTAACAGATCAGCAAAAAAAATTTGCAAAGAATTTGCAAGGGCGTGACCACCTAGTTTTAAAATCAAACCTCTGAAAATCTTCATAAGAACAACAATTGGCCGTCATCTGCCTTGACCTATTCAGGTCAGCAAGAATTTCCAATGGGTCAGCACAAAAAATTTGCAAAGCTCTGCACTGCCGTGAAAATCTAGTTTTCAACCAAATCTCTGAAAATCTTTATAAGGCCAACAATTTGCTGCCTTCTTCCTTGACGTATTCAGGTCAGCAAAAGTTTAGTAAAGGGTCAGCAAAAAAAAATCGCAAAGAGCTTGCAGGGCAGTGAATATCTAGTTTTCCAACCAAATCTCTCAACATTTTTATAAAATTTACAATTTGCCTCCATCTACTTTGCCATATTCAGGTGAGGATTTTGAACGAGTCAGCAAAAAATTTACACTTTAAAAGGTTTATAAAACCATAGGTGCATAAATAACTTTATTTTCTAATCTAATTTCTCAAACCTTACAAACGGTGAGTAGATTAGTATCAGCTATCATTCCCGATTTTGGTGAGCTAAGACTATGGAAAAGATCAGCAAGAAACTGTCAATTTGGCTCGGAAAATCAAGATGGTAATGTTTCAGAAGTGTCCCCAGTTTTTCTATTTTTTAACTAAATGTATCAAAACTTCCACAAGATCTGCAATTTGCTCACAAATATAATTTTATATTTAGGTCAGCAAAAATGTCCAATAGGTCAGCAAAAAAGTGAATACTTTCAAAGGTTTGCAACGCCGTGATTAACTTATTTTCTGATCAAATTTCGCAAAGCTTATAAAAAATGCATAGTTTAGTATCAGCTACCATTGTTCATTTCATCTAGCCAGAATTTCGAAGAAGGTTGGCAAAAAAATGTCAATTTGGGCAATGGGATTTCAATATTTTATCAGACTCCGATGTCACATACAATGTGCTGACCTAAATTTGACTCAGCAAAAGTTTCCAACGGGTCAGAAAAAAGTTAAAAACTTGGAAGGTTTGCAGAACCGTGATTAAGCTATTTTCTACTTGGTTAAATTTTTCAAAGTTTACAAACGATGTGTAGTTTAGTGTCAGCTATTAGTCTACATTTTATTCTAGCAAGAATATCGAGGTCAACAAAGAAATATTAATCTAAGCAAGAAATATGGTGAGTGTCCGATCTTCCTAGGCAAGAAAAACAGGGTTTCAATGTTTTACAGGACTGCAAATGTCGCAATTATTTAAATTTCTAACTAAACCTCTCAAAACTTTGACAAGATCTGCCAATTGCTCACAACTATCATCCTATATTCAAGTCAGCAAGAATTTCCAACGGGTCAGCAAATAAGGGATTGCTTTAAAAGGTTTGCAGAACCGTAATTAACTTATTATTTGATCAAATTTCTCAAAGCTTACAAACCATGTTTAGCTTAATGTCAGCTGTCATTCATCATTCAGTAAGAATTTCCCACGGATCAGCAAAAAAGCGATTGCTTTGAAAGGATTTCAGGACTATGATTAACTTATTTTCTGATAAAACTTCTCAAAACTTACGGTCGATGCACAATTTACTTTCAGCTGTTATGCAGACAGCTAGATTCTAGTTTGCCAGAATTTAGAAAAAGTTCGGCAATAATGTCATTTTAGGCAGGGACAATGGGATTTCAAAGTTTACAGGACTACAATGTGCCAATTATGTGATTTTCTAACTAAATATCTCAAATTTCAAAGATCTGCGATTTGCTCTTCTCATATTCAGGTAAGCATGAATTTCCAACAGGTCAGCAAACAAAGTGAATATTATCTAAAGTGTTTTCCGGGCTTTGAACCGTGGTCCAATGGAATTTCTTCCTGACGTTTCGCCTACAGCTGAGGCAGACATTATCAAACGCGTTGAAGCAATGGGCGAAGTGACCTCCCGTGCTTCCCGACGTTGACTGCTTCGACTGCGTTGAGCTCCGTGGTATTTATTACCCCGCTATCGCACTGCAGTGGAGGGACTAGGGTGGGGGTAGTAGCGGCGCGAGGTTTCGGCACACCTGAATGATGTCGTAGAACTCGCTTTCAGTGTGCATTTAGAAACCTAACTCCTTAGTTATTGTTGTAGAGGAAATTACGTTTCCAAATATAACTTCCTCCTTCCTCTTGAAGAGGAAATTACGTTTCTAAATGCAGGCTGGAAGCGAGCTCTACGACATACGGGGTGTTCATTATAAAACTTGCAGCAGGCTATGAAACAAGGTTGCAAACAAGCAGGCTATGAAATTTTGACAGAAAAGGATGACATAATCAAAATAAATGGACTTTTGTTTCTCCATCCTTTTCTTTTGACATTTCACAGCCAACTAGATGAAGTTTTATAATGAACACCCCGTACTTCAAGTGAGCCGAAACAGTCAACGTCGGGAAGCACGAGAGATCTCTTCGCCCATTGTCTCATTGCCTTTATAATGTCTGCCGCAGCCGTAGACGAAACGTCAGGAAGAAAATCCATGGGACCAAGACTTCAAAGGCCGGACAACACTTTAGATTGTCTTTCTTGACCGGCCTGACTGTTAAAGCCTTGACAGTCTTAGACAGTGAGTATTCTGAAAGGTTTGAAGAACCATGGTCAACTTATTTTCTAATATTATTTTTCAAGTTAAAAGAAAGTTAATTTCTGCGAAATATGTTAGTGAACGAAATTTTTAGCTTTTTCGCAGGAAACTCTAGTTTAAAATATGCAAAAGCAATATTTACTAATTGGAAATTGAAAACTTATCTGCTTTCAATATTTCCAAAAATATTGCAGCGTTTAAGAAGGAAACAAACAGAAACAACTACTCCGAGGGCTAATACCCCTACCGGCATTGAATTACACTGTTTGTTTCAAGCTCATTTTATAAAGCAAAAAAATAGTAAAATGAATTAATAAAGTAATAAAAAATCAATGCTAAAAAGTCAAAAAATATTAAGCTTTTTGCAAAGAATATAGAACCAGAGTTTAATTAAGATATGCGAAAATGCACATGTATAATTACAATTTGGAAATTTGAAAACTTGTCTGCTTTCGGCATTTCCAAAACCTTGTAGCTATACATAAAGAAGGAAACAAATAGAAACAACTACTTCGAGGGCTAATACCCCTACCGACATTGAATTATACTATTTGTTTCAAAGCGTAAAGATTATAGAAAACATACATAAAAGCAAAGATTAAATACAAGAAAGTGCTCTAGAATAAAACCAAAAAAATAATAACATAAAAGTTAAATTAAAGTTTCTTTTTGAAATGTGGGTCAAAGTTACTAAATGTATATGTTAACTAAAATTACTTACTACTCTCTTTTGGACGGAGTAATTGCGTAATTACTTTCTAGAGGCGACAAACCTCAACCTCCGTCTTCAGCATCCTCTAGGAGATGACCGAAAAAGACGCGAACACATTTATTAACTTTGACACACAAATCAAAAGTGACAAGCAAGGTTATCGCAGGTATTAAAAAGCAAGGTAATAGTGAATATATAACAAAAAGGTACAAAAAACCTGATTGGCGCTATATACCATAGGTTATGCAAGTTAAAAGAAAGTTAATTTCTGCGAAATATGTTAGTGAACGAAATTTTTAGCTTTTTCGCAGGAAACTCTAGTTTAAAATATGCAAAAGCAATATTTACTAATTGGAAATTGAAAACTTATCTGCTTTCAATATTTCCAAAAATATTGCAGCGTTTAAGAAGGAAACAAACAGAAACAACTACTCCGAGGGCTAATACCCCTACCGGCATTGAATTACACTGTTTGTTTCAAGTTCATTTTATAAAGCAAAAAAATAGTAAAATGAATTAATAAAGTAATAAAAAATCAATGCTAAAAAGTCAAAAAATATTAAGCTTTTTGCAAAGAATATAGAACCAGAGTTTAATTAAGATATGCGAAAATGCACATGTATAATTACAATTTGGAAATTTGAAAACTTGTCTGCTTTCGGCATTTCCAAAACCTTGTAGCTATACATAAAGAAGGAAACAAATAGAAACAACTACTTCGAGGGCTAATACCCCTACCGACATTGAATTATACTATTTGTTTCAAAGCGTAAAGATTATAGAAAACATACATAAAAGCAAAGATTAAATACAAGAAAGTGCTCTAGAATAAAACCAAAAAAA